>OY728130.1:601104005-602354005 GCA_963277665.1 Viscum album | reverse complement strand
CGCCCCTAACACCCCCTTTTGACACTCGCGTGCCCCCCTGACACCCCCTGTTGACACCCCAGCGTTGCCCTGACACCCTAGCGCGCCCCCTTGACACCCCGCCCTGACACTCGCGCCCCTCTGACACCCCCCCATGAGACCCACTGTTGACACCCCAGCGCGCCTGAGAGTGTCGCCACACCCGTGGTGTAAAAAAGCTTCCCATGGGTTTCGAATCCTACAGTTGTTCCATCCAGCTCACAACAGAGAACCACTAGGTTGTGCGCACTTATGTGTATAATATACACTGCGTTGTATTTAATTATATCCTGAAGTATTATATTATATATATATCTGTGTGTATATTTGTGTTTAGAAATATAAAAAATATAATATATTTGTATATATACAATATCATTCTCTATAATATAATATATATTTGTGTATAATATTTATATATAATATGTATTTATGTATAATTATAATATATTTGTGTATAATATATATATATATATACACATGTTTGGGTATATTTAATATATATAAATACATATTTATACATATATTTATAAATATATTTATATTTATGTGTGTGTGTGTATATTTTTTGTATTTATAGATATAATATAATTATAATATATATTATACATATATTATATTAAATACATTTATATTATAATTTAATGTATTTAATTATATACATTTATATTATATCACCATCACACATATAAACACACACAAAATTAAATGCATTCATATAATTGGAGATAAATAATATAAATATATATATATATATATATATACTAAATTAATTTATAATTAATATTATATACAAAAATATACATAAAATAATTATAAAATACATATAAATTTATTCATAATAAAATATTTATAATATAATATATAAAATAAATAAATAATACACTTATATTTATATTTATATTTAATGTTGTCTACATTCTGTAAATTAGTATACATAATCTAATATAAATGTATGTAAACATAAGTATACAATAAAAATGTATCTATATTATATATTATATTATAAATATTTTATCATTAATAAATTTATATGTGTTTTATAATTATTTTTTGTATATTTTAGTATAGAATATTAATTATAAATTAATTTAGTATATATATATATATATATTTTAATTATATTATTTATTTCCAATTATATGAATGTATTTAATTTTGTGTATATATATATGTGTGATGGTGATATAATATAAATGTATACAATTAAATACATTAATATATAATATAAATTTATTTAATATAATATATGTATAATATATATTATAATTATATTATATCTATAAATACAAAAATATACGCACACACATAAATATAAATATATTTATTAATATATTTATAAATATGTATTTATATATATTAAATATACCCAAACATGTGTATATATATATTATACAAAAATATATTATAATTATACATAAATACATATTATATATAAATATTATACACAAATATATATTATATTATAGAGAAATATATTGTATATAAACAAATATATTATATTTTTTATATTTATCAACACTAATATATATATATATATAATAATAATACATCAGGATAAAATTAAATATAACGCAGCGTATAATATACACATAAGCACGCATAGCCTAGTGGTTCTTTGTTATGTGCTCGATGGAACAGGTGCTGGGTTCGAAACCTGTGGGAATATTTTTTACGCCATGGGTGTGACGACACTCTTGGGCGCACTAGTGTAACACCACAAGCTTCCACATTATGCTTCTCTTTGAATAATATAATAGCGTGTGTTGTACGCAACTTTGAGTTCTAACACACCACAACCAATCAAACTAGCCATTATGAATAGAAATACCCACTTTTTGAAATTTTATAAATTTTATCTTAAAAAATGGACTTCATTTTTCGATTCAGAATATCGAAATTAGCCTAGGGTGAATTTTTGGTATTTTTCTGAATACATTGAATTTTTAATGAATAGGGAAAAACACTTAGTTATAGTTTAAAACCGATTTTTTTTAAAATAATTATTTATTTTATTTATGTTTATTTTAGGTAAAAATAGATACATAATACATATATAAGTTCAATATAATTCATTGGATTCATTTTATAACAAGTTTAGATATATAAAAGTTTTATTGAACTTTTTACCGTCTTTTTACAAATTTGCACAAAACTTAATTTTACCACAACTGTGAGTTGATTTTAAAAAATCTTAGATACATGGTTGATATAATTAAGTAATATGTGGTTCAATAAGATGAAAATAATTTTTGGTGAATAGTAACTTTTCACTTTTATTTACCACGGTTAAATGTAAATCGGGTAATTAAGGGTAAAAATGATTTTATTATTACCCTAACACATGTACTAATTATATTGGATAAATTTTATTCAGCCAAAAAAAACCTTAGGAATATAATATGATCATTTAGGTCCACTTGGATAAGATTAGGAAATTTATTATTATTTTATTTAAAGAAGTGTTAAAAGAGTTAAAATCAATGTTTAATAACTAAAACATTTTTAATATAGGGTTATAAATAAGATAAATTTTAATATAAATATTAATTAGAAAGATAAATAAATTTCATACATAATGGTATTTTATTTATAATTTTAATACATTAAATAATTAAATTTATTTATGACACAATGATGATGAAGTAATTACCGTATTAATGAATGATTAAAATAATTGATATTATAAATATCCAAATAAATGTAATTTGAGACTTTTTATGAATTAAACTAATTTTATAGGTTAATATAACATTTTAGGGTTGGTTATATGAATATTTTTTGAAGTAATAATGCTTTCATGAATTTATCAAAAACAAAATACCAAATAGTGTCAAAATTGACATAAAAGAGTTTTTAAAAAAAATATTATATTATTAATTGATATTCTATTTCTAAAAATCTAAGGTTCAGCCAAAATACTTATATAATGATATGTGTATAATTAATGAACCACTTGGGGATCTCTTGGAAGTATATAGTAATTTTATTAACCATATAATATAAAAATACAAAGAGACATGGTAAATGTCAAACTATTTAACTAAGAGTTAAATCTAAAAGATAATGTTAATATAGTGACCCAAACCTATTTAAAACCTATTTTTTGAGTGGTTTTATACCCTTCCCCACCTTATACTTTAAATAATTCATATTTTATTCATTAGAAACCGAAAATGATTTTATTATAAAAAAATATTTCTAGCTTTTCCTAAGGTGCCCCTCACCCCTCTTATAAAAGGGAACTTCTCCTTCTCTATAATTCACACCTTCAAATCCATTTTTCTATGAAAAAACCTACCCAAATAACCTCTCAAATGTTCTCCCTTAATCCTTGAGGCCTTACATTTTTCAAAAATCCATCTTATGGATCCCTTTTGATCAAATCAGAAGGAAGAACCTGAAGAAGAGGTAAATATTTCATCACCTCTTCCAAGTTTCTTTCTTCTTCCACTTCCTCTTTATTTGTTGTCTCCTTTCTAAAATAAAAACTCATGTATATTATATATACTGTGATGTTATTATAAATATGGTACAACCATATTCATTATTCTATCCATCCTTTGAATGACATGTCACCATACGTGCGTACGTACGACTTACCATCTCCACGTCGTGGTGTAGTTGTTATTCAATACATTATTATTTAGATGGATATAATAATGATGTATAATTGGTGTAAATAATAAATATAACATGAAAATTATTCTGTATATATGATATACCATACAATTATATATGATTATAATATCCATTGAATGATATTGTCGCTCATGCATACGTACAAATTACCGTCTCCAAGAACACGATGAGATTCATTCCCCATCGTATCCATTCAAGATTAACTCTAATTTAATGATTAAAATTAATTTTTAAAGACTTAATATCACTTTAAATATTAATAAGATACATACTATCCATAAAAAAACATTACTCAAGTAACAAATCATATAAAAGAAAACGAATCTGTTAACACCCTAAACGACGATAATACTAAAATATTATTAACAAAGTAAAATTAAAAGATCATATATGATATCATATTAATGTATATGGTTCTTTTATAATTTAATTACAAATAGTTCACCATTATACAAGAGTTTAACATACCCTTGACCAAAGAAAAGTACAATTTAAGGGGTTTCTTATCTCACTTTTAATTCCGTGAGATTTCCATTGATCACCACTTATTTATTTCCTGTGGTGTATTGTGTACAACCATTTGATATATATTACCATGATTTTCCTTATATTCATGATATTATATGATTAATTTGGTGGTTATTGACTATTTTTCATACAACTTTATTGATTACAATGAGGTAAGGGTTAATTTCAAAATCTATTTATTATCCGAGGTTGTTTTTACGTAAGTATCTACTGGGACATATTTATTATCCATGTCCAAGTTTCATGAAAGAGTTTTAAAAGTGATTATTTTAAGAGTCTTTTTTACTAAAACATCATTTTAAATGTTTTAAATATTTATTCTTCTAAATCATTCTCATTAATTTCCATGTTTTCCAAATGGGTTTAAAGGATTTATTTATATAGACATAAATGTCTTTAAAATGTTAATTCCTTTCAAAAGTTTCAAAGTGGTATGAGATAATTTGATTCAAAAATGACTTTAAATGTATTTCTTTATAAATTGTGGGACTTTTAAATGTTTTCATGAAAAAGGGATATTTTTCTCAAAGAGTTTTACAAATAATTTTCATTTATTTCAACATCCTTTGATGGATTTTAAACTTATTTGAATTCGATTTATTATGATAAAAATATTCCATATTGTATTGAAGGTTTTGTGATATGTTTGATTGTGGATGTGTCATATTAATACCATTCATGGTTTATGGAAAAATTATTGACATTTTGTATGCTAGTTTTATTACAAATATTTATGTTATGTTTAAACATTTTCATATGAGGAATGCATTAGACTTTGTTAGTGATGGGTGGAGCCCGTTATAGCTCCTCGATGCATCGGTAGGTCTCATGATACAACTAGATGTGAAATTGGATAAGGCCTTTCCCAATATGATATGTGGTTTTGGCCGATGCCTTAATCATTTATATACGTCTTGGACAAGGCCTTGAAAAATGTTTTAGAATGTTCTGCATTATAAATTCCTTCATTATGTAAATAATACTGATGGTTCATGTGGTCATTCGACTAGTATAATACCCATGATTATGTTTTTTATGGAATTATTTACTAAGATCATATTCCTTCCATAAATGTGTTCATGTTTATTATTGGTAAAGGAATGTGTTTTCAATTATTCACCGTGCTTAATATTTATGTTATCTTCCGCTGTATTACTTACCCTTACTGAGCATTTGAGCTCACCCCTTTATTATGTTTCATTTTTCTGGGATATGAAGAAGTTAATTATGAGTGACATGTAGGATTAATCTAGGATTCTTGGATGTTTCTAATGGAATAAATTAGTGTTTTATTTCTTTTCAAGTTGTAAAGTTGAAGTTATGTATGAATCTTGTTTCCAATAATACTAAACTGATTGTTCTTTCGGGACATTATTTACTTGTGATCATGCCAATGTTATGTAATAATACACCGACTCTAGGTAACTAGGGTCAGGGCGTTACAGTTGGTATCAGAGGAAGTTTTGTACAAACCTTGGAAACTAGATTTAGATAATCCCTGATTAGAGAACATAGCCCTAAGATATACTTTGAGGATTAGTATAGAAGAACTTCCTAGAATTTTGGTATTGTAGAGATTTTGTGAGTTCTCAAAGAAATACATCACAGTCTGGATATGAGCAGGTAGAGGCGGCTCTAGCACAGATATACCTAGGGGTAAAACCCAAAAACACCACATTAAGCTAGACTCGAATAGGAACTGGTGCACGACAATGAGCCTTGGTGCACTCTTGGTTACGACACTCTCGGGGGATATTCTTAGGATAATTCTCATTTTCTTTACAAACCATTATGAAGGGTTATGAGTATATACTTACTCAAAGAAAATATTTTTATGATTATGGATGATATCTATAAACTGATCAATTAATGTTAAGTGTTTTACAAGTTTGGAATTATGTATTTCGATTCATAAATGAATCTAGTTTATGCCATTGTTTAGAAATGGATCCTATTGGAAGGAATGGAAATCGTATCAATGCCCGCACTCCATATAAGGATTACCTTCCTACTCAAGATAATTATATTGGAGCTGGTTATGAAATTAGTGCTGATTAGCTAATTACCATATTGGGACAACTCACTCAGGTTATGAATAATAACCTTACTCTTATGGAGCACCATAATCCGCAGCATGGAGGATCAATGTTAGATCACTTCATGAGGAAAAAACCACCAACATTCAATGGGAGTACAAATCCATTATTGGTTGAGCAATGGACAAATTCCTTAGAGAAAATATTTCACGCCTTGGGGATCCCCTATTCTTTTTGTTAAGAAGAAAGATAGATCTATGAGGTTGTTAATTGACTACAAGGAGATCAATGCTATAACAATAAAGAACAACTATCACCTACCTCACATTGATTATTTATTCAACCAACTTCATGGAGCTCAATACTTTTCAAAGATTGACCTTCGATTAGGATATCATCAGTTGTGTGTGAAGAAGGAAGACATTCCGAAAACAACATTTCGAACCAGGTACGGTCATTACGAGTTTATGGTAATGCCTTTCGGATTGACTAATGCACCCACTATTTTAATGAATCTAATGAATAGAGTTTTCAAGGAATATATTGATGAATTTTTAGTGGTATTTATTGATGATATCTTGGTATACACCAAAAGCTTTTATGATCATGAATATCACTTGCGCATTATTATAAAGACTCTTAGAAGACATGAATTGTATGAGACGATTAGCTAGTGTGAATTCTAGATTCAGGAGATTTGTTTTCTTATCTATATTGTCTATAAGGATGGAATATTTGTTGATACTTCTAAGAAAAGAGCTATCCAAGAATTTCCAACATCGATGAGTATAACTGAGGTATGAAATTTTATTGGTTTAACGGGTTATTATCGGTATTTTTTCAATAATTTTTCCTGATTGGATAACCCATTAACCAAGATCACACGTAAAGGGGTTAAATTTTTGTGGAAAAAAGAGTGTGAAAAATGTTTTGAAGAAATGAGGAAAATATTATTCAATGATTCTATCTTGACTCTATCGTCGGGGAATGATGGGTTTGTTATTTATAGTGATTCATCAAAGAAAGGACTTGGTTGTGTCCTTATGTAGAATGATAGGGTTATTTCCTATACATCATGACAGCTAAAAATTCATGAGCAAAACTATCCTACTCATGATCTTGAGTTAGAAGTTGTAATATTTTCTTTGAATATATGGAGACATTATCTCTATGGTGAAAAATGTGAGATTTATACTGATCACAATAGTTTGAAGTATATTTTCTCACAAAAATAACTCAACATGAGGCAACGTCAATGTCTTGAGTTACTCCAGGATTATGATTGCATGATACACTACCACTAGAGGAACGAAAATACGGTGGAAGATGCTTTGAGTAGAAAAATCATGGTGTTTTGAACAAGATGAAATTCAAGATGGATATTATTTTCATGGATCTAGTAATGATGGATATGGGAATAACCATGGAAGGTGAAACATCAATTCCCTTTCAAATGGTTTCAAAACAATCTTTACTAGAAAGGATAAATAGTTCTCAGGTTGATGATGAGGAGTTTCAAAATAAAATTAAAGGTGTGAATGATGGGAGATTGAGTGACTTCGTATATGAAGATGGAATTTTGTAATTTGGGAAGAGAATTTGTGTTCCTGATAAACCCGATCTAAAAAGAAAATTGTTGGATGATGCTCATAACTCCAATTTATCTATACACCCTGGGAGCACCAAAATGTATAGATATTTGAAGGAAAATTTTTGGGGGGACAATATGAAGAGGGAGATTGCTGATTTTGTGTCAAGATGTATGGTTTGTCAATAAGTGAAAGCTGTAAGGCAACATCATAGAAGAGTCATGTAACCTCTTCCCATACCTGTGTGTAAATGGGATGACATCATGATGGAATTTGTCATGGGGCTACTAAAGACTCCTAGAAGGAATGATGCAATATGGGTCATTGTTGATCGTTTTACCAAGTAAACACATTTTTTTTCTATAAGATAAGATTTACCACTTGAATGTTTAGAAAGACTATATATTAATAAAGTTGTAAGACTTCATGGAGTACCACTGTCGATTGTTTTTTATCATGATCCCCATTTTACATCAATATTCTATAAAAGTTTTTAGAAAGCCCTGGATACTGAACTTCGTTTGAGCACATCCTACCACCCTCAAACTGATGGACAATCAGAACGGACTATTCAAACCTTAGAAGAAATGTTGAGATCATGATCACTTGAATTTCAAGGTATGTGGGATCAATATTTACCTCTGTTATAATTTTCCTATAACAATAGCTTCTATTCAATTATTCAGATGACTTCATATGAAGAATTATACAGAAAGAGATGTCACACAACAACCTGTTGGAATGATGTTGGTGAAAGAAAACTCGTAGGCCTAGAAATTTCAGTGGAAATGATGTAAAAGGTGAAGGTAATATAAAACCACATCAAAACATCTCAAAGTAGGAAGAAGAGCTATGCCGATAACCAAAGGAAGGATTTGGAATTTCCGATAGGAGATCATGTTTTCTTGAAGGAATCTCCATGGAATGGTGTTATAAGTTTCGGTAAGAAGTTAAAATTAAGTCCCAGGTACATCGGACCTTTCGAAATTGTAGAACAAATTGGGACTGTAGCTTACCGTTTGGAAATGCTGTCAAGTCTCTCAAAGTTCACGATGTGTTCCACGTATCACTGTTGAGAAAATACATACCTGACCCAACGCATGTACTCAACTATGAGGAATTAGAACTGGAACCTGATCTTTCTTATTGTGAAGAGACTTTCTAGGTTCTTGATACAAGAGAACAAGCGCTGAGAAACTGGACGACTCGTCTGGTAAATGTTTTATGGAGAAACCATATGATGGAAGAGGCAACGTGGGAACCCGATGAACTTATGATGAAGAACCACCCAAGTCTTTTTATGAAGTAATATTCTATAAATTTTGAGGATGAAATTATTTGAATGAGGGGAGAATTTAACACCCCTAGCTTCCACGATATGCTTCTCTTTGAATAATATAATAGTATGTGTTGTACGCAACTTCGAGTTCTAACACACCATAACCAATCAAACTAGCCGTTATGAATAGTAATACCCACTTTTTTAAATTTTATAAATTTTATCTTCTAAAATGGACTTCATTTTTGGATTTTTAATATTTAAATTATCCTAGGGTGAATTTTTAGTATTTTTCTGAAAACTTTCAATTTTTGATGAATAGTGAAAAACACTAAGTTATAGTTTAAAACCAAATTTTTTATTTAAATAATTATTTATTTTATTTAAGTTTATTTTAGGTCAAAATATATACATAATACATAGATAAGTTCAATATAATTCATTGGAGTCATTTTATAATAAGTTTAGATATATAAAAAGT
Source organism: Viscum album (assembly GCA_963277665.1). Lineage (NCBI taxonomy): Eukaryota > Viridiplantae > Streptophyta > Magnoliopsida > Santalales > Viscaceae > Viscum > Viscum album. Next base: position 602,344,432 of record OY728130.1, on the reverse strand, counting down.
TTATTGAACTTTTTACCGTCTTTTACCCACCTCCTAGGAGAATTTGAAAATTTGTATAAAACATAATTTTAAAACTTTTTTAAGTTGAATTTAAATAATACAAGAAACATGGTTTATATGAGTAAGTAAAATTTGGTTCAATAAGATGAAAATAATTTTTGGCGAATAGTAACTTTATACTTTTATTTGCCCCGGCTAAAAGTAAATAGGGTAATTAAGGGTACAAATGATATTATTATTACCATAACAATGTCATAATTCTATTGGATAAGTGTAATTCGGCCCAAAATAACATTAGGAATAAAATATTATCCTTTAGGTCTACTTGGATTAGATTAGGACATTTATTATTATTTTATTTAAAAAAGAGTTAAAAGAGTTAAAATCAAAGTTTAATAACTAAAACATTTTTAATATAGGTTTATACATAAGATAAATTCAAATATAAATATTAATTAGAAAGATAAAAATATTTCCTACATAATTTTATTTTATTAATAATTTTTAGACATTAAATAATTAAATATATTTATGCACAATGATGATGCAGTAATTACCGTATTAATGAAGGATTAAAATAATTGATATTATAAATATCCAAATAAATTTAATTTGAGACTTTTTGTGTATTAAAATAATTTTCTAGGTTAATATAATATTTTATTGTTTGTTAGATAATTTTTTTTGAGTTAATAATGATGTAATGAATTTAGAAAAAACAAAATACCAAATAGTGTCAAAATTGACATAAAAGAGTTTTTAAAACAAATATTATATTATTAATTGATATTCTATTCCTAAAAATATATGGTTTTGAAAAAAGACTTATATAATGATAGGTGTATCATTAATTAACCACTTTTGGTTCTCTTGGATGTATATAGTATGTTTATTAACCATATAATATAAAAATACAAAGAGACATGGTAAATGTCAAACTATTTAACTAAGAATTAAATCTAAAAGATAGAGTTAATATAGTGACCCAAAACTATCTAAAACCTATTGGTTGAGTGGTTTTAGACCCATACCCTCCATAACCTTTAAATAATTTACTTTAAAGCCATTATAAACCGAAAATGATTTTATTATAAAAAAATATTTCTAGCTTTTCCTAAGGTGCCCCTCACCACTCTTATTAAAGGGCACTTCCCCTTCTCACTAATTCACACCATCAATGCAATTTGGATCGGCCAAAACATACCCAAATAACCTCTCAAATGTCCTACCTTCATCCTAGAGGCATTACTTTAGTCATAAGTCCAACCTAAGGATCCCTTTTGATCAAATCAAGAAGAAGAACCCGAAGAAGAGGTAAAAATTTCATCACCTTTTTCAAGTTCCTTTCTTCTTCCACTTCCTCTTTATTTGTTGTTTCTATTCTATAAATAATAAATCTTGTATCTTCTATATACTATGATGTTATTATAAATATGGTACAACCATATTCATTATTCTATCCATCCATTGAATGACATGTCACCATACGTGTGTACGTACGGCTTACCGTCTCAACGTCGTGGTGTGGTTGTTATTCAATACATTATTATTTGGATGGTTATAATAATGATGTAGAATTTGTTTAAATAATAAATATAACATAAAAATTATTCTTTATATATGATATACCATCCAATTATATATGATTTTAATATCAAAATAATGATATTGTCACTCGTGTATACGTACGGATTACCGTCTCCGCGAACACGATGAGATTCATTCCCCATCATATGCATTCAAGACTAATTTTCATTTGATGATTAAAAATAATTTTTAAATATTTAATATCATTCTGAATATGAATAATATACATCCTATCCACAACAAACATTACTTATGTAACAAAGCATATAAAGGAAAATGAATCAGCTAACACCCTAAACGACAATAATACTAAAATATTGTTAACAAAGAAAAATTAAAAGATAATATATGATATAATATTAATATATATGGTTATTTTATAATTTAATAACAAATATTTCACCATTATACAAGAGGTTAAAGTAGCCTAGACCAAGGTAAAGTTCAAGGTAAGGGGTTTCTTATCTCACTTTTAATTCCATGAGATTTTCATTGTTCACCACTTATTTATTGCTTGAGGTGTATTTTGTAATACCATTTGATATATATTATCATGATTCTATTTATATTAATGATATTATGTGATTCATTTGGTGTTTATTTACTTTTTTTCATAGGACTAGATTGATTACAATGAGGTAAAGGTTAATTTCAAAATCTCTTTATTATCCGAGGATGTTTTTACGTAAGTATCTACTAGGACATATTTATTATTCATGTCCATGTTTAATGAAAGAGTTTTAAAATGGATTCTTTTAAGGGAATTTTTTACTAAAATATCATTTTAAATGTTGTAAATATTTATTCTTCTAAATCATTCTCATTAATGTACAAGTTTTCAAAATGGTTTTTAAGGATTTATTTATATAGACATGAATGTTTTTAAAAAGTTAATTCCTTCCAAAAGTTTCAAAGTGGTATGGGAAACTTTGATTCAAAAATGACTTTAAATTTCTTCCTTTATAAATTGTGTGACTTTTAAATGTTTTCATGAAAAGGGATATTTTTCTCAAAGAGTTTTACTAATATTTTAATCTCTGTCAACATCCTGTGATGGATTTTAAACTTATTTGAAGTTGATTTATTATGATAAAAATATTCCATATTTTATTGATGGTTTTGTGATATATTTGACTGTGGATGTGTCATCTTTATACCATTCATGGTTTATGGATAAATTATTGACATTTCGTATGTTAGTTTTAATACGAATGTTTATGTTATGTTTTAAACCTTTTCATATGAGGAATGCATTGGACTTAGTAAGTGATGGGTGGAGCCCTCTATAGCTCCTCGATGCATGAGTAGGTCTCATGAAGCTACTAGATGTATAATTGGCCAAGGCCTTTGCCAATTTGATATATGGTTTTGGCCGAGGCCTTAATCATTTTTAGACGTTTTGGCTAAGGTCGTGAATTTTTTTTTCAGAATGTCTTGCATTATACATTCCCTCATTATGAAAATAATATTAATAGTTCATGTGGTCATTCAACTAGTAGAATACCCATGATTATGTTTTATTATGAAATTATTTACTAAGCTCATATTCTTGCCATAAAATTGTTCATACTTATTATTGATAAAGGCATGTGTTTTCAATTATTCACCATGCTTAATATTTATGTTATCTTCCACTTTATTGCTTACCCTTACTAAGCATTTGAAATCACCCCTTTCTTATTTTTAATTTTCCCAAGATATGAAGAAGTTAATTATGAGTCACTTGCAGGATTAATCTAGGAGGCTTGGATGTTTCTAATGGAATAAATTATTGTTGTATTTATTTTCAAGTTGTGAAGTTGAACTTATGTATGAATTTTGTTTCTAATAATACTAAACTGATCGGTATTTTGGGACCTGATTTCCTTGTGATCATGCCAATGTTATGTAATAATGCATTGACTCTGGGTAACTGGGGTTGGGGCGTTACAATTGGGGTTTCAACAGTGGGTGTTAGGTGGGGCACGGGTGTCAGGAGGGGTACGGGTGTCTGTGGGGTGCGGGTGTCAGGGTAGGGAGTCAAGGGGGTGCGCAGGGGTGTCAGGGCAGTTCTAGGGTGTTAGGGGGTGTGTGGGTGTCAACAGGGGGTTTCAAGGGGGTGTGTTGTCCGGGAGGGGTGTTAGGGGGTGCTGGTGTTAGGGAGGGGTGTCATGGGTGTGCGAGCGTGTAAGGGCGGGGTGTCAGGGGGGGCGTGTGGGGGTGTCATGGTGGTGCACGGGGGTGTCATGGGGGTGTCATGGGGGCATGTGGATGTGAGGGAAGGGTGTCATGGGGGCGCATCATGGGGGTGCACGGGTGTCAGGGGGGCATGTAGGGGTGTCATGGGGCACGTAGTGGTGGGTGTCTAGCGTGTCAGGGCGGGGTGTCATGGGGCGCATGGGGGTCGGTGTCCTGGGAGTCAGGGCAGGGTGTCAAGGGGGACACGGGGGTGTCAATAGGGGTGCACTAGGGTGGGTGTCCAGGCATTAGGGGCAGTTTGAACCTCCCCTAAATCCCTATATTAAATTCAGTTTTTGTTATAACCGCCTCTAATGTGGTAAATTTTGAGCAACATTAGAGGGTATTTAAACCCCCTATAATGTAACCACCACTAAATTCACTATGAATTTAGTAGTGCTTTGTCACAACTTCCTCTACTAACAGTAGGAGGGCACATTAGCGATGATTTCCCACAACCGACACTAATGTCTTTAGAAGGGGTTATAACCCCTTCTAATGTAAAAAATAACCCCTTTTAAAAGAGTCATCTTTGGGTAGTATATGGTGTGATATTCTAGATTTATTCGGGAAGGATATGGTGAGATGAGATGGGATTTATTATGGTGGTGGTCAGGCATGGTAGGACTAGGTCACAAGGTTGATGTCCTTCGTGTTCATGATACCATACTACCCTGGTTATATGAAGAGATGTGATGGCCCAATTTTCTGTGGGTGGGATGTGATGCAATTTATTGTTATATGAAATAGGTGGGAGTTATAAAATATTTTTCATTGGGGTATGAGAGTGTCTAACCAGTGGGAAAGTGGTGTGGTTACTTTTTATCGATATGATTCATATTATTTTATTATACTTGGATGAATTATTTGGTTAGTGTTCCATGGTGAGGACATACTAGGATAACTGACCATGTTTGGTGTTTTTTGGTTTGGTTGTTTTCTCATAGGTACATTAGTATGATTCTATCACATGTACATGAGAGACTTGGGTTTTTCTATTGAGTATACTTGTATGATAAACCTATATATGTAAACTGATTTTATATATTCTAGGAGGACTCTGTGGACCATGCTAGACATTACTAGCTTTGACCTTTGGACAATTATTTTTCCATTGACATTAATTTTATTTTGGTACTTGTTTTTGGAGACTTTTATATGTAAATTTTTTAATGACTCATAAATTGTGGGATGATTTTTGGATTATTCATATTTTTTCGTAGAGTTTCTTATGGTTGACTCATCCTATATCCTGATATAGTTTTCATATAGAGGGTAATAACTCCCATATGATGATATTTATATACCCTTGGTTCTAGTTTACATCCCAGGGCCTACTGGAGGCAGGGCTCAAGGGCCATTATCCCCCTTTCATAATTTTCATCCTAATATGGGTACCTTTGGTGGGACGGTCCATGAAAGAGTGGTATCATAGTTGATGGTTGAGAGATAGGATAGATTATTGAGTTAGGAACAATGAGGATTGAATGGGTGGGTATAGAAAAAACGCAACATGAACATTGTGTTAGGCATAGGCTAGTGAGATTGGTTCATACATTAAATTTTATGGCCCTATATGATCTAGTTCATGTAATCTGAGCCTATTTAATGACTTGATGAGGTGGAACCACTTATAGGGAAAAGGCCTAGGAGAGGTACATGAATCATGGTGAGTGGTATCAGTGATGATAGTTGATGTGTTGGTTGGATTTTGGAGTTAGGCACAATGAGTATTACATGGGATGGTAGCGAAATAATGTTGTTGGCCATGGTGTTTGGCATATGCCAAGGAGATCGGTTCAGGCATGGGATTTTAGGGCCTACCATGATCTAGTTCATGAAATCTGATCTTATTTAATGAATAATTGAGGTGGTACCACTTGTAGGGGAAATTTCAAGGAGAGGTACATGAATCCTGACAACTTGTGTACTGATTTTAATTGATTAGTTTTGGTTCTAGTATTGTTGAAATAATCTAAAGTGAATTAAATAAATATTTATAAATTTCCCTACTATTGGTCTTAGGAACTAATTTTTTACCTTTTATATATGGATATAAGTCATTATCCTTGTGTATATCATGTAATAGAGGATTATTAGGATGATCTAGTTGATCACCTGAGAGTTGATCCAGACGAGGATGATGACTATTGCAAGATGATGTTGCACACCATTCAGTAGCATGCTTTAGGGAAGTATGAGTTATATATTTTATATGTCAAGATAGAGAGTTTACTAGAGGATATGGATACTAATTTATGTTTGATTTAGAACCTAATAGAGTATTGGGTCCCCTTTTTAATAAGTTAGATGAGGGGAGGTTTGCGTCAGTGGTGAACATTGTACCTTGGGGAGTAGAAGGAGGAAGATGTTTCATGGGTAGAATTTAGAAAGAGTTTTGTGTGGATTTTATTTTTTCAACCATGAATGAAGTTAAGATGTGGTTGTGTCTCTCTCTTAAGTAGGGTATCATGTTAGTGTGGGATCTAGGAATCATGTTTAAGGACATTATATGTTTTTTATTTTATCTTTTTCCCGATGATGCATTTCATATGGGATGTCTAGGGGAGATGATGCATCTGTCAATTCAGTATGTAGTGACTCCATTTTTTATTTCACTGTGTATGTAGGTTTAGAAAAAGTGAATTTAATCGAGCATATTCATTCATGAGGAGTTTTACCAAGATAGGGGATCTCATAGGGTTCTTCTAGGAGTCGGTTCCAAGAACATGGTCTTTCCAGGTTTTGACCAGTAGGGAGTTGACCACAGAAGTTTCCCTTTCATCCTTATTGGTATTGTGGTTTATATGTTTTTCTTGTGTGTAGGGGCTAGTGTGTTTTGTCTGCATGGTTTGTGGATATCATATATATCAGTGCCTAGTGTCCACTCGAGCTTATTTTGGTAGATGGTAACTGATTCTGTGTCATCCTTAGTAGTAGCTTCTAGTATGGATATTATAGTAGTGGGGATTGTCGGTTTATGCTTCATATATAGTGGATGATGGAAAGTAGAGCTCTGACTCAAAATGTTCCTCATGTTTGGGGGCTTCAACATGAGCATTTCTGATGGTGTTTCCATTAACAGATAGTTATAGGATTTTAGTGTGTCCAATTGCATACAGCAGAGTTAGAAAGACCATAGAGGCCATAGATCATTATAGATAAGATTAATTTATCATCTACCATTGTTTTTTTTGATTCAAAAGCTTCATAATCCCTCATTACACTCGCTCTAGTCCATTCTTAGAGAGAAGACATAGAAAGGATTCCATTCCCCTAGTTTTAACTACATTACATAGAGTCTAGACCTACTTGTTTGATGTGTGTTGAGGGTGTAAACTGATGATGGGGCCACATCAGTCCAATGGGGACATTTTATTTCTTCAGATGAATCCATATGATGTCATCCTCATCATGAAATGGCAATATTCAATGCATTCTCTTATTGAATAAATTTGGTTGAATGTTATGTTCTCTCATGTTGATGTTCATTATGAAAATTTGATTGGTGAGTGGAGACATCAAGTGGGTAGTAGATGTGTGGATACCCTTATTTATTTGATTGATGAGGTGTCTGAATAATAAGAAGTGGTTGAGATAATGGAGTTTCCCATGTTCATCAGGGAGTTTCCAAATGTTTTTTCCAAGAAGGTTGTGACACTACCTCCTCGACATGATGTTGAGTTTGGGATATATCTACAACCCGATGCTTCTTCAATTTAGATGTATTCCTATAGGGTTAATCAATATTAGTTGTGGGAGTTATAAATTTAGATATATGATTTGATGTATAATGGTTTCATCCATCCTAGTGTTTAACTATGGGGTACTTCAAGGTTATTCCCCAAGATAATGGATGATAGTCCGAGTTTGCGAAGAGACTACCAGAGGTTGAACGAGGTGACGATCATGAGTAATTACCCTATTATAAGGATATATTATCTATTAATCAATATAAGATGGGAGATTTAGTTTATTAGGATTGATTTTCAGTCAGGATATAACCAGTTGAGGATGATGCCTCGAATATTGCCTTCAGATGCAGATATGGGAAATTCGAGTTTGTGTTCATGTCGTTCGGTATCACGAATTCACCCATTGTGTTTATGGGTATCATGAACTTTAAATTCCATGAATTATTGGACCATTTCATCATCATGTTCATTGAATATATATTGATCTGCTTGATAACTGAGGAAGAGCATGTCGATCATCACAAAGACATCTTACAAGTTCTTCAATGCCACTAGATCTATGGAATATTGTCCAACATTATGTTTTGGACATGAGAGTTATATTTCCTAGAGAATATTGGGTCTCAACATGGTGCATCTATGGACTTGTTGAATATTGAGGTAGTTGGTTCTTAGGTAGCACCCAAGAAAGTGGAATCTCTTTGTAGTTTCCTTGGTCTCACTGGCTGTTACTGGAGGTTTATATCCAATTTCTCATGGATTACATCCCTGTTTAAAACATTCACAAAAAGGGATAATATATTCTCTAGACTTATCATTTTCAGACATTGTATGACTAGATTAAGGGGAAATTGGTGTGTTCTCCAGTGCTTCAATTTCCATCAGAAGGTGTGATGTCTAAGGCGTCTTGTGATGCTTCACATATGGGATTGGGATACATCTTTATGTTGATGAAGGTAGTGTTATTTAAATGTCTAGTAAAATGCGTACCCATGATAATAATTATTCCACACTTTATTAGTAACTAGTAGTAGTGCTGTTTTTATTGAATCTGTAGAGATATTACCTCATTATTGAGTGCTTAGTGGCCTTTACAGATCATAATATTTTGTGGTATATATTTTATTATCATGATATACATCTAAAAATATATATGTGGATAGAGTTTATTTGGGATTATGATTTTGATATCTCCTATATCTCAGTAAAGGGGAACATTTATTTCATGACCCAACCCATCTTGGATCGTTTGGTCTGGGGAGATCCGAGCCATGATTACCCCAAGTCTACATCCGTAGGCCAGTGGTTGGAAAGAAGTTCAAAAAATTATAATAAATAAGGTATGAATTTTCCTAATGAAAATTTATGATCGCACCCAACTATATCGTTGTAGAAGTGTAGAGGAATATATAAAAAAGACAATAACATCTTTATTAACAATCATTCATGTAAAAAACTCTAGGAAATACAAGATTACGATAACATAATCTAAAATTAAATGGGAAAAATATATGCCCAACCAAAAAAACGTCCCAACCTACCAATAACTAGAAAAGATAAACACTAAGATAATCAGGCTTCGAATATCAAATCTCTGACCACCGTACGTGGTCAAATTCCCCAAGGTATCCCTATACTTCTATATAGTTTTTATGGACCCATATTTCATCTACATAAGGCATGAAATGTGTGGGAAAATCCCATATATGGGTGGTTATATACAAACCCAATAGGCACCCCGAAGGATGAGGGGGTGGAGGAGGGGGAATATGATACACTATAGAAGTAGAGAATTCAACTCATAGTAAGAGATAAACAAAAACTAAAACCAATGATAAATTTATAATCTCATATTGGAAACCTGAATGATGGAGAAAGGGGATATCCATTTCTAATCCCAACCTAGGAAATGTGTATTCCATTAGTACCAAGAGGTCTGTAAATGATTAACATCATTTCACACATCTTATGAAGAAACATCTATGTCAAGTCCAACCTCGCCACTATTTCATACAATCGAGGGGACACAATCTCTAAGTAGAAGACCCTTGCCCTAATAAAACATGAGGGTTATAGTCAATCAATAGAACACCCATGGTCTAACTATATAAGAGGGTGATACTATAATGATAGAGAAACCATTACCTAACTCTAGAGGAGGGTTCCAGTCTGATGACAAAGGAACCATGCTCTTAGTCTATAAGAGGGTTCCACTCTGTAGATAGAGGACCCATGCCCTGATGCTGTATGAGGGTTCATCACAGTAGATAGAGGACCCATGCCTTGAAATCATAAGATGTTTCCACTTAGTAGATATATATAGGACCATTTTCAATCTTAGAAGGAAGGGTCCAATCTATTGATAAATATAGGACTTATGCCCAGCCCTAGTGGATGTTTCCACTCTAATGGTTGATAGATGACCCATCCCTCTCCCAGTAGGAGGCTACCACACTAATATATTTTATGATCCTTCTTTATCACTTCCATCATTGAGAATCACCAAAATAAGTATCACACTAAGGACATATCACGTAATTTATCAAAATCCATCACAAAGGCCACCATGACATTATATAAAAAACACTCAGGATTGGATACTCATAGGCTAAAATCTGATTCCAAATGAAGAAGATACAAGAGGTATAAGTTTCACAAAAAATAGGTACAATGAATGTAAGGGATCCACATGCTGTGTGGTCTCACTCTTATGTTTGTCTATATACTATAAAACACATGGATATCTAGACATGTAAACCTATATGAAATATAAGGGGACTACATGACATGTCTTGGACACTCAGGGTCGAGATGTGTTCTATGGGTTATGCCCATGTCCTTTGGGTTGTGTCTATTTACACTAACCATGTACCTGGCCATGCTCGTATCTGTGTACTCCCAGAGTACACATATTTTTTCCAGTACTAATTCACACAGTGTGTGGGGGTCCAACACAATATGTGGTATTTAAATCACTCGAAAACACCAGCTATTGCAACATCTAGGTCACTACATGAAGCGTGTTCATATAATTACACACTGTGTAGTTAGAATTTCATAAAAATATTGATCATATCTAAGTGACTAAAATTGATTTCTCCACCTCTTGGACCACCATTTGACTTCCTGAAGTTAGTGATAGTTACCTTTTACCATCATTTTTGTCCCTATGATGGCTGAAAAAAGAGTTTTGATTCTCTGTTCAAAACCTACACGCACTGTAGTGTATCCAACCATCTCTCATTCCTTCACTGGATTCCCTACCAATGGTGGAATCAACCCATCTAAAAATATATATGAATCCATCACTAAATTTTCAATCCTTTTATCACATGTTAATCCTCCAAGAATTTGGATGTTTAATCACACTCAAACACGCCGGATAATGTTGAACCATGGTCTTATAGGACTACATCAAAGAACGAGAATAAATATTGGAGGAAAATAATAATAATAAAGGTGTAAAAATATTTTTAAAATAATTATCAAAAATATAATTATATTAGGGATATATGGGGGTGTTAAATATGTAATAACAAGAGTAAATAATTTGAATAAACTATTTTATTTGATGCATGGGATCATGAAAAGTAGTAATTTGAACACAAATCAAAGAATAATAGGATGATCATGTTCGATCATTTAATAATAAGGGAAGAAAAAAATAAACAGTCCAACCTCATGATTTGATCAATTACTAGTGAATAATTTCCTATCGAATGAATGATAAGATTCTTTGTGTTTTATGCACCATGATTCTCTTGGATCTGGAAGCTCGATGTCATCCGATCTCAATATGATAATAGAGAACGGTGAATTTTGCCTCTAAATGGCCCAAAGGTTATATAGATATTCTTAGATATTATCCATAGAAACATATTTATATAGTATTATATTTTTAGATCATTTAATGAATTAATTTAGTAAATAATTAATTAATTCACGGAACACACCTACTAACAACCACTTTATTCGAATGCCCTGTGCTGACCCACTTTAGGTCGCACCCAGGGTAAACCTTGCATTCTTGATTCAACCACGGTCTTATATTTTTAATTTGAAACTCTTTTTTGAGATATTAAATTTTTCATAAAAAACCTTGTTCGTGCCATATAAAATATATTTAATATTTTTATAATGTTAATTTCGGGAACACTGGGCAATGAAATCATATGTCATCCCAACACCTAGCTCTAAAAATATACCTTGATATATTTCATAGTCTTATATGGAAAAAACATAGTCTATAAATTATTACCTCCTTCAAGATTATCATCCTTGAAAAGTAAAAACTAAATAATATTTTTGGGATACAAAGCCTACATCAAGCTCTATCACTCCCAGGAACTCTCCTTCATCCCCCTATGATACCACTACACATGAACTAAAAGAATTTTATATCCACATTGGATCCTCTCTTGATGATATTTGATCGCCATTATGTGCTCTATGAAATTAGAACCATCCCTAATGTCTAACTCACCCTAGTTGATAATGTGCAAGTGATCATGCATGTATCTACCCAACTGATACACATGGAAGACATCGTGTTCCTGCTCTAATTAATGAAGGATAGGTGGTAGAAAACCTTGCCAACCCTCTTTAAGATCTTGACCGGACCAATGAACCTCAAGGATATATTGAATCCCTAGATGAGTCCCTAAAACCCTCATCAAGGTGAGATTATCATGAAAACATGATCTCCCTACTTGAACTCCAAGGGATTATGACATTGGTCAAGATAAGATTTCATCCTACTCTAAGATGCCCTGATCTACTCATGGATCACCTAGACCTTCTCCATAATCACCTGCACTATCTCTAGCCCAACAAGAGATGCATTACCGATCTCAATCCAGCATAAGAATGGACTAAAGTGTCTCCTGTAAAGGGACTATTAAGGTATAATTCAAATAGTAGAGTGGAATATATTATTATAAGAAAACATCACAAAGTGTAAGTGATCCTCCCATATCTATCCAAAGTGTAACATGCAAGCCCATAACATATCCTCTAAAACTAGATAGTGTGCTTGATCTGGCTATTTGTCTTGTGGTGAAGTACTATAATCATACTCTTATGGGACATGAATTCCTCTTCTAGTTCCCTATACAACTGTGATGTAAACCACACATCATAGTTAGATAAAATAATATGGGGAACCCCATAAAGGGAGACAATCTCCCACACTTACCACTAATCTAAAATCTCAACCAAACTCTAATCCCTGATAGCAAGGAAGTGTTACAACATCGTAAGTCGGTATAATATCACCTAGATAGTGTCATGTTATCTCAATATACATGGAAGACCTATTAAAAATTCCATGGATATGTTGTCCCATTTACACTATGGGGTCTCAAGAGGATACAATAAACCTCCCAGTACTTGGTTGTCAGCCTTTACCTGATGACATGTGAGACACTGAGAGACAAAATTGGCCACACTCCACCTCATGAAAATCCACAAAAACTATAATTAAAGGTGTTTGTACATATTTCCAACACCTGTATGTATAAACAAATGATATGTATGAAACTCTATCATCCCATCCTCTCACATTGTGATTGGGACATCCATCCATCCCTAGAAAATGATGACATGATTCCCTTCAAAAAATCTATATGGTGAATCTCTTGAGTATATCTTGTCATGTAAGACCAAAAAATAAATGTATCCCAATAGGGCCTCTCTCACACACTAGATAATTAGAAGATAAACACCATTAACTGAAGAAAATAAACATAATCCTCCTCAACTAGGGCCAAATACCAGGAAGCCTACTACACTAATTCCTCCTATTACAAATGAACATGGAACATCCTACTAAGGGAATTTAACAGCATGTTTACCTTACCCAGAGTAAAAAATATCTCAAGGTTAGAGTGTTGTAGAAAATCCAACTAGTGTGTATGTATTAGGTTCTTGTATGTCCTCATAAAGACATTCCTAAGATTCTGATGGTCCGAGTAAACAACAGTGCACTCTCCCAGAAGATACTACATCCACGTCAATAGAGATAAGACTATCACTAATATCTCTATTTCATGGGTCATGTAGTTCTACTCATGGGGTATCAACTATCATTAACTATATGAATTAACTACCTTCCTTTACATCAATACATAAGAGAGACCATCTCTATAGGAATTGTAATAATGTAAATAATCTGCACCCTCCTCTACTAGTCTCAAAATAGGATCACTCATCAGCCTCATTCACAACTCCTAAAAATATCTCTTTCACTGCTTAGATCAAGTAAATATCTTCCATTTTTTGCATTCATGTTGTCAAAGGGGTTCCAATCCATGATAATTCTTTCACAAACCACTTGTAGTACACTACCAATCCAAGAAAACTATACACATTTGACATAATATTTGGTGGATACCAAGAAATTGATACATTAGTCATCACTAGGTCCATATCAAATCCATGCTTTGATATGAAATGGCCTAGAAATTGAACCTCGTGGATTCAGAACTGTGACTTAGAGAGAATACCATAAAATGGGTTCTTTCCAAGAAATTCTAGGTTCATTCTCAAGAGCTCTGCATTCTCCTCTAACACAAATTATATGTGTATTTCATACATAAAGACCACAATAAATTGGTCAATGTACACAAGGAAGATTTAATTCATCAATGAAATAAACACAATGGGGGAATTCATCACACCAAAATGCATAATAAGGAACTTATAATTTCTGTAGTGACATTTGAATGCTATATTTTCAATATCATCCTAAACAATCTCAAATGGTGGTAATCAGACCTAATATCTATCTTTAAGAATCATCTCACACCTTTCAACTAATCAAATAGTCCATCAATCCATGAAAATAGGTACTTGTTCATTATTTTGGCCTAGTTTAGCCAAATATAATCTAAAAAAATTCATAAGATCCTGTATGAATTTTTCACAAACAACACTGGGGATTCTTTGGGGGACACACTAGGTCTGATAAAACCATTATCTAAAAGGTTATTCTACTATAACCAAAACTACTAGAGCACAGTAGGGGCCATTAGATATAGCACATAATATATCAGAGTGGTCCCGGGGCTCAAGCCAATGAAAAACTCTATCTATATTCACCAAGGTATTCCTGAAATGTCCTTAGAAAATATATAATTAAAATACTCCAATAATGAAGAAGTATAGATTCTTAAGGTGAGTCCTATTCCAAGTGATACAACCACCAAATGAAGGGTTATGGGTTTTAGATTCCTTCTGGTAAAACCTACTCATCCATCCATGAGATCTCTCTCACCCACAAAGAGAATCTCATATTATCAGTGTGAAGGAGTCTCACTCATCTATAGTTACAATAAATCTAGTCTTGTACCATGGATAACCAGTCCATAAACAAGATAACATGATAAGGTCTCATCGTGATGAATAAAAGGTCCCCTGAGTAACTCTCTCCACCAAGAGATATCTCACACTACTAGAAGATAAAATATGTCGAAGAAGAATCCCCCATAGGAACCTCAAAGAAAATATTCTTGGATAATAACTCAACTAGGAGCCCCATATTTTTCACTTAGAGTAAAGAGATTAAAGAATAACCTGACCCTATGTATACTAATCCTAAATCAAGAGCAGAATAAACACATACTTCACCTCAAATTATCTTTTGAGTTTCTAGGTCATATGCCTTCATGAACTTATTCTACCCATGGCCTCAACCACCATACCCATGAGACTAATGTAGTGTTCATGTTTGTGTGGGCATAGTTATCTCATAATGACATCCACCACCAGTCTATTATCCACATAGAGCCCCCCGTACTCCTCTTACAGCTCCTCCATCCGGGGAGCCAGCCTACCCTCCCCTTGGAGATCCATCATCACAGTGATATCTCAGATGTGTTGGTCCATATGATATATTCCTTCCTTATATAGCATTTCAGGTCGAGAAATCATGTTCCATGTTTCCTCACCTATCAAATTCATAGTACATCCCCTCTTTGGTCTACACCGGTCCTCTGCACGATCCTAGTTCTGCATGACCAGGTGCTCGAGTTTGATCCTGGAAAGATATCTTGTGCTGGGATCCTACGAAATAGAACCTTCTAGAATATATAGATGAATAAATCCTATAATTTCTATTTATAGCTCTAACTTTATGATATCCATATGAAAATAATCCACTTCTCACCGGCACCATATCCAACACTCCAACATAAATGTAAATGCACAGGGGTACCACATTAGTATGTATGTCTCTATAGAGACCCTATTAAAACCTAATTTCATTAGAATACTCATCTATAATAATATCAAGGGAGTACCACATAAGGTTAGTGAACCTTAATAAATAATCAACAACTATCATCGCTCCCTAACACCACTAAAAAACTCATAATTCTGAATTTAGTGCAAGCATAGGGGTGGTACTCCTCATGAAAATAATGCTAGAAGTTTGTGCATGAATGTGTTGACTCATCATTAATCCACGTGACTATACTCCACCATCATCCAAATGATCCATGTAAATGGTCAGATTCTGACACAACCCCAAGGTCAATCGATGTTAGAATAATCTTAAAAACATGTATCACTAACTCTGTGTAATCCTCAACCTCCTGGGTATCTGGATCACTGTGGAACATCATCAGCCTCTACCATTGGTACTTATGGAGTCTGATAAGCCTTCATTCACCTTCATCTTACACTTTTAGTACTATATACTATCCAAAATGTGGGGGCCACTACCTATCCACCTGTAGGAAGGATCTCGCGAGATGGCCCATGAAATAAGGCATCATCACTAACCAAAATGTCATCCTGATCCTGAATTGGTTACCTATATAGTCGTATTCATTTAGGAATCTTGAAAATTTATTCAATATGTACCATGGTCTAATGCTAACATATATATTGGGAGATGAATCAAGAAGGACAGTCAAAAGACTCAATCTTATATGATGCTTGTATAAAACATCACTGTAATAATTGTATCAGTATACTGAGTTGACAAGAAGGTAGTCAGAGTCATGATGTATGAATATGTTGGTCTCCACCCTAACACTAGGTTACCCAGCTTTAAAGCTGCATCGAGACACCTTGGAAATGTTTCAATATGCACTAACCAAATCCTCATAAGGGGAAAACACCAAACATCACCCCAATAAATGAAACACCTTCGATCCCAATATTTTATAACCATATCCATCTTAGTCTTCCTATCCAGTTGAGAGATGATCCATAAATACCTTAAGCCTGAATCCATAGGAAATGGGCTGGTGATGATCACATAAAGGAATAACTAGTATAGGAGTCCATTTCCTAATGTACCTATACACATATTCACCCAACCATCTCCACACATAAGTTCATAGGAATAAATATAAAATAAAATAATATCTAGAGTAACAATCATTCATGTAATAAAGTCTAGGGAATACAAGAGTACGATAGTGTAATATGAGAATTAAAGTAAAGAAACACACACCCAACTAGAATGATGTCCCAAAATTACAATAACTAGAAATGATAAATGATGAGAGCAGTCGAATTCAAATATTGAATATCCGACCACTATACACAGTCAAATGTACTAGGGTACCCAATGATCCTATATAATTGTCACTAACATATACTTCATCTCCATAAGGAATGACACATTCAAGAAAAATTCGATGGAGGGGGTGAGTATATACATACATAGTAAGAACCCCGAAATTTGAGGGGGAGGGGGAAGAAATAGGAGATGTGATAGAAGTAGACAACCCAACTCATTGAAATAGAGAAATGAAAACCAACAATGAGGATCAATATATATTCTCATGGAAGAAACCCAAATTAGAGAGAAAGGGGACCTCAATATTCCATCTCAACCTAGGAAGAGTCTACCATCATCTCTAAGAGGTCCACCAATAGTGACCAACATCTCATGTGTCTACTGATGAAACATCCATATCGAGCCACACATCACTACTGAACTATATAGTCAAGGGGACATAATATCTAAGTAGAGGACCCATTCCGTGGTATAAAAATAGGTTGTTACTCATTTGGTAGAGCATCCATGCTCTGAATCCACAGGAGGGTGTCACTCTGATGATGGAGGACTCATTCCATGACTCCGTAGAAGGGTGCCAATATGATGATAGAGGTCCAATTCCCTGACTTCATTGAAGGGTTAAACTTTGATGATATTGGACTCATTCCCTAACATCATTGGAGGGATCCACTCTATAGATATAGGACTATGACATGACATCGTAGGAGGGCTCCACTGTGCAAATAACGGATCCTTGCCCTGACACCGCAGGACAGCTACACTCAGTTAATAGATGTAGGACTTATTTCATGTCCCAGCTATAGGTTTCCAATCTATTTATAGATAGAGGACCCATGAATTATCCCAATAGAAGGGTTCCACTATCATAGTCGATATAGGACCCCTTCTTTATCCAATATGGAGCATTCTAATCTCTATGATAATCCTTCTCAATCACTACCATCATCAAACATTATATAAAGAAGCATATCACTCTAAAAATTTCAAATCATGTCTCAAAATCCTCTAAAAATTCAACCATTACGTTATATGTAGAAAAAATTCATAATATTCTACACGTGGGCCAAAATATAATCCAAACAAAATAGATATGGGTGGTAGAAGTTTTATAAAAAAGAGGTACATGATATGAAAGGGGACCACATAACATGTGGTCCCTCTATGTTGTTTGGAAATGTCCTTTATAGGACATATATCTCTGGCCATGTAATCCTACATGATGTTTAAGGGGAATACACAGTGTGTCTTAGCCTCCAAGAGATGAGTCGTGTTCTCCTGGCTATGCCTGTGACCTTTTTTCTATTTCTGTGTACATGGGACATGGACCTAGTCATGCCCATGTACGTGAAATCATAGAGTACATGATGAGCTACTTGTATCGAGTCACATGGTGAGTGGCATCCCATATGGCATGTGATATTTAACTCACATTAAAACCCTAACCCCTACAACTGGGTCACTACACAACATGTGTTTATACCATTAATCTTAGTGTATTCAAGATTATCATAGAAACTCATACGCACTTTGTGTGTCTCAAATCTAGCTTCTGTATCACCTGTTAAACTATTTGACTATTAGTAAATGTTCCAATCACATCCATTCACCATTTCCAACCCGCTAGTGGCTAGAAATCGGAGTTTTGGTTCTCCATTTGATACCCCGATGTGCCATCATGTCTTCAGTCATCTATTATTCCCTCACCGGATTCATGATCCCCAGTGGAATCACCCACATCCCACAATATATCTAAATAAAACCTCTAATTTTTTCTATCCATTTACCGCATGTTAATCCTCTATGAATCTAGGGGTTTAATCACACTCGAACACACCCAACAATGATGGACCGTGGCCTCATAGGAGATGGTGAAGAATGTGAAGAAAAATTTGGTGAAAAATTGCAAGAAAAGTTTAAAAAATAAGATTCCAATAATTCTTAGTTAAAATATTATATTGTGGAATGTTGGGGTGATAAACACGGTATAAAGAGAGTAAAAACTTGAATATAATATTTATTCTGATGCACGAGCTCATGCAAAGGATGAATTTGAACACAAATCAAAGAATAAAAGTATGATCATGCTCAATAATTTAATCATATGAGATTAAACAAAAAATAACGAGTCTAACCTCAATATTTGATTGATCACTAGTGAAGAACATGCTCTCCAATGATGGAGAAAATTAATTGTTTTTTTACTCTTTGATTCTCCTAGATCTAGAAATCATCGTCATCTAATCTTTATCTGCCAATTATGAACAGTGTATTACTCATCTCAATAGTCCCAGGGTTATGAGGATAAACCTAGAGATTATTCATAACAACATATTTAAATTGGATTATATTGTTAGGTCATTTAATTTATTAATTAATTATATAATTAACTAATTCACTGAATGCATCTGCTAAAAGACGCATTATCTAAATCTCCGACGTCATCCCACATTAGGTTGTAACTAGGGTAAGACTCTCATTCCTTTTTCATCTGTGGTATAAATTTTTTTATTCTAGGCTCATTCTATATGAGATTATATTATTTATTAAAAAACATGTGTGAGTAATATATAATATATGTAATATATTTATAAAATTAATTCTATGAACACTGGGCCCCAGAATCGCATACCATCTCTACATCTATATCCAAAAAATATTCCTTGAATTATTTCAAAGTATTGTGAGGTATAAATATGTTCTCCCTATTTTTGGACTATTTTTTTAGTATGATGTCAAGAAATTATGTTATTTAAGAGTCTAGGGATGCTTGGTAAGAGATGGAGGAGTTGGAATCCTTGAACTTAGATGCAATGGTGGTTGATGGAAGTGGTTGCTTGTTTCATATAGTGGTGTAGTATTCCCTGATGTTGCATGTGGTGGAGTATCATTGGGAATATTTAGTGGAAGAGTTTTTCCATGATCATTATGGCCATGGTGATACTTTATAGGAATGTATGAAGGATGGTTAGAATTATATGTTGTTTCTAGGGAGGATGTTTGTTCCGGTAGCGATGCGTGTGGGAGTCCTTCACAAGATTTAAAGATCAAATTTATAAGTACACCCAAGAGCTTCCAAGATGTAACATAGGGTGAGGACATGGTTTTTCTATCCTGGGATGAAATAAGTATTGGAAGAGTTTGGGAATTGATTTCTAGTTTTCCAGTAGGTAAAGGCTGAGTACCATGTTACTGGTGTTTTCTTATAGCCTTTGGATGTCCCCATGTTGAAACACGATGAAATCTTAGTGGGTTTCATCATCGGGTTACCCCAATATTATGGAGTTTGTAATGCTATCTAGGTAATCATGGATTGGTTGAAAAAATCACCCCACTTCCTAGTGAATAGGGAGTCAGGTACTATTTACACTTTGGATAAGAGGTATGTGGATGAGGTAGTATTTTTTTATAGAGTTAAGAGGCCCATTGTCTCAAATTTGGATGCACATTTTACTTCATGAGTTTTGATAAGAAAGAAAAATGCTTTTTGAAATCAGTTATGACTTAGTACAATATTAGACACTCAGACTTGTGGACATATAGAGTAGACTATCATGGCATTGGATGATATGTTGTGGGCATGTGTATTATAATTTATTGGATCATAGTCAAAAAAATATCCTTCATTTTAGTTTTCCTAAAAAATCATTTATCACTCATCAATCGAAATGGCCCCATTTGAGTCTTTATATGGGCGGTCATGTAGTTCTCTGTTATGCTGGTTTGAGGTTGAAGAGTTAACAGTTCCTGGACCCAATGTGGTGCATTGGATAATATAAAAGGTTCAGTTGGTTCGAGAGAGGATAAAAGTGGCACATGATAGGCACAAGTCTTATGTTGAAGATAGTAGGATGCCCTTAGAGTTAAAGGTCTGGGAACACATGTTATTTAAGGTATCCCATCGATGTAGGAGGTATAGGTTTGGGGGGGGGAGTAAGATCTCACCCTAGTTTGATGGGTATTTCAAGGTATTGGGGACAGTGGTGAGGTGACATACCAGTTGGAACTTCTTACAAGACTGGACTAGATCCATGAAATCTTCCACATCTAGGAGATTCATTGATATCTACACAATGACTAGCGTTTTAATAACATGTGATATTTGGATATCGAGGATGATGTGACATTCGTAGAGAATCCCATGCATATTTAGGATCATTGAGAGAAGCTGTTGTGAGGATGTACCATTACATTGGTACATGTTCTATAGAGGAATGGTTTTCTGGGGAAGATTACTTGGGAATGTGAGATATAGATGCGTGCCCAGTACCATGAGTTGTTTTGAGTTTCTTTTTTTTTCTTTGATTTTTTTGTTTAAATATGTGATTTTTAGGCCATCCTATTTAATATGAGATGTGATTCTTACTAGTTGATATGATGCATGATTAAATATTCAATGACTAAAAATAAGGGAATACATGTTCCCTAATAGAGATGTGTTATACCTTGATGTGACTGAAATCATGCAGGTGAGTTAGTGCAACCGAAATTTGATATTATATTGACATACGAGATAGAGTTTCTTGATTTATGTAGTTTGGGATATTCCATGTGTTGGTTGTGGTATTTTTTTCCTTGGAGATATGTGAGGGTTGAAAGGGTTTTTCAAGTGGTTATATGTAAGATAGGAGGCCTTTGGTTGTGAGGGATATTGCAGATGTTTTTATTTGGTCAGCGTGTTTAGTTAGCAAAAATGTATAATTTGTAATGAGATCCTTGATAGGTATCTCATGGGATGGTTGTTGGTACACTTCATTTTGTTTATGTTACCCTAGTTTAATTTTATTATTTAGGATAAAAATAGTTTAAGAGATATATAATGTAATTTCATGGGATTCTATGTCCCTTTATTTGAATTTTATGAGGTCGAATGTGATTAAGAGGGTTTTGGAAATATTTTCCCCTTGTTTTGTTCCCTATGTTCTGTCATGCATCTAGTCAGCACAATCACTTCTCGGTTCATGTTGTAGGGTGGTTGGTCATGTGGTCGGTTGTCATGGTAATTGTTTTTCATGCGGTATGGTGGCTGGTCATGTGGTTAGTTAACATGGTAACTTATTTGATCATTTGGTAGGGTGGTTGGTCGTGGAGTCAGTTGGCATGGTCACTTGTTTGATCATGCAGTAGGATGGTTAGTCAAGAGGTCAGTTAACATGACCACTTTTCATCTCATGTAGTAGGGTGGTTGGTCATATAGTCAATTGGTATGACCACTAATGTGTTCATGTGGTAGCATGGTTGGTTATGTAGTTGGTTGACATGATCACCTGTTTGATCACATGGTAGGCTGGTTGGTATGGTCAGTTCAGGAGTTAGCCAAAATTCTGAGATTTATCATTCTTCCCATAATTCCATTAAAATTCATAAATAAGTATTTTTAACTTAAATTTAGTTTTAAATACTAAATTTATTGTATTTAAAGGTCTATTTAAGTAAGAAAATTATATCCTTATATTTACTTGATGACTGGAGCCTTCAATGATTCCTTCTACATGGAAGTTATTAATGCCCACATTTATGGTCAATTAAAATATTATCTGCAATCTAAATCCCTACTCTTTCAGGATCTTTTAATTCTAAATAAAAGACTTTTACTTTATTATTTACTGATTTATTTCACTCTAGAAGGGTGGTGATGAAGCATTTCCAACGGAGTCATGGAAACCTATTAAAACTATTACTTGTTGCCTTGATCACTTACAATAGTGGTCCCATTTTTTGCACACACCCCCTATTCATATTGTAGTGGATCACATGATGCTTGTTTCTTCCAGGCATGGATTCCTTAATTTCTCACCTTGAGTATCAAGTATGATGAGTCTACTCTTGTTATCTCGTGATAATATGGTCATATCAAACTAAGTAAATATAAATGAATCATTTTAATTGAAATTGAAATGGTAAGGGTAATGAAATCACATGATTTTTTAGTTTTTGTTATTATTTATGTTATGAACTATGTGGTCTAATACCCCACTAAAAATAATGGTTGTTGGGAGAATTTTATTTGGAATGAAATTGAGGTTAGAGGGAGACTATTTTTTATGTTTTTTATGTCACCGTAAATGGAATTAGTTAATCACTTATACTTTGAACAACAAATGGTTAACTTTGACTTTTTTTATTGTGTGAGAATACCCTTACATGTAAAGTGGAACATGATAAATCCCATTAAATGAATCTAAAAAAAATTATGTTTGTTTTTTGGAATACATTGATGAATGTGTACATGTGGTGTGTTTTTTCTATCTTGGTGTGTTGCACGACAGTTACCTTGTTTTGGTGGATATGATGGGGCAATGTGAGGAGAGGTGGTTGTTGTGATAGAATTGGCATGTGGTGGAAATAGGTGGAATGTGGCTATTGTGGAGAAAAGTGTATATGTATGTGACATGTTGGTGTTGTGTGGGATTTTTTCCATGAGGTTGAGGGTGATTGTTTTGTTTTTATTTTTGTGTATATTTATTGTTATATGCTTTGATAGTTGCCTGAGTAGTGTTGGAATTAACATGGTTTGGTAAATAGAAGAATAAATTGTATCATTATATGTGGTTTAAATACTGGGATGTAAAATATAAATTAATTGGATGGAAAATATGTAATAAAACAGATGTTTTAATTTAAATATGATTGTAATGGATATCTAGAAATTAGGTTGTCTTATAATGAGAATATGAAAATTGTCTTGTGCCTTGTGTCTTGTGTTGTGTTGTTTGTATAGAAGTGGCATCGAAAGTTTCTTTGTTTTGAGTTGGTTGTTTTCATTGTAGTGAAACCATAGTTTAGTATGTTCGAGGGTTTATTAAATATTAATATATATACATTGTATTATTTTGTGATTTCTTTATGCACCCCACCCATGTTGAGTACTAGTACTGATAACCTAAAATTTTCAGGGTGTTTTTCGAACATCCCAGTGGTGAGGGTGGATGAATTGCTACACTCTCTTTCCATATAAATCTTCTAGAAGATTATGACATGCATGTGATGTTAGGAAGTGAAGTAAAAATTTCCACTTTTGATATGTTTAGTGATGTGTGGTGATGTACTAGGTATCTTTGGGAAGTATAGGGTGAGATGGGATGAGATGACATATGATGAGAGTGGTTTATGGTAGGAGGAGGGAATGAGGTTGATATACTTCATGTTCACGATACCCTACTACCCTAGTTATAATTAATGAATTTATTAAAATTAATTTAATTTTGTTTAATTTAAAAAATATTATTAAATATTTTAGTTTAAAATACTTTATTTAATTAGTCATATATAAATATATTATTATGACTTATTTATTTGTCCAAGGGTGACAAGAGGTAAAATATTAGTGGAATTAAAAACATAACTAAGGAACCTTGTACTGAGACTCATCACCTAGGTTCCAATTTTTCTCAATCACTTTAATGATACAACCTAAATTACTCCCATATAAATCATTTGAACCCTTCTTCATCTGAAGTTCATCATTACCCTCACTTTAATGAACTCATTTTTGACCCTATATACTTTATTTTATTTTTTCCAAGCCATGTATATTGTGCTAAGAACTGTGCATATGCACTTATTCAAAGTATACAGAGGGATTATAGCAAATAGACATGCACCTAGAATCTAGGGTCTCAAAAATTCATTGTGGGATCCCAGATTCCAAAACTACTCCAATTTCAATATATTTTTATGAAACCCATCTACATTAACTCAATAATATAATTACTTTGAACAAATAATATACAAGAGTGTTCCCTATGATCAAAATCAAACTTCCAGTTCAAAGAGTTATGATCATAACACCACTAAAATATTACCCAAATCACTCTCAAAAGTAGTTCCTAAACCAAATTTACATTTATTCACTAAACAAGTTTACTCAGAAATCAACCAACCTCAATAATTTCACATTTAAAGAAAATATTAACTACCAAAAAGGAACTTGTCCTAAGGCAAGACTCATTTGAGAAACAGTTTACAACCTAAATTTTTAAATGAATTTTGAAAATTTTAACAATTTTTAAAAAATGTTTTAAGTGGATGCGGGAATTGATGGTCTCCCATTAAAGCACAACTCAATACAGTAAAATATTGACCCCCTCTCCCACATTGAAAACCCAAATTTGTCCCCAAAGTTGACTTCTAATCATGGAGAAGAATGTTCAAAATAAATTTTCAATTAAGTATATTTATGACAAGTATAAAAGGGTATCTTTGAAGTTCAAGAAGTATTGTTTTCTACAAAGATTAATTTACATCAGGTTCATTAGCAAGTACACACATTAACATTTAATTCAGTGAATGATTTTCAATTAAAGTTCAAACATGGCATGAAACTTGTAAGTGCATAGTGTTATGGGTGTAAGAATTTTAATAGATTGAGTTCAATAATATGTTCAATAGAGCTGAGGAATGAATGCTAAAACACCCCAACCAAAAGTAGATTCAATATAAAAATTTTCAAACTACATGTACCCCCACACTTAAGTTCATGTAGTGAGTGAATTTAAAATATGAATGAAATACAAATCTCAGTAAGATGCACATGCATAATTTTTAAAAAGAGAGTGACATGTAGTAGAAACCTTTTAGTATGAATGACATGTAGCATATTTCCCAGCAAACATGTAGAATAATTTTTAAAGTAATAATCACTGTCTCCTGGATATTACTATCAACAATTCATTGACAATAGTGCTAACAAGTCAACAAAAACAATGATAACGAGTCACTGAGAGCAGAGTAAAGGTGGATCATGTGCATTGGTGAGTAAATGAATCACCCATAGTAATAATTGTGACTTACAGTAAATTTTTATTAAAGTGAACAAGGAGTATAAAAATGAATGAAAACTAAATAATAGAATACTTCCTAGAATCAAAGATTATCATTAAAGATTCAGCAAGGGAATTCCTCTCCCTTATGACACAAAAATAGTGTCATTATAAACATGAAAAGGTAACAGGAGACCAAGATCATTTAGTAACAAGAACATCCATTAAATAGATCACAGAAGCAGCACATTATTCAAGGGTAAAAAAAATGAAACAAAGTAATGAAAAACATAACATTGGGTTGCCTCCCATGAATCACTACATTTTAAATTATTCAGACAGACCTTATTCAAGATCAATTCTCAAGCACTGTGAAGGTAGACGAACCCTTAGAATGTCCCTCAAAATAAAGTTTCAATATCTTACCATTATCCAACATGGGTTTGTTCTCTTAAGTTAAAATTTCAACACCTCTATTCTTCAGAACTCTCACAATAGTAAATGGTCTAGACCACTTGGACATCAATTTTCCAGGAAAGAGTTTGAGTGTAGAATTAAAAAAGAGGACCTTATGTATAGGTTTAAACTCCTTGGTTTGTATGATAGAATCATGAATGTTTTTATTCCTCTCTTTATAAATCCTTAAATTATCACAATTCTCTCTCCTAATCCCATCCAACTCACTCATCTCAATTAATCTCCCCTCACCGACACTCTTAAAATTAAAGTTTCGAGTAGTAACTACCCAATATGACTTGTGTTACAACTCCACAGGTAAATGATATAATTTACCAAACAATAACCTGTATTGAGACATACCTATTGGGGTCTTGAAATAAGTTCTATATAACTATAAAGCTTTATCCAATTTAAGAGACCGGTCTTTCCTAGAGGTTGACATAGTTTTCTCAAGTATTTGATCAGTTCTCTATTTAATATTTCCACTTTTCCACTAGACTGTGGATGATAATGAGTTCTAGTTTTATGAACGCAACCATATTTCTCCATAAAATATTAAAATTTGTAGTTCTTAAAGTGTGTTCCATTATCAGTGATAAAGGCTTTAAGAACTCCAAATCTTGAAAAGATGTTCTTTTTGAAAAATTTAATTACAAAGTTGTCTTGATTGTTTGGAAGTGCCACATCCTCAACCCCCATTGACACATAATCTGCAACAACAAGAATATACTCATTACCAACAGATGATAGAAATGGACCCATGAAATCTAAATGACAGAAATAAAAAATATCTAATTCCTGAATTCCTTTTTGCGGTAACTCTGGTTTCTTACCAACATTTCCTAACCTCTAACACTTGTAACAACCAAACACATAGCTCCTAGAATCATTGAAAAGAGTAGGACAATAGAAACCATATTTTAGGACTTTTTGAACATTCCATTCACCACTATGGTGACCTCCCCAAGGGGAGGAGTGATAACTTTCTAAAACAGACATCGTCTCTTCCTCAGGCACACATCTCCTAGGGATACCATCAGCACATCTCTTAAATAGAAGGGGATCATCCCATAAATACTATTTTAGCTTAGAAATGAATTTATTTCATTGGTTATTGAAAATAGTTTTGAGAAAGACACCTACTGCGAGGAAGTTGGAAAAAATCTATATACCATGCATATTGCTTAATAGAAACAATGAATAGATTTTCATCTGGGAAGGAAGAGTTTATCTCCCTAGGATCATAATATTGAGTAATAGGAAGCCCAAATAGGTGGTTAGAAACTAAATTTTTAGCTCCCTGCCTATCCCTAATCTCTAAATCAAATTATTGTAACAAAAAAAATATATATAATCAACCTGGTTTTAGTTTCTTTCTTAGACAGAAAATACTTTATGGTAGAATGGTCAGTGATAATGATGACTATTGAGCTTAACAAATACTCTCTAAACTTTTATAGAGAAAAAAATAGCTAGAAAATCATTTTTAGTAGTGGTGTAATTCTTTTGGGACTCATATAGTAATCTTCTAGAAAAATAAACCACATGAAACTTCCTATCTATCTTTTTTCCAAGGAAAAAACCTACAACCATGTCACTAGCATCACACATAATCTAAAAAGGTAACTTCCAATCTAGTTTAGTGATGATGAGTGATGTAGTGAGTTTCTCTTTAAGAAGATTAAAGGATTTTAATCAATTTTCATGAAAATTGAAAGGTACATCCTTAACAACTAGGGAACAAAAGGGCTTGGTTATTTTGGAAAAGTCTTTTATAATCCTCTGGTAGAAACCAACATGACCTAGAAAACTTTTAAAACCTTTAAAATTTCCAGGAGGTGACAATTTTTGAATGACTTATACTTTAGCAGTATCAACTTCTAGACCTCTCTTGGACACCTTATGACCAAGAACTATAACTTATGTGACCATGAATTGACACTTATACCAATTTAGAATATGGTTGGTTTCAATGCATCTTTCCAAGACTAACTAAATATTTCCAAGACATGTATCAAAATTGATATCCATAATGGAGAAATAATCCATGAAAACCTCAATGATTATTTCAGTCATGTCTGAAAAAATAGCCATCATGCACCTTTGAAAGGTGGCTGAAGCTCCACACAACCCAAAGGGAATCTCCCCGTAAGAAAATGTCCCAAAGGGGCATGTGAAAGTGGTATTTTACTGATCCTCTAGAGCAACAGGAATCTGGTTGTAACCATAATACACATCCAGAAAATAGAAAATTTCATTTTCAGCAAGACTCTCAAGAATTTGATCAAGGAAGGTATAAGATCCGGGACTTAAAACATTACATAATATTGAATTAAATGAATATTTCTCATTGAGTATCTTTTCAGGTTTAGAGTTTTATATAATTAGGCCATAACTATTACATAACAACTTGAATATTACATGTAGACACTACTACTCAGTATCCATTTTTTTATAAAATAAAAACTCTTAAAAAGAAACATGTATAGTTCCATGTTTTAGACAACATGATTTTTCCTTAATCCCATCCTTGACCCTATTCATCTCTAAGTCCTGTGGAAAACATTTCAAAAATTTATGGTGAGCCTAAAAAGATCGTTAAGGGTTATAAAATAAGGACAGAAAACATTAGCCCATCAATAAATAAAAATCAATGAAACTATAATTTTCAATCATAACATACCTTAGGAAATCATAAGATTTATGAATAACACACAAAAATCATAAATTATTAAGATTACTTATGGAATCCATATCAAACTTACATGGTGGATATCACAGTTGTGTATGGAGTTACACTTGGAATACCCATAATAGTATATTCCCAAAATCTATTAGGAGAAACATCACGTTTACCTCTGTCACGTTACCCAATGCATGGAGAGCTATCTCGGGCTCACCCGCCCTATGTTTATCATAGAACCACCAGTATACGTAAACAATTCCCAATATCCATAACATAATCATAACACATAACACAATTATAAAGGAAGGATAACATTTCTACATTCAAAAATATCAAATCAAGATATTGAAATAAACAATGCCTTATCAATTCATTTTCAAAACCATTTAAAGAGATTTTTGAATCAAAGTTCCCCATACCACTTTGAAGCTTTTAAATGAATTATCATTGGAAAACATTAATGTCCATATAAATAAATCCTAAAACCCATTTTGAAAACATGGAAATTATGGAAAATATTTAGAAGAATAAATCTTGAAAACATTTAAAGTGATATTTTAGTTAAAGAGTTTTTTTAACAAAAAGAGAGACGCTTGAATACAAATAATTGAGGAATAACATTTAATTAGAACCTCATAATATCATTAAAATAAAGGGATTCATGATATAATATTTCAAAGGACAGTATATACACCATATAAGAGTGAATTTTTTCATAACAACAATGAAGTCTCAGTTGAAATGTAAATTGAGATGAAATACCATATAAAGATTGTATCCTTAAATTAAGGATAATTCAATCACATAATTATGTGTGAAAATTACAAATAAACCCAATATAAGTGGATATTATGTGTAAAACAATCAGAGGTCATCAAATGTAAATAATGTTTACATCAATGAGGATATATAAGAGAAAATCCCAAAATAATAAGATGTAAATTAAAATACACAACAAAAAGAAGTCTTTTAAACAAACTAGGGTCAAAGGTTCCCTTACTGATTTGGTAACTTACAAAACATACTCCACATAAAATAAGGATCATAAAATGAATATGTAAATACTCATAAATGAAATTATATTAAACAAATAGTACAATCATGGGTAGTACATAAACCACACAAAAGAAAATAGTGACAAATATAGCATGAATCTCACAGGAAAAAAAGTGAGATGAAACTCTTTACGATGTTGTAATCAACTGAGTCGTATGACAAGAATTTAATAACCACCAAATGAATCACAGAATACCATGAATATAATGATAATAATGATAATATATATCAAATTTCAGAACACAATACACTACATTGAATGAATAAGTGGCGAACAATGGAAATCTCACGGAATTAAAAGTGAGATAAGAAAATCCCTTACCTCGTGTCCGACTTGACTCGTTTGTTCCTTGTTCTTCCTGAATAATAAAATAAAGTTAATTTCTACTTGCTTAAGAAATTTTTTCAAGTTTATTATCCTTTTTATATCAATTATTTTCTTGTTATAAACATTAAGAAATCATTTAAGTTAATAATGGTTGTTTGGTTGATATTTGGTACTTGAGTAAAAAATGAACAACTTATAATTACAAGTTTTCCATGTGGTCCATAGTCCATTATCACCAGAATGATATTAATGATTTAGATATCATATAAATTATATATATCCAGTATATATGTGTATTTATAAATTTACATAACATTTTGGAGATAAGAAATGAAATGCACCGTACATGGAGACGGTAAGCCGTACGTATGCATAAATGCTACTTTCATTCCTAATTCACATTTTAATGGAATTAAAACATAATTATACATAGGTATATAATAATTCCATTATAATATTATATATAATATCATTAACTCTATCCTTTATACATCCCAAATATGGCTTTAACAAGTCATATCAATTTGAGGGGGCGGTAGTCCGCACTTCCTCAAATGAAATTATCGCGTTTACCCATTATGGAAACCATGAAGGTAAGCAATAAATGTAAAATACAGAAGAATAAAGAAAACATAAACTTAATATATATCATATATAAATACAGTTCCATCATAATGGCCACCATGAGAGGAGGTTGGAGGTAATCGAACAATCATCGTCTCGTGAGGCGTTAGTTTACCATCCACAGAAACAATATGTTCTTTTCCCATTAGATGGAGGTGTGTGTAAGTGTAGTTCAAAAACTTCTTATAAAAACATCCTAGTATATTTTGGATACTTGTTTTATTATAAAATAAAGGAATAAAAAGATTTTAGGCTTTGGAGAAGTAAAATAAAAGAAAATAAGTTAAGAGAAACTGTTACCTTTAATTTGGGTAACTCCCTTTGGTTCGAACCAAAAGGAATTCATGAAGTGACTTATACCTAAGGTAAGGCTTCTAGGTGGAAGATAGGGATGTACGGAGATTAATTGGGAAGATTTTGGACGAGCTTAAAGGCTTGAGAGTTGTGAGTAATTGGTTATAAGTGAAGGCTTTTTATAAGGGGGAGGAGGGGCTCTTTAGGAAAGAGTGAAAATATTATTTTATTTTATAATGATATTTGGTTTCAAAAGGTCCAAAAATCATTAGAGTAGAAGATAAGATGACTCATGGTCGAAATAAAATCATCCAAGAAGAATTGGACAAGTTTTTAATGTTATTTTAATATTTATAATCTTATTTATTTAAATGATTTATTAATGAGTTAAGCACTACATCATTATTGTGTCATAAATAATTTAATTTATTTGTTGTCTAAAAATTATAAAAAAATTACATGATGTAGGAAATAATTATATTTTTCCAATGAATATTTATATTCCAAATTATTACTTATATAAAACCATATAAAAATTAATTTACTAAAAGATTTTGGTTTATGTTATTTTTGCCTATACATTAAATTAATTAATCTAAAGTGTCATTATCTTTCATAAGTGGCTCCATGGGGTACCCAAATAGACCCAAAGATTCCCATTGTCAGAAAGTACTCATAAAATAATGTTAGAAAAAGTGTTAAGGTAATTTTTAATTATTACAATATTTTTTTACCTTCAATTTCCTTATTTACCTTTAACCATGGTAAATAAAAGTCAAAAGTTACTATTCAAAAAAAATTTATTTTAATCTTATTAAACCACATTTTACTTACTAATAACAACCATGTATGTTGGATTTTCTAAATTCAATTCACATAAGTGGTAAAATTTCATTTAAATGAAAAAGTTAGTTTTTAACTACTATAAGTTGTTTCACTATTCATAAAAAATTGATGTTTTTCAGAAAAATATCATAAATTCAGCCTAACATATATTTGATATTCTGAATTAAAAAATGATTTCTATTTTACCAAATTATAAACATAGAAGTTGAATTAATAAATTTAAAATTAATTCCCGTTATCAAAACAAATAACGTGTTTTTAAGAAATAATAACTATCAAAAGATTAATACTTATTTATATCCAATTTCAAAGTGAAATTAATTCCAATGACCAAAATAGGATTAAATGGTAAAAATATATTATAATTAAACTTTAAAACCAATTAAAAAGATAATCTAACCATATAAATAAATTAGATTAAAACACGGTTTTGAATTAAAAAACAATATTTTCACTATTCATTAAAAAATGAACTTTATAGGAAAAATTCAAAAAAATTACACAAAGTAAATTTTGATGTCCCCATTCTAAAGAAGGATTTTATTTGGTCAATTAGAATGTATTAAAGTGACCAAAACTATATTTAACGCAGGTTCACCATTAAAAGGCGATAAATCAACCTTTTAATGTAAATTTTGCTTAAAATTAGATTCATTCACATTTTAAGCATCTAACTTTTTTATTGGATAAATGTAAATACATTTAACAAATATGTATAAACATATTTTAGTTATGTTTTTTCATTCCTACCAATAAAATGGCTATGAGTTAACTACCATTTAAAATAATGTTATATTATTACTGTGCAACGTAAGATTTCAAAGAAACTCATTGTTGCGTATCAGGTACGCTATCAAACATAGCAACCCCTTTAAAGTAAAATTAATATTTAATTCACAAATATTAATAAATATGAAAATTTCATATTCTTTATTTGTCCGGGATGTTACATCCTTCCCTCCTTTTGGGAATTGCATCCTCATAATTTTAAAATTCGGCTCAGAAACTTCATTGAAAGCCCCACATCTGAAAAAGAGTCAATAAAACTATCACTTTAAAATAAATTTAGAGAAGTAAAAAGGTTACCTGAGAAAAAAAATACTAAGATTCCCTGAAAACATGGATATTGAAGAGAAAATGACTCTCATAGATTAATAGAGAGTGATAGAGAACATGATCAGAGAAAGTTAACCACCACAATACCATAATTTTGTGGTTGGGTAAAAGTCTGATGATAAAATAAAGCTTATAATTTTTTTTCTTCAATATACTTTTTATAGAGTTGAAGAATTTTATTAATAAAAAGACTAATATCGTATGGAAATATAATTACTCATCATGTAGAGTGTCATCCTTTAATAAAATTCTACCACAAACTCATCTTTTCTCGAAATGGTAAGTATTCAAGATGACTTGTTCACATTGAATGCACTATAATCAACTTCTAGAGAATAACATGATCCAAAAATATGAGTCATATATTTCCCATATCTTTATACATTAACCAAAACCAAAATTGGTTAGTACGTGATTAGATAATCCCCAAAAGGATAATACTTTATAAAAAGAAGTACTACTATTAATCTCGGAAATTCAACCAAAAATACACAAAGTTCAATAAAGACCATTCAATATACAATTGTCCTTAAAATTCATCAAAATAATCAAAACAAAAAATCGAAACCCAAAACTAATAAGGATTTAAATCACATAGTCTTCCACAGTAAATCATAATATTTATCCCCAAAAACATCGACTACTCTTAAGGTCTCATACTGAAGTGTAATTATCCTAATTACATATTCCATGTGTTAGTTTAATCATATCCATAAATAAACCAAATCACCTTATGTCCACAATAAAAACATATATTCTTACAAAATAATATTTCAACCATTACAAAAAAATTTAAATCCCAAGGTATACTATTTTCCTTAAGCATATAGTGTTCCCAAAAGAGAGAAATGTCTTCTAAAATGACGTTTATCAATTAATCGCCAAATCAATTTCTTATATTAAGAATCTGCATTAGATAAATCATACAATCCCAAATAAACCTATTATTGATCAATAAAATCATTTAACTAAAAATAATTAGTCATACTAACCAGGACTTCACGTAGTCCAATGGTAGGCGATAAATTCCAATCACACTTTGGTTGTGGGTTCGATTCCCGCAGCTTTGTCCGATGTGACAGGTTGTCACACAGTCTGCGTGTTTTCCTTTTTCCAAAACTATACAATTTCATAACATTCCAAAAAAAAGTGACAAATTCCTCAAAAATAACCATAACATAATTTATCCTCAAAGGTTATCTAATACCTTTCATTTTCCTCCACAAAATGTAATAACCATTTATAACTTCTAAAATTACTATGACTCTTTCTAAAATCCTAACCATTATGGAAATGTCATTTATGCCTAAAGAACACCCTAATTTCTGAAGTTATCTAAACTGACCTCTGATACAAACTATAAGAACTCGGCCTTAAAACATTACTTAATATTGAATTAAATGAATAATTCACATTGAGGATCATTTTAGGTATAGAGTTTTAGAGAATTAGGCCATAACTATTACATAACAACTTGAATAAAACATGTAGACACTACTACTCAGTATCCAATTTTCTTATAAAATAAAAACTATTAAAAAGAAACATGTCTAGTTCCATGTTTAAGACATCATGACTTTTCCATGATCCCATCCTTGACCCTATTCATCTTTAAGTCCTGTGGAAAACATTTCAAAAACATGGGGTGGGCATAAAAAGCTCAGTAAGGGTTATAAAATAAGGAAGGAAAACATTATCCCATAAATAAAAATAAATCAATTAAACTATACCTTTTAATCATAAAATACCTTACGAAATCATAAGATTTATGAATAACACAAACAAAGCATAAATCGTAAAGGTTACTTATGGAATCCATATCAAACTTACATTGTAGCTATCACAGCTGTATAGGGAGTTACACTTGGAACACCCCTCACATTATAATACCTAAATCTATTAGGAGAAACATCATGTTTACCTCTGTCACGTTACCCAATGCATTGGAGAGCTATCTCGGGCTCAACTGACCAAGATTTATCATGGAACCACCCGTATACGTAAATAATTCCCAATAACCATAATATAATCATAATACATAACACAATTATAAAGGAAGGATAATATTTCCTCATTCAAATATATCAAATCAAGATATTGAAATAAAATATGCTTTATCAAATCATTTTCAAAACCATTTAAATAGATTTTTGAATCAAAGTGTCCCATAGCACTGTGAAGATTTTAAATGAATTATCATTTGAAAACATTAATTTCCGTATAAATAAATCTTAAAACCCATTTTGGAAATATGGACATTATGAGAAATATTTAGAAGAATAAATCTTTAAAACATTTACAACGATATTTTTGATAAAGGTTTTTTTAACAAAAAGAGAGACGCTTGAATACAAATAATTCAGGAATAAAATTTAATCAGAACTTCATAATATCATGAGAATATAGGGATTCATGATATAATATGTCAAAGGACAGTATATACACGATATAATAGTGAATTTGTTCATAACAACAATGAAGTCTCAGTGGAAATGTAAATTGAGATGAAATCCCTTAAAAAGATGGAATCCTTAAATTAATGATAAATCTATCACATAATTATGTGTGAAAAATATAAATACACCCAATATAAGTGGATATTAAGTGTAAAACAATCATAGGTCATTCACAAATATTCATAGGATGACATATTGAAGTAGTACAAGTTGAACCTAAAGAATTGAAATTGGGTTACGAAGTTCCCTTGTAAAAATTTGACAGCCTAACGACGTCACTTTAAAATTCAGAAAATGAGTTTGATGAAATCAAAAGGGTATCTCATCACATGGAAATAAATTTTACATCAATGTGGATATATAAGAACATATCCCAACATAATTATATGTAAATTATAAGACATAACAAAAAGAAGTCTTGTAAATAAAGGAGGGTCAAAGGTCCCCTTAACGATTTGGTAACATGAAAAACAGACACCACATGAAATAAGGATCATACAATAAAGATATAAATACTCATAAATGAAATTATATTACAGAAATAGTACAATCATGGGTAGTACATAAACCAAAAAAAATGAAATAGTTACAAATATAGCATAAATCTCACAGGAATAAAAAGTGAGATAAAACTCTTTACCACGTTGTAATCAACTGAGTTGTATGACCAAAAGATAGTAACCACCCAATTAATCACATAATAAAATGAATATAATGAGAATAATAATAATATATATCAAATTTATGAACACAATACACCACATACAATGAATAAGTGGTGAACAATGGAAATCTCACGGAATTAAAAGTGAGATAAGAAAATCTCTTACCTCGTGACTGACTTGACTCATTTGTTCCTTTTTATTCCTGAATAATGAAATAAAGTAAATTTATACATTATTAATAAATTTTTTAAAGTTTATTATCCTTTTTATATCACTTATTTCCTTGTTATAAATATTAAGCAATCATTTAAGTTAATAACGGTTGTTTTGTTGATATTTGGTACTTGAGTAAAAAAATGAACACCTTATAATTACTAGTTGTCCATGTGGTCCATAGTACATTATCTAAAAAATTATATTATTGATTTATATATTATATAAATCATATATATCCACTATATATGTGTATTTATAAAAGTACATCACATTTTGGAGATAAGAAATGAAATGCACCGTTCATGGAGACGGTAAGCCGTACGTACGCATGAACGCTACTTCCATTCCTACTTCGTTTTTTAATGGAATTAAAACATAATGATACAAATGTATATAATAATTCCAGTATAATATTATATATAATATAATTAAATATATCCTTTATACATCCCACATACAGCTTTAACGATTCATACCACTTTGATGGGACGGTAGTCCGCACTTCCACAAATGAAATTATCGCATTTACCCATTATGGAAACCATAAAGGTAGGGTATAAATGTAAAATAAAGAATCATAAAGAAAACATAAACATAATATATATCATATATAAATATAGTGCCATCATAATGGCCACCATGAGAGGCAGTTGGATGTAATTGAACAATCATCACCTCATGAGGCGTTAGTTTGACATCCACAGAAACGGTATGTTCTT
Organism: Viscum album; assembly: GCA_963277665.1. Taxonomy (NCBI): domain Eukaryota; kingdom Viridiplantae; phylum Streptophyta; class Magnoliopsida; order Santalales; family Viscaceae; genus Viscum; species Viscum album. Next base: position 602,307,177 of record OY728130.1, on the reverse strand, counting down.
CACCCATTAGATTGAGGTGTGAGTAAGTGAAGTTAGAATAATTCTTATAACAACATCCTTGTATATTTAGGATACTGTTTTTGTTATAAAATAAAGTAATAAAAAGATTTTAGTGTTTGGAGATGTAAAATAAAAGAATAAAATTTAAGATAAACTTCTACCTTTAATTTGGGTAACTCCCTTTGGTTTGAACCAAAAGGACTTCTTGAAGTGACTTCTTCCTAAGTTAAGGCTTCTAGGTGGAAGAGAGGGATATATAGAGATTATTTGGGCAGAGTTTGGAAGAATATAAAGGCTTGAGTGTTGTGAGAAACTGGTTAGAACTGAGGGTTTTTTATAAGGGGGAGGAGGGGCTCTTTAGAAAAGTGTGAAAATATTATTTCATTATATAAGGATATTCGGTTTCAAAAGGTCCAAAAATCCATAGAGTTAAATATAAGATGACTCATGGTCAAAATAAAATCATCCAATAATAATTGGACAAGTTTTGAAAGTTATTTTAATATTTATAATGTTATTTATTTAAATTATTTATTAATGAGGTAAAAACTGCATCATTATTGTGTCAAAAATAATTTAATTTATTTGTTGTCTAAAAATTATAAAAAAAAACTATGTAGGAAATATTTCTATCTTCACAATTAATATTTATAGTCAAAACGATTACTTATATACCACTATATAAAAATTAATTTACTAAAATAGTTTTGTTTATGTTATGTTTGCCTTTACATTAAATTAATTAATCTAAAGTGTCATCATCTTTCATAAGTGGATCCATGGGGCCCCCAAATAGACCCAAAGATGTAAATGGTCGGCCATTACTCATAAAATAAGGTTATGACAAGTGTTAAGGTAATTTTGAATTATTACATTATTCTTTTTACCTTGAATTACCTTATTTACCTTTAACCACGGTAAATAAAAGTCAAAAGTTATTATTCACCATAAACATTATTTTCATATTATTGACCAAAATTTTACTTAATAATAACAACCATGTATGTCGGATTTTCAAAATTCAATTCAAATAAGTGATAAAATTTCATTTAAATGAAAAATTCAATTTTTTAACTACTACTAAGTGGTTTCACTTTTCTTTAAAAATTGATGTTTTTCAAAAACAAAATACATTAAATTCAACCTAATTTATATTTGATATTCCAAATTAAAAAATTATGTCTATTTTACCAAATTATATACATAGAATTTTCATTAATAAATTTAAAATTAATTTCCGTTATCAAAACAAATAGCGTGTTTTTAAGAAATAATAACTATCAAAAGATTGATACTTGCTTATGTCCAATTTCAAAGTGAAATTAATTTCAATGAAAAACATTGGATTAAATTGAAAAATATATTATAATTAAACTTTGAAACCAATTAAAAATATAATCTAACCATATTAATAAATTACATTAAAACGTAGTTTTGAATTATAATAAAATATTTTTCCTATTCATTAAAAAAGGAACTTCATTGGAAAAATTCCAAAAACTTACATAAAGTAAATTTTGATGTCCCCATTCTAAAGAAGGATTTTATTTGGTCAATTATAATGTATTAAAGTGACCAAAACTATATTTAACGAGCGTTCACCGTTAAGAGGTGGTAAATTGGTCTTTTAATTTAAATTATGCTTAAAATTAGATAGATTCACATTTTAAGCATCTAACATTTTTATTGGATAAATGTAAATACATTTAACAAACTTGTATAATCATATTGTAGTTAGTTTTGTTCATTCCCTCCAATACAATGGCTAGGAGTTAACTACCATTTAAAATAATATTATATTATTAGTGTGCAATGTAAGATTTCAAAGAAACCCGTTGTTGCGTATCGGGTACGCTGTCGAACATAGAAACCCCTTTAAAGTAAAATTAATATTTAATTCACAAATATTAATAAATATGAAAATGTAATATTATTTATTTATCTGGGATGTTATATCTATCCACCCTTTTGGAATTAAGTCCTCACAATTTTAAAATTGGGCACGAAAACTTCATTGAATGCCCCACATCTGAAAAAGAGTCAATAAAAATACCACTTTAAAATAAATATAGAGAATTAAAAAGGTTACCTAAGTCTAGAAATACTAAGATTCCATGAAAACATGGATATTGAAGAGAAACTAACTCTCAATGATTAAAAGAGAGTGATATAGAACATGATCTCGGAAAGTTAACCACCACAATACCATAAATTTGTGGTTGGGTAAAAGTATGATGATAAAATAGAGCTTATAACATTTTCCTTCAAGATCCCTTTCATAGAGTTGAATAATTTTATTAATAAAAAGACTAATATCGTAAGGAAATATACTTACTCGTCATGTATAGTGTCATCCTATAATAAAATTCTACCATAAACTAATCTTTTCTCCAAACGGTTAGTATTCAAAATGACTTGTTCACATTGAACACACTATAATCATCTTCTAGAGAATAACATGATCCAAAAAATATGAATCATATATTTCCCATATCTTTATACATTAAGAAAAACCAAAATTTGTTAATAAGTGATCAGATAATCCCCAAAAGGATAATCCTTTATAAAAATAAGTACTACTATTAATCTCCAAAATTCAACCAAAGGTACCCAAAGTTCAAGAAAGACCATTCAATATACAATTGTCCTTAAAATTCATCAAAATAATCAAAACAAAATATTGAAACCCAAAACTCACAAGGATTTAAATCACATAGTCTTCCACAGTAAATCTTAATATTTATCCCCAAAAACATCGACTACTCTTAAGGTCTCATACTAAAGTGTAATTATCCTAATTACATATTCCATGTGTTAGTTTAATCATTCCATAAATTACCCAAATCATATTATGTCCACAATAAAGACATATATTCTTCTAAAATAATATTTCAACCATTACTACAAAATTTAAATCCCAAGGTATACTATTTCCCTTAAGAATGTAGTGTTCCCAAAAGAGAGAAATGTCTTCCAAAATAAACTTTATCACTTAATCACGAAATCATTTTCCTATATTAAGAATGTCCATTTGATAAAACATATAATCCCAAATAAACTTATTATTGATCAATAAAATCATTTAACTAAAAATAATTATTCATACTAACTAGGGACTTCACGTAGTCTAGTGGTAGGCGATAAATTCGAATCACACTTTGGTTGTGGGTTCTATTCCCACATATTTGTCTGATGTGATGGGTTGTCACACGGTCTGCATGTTGTCCTTTTTCAAAAACTATAAATATTCATATCATTCCAAAAAAGGAGACAAATTCCTCAAAAATAACCATAACATAATTTATCCTCAAAGGTTATCTAATACCTTTCATTTTCCACCCCAAAATGTAATAACCATTTATCACTTATAAAATAACTATGAATCTTTCTAAAATCCTACCCATTATGGAAATGTAAATTATGGTTAAAGAGCACCCTAACCTCAAAATTTATCTAAACCGACCTCTGATACCAACTATAAGATCCCAACATTAAAATATTACATAACATTGAATTAAATGAATAATTCAAATTGAGGATCTTTTCAGGTTTAGAGTTTTAGAGAATTAGGCCATAATTGTTACATAACAACTTGAATATTTCATGTAGACACTACTACTCAGTATCCTTTTTTATAAAATAAAAACTCTTAAATAGAAACATGTCTAGTTCTATGTTTTATATAGCATGACTTTTCCTTGATCCCATCCTTGACCCTATTCATCTTTAAGTCCCGTGGAAAACAATTCAAAAACGTGGGGTGAGCATAAAAAGCTCAGTAAGGGTTATAAAATAAGGAAGGAAAACATTATCCCATCAATAAATATAAATCAATGAAACTATACTTTTCAATCATAACATACCTTACGAAATCATAAGAGTTATGAATAACAGACACAAATCATAAATCATAAAGGTTACTTATGGAATCCATATCCAACTTACATTGTAGCTATCACAGCTGCATATGGAGTTACACTTCGAATACCCATCACAGTATATTCCCTAAATCTATTAGGAGAAACATCAAATTTACCTCTGTCACATTACCCAATGCATTGAAGAGCTATATCGGGCTCACCTGCACTAGGTTTATCACAGAACCACCCTTATACGTAAAAAATTCCCAATAACAATAACATAATCATAACACATAACATAATTATAACGGAAGGATAAAATTTCCACATTCTAATATATCAAATCAAGATATTGAAATAAACAATGCTTTATCAAATCATTTTCAAAACCATTTAAAGTGTTTTTTGAATCAAAGTGACCCATAGCTCTTTGAAGCTTTTAAATGAATTATCATTTGAAAAAATTAATGACTTTATAAATAAATCCTAAAACCAATTTTGAAAACATGGACATTATGAGAAATATTTAGAAGAATAAATATTTAAAACATTTAAAATGATATTTTAGTTAAAGAGTTTTTTAACAAAAAGGGAGACGCTTGAATACAAATAATTGAGGAATAACATTAAATAATAACTTCATAATATCATGAGAATAAAGGTATTCATGATATAATATATCAAAGGACAGTATATACATGATATAATAGTGAATTTGTTCATTACAATAATGAAGTCTCAGTGGAAATGAAAATTGAGATGAAATCCCTTATAAAGATAGTATCCTTAAATTAAGTATAATTCAATCACATAATTATGTGTGAAAAATATAAATACACCCAATATAAGTGGATATTAAGTGTAAAACAATAAGAGTTCATTCACACATATTCAAGAATTACATGTTGAACCCAAATAATTGAAATTGGGTTAAGAAGTTCCCTTGTAAAAATTCGACAACCTAACGACGTCACTTTAAAATTCAGAAAATGAGTTGATGAAATAAAAATGGTATCTCATCACATGTACATATAGTTTAAATCAATGAGGATATATAAGAACATATTCCAACATAATAATATGTAAATTAAAAGACATAACAAAAAGAAGTCTTTTAAATAGAGGAAGGTCAAAGGTTCCCTTACCGATTTGGTAACTTACAAAACATACGCCACATGAAAGAAGGATCGTAAAATGAAGATTTAAATACTCATAAATGAAAGTATATTACACAAATAGTTCAATAATGGGCAGTAAATAAACCACACAAATGTAAATAAGGGCAAATAATGCATGAATCTCATCGGAATAAAAAGTGAGATGGAACCCTTTACCACGTTATAATCAACTGAGTCGTATGGCCAAAAGTTAATAACCACCAAATGAATCACAGAATTCCATGAATATAATGATAATAATGATAATATATATCAAATTTCTGGACAAAATACACCACATTAAATGAATAAGTGGCGAACAATGGAAATATCATGGAAGTATATTTGAGATAAGAAAATCCCTTACCTCGTGTCCGACTGGACTCGTCTGTTCCTTTTTCTTCATGAATAATAAAATAAATTTAATTTATAATTTCATAAGAACATTTTTCAAGTTTATTATACTTTTTATATCACTTATTACCTTGTTATAAACATTAAGTTGTCATTTAAGTTAATAATGGTTGTTTGGTTGATATTTGGTACTTGAGTAAAAAATGAACACCTTATAATTACAAGTTTTCCATGTGGTCAATATTCCATGATCTCCAGAATGATATTAAGATTTATATATCATATAAATAATATATATCCAGTATATATGTTTATTTATAAAAGTAAATAACATTTTGGAGATAAGAAATGAAATGCACTGTTCATGGAGACGGTAAGCCGTACGTACGCATGAATGCTACTTTCATTCCAACTTCTTATTTTAATGGAATTAAAAACTAATTATACATAGGTATATAATAATTCCAGTATAATATTATATATAATATCATTAACTCTATCCTTTATACATCCCACATATGGCTGTAATGATTCATATCACTTTGAGGGGGCGATAGTCCACACTTCCTCAAATGAAATTATCGCGTTTACCCATTATGGAAACCATAAAGGTAGACTATAAATGTAAAATACAGAATCATAAAGAAAACATAAAAATAATATATATCATATATAAATACATTTCTATCATAATGGCCACCATGAGAGGCGGTTGGAGGTAATCGAACAATCATCGTCTCGTGATGTGTTAGTTTGTCATCCATAGAAACAGTATGTTCTTCACTGATTAGATGGAGGTGTGTGTAATTTTAGTTCGAATCCTTCTTAAAAAAACATCATAGTATATTGAGGATAATTGTTTTGTTATAAAATAAAGGAATAAAAAGAGTTTAGGGTTTGGAGAAGTAAAATAAAAGAGAAGAAGTTAAGAGAAACGGTTACCTTTAATTTGGGTAACTCCCTTTGGTTTGAACCAAAAGGACTTCTTGAAGTGCCTTCTGGCTAAGGTAAGGCTTTTAGGTGGAATAAAGGGATGTAGGGAGCTTAATTGGGTAGAGTTTGGACAAGCCTAAAGTCTTTATAGTTTTTAGGAATTGGTTAGAAGTGAGAGAGTTTTATAAGGGGGTAGAGGGGCACTTTTGGAAAGTGTGAAAATATTATTTTATTATATAATGATATTCAGTTTCAAAAGGTCCAAAAATCATTAGATTCATAGATACGATGACTCATGGTCGAAACAAAATCACTCCATAATAATTGGACATGTTTTAAATGTTATTATAATATTTATAATCTTATTTATTTAAATTATTTATTAATGAGGTAAACACTGCATCATTATTGTGTCATAAATAATTTAATTTATTTTTTGTCTAAAAATTATAAAAAAATTCCATGATGTAGGAAATCCTTCTATATTTCCAATGAATATTTATATTAAAAAAGATTACTTATATTACACCATATAGAAATTAATTTACTAAAAGATATTTGTTAATGTTATTTTTACCTTTATATTAAATTAATTAATCTAAAGTGTCATTATCTTTCATAAGCGGCTCCATGGGGTCCCAAAATAGACCCAAAGATGCCCATGGTCGGCCATTAATCATAAAATAAGGATAGGACAAGTGTTACAGTAATTGTTAATTATTAAAATATTATTTTTATCTTGAATTACCTTATTTAACTTTAACCGTGGTAAATAAAAGTCAAAAGTTACTATTCACCAAAAAAATTATTTTCATCTTATTGAACCACATTTTACTTACTAATAACAACCATGTTTGTTGTATTTTCAAAATTAAATTCATATAAGTGGTAATATTTCATTTAAATGAAAAAGACAGTTTTTTTAACTATTACTAAGTGGTTTCACTATTCATCAAAAATTAAAGTTTTTTTGAAAAATACCAAAAATTCAGCCTAAGATATATTTGATATTCCGAATTCAAAAATGATGTATATTTTACCAAATTCTAATCATAGAAGTTACATTAATTAATTTAAAATTAATTCTCATTATCAAAACAAATAGCGTGTTTTTAAGAAACAATAACTATCAAAAGATTGATACTTGTTTATGTCCAATTTCAAAGTAAAATTAATTCCAATGACCAATATTGGATTAAATGGTAAAAATATATTCTAATTACACTTTAAAACCAATTAAAAAGATAATCTACTAATATAAATAAATTAGATTAAAACGCAGTTTTGAATTAAAATATAATATTTTTAGTATTCATTAAAAAACGAACTTTATCAGAAAAAATCCAAAAATTTACACAAAGTAAATTTTGATGTCCCCATTATAAAGAAGGATTTTATTTGTTCAATTAGAATTTATTAATGTGACCAAAACTATATTTAACGAGGGTTCACCATTAAAAGGCGGTAAATCAACCTTTTAATGTAAATTATGCATAAAATTAGATTCATTCACATTTTAAGCATTTATATTTTTTATTGGATAAATGTAAATACATTTAACAAACATGTATAATCATATTGTAGTTATTATTTTTCATTCCCACCAACACAATGGCTAGGAGTTAACTACCATTTAAAATAATATTATATTATTATTGTGCTGCGTAAGATTTCAAAGAAACCCGTTGTTGCGTATTAGGTACACAATCAAACATAGCAACCCCTTTAAAGTAAAATTAACATTTAATTCACAAATATTAATAAATATGAAAATGTAATATTCTTTATTTATCTGGGATGCTAGAAAAGGTCATAAAAATGATCATTTCTAGTGGCTGTATTAACCTTCCCATAATCTACACAGACTCTCCATTTTATGGCTTTCCTAACTTGAATTTCTTCATTATTTTCATTTTTTACTACAGTGAAATCGCCCTTCATGGGGAAAACCTAGACATGGCTGACCCAAGCACTATCAGAAATGGATTATCTGATTCGAGTGTTAGGAAACTTAATCACTTCTTATCTGAAAACTTATTTCATGTTTGGGTTCAACATTCTTTGATAATCTACCCTAGGATTATGGTCAGGATCCATAGGTATTTTATGCATGTAAAATGGGGGAATAATACCCTTTATATAATATATGGTCAAGACTATGGATGATTTAAATGTCCTCAAAACACTCAATAATGTTTATTCTTGGTCCTTATCAAGATCAGCAGAAATTATGACAGTGAGTACATGAGAAGATTCATACTAGCACCAAAATCACACAAACAGTTGAGCTGATCCTAATTTCCTAGTGTGAAAGGAATTCAAAAGCTACCTAGGTATTTCAATTTAGGTGGGATTCTCTTTTGGAGTATAACACTACATTCTTTAGTGAGAATGTAAGGAGAAAATTCATCAAGGGTCCTTTTGTTTGAAACCATTTTCTTAAGAGATTTCAAGTAAGAAGGGATTTGAATTAAGGCTTGAATGAATGGAATTTTTACTTGAAGTTTGGAAACGAGACCATGGAACACTACAAAATATTTCACTTTTTCCAACGGGGGAAAATCTGTTGGTAAAAGTGAATTTTTTGTTGGAAAAACATTTTACCAAAATATATGTCTCTGTCACTAAACTGTTGGTAAAAACACTGTCGCTAAATGTTTTTGTGACCGATAAAATTGTTCTGTTAAAATTATAATAATACCAACAGATAATATATATGTTGGTTAAAGTGTTTAGTAATAGGTTATGGTGACAAATTTATCTGTTGGTAATAATATTATCAGTATGAAATATTTATTTATAAATTAAATTTAATTATAAATTATAAATTTTTATTGTCACTAAAATTTCATATTATATTAATTAATTTATCATATATAACACATATGTTTTAATTATTAAACCAATGACGATTTTAACACATGTTCAAAATTAGTCAAGAATTAATTATATTAATAATAAAATTAATCATAAACAGAACTTGTTCAATCCCCACGAGTATTGTTCCACAATTCTATCAGTGGACAAATCTGCCCCCCCCCCAATTCTGTTCCACAATTCTATCATGGGACAACCCTAACCACACATCCAACCCCACCCCACCACCATCATCGATAGCGACTCCAGCACTAGCAGCTCCAACCCATCCTTGTTAGTTCCAGCCCCATCCATTTCATCTCCAGTATATGTTATCTCATCCAGCTCTAGCCCCATCCATGCCAGCTCCAGCTTCAGCCCCATCCATTCCAGCTCCAGCCTATGTCAGCTTTATCCCCATCCATTCCAGCTCCAGTATACAGAAATAGATAATCACATAGATGAGAAAAGACCTCGTATGTAATTGAGGTAGGTAATGAAATGTGAAAAAATATGCTTACACTATAGGGATAAAGTTAGTACCTACACAATAAGAAATAAATATTTTTGTTGAACATCCTGCATTTGTGTTGAACTTCCTTTTGACTTTAAACAAAGGTAGTACATGCACACCAATAAAATAAACATTCATAGACATTGATTCACATTATATTTATACCAAATAAAAATATGTATAGGTCCAAAAATATTCTCGTTACCCAATAATTATAGCATACTTTCTAATTACTCTCATCAGATTTAACTAGTGCACATTTCATCTTTCCAATGGTTTTCTATATCAATGTAATTGATTAATTAGAAGAAAAAGAGGTGAATATACTTTTTTTTCTTGGACAGATTTCCCTTTTACCAGCTAGTTGAAAAATGTATATCAATCTTGAATTATCCCTCTAATAAATTGTACAGCTACAAAAGAGATACAATTAAGAGTATTAGTTAGAACATACACTGTTAAGGGGGTATATTCTATGGTCATTCTCCAAGGAGAAAGTGAGAGATTAACATACTTCGAGAGGTTCTAAAGGTGGTGGGTGGAATGATATATAATTCAAACATAGAATAAAATTGAAATATTCATTTTAAACAATGACTGAACTGGAAAGAATCAAACCAAGATCCAAATCAACCACTATTAAATAATTAAAACATGTAAAAAATCAAAAATTTAAGGGGTTGAGGAGGAAGAAGATTACCTGTTAATTGTAAGAGTTACAAGCCGTTTCCCTACTTGGTAATTCATGATACCCACCCTCATAAAAAATGATTAAACTAGAAACTTAAATACCAAAAACGAGCTTGAGAATCAAGGAAAAGACAAAAAGACTTACAATGGGTGGTCACAACACTCATTAGTGAATGAACCAAGAGGATCCCATCTACTGGAACATGAATATGAATCCCCACTCCTATAAGTCACTATTTTATTCACATTCCCTATCAGTAATGATTATGAGGAAATAAAAATATATTCCAGATTCAAGATAGAATGTAATTAAAACACTAAATTAGATTATAGATTCTAGATTTCACACATCGACTGTCTGTGAAATAGGTAGATATTAGGCCATGTGTGCATAGATTCCATATATAACACTATGTGTTATATTTATACCAAATAATAATGTAGATGAGGAGATAAACTGCATAGACTACATATATAACACTCTGTGTTATATTTATACCAAATAATAATATGCGCATGCCTACAAATATTCCCTTCCACCCTAAAATTGCAGTATACATTCTAATTACTCTTATAAAATTTAACTAGTGAACATTTTAGTATTTCATTGGCTCTCTATAGATGGGTAAATGATTAATTAGGATAGAGATAGGTGAATGTACCTTTTTCAGGTTGGACTTTCCTTTTACCTGCTACTTCACCCCAATTCACATGATTTTTTTAAGGAAATAATCAATTTGATAGGGGAACACCAAATATAAAATGTTATTCAAAAATAGTGGTTAGTATCTATGAAAAGATGAATACAATCAGAGATTATAAGATGTCTTAAAATAATTTTTTTTCAAATAATTAAGACAAATTGGATTTTTTCTCACCTGGACCATAATCACTACTTCTAGATCAGATTCTGCAGCAAGTTCAAATACATAATTTTTGTTCTCAAAGATCTTTGTTCACATTTCCAAATATTCTTGCACTCAAATTCTACAATTATAACCAAATAGCTAGCAGTTGCGCCTTGGATCAAAAATCCTCTTTACCATGTGAAAATATTCAAATTGATTATAATGGAAGCTTTATGATCATGGGGAAGGAATGTAGAAATATAAAAACGCCACTCCTATAAACCTTATATGTGGCCTGAAAGAACCATGTGAATCTTAAAATATAGTACACATTTAGAAACACAAGAATCACATGTATACCATAATTAATTCTTAAGAATGCTCTGAAACAAATGAGGGATAGAAACACAGCATAAAAGAACAATGAGGGATAGAAACATTGTACAAAAGAGATGCTAGAATGATAATTACTATAAAGAAAGTAATGAAAATAATCAGCAGGAAGAAGAAGAAATAGAAGTGAAACAATCCAAAAAATAATTGGGAATTTATACTAGAATGTAGTAGTAGGGTAATTGAATAATTAGGTAAAAGGGAAGTGAATATACCTTTTTTTCATGGATGGATTTTCCATTTACCTTCAAGTTGAAAAATGCATGTCAATATTGATTCATCCATCAAATAAACTGTCCAACTATAGGTTTATCAAGTATCTTCATATCTGCAAGATATCCGGTATCTTCTTTGTGACATCATACCACCCCTTCCAAAGTTGGAAATTTTTTGTCACAAGCCCAGATAGTGTAGGCCAGGACATCGATGCTGACACTCTCCCCACAATTTTTTTTAGATTTCATAGATTCCAGATTTCACACACAGTAAATAGATTATAGATTTCACAAACAGTTTGAAACCCACTTGGCTTCTACTAGCATTTCATACACAGATGATGAATAAATTGCCCAAACAAATGAGGTATCAATATATTATTAGTGAGAACACTAAAAAAGATTCTAGATTTCAAACCATGGGATTATAAAGAGATGAGGAGAATTAAAATGTTAGTGAGAACACTAAAACAGTAATGTGATGTCAATATATTACCTTAAACATGCGGTCCCGACTTCTCCACACAATCCATGACAAACTGCGGATGAAGCAACACCTTCCAACTCTTCATGATACACATTATCAAGGCATCAATGGAATACTACATGTCCTTTTCAACATCTTCAATAACTTTTTCCTTTTCATCCATGCCATCGAGTCAGTTCTAACACCAAGACCAATGCACACTAGTGACTCATCCATGCCCCATGACCCGTGGGCCATCTCCATCTTCAGCGAGAAACCTAAATTCATTGTCATACCACAACTTTCAGATCTACTATCTCCACCACACACACCTAAAGAGAATACCCAAAAACTATCCATCTCCGGTACCAACAAGAAATAAATCCATCCAGCTCTAGTACCATCACCAGTAAGAATCTTCAAGTCACTATCATTCCACTCACTTCATCTCCATTATATACATAAAAAACAACCAAAGAGAATACACACAAATAGGTGAAAAATATCTTCTTGAATTGAAACCAATTTATAAATAAATAGAAGTATAGAAAATGTTTTTCAGAGGAGAATTTTTCATCATTCCAATTGACATATTAATAATTGATAGTCCAAATGACTCAAATCTAGGCATCATATATCTGTTATAAACACTTCCAATAAAGGGACTAGCAATTTTTAATTCTGAGAAGCATTTAAAAAAACAAAAATGCAGTGTTGCTTCTTCTATTTATATTTAAACAGTAGAAATTAAAATGATTATTAAAAATGAGAGTGCCTATTTTATTTTTAGGTACCTACATGACGGTTTTCCATAGATGATGTGCACCACCTGAAGATTTGTGATGCACAACATGCTTACCCATTTAGGCCTACTTGAAGGGATTCCTGCATTCAATGTGACTTGCCCTTGTGTGAGTTCACTAGACTTGTCTGTATTCAATGCAGTGTGTTCAATTCTCCTTCCTCTTCTGGAATGAAAATATGCCCACGAGAAGTGATGTATTCATTAAATGATGTATCTATTATCTCTCATAAACTGCACATAATTCCTAAAATGTTGAAAAACTGGAACTCACTTGAAGAACATGTAAAATATCCAGTGAAAATCAATCCAAAATCTGTAGGGGCAGTGGATTGAAACCCCACCTGATGAAGATTAGCAAGTAGTCAGCTACCCTATTATTGATCTTCTCACAATTCATTCCACTTGCAGTGAGGGAAAGTGTTGACACATACTTTAGCATTATAAACCACATGAATTATAAAAAATTTGTCGAAATAATTGAATTAGGGCTAGAACATTATAAAATGATGAAAAACTGAAACTCCTTGCATAACATGTAAAATATCCGGTGAAAATCAGTCCAAAATTTGTAGGGGTAGTGGATTGAAACCCCACTGGATGAAGATTAGCAGCTAGTCAGCCACCCAATTATTGAACCTCTCCCAATGCTTTCCACTTTCACTGAGGGTAAGTGGTGACACATCCTTCACCATTGTAAACCTTATGAATTATAAACAATTTGTAGAAATCATTGAATTAGGACTAGAATATTATAAAATGATGAAAAATTAGAACTCACTTGCAGAACTAGTAAAATATCCGGTGAAAATCAGTCCAAAAATTGCAGGGGAAGTGGATTCAAACCCCATCTGATGAAGACTAGCAGCTAGTCAGGTACCCAATTATTGATCCTCTCCCAATGCTTTCCACATGCACTGAGGGAAAGTGGTGATGCATCCTTCAACATTCTAAACCTTATGAATTATAAAAAATTTGTCGAAATCATTGAATTAGGACTAGAACAGAACAAAAAATGCGTACAAACATTTTTGGATTTGATGATATTCCATTGTGTTGCATACCCAAATTTATCACTATCATACAAGAAAGAGATAATTATTTTTCATACATTATAAAAAATATACAAAAATATTATAGAGTAAAATTTAATGTCACCCTCAATCTAAATATCTCTGAGATCTGACACAATATTTGATATGAATTGCAATACTTGTTTTTCAAAAAAGAACAACAAAGATAAATACACTATGACAACTTATAAGTAATTTCACTCTATATATGGAGAAGCACAAAGCACAATATCTACAATGTAAAATTTACAATTAATTCAAAAAAATTGTATTGGCTATATATGTAAATCGGTGAAAAGATACAAATCCATACCTTGAAATGACGAGATGCATTTCAATTTTTACTCCAAATTCATTCATTGGAACAGACTATTCCTAAAGGAAACACATCATTTAGATTGAATTTTACTCATAATTTCTGGGGGTAAAACTTTGTAACCTACAATTAAAATATAGTGAAATATATATTTATTCTTAAGTGAAACTTGTTAATAAATAAATATGATTTTCAATAATTAAAATATATTGTTATTGTAATTTACCTGAGTATAAATATGGATTTAAGATAAACTCTGGTATCAAATTAAAGCATTCATGTTCCAATAAATCTATGTTTTATTGTAGAGACTTGAATTATATATGGGCTTGAATGTAGAGGTTTTGAGCTCAAACTGGTCAAAAAAGATGTGATTATGTGGATAATAAAAGAATTAATAGTAAATGTAATAGACAAATTTAAGATGAACTGAAAATTAAAAATGAGTTCATAAAATTTCAAATGAAAATAAATAAACCACAACTACTGATATAATGCATGAATACAGTTGATACATTATCTGAAAACATGATTCACTAGGAATAAATCTACATATAGTCATGGGTATTGAGTATTATCCGAAAGCATGAGTAAAGCAAAATAATATAGTGGTATACATTCATTGAGAATCTAGTTTTTTATATGCAAAAATATCCTCCATCATCTTTATTCTGCACATGCGATTAACATTATAATTAAACCATTTAACACTAATTTGAAATAGAATTAAGTGTATGATGTGAGGATCATATAATATAAAAGTAAAATAAAATATAAGTAATTAAAAGTATGTTGATGAAGGGAGCTATCCCAAAATTAAATGAAATAAATAAATTTAGACTTGAATGATGAAAATGGATCATTTGAGGATAAAAATAAATAAATAATAATTTAAAAAACATTTTACTGGGTTTATGACTACATAGAAAATGGGTAATGATATGAGATTCCATATAGGTTTCAATGTTCATTCATTATGAAAATCCTTTCCTGCAATCATATAAATCCTACACCCAGTGAAGAACCTTGAGATATTTACCATTCTAAAAAAACCAAAGGTACCAAAAAAGTTAATGGAAAAGGAAATTACAATGAGATTTTCTCTACTTCACCTCCAGATTTTTAGATCCCTCTATTTGTTGTGTGGATATTCCCAATCAGGTGAATGCGTTGTGGGATGCCTTAATTAAATGCATTTTAAGCCACCACCCTCTCATATGATATCATCCTCCCCGTGGTTGACATGCAGAAACCGCATTGAATGTGTGTAAAAACCTGTTAAAAATTAAATTCATCAATTATAATAAATATTGAACTATAAGTGTTTTTCAAGATACATTACTATATTCATTATTCATTAATTTTAAAGGTTAAAGGTGGTTATAGAAACTGCGGGAATATCTATGGGAACTCACAGAAAAGGGTCTATCTTCAATTTTCATAAAAAATATTGTCGAGTGTTGTGAGTGTTGTCCCAAGAATGTCCAGCCTGTCCTGAAAATGTAACACCACACACAAGTTGTTTTCCTTGCCTTAATGATGTAATATTAGTGTTGACCTTGGGTCATTTATCTTGAGGAAGGTAATTTCTTCACAGTGATTATGTTTTTTATATTGATGGATGGTTCTAAAAATATAAGGCATATAAAAATGAGATATTTAAAAGAACAAATGAGATAGATCTAATCTAGAATGAAAAAACATTGATTCATCCATAATTAATTAAAAATTTGACTTCAAACATTCTCCAATGATATTTCAATCAATAAAAATCAAAATTATCAAATCTAAAATACCATAATGATCAACTGTTACACCTATTTTCCAATTTTTGATGGCCACAACACACTTTTTCCATCTTGATTCAATAACTTATCCTTATTTTTGGAAATGAATTTTCAATCAATTTCAATAATCCATGAAATAAATTTAGTCTTCCGTGATTAATATAAAAAAAGTAATTAATTGAAGTCAGATGATTAATAATAATTCATGGAAGAACTTTAGCATTAAATTTATACTAAATAGTATTGGAATTTAAGATGACAGCACAAACATATAAGATTTAAAATAAAAGAACAAATAATACTTATAGTGGATAGAGGATTTGAATGCAGAAAGATCACATTATACTTAGAGTTTATGGAGGAAATGAATTTATTATTTGTCTACTGGAATAGAGAAATTAAACCTAGAAAACTATACTGAATCTAGATTTTATGCTACAGATACAAAGAGAGAGAGAAACTACTACCTAAAAATGAGCACGCTGCACAATATACTGCCTCAAGGACTGAGAAATAAAGGAGAATAAGAAAATCATTACAAGGCACTGCTATAGCCTACTGGAAATTCACTACTGAGACTACCACTACTGAAAGATTATGGTTACATACTACCTGCTCGAATAGAGAAAAATATGGGAGAAAAGGACCTACAAGTACTTACTCTCGAATGTGGGGAGAGGGGCGGTCGATTGGGGAGGCGAAGAGGCTGAACGATGGTGGGGGAGGCGGCCGCGAAGGTGGGGGAGGCGGGGGTGGCTGAGCGGCGGAGGCGGTGAGGGCCATTGGGTGAGGGTAGGGGCAGGGGCATGGAACATGGTCTTAGGGTTGGGGAAGGGGGGTCGCGGGCAACGGGACAGGTGGTTAGGGTTATGGGGTGGGGGTGGCGGTGGGGAACGGGTTCTTAGGGTTTTGGGAAGGGGGGTCATAGGGAACTGGACGGGTCAGGTGTTTAAATTTTTTTTTTCATATATGGGGGTTTATATATATATATATATTCATAACTTTTTTTTTCATATATGGGTTTGTATTTATATATATATATATATATATATATAAATTCATAACTTTTTTTTCTTATATGGGTTTGTGTTTATATATATATATATATAAATTCGTAACTTTTTTTCATATATGGGTTTGTGCGTGTGTATATAAACATAAATATTATATATGTATAAATTCATAGCTTTCTTCATTATATATATATATATTACCTATTACAAACATATCAAAATGTGATTAATTAAAATATCCATAATTATCTGTCATTAATGTTCTGTTGGTAAAGGTCACTTTTTTTGTAGTGTAATTGAAGATGTTCATTCTTGGTGTTACTTTATGGTTTCATCTTCCCATGGAAAGGGATGGGTTGGGGGAAATTTTTAAGAACAGTGGGTATATCCCTCAATTCTTCATCCAATTTTTCTTTTCCTATACTCCTATGATCATTAAAGGAATTTTCATCTTGAGTTTCAGGTGAAAAATTCCAATTTCCATCCTTACCTATATATTTCTATGAATTTCCATCATGTGAACAAAGAATATTTTTTATTACCAGATTCAAGTATATTTTCATTTTGGTAACTTTCAAGGTCATTTTCCGCAATATTTTTAGTGTTCATCCCACTCTTAGTGATAACAACCATTGAATTCTCTCTAGGATTCAATTCAGTTTTACTAGGCAACCTACCTTTTCCCTAGAAGTAAAATCACTAGATATTTGTCCTAGCTGTGTTTCCATGTTTTTCATTCGCACATTATTTTTCATTTTATCTGACTTATATTGATTTTGTTGTTTGGTTAGATGAGTCAATTATTTTCCTATTGGGAGTTAATTTTGTTCAATATTAAATTAAGGATAAAAGGCATTTTTTTATCATTGTTTCCTTATGAATTTAAAGACTCACCCCTTTGTTCATATTGAAAATTTGGTCTTGGTTAATTCTAATAGTTAAGGGCAGTTGATTGCTTAATTAGTCCTTGATCTTTCCATGAAAAGTTTTGATGGTTCCTATAGCCTTTTTTGCAATTATTTTAAAATCGATCTGTTTTAGGAGGCATTCTAGGACCACAGTTGAAAAAATTATATTTTTATTGTTGTTGGGATTGAATATCAAAGTTAGGATCATAGTTTTCAGTGTTCCCAAACATACCACATTGTGAAAATTGTTCTATTAATGATTGATTGGTGTTTTCATAGCCAAGTTGATTAACAATTTTCTTAGAGTTCTAGTTCACTAAATATTGATGTTGGTTTGTGAATTCACCAAGTTGGGATTGAGTTTCATTAATTTAACCAATGTTTGAATTACCATTTCTATTGACTCTTTTCCTTCTTGAATTCTTATTTTGTTAATTCAGGGAAAGGTTATTGTAAATTTGTCTCAACTATTCATCTGTATTATCATTACAATTTCCCCCAGCAGCCTGATCAGCTAGATTCTGTCCAGAAGATGACATCCCATCATAGAAGGTGTACACAAGAAGGTGATATGGGAGTTTATGATGAGGAAACTACCAAAGAAGATTATTGAATCGATCCCAAGATTCATGAAATTATTCTCTATCCTCTTGATACAAAAATGCGTTTTTTGTTCTATGTTCTCCTTTATGTATTTGGGGATAAAATTTCATAATTAAAGAATTGTAGACTTGATCCTAGTTTTCAAATATATTCTCATCTAGACTGAGAAAACAATTCCTAGCATTCCCTTTAATGAAAAATGGAAAGACTCTCATTCTTAGCTCATTCTCTGTGAGTCCTAGAAGAGGTAATTTCTGCAAAGTGTTATAGACATCATTAATGAAGGCAAATGAGTCCTCATTAGAGATTCCATTAAAGGAAGGCAATAGTGAAATGTGTGACTATTTCAAATCATAATTTTGGTCTCTAGGAGATAACCGAATGGAAGATGGGTTGCTTGAAACTTCAGGATGTTGGAAATACCACATCCTAGGCCTTTCTCCGTCATCTAAGAGTTCTGGTTGATGATTTTCAAAGTTTTTGGGTGCATGAACCCTCTTTTCTTGATTCACCATTCCATTTTTCTTTTTCTTTCTCAGATAAATGATATGTTTGTCAATTTCATGATTTATGGGATCTAAACTACTAGAAGAGGTTATTGTTATCATGAAAAGTGTAATAAAAGTTAAAAATAGCACAATAGTAGAACTAAAAATGAGATCAGTAATATAGATAACAGTAGAAATTCAGTTTAAAATGAACAAGATTTTTTTACTCTTTTCAATTTTTCAATTTTTTAGATTTTTTATATGTGATATTTTAGTTTTTTTGAAAAGTAATGGCTTGTGCCTTCCCCAGAAATGGCGTCAAAAACATGAATTGGATTTCATTTAAGCCATTCAAATTTTAATTATTTATATTTATACTATATTTTATAAATGTGGAAATAATCCACCGAGAAGGAGATTTTGACCACAAATCTTCTAAATTTTTTCAGAAAAACCTCACCATTGTCAGCAGTGTGGCAGCTTTTCTAATTTTTAACTTTTATTTTATTTAATTTGTCTATTATAAGTCCCAAATGAAACCCCAAAATATTTTTGAGCTTTTTTAAACTGTAATGAAATAAGAAATAGGCTAAAAACAATAAAAAAGAGATATAAAATTCTGAAAAATGAAAAATCAAGAGAAATATGTCTGGGAACAAAATCTCTATTCTAATGGTTTTTAAAATATTCCTTCACACGGTAGTAAATAAAACTACTACCACTGAAAATGAGCTGTTTATTTCCCTATCCATGAGATAAATCACTCAAGATAACAAATCCTGGAGTTAGCCACTCCAAGATTAATCAATTGTGAGAATTTTGATTTGAAAAAGACAACAGAACGAACTTTCCTTATGTTCTAAAGTTTTCATTCCAATATAAATGTTTAAGAATATTAATCCACAATAAGACTCACCGAATGAATGTGGAGTTCCAAGATTAAGTGCTAGTGGTACAATGTAATTGAATGTGTTTAGAGCTGGTCTCGCTGATCTATTCGGATTACATTAAAAATGGTTAGTGGGAAGGAAGAAGAAAGATAACCAACAGATTCGATTTTACCCCCGAACTAGATGAATTAGCATTTAATCATATATATTACATAAACTAAAATCATTCGATTACAAATAATGAAATTTGAATGATGATAGAGGAAGAGATATCGCTTTTCAAGCATGAATCGTTGCGGCTCCTGGTCCTCAGGTCTCCAGGAAGTGGTTCTCTGAGAAGTGTTCCAAGAATTGCCCCATGTTCATTCTCTACTCTAGATGGAAGTGGATGATTGAATGAATCCACCCGGAAATAATTCATTCTACTATGATTTTGTATCATGCTATCATAAACTGCACATCACCCCTGTTTTTCAACGAATTCAAGGTTCCCTCACCAGTGCACCGCACACATATGTTATTAGTCAAACTCACATCATCTGAGCCCTTCCCTTGTAACTAACTCCACTCTAGTTGGTTGGATGAATTTGGTCATGTTTTGAGCTCTTTCTTGAATCTATATAAACAAAACCAAGGAATAAAAATATAACGGAATGCTAAAAAAATTTATTTTAATTTTTGAAATTACCTTTTAACATTACTTAAATTTTATCTTATGTAATACATAATTATTTTTGTTTACTAGTTAAATTAATTATTAAATATTACATAATAATTGTAAATATTTTAATCAATTTCTTATAAATTATAAATATTATTTAAGGATGATAAAATGTTATTATTCTATTAATTCAATTAACTAGAATAAGTTATTAAGTTAAGTTAAATTATTATTATTTAATATTTAATTATTTTTTTATTAAATTAGTATCATAATTTATTATCAATTATAAATTATTAAAATATTATTAATTTAGTTGAATTAAATTAAATTAAATTATTATTTTTTAAGTTTAATTATAATTATTTAATATGCAATTTATTAAATTATAATTAATGAATTTATTAAAATTAATTTAATTTTGTTTAATTTATAAAGTATTATTAATTATTTTAGTTTAATATATTATATTAAATTAGTTAATTTTATATTTATATACATATTTTATTATTATGACTTATTTATTTGTGTTATTAGGTTTATAATAAGTTTAGTTGTTTTTAATATTTTTTATGTTCTTCTCCCCCCCAAATCTTCTATGCGCTGTATGGGGGGTGATTGGGGTTTCATCGAAAACCCAGTGCCATAACTTCGCCTTATTCTTGGATCCCTCTAGATCTAGCAGACTCCTCCTCCTCTCTAGCGACACGACGTGATGGTGTGCGAAAACTCCTTCAATCACGGTGAAGAACCGGGAAGCTGTGGTCTCTTCCTTTGAATTGTGGCCGCGATTTTGGATTCACAAAGAACTGAGGGCACGACTCGGTGGTGCATGTTGGATAAAGGAGGTGCATAGTGAATGAAAGAACTAGTGGGGAAACAGAAGGGGTTTGACAGTGCACCGTGAATAAAACAGTGTGAGGAGTTATTTGTTCCACCGGTACACGGCAAAACAAAGAAAAATTATAAATAGATTAAAACTAAAATTATGACTAAATCAAATTATTAATTTAAACTAAGAATTAACAAAAATAATTGAAAACCAAGGAACTAATAAACTTTAATAAATTTATTAAACAAATAAAAATTTACTTAATTAAGAAAAAAAAATTATAAAACTTAAATTAAAGCTAAATAGACACATAAATTTTAAAAAAACATAACGGATAATAAAATAAGAAAGAGAATTCTAATTAAAAAATTATATATCAATATTAATTAATAATTAATAAATTGAATAAAAAATATTAAAATTAAGCAATGTGATTGAATTTAATTAACAGTGTTTTTAATTAATAAAAATATAATGTGAAAATATTAAATGTTGAAATAATTAATTAATTAATTAAATGTACAAATTTAGGTTAATTGATTAAATAATAATAATGTCAAATTTTAATAAAGAAGTTATACTTCTAAACTAAAAAATAATTTCTAACACTTATTAAATTAAAGAAAGTCATTAATTAATTACTTTTTACACTAAAATCACACATTTAAATATAAAAAATTAATTACAAATCATATTTAGTTATAAAAATATAAAAGTATTATTATTTAAAAGAAAGATAAAAAATAAATAATTAAATCCTTAAAATTTTATTAAAAAGATGTGAAAAAATATGTAAAAATAAAGCCACATTAGTTTCCCAAAATAGGTGGCCACGTAGTAATATACACACAAAAAATTTTAGTCACGTAGAAACAATGTCCATATAGAATTTTGTTTCACCATGTAAGAGGCTGAAATTGACCGCCTTGGACCGCAAATGGCTTTAGTTTATAGGAGGTGAAAATTTATTTTAATAGGACACAAATGGATTATATTTGTTGAATAAGTATATAAAAATCTATGTAAAGTGCTACATTGTCAATTAAAAGTTCTATGTGGTGGGAAAAAAATCACTTCCTCCAATATTGAAATGATAGAGGATGTGGAAAATCATTGGGGTGAAATGAAAACTAGGAAAAATTCTATGTAGGATTTTGGACATTGATGGTTTTACATTTGGATAAAATGAAACCTAGATTTAAAAGGTCATAAATTTTGATCATTAAATATATTTTTTATTTTTTATAAGTCAATTATTAGAATGAAAAGTGAAATACGACCCCATTATATGGTGTATACACTATAATATGATGTTTGCTCATGCAAAAAGATGTATGTATGACCCTCAAAAATTGGTTTTAAGGTGTGAATGACTTTTTATCAACAATTTTTTCTATACATGGCCTACTAACAGAGGGAGTTTCTCAACACCACATAACTGGGTCATGCAATATTTTTGAAGAATCTCTATCCCATATTGTGTGAGAAGAATTTTTTGGTGCAAGGAAATCCAATCATCTTCTTCTTTCATCATGGAGACATATTTATACTCAATCTTGAAATTTGTTGTCTATGTGAGGATAATATCTTGGGTCATGTGGAAGAGTGAGTGGAATGAATTTTTTGATTCCAATAACATCATTTCAATTTCATTATATAACATATATCATTTTAATTTATTATAAAAAAATTAAAGACCATTAATAAGAAAATTCGTCCAAAAATAACCCATTAACTACTATCATGATAATTAACATTAATCTTATTAATCATAATTTTATGGAATTAATGAAATTGAATTCATTACATAATAATAACACGTAAATAGAAAATATGAAATCCATTTTTTTTATATTTATTCTTTACAAGTTATGAAAACTATTTTTTAATATAAGAAAATAAAATCAGTTTTTAGAGAAAAACATTAGTGATGTTTCAGAAAACATAAAATTAGGTTTTTATAAAATCAAAAGTGTTTTGTAATTATTTATTTTAATTTAAAAATATATATTTTTATATAATTTTTTTTTCAGATAATTAATATTATTTATTGTATTATGATAATGTCATAAATGTGCCAGTATTAGCCAAAATAGATATTTTTAATATTCACCTAATTTTTTTTTAAATATCAAAAATTCATCCTAAGTTAATATTGAATTGTTTAATAAAAAAAATTTAATGTAGTCAAATTGATGTTCTAAAATTTATACATATATATTTTAAATCATAATAATATATATGAAGTAAATATATATTTATTAAAAAATTACCTTTTAAACATCATGTTTCTTTAATCTTATTTAATATAAATTTATAAAGAATATAATATTTACCAATTAGTTTATAAATATAAATATTAACTATTATATTAAAATTGAAACTGAGGTCAGTTTCAATTTTCAAACCAACATACAATTCCTTTTTTTTGGAAACATTCTTCGAAAGGAATGATAAATATTAATATTTAATTATGTTAATTGATTTTTTTCAACTAATGATCATATTATTCATGTAATTTTAATGTCTTGTTTCATTAAAATTTAATGTTTCATTATTTTAGTGTTGGGTGCGATATAAGATATTGACTACAACATTTATTTAGAGGGTCCAAAATCTATGTTTGTTTTATTAAATCACCAAAGTGGCATTAATATGTTTTTTCCTAAAAATGGGTTACGTTATTGGTTCTGGTTGTGAACAAATTGTTTTGGTAGAGATAATGATGGTGATGGTTGAAAATTTTATTTTCTTTGGTTATTGATTCCATTTTTCATTGGTTTCTTAGTGGATATATTTTTTATTATATCATGATAATTCTCCTTTTTCATGGTTCTTTTTGTTGTAAAAAAAATAAGTGGTAGAAACAACCCTTATCGTGATAGTGATTTAGTGTTGTGGTGACATTATCAATGGAAGATATCTTCTGTAGAGTTTATAGGGTTTTAGGTAGGCTTATTTTGTACTTTCTCCCTTGGTTCTTTTTGAATTTGTTCCTTAAGATGATGGGTATAATAGCAAGGATGGTTTTTTCAATATTGGTTAGTTTTTTTCAATGATGTGTCATATTTAGGTTGGAATTAGGTAAACCTTTATGTTGGACCAATCTATTGAAATATATCGGTTTCCCATAGTCTAAAATATGGATATATATCATAAAGGATTTGGAAGTGGGATACCATATTAATACACTCTTTCCTTTATATGGTTTTGAAGTGAATTAGTGTAGTGTCACCCTTGATTCCATGTTTTACTGATCATGTTTTACTCCATGATTTACCTATACACTTTTTGATGTTTCTCTTGACCGAAACATCCATCAATATTATCCACCATAAATTCATAACGGGATTTCCATAACTACCTCAATATTTTTGGATTTTTATTACCTAATAAAACTATTATATCATGTTCACATGTAACTTTCAGTAATTAATTTGTTTCTTGAACATATAAATAGAAAAACTAACCATCTATTAAATATTATAGTTTCATTGTATATATCACTAGTAATTACATTTTTTATAGTTTTACCAGAAAATTATATTTTCACAAAATATCACTATAGTTATATATAATTCATCCCTTCCACTATGAAAATATAATGAACACATCTTTACCTATCTATTTTTTCAACACCACTTCTTTCTTTAAAAATATATAGAGCACAACACTATCTTCTTATTTTTTTATCAAAATTATGATTGAACTACCATATGTTTTCTAAACTTTTCACTTCACGATAGATTTTGTAAATCCTCATTATTTCATATATATAATTACATATTTTCTTATGAATAATTATATGATCTTTAAATTTTATATTACTCTTCTATAATTTCTACATCTTCTTTGAAGAACCTTATAATATTTACCCAAATTCTTAGAATCACCATCATATTTATGAGGTTTTTTTCATTCACACAAAAACAATCAATCATATATATTTTTAATGCATAAAAACATTTCTTTTTACTAGATATATTTCATCATACCACGGAATTTCTCTACATAAAAGATTTTTTATATCTTTAATACCCAAACATAAAATATAAAATCCCCTTTTGATAACACTCTCTTGGTGAAAAATATTTAATCCCCTATTTTCTCTATATATTCCCAAACCTAAAATTATTCCCAACATCCTTCAAAATACAAAATTTAATCTTTCATGACACTTTTACAAATATAATGTTTATGTACACAAATTTATCTCATAAAAAATAAAATTTTATCAAAATTCATAACACATTTTTCAATAAATTTCACCAAAACACAACTTTAGAAAAAAAACATATTCCTGCTATTCAATATTTTTTGAATTATAGTATATAACATTGAAAAAACATGTCTTATATGTAATCTATATTACATCCACAACACCTCTCCAAGAATCAACATCATGTATAAAACAAATATCCACTAGGTCTGATACAACCTCAATATGGGATGTTTATAAATTCAACATAACAAATACATTGTGTAAAAAACCATCCACTAAAAAAATTAATGGAAATTACAAAAAATGACACATGGTAATCCCATACATTGGAATTCCATGTATATAAAACAAATAATAAAAATAAATAAAAATGTAAAACATGGTATAAAAAATACCTAGTGAGAAATAATGTAAATAAAAAATCAATGGTACAACATCAAGGAAAAATGAAGCAATGTACCAATATAAAATAAACCAAAATAAAAATAAATCAGTTGTAGAAAGGTCCTATACATCAGTAAACTAAAAGTAATAAAATAACATGAATTACCTTACCAAACATCTCTACCTGAGTACAATCACTCATCACATCCCAACAGGCCCACCAATAAACCAAACGATCACTATCTTACCTAAGATCACAAATGGGGAACCTGTACAAAATATGAAGGTCGTATACTCATAAAAGTCTGTATATAGGGTGTGTGGAAAGTATGCATAGTGTTATTTCATTAAATATTATATACAATTAAATTAATAAAACAGATCATAAATATTTATGAGGAAATATATTTCAAAAATAAAATTTTCCATATATATTCATACAAAAAAATCAAATTCTTTTAACAATTTTCTAAAATCCCAAAAAACTTATTTTTGAAATAAAATCTCTATACTGGATGAAAATCAAGATTTAAAAAAAAAATTAAATCAAAATTTTCACTTAAAATCTATATCAAAATCTATATTTGAAATAAGTGGCGGAGTATACTATTTAAAATGAAAAACAACTTTAAAACAATTAAAAATGTAAACTTCCATGTTTAGGAAAAATTAACCAAAATATTTTCCTTTATTAAAAACATTCAATGAACGCCACATTTCAAAACATGTTCAAATGTTTAAAAAATCATAAAATAGAGATGTTATAAACATATATCATATAGGAACCATCACATCAATAAAGAACAATAAAAGTGAACAATGATAAAAATTGGTGAAAAAAATCCATGTAGAGCACAAAGGGATTCACAAAAGATATAAAATTGGATTCCTCAAAAAAACAATAATAAGAAACAGGAATCATGGTAAATTCATTGGTCTCTAGTATAAAAAATATTGGGCTTGGTTTTCAAGATCACTTAGTAGTACCTAGTGTATCCTTCTCAATTCATCTTGGTTTCCCTTCCATGTCATTCCAAGTATAATACAATTCCTTAATATGGTTCAAATCTCATATGGAACTAGATAAGTGTGTGCAAACTAGGTTAGTGAAACACACAGAATTTTTTTACTTATCTACCCAATAATCTCATGATAGATCTCAAATAAAGGTGATAAAACAAACTTGTCATAATCATCACATGAATCAATATAAACATATAATTAGTAAATGTAACCTCACCAATTACAACCTTGAGAGAAACAACCCGTTTTCAAATCAATGAGAATGAATAAATAATAGTATAATTGTATATAATAATACCCATGGGGACTTATCTATCATAAACTTTAAAAAAACTAAGGGTTGGGCTGAGGTAATCATAATCATTTGATACATTTTTTTATAAAGTGTTGAACATGTCTTTCCAGTACACGCATGGCATGAAAATCCATTTTCCATCATTTTAAAACACACTTTTAATAACCCTTTGATAAAAATTCATGAAATCATACTTTTTAATCCATTTTTAAACCAATATCTCCTTTTAAGTTACATTAAAACAAACACAAGGATAACACGCCTTGAAAATATTTACCCAAGGTCCAAACAAACCCCTTTTAAAGAAATAACCTTTTAAAAATACATGATATCAAGTTTTGAAGACCAACCGGTGTTAAAAACCCAATTAAAAATTTTAAGTTCATTTAAAATAACCTCTTATGTGTTTCCACAATTACTTTTTATGAATAACACTAACTTTGGACCAAATAAATAAAAACAAGGAAAATCCTATTTGTGATGATCATACAAACCATTTATAACCATTTATAACCCATCATGGGTAACAACTATGAATTTAATTTCATATGAATGACTATTAAACCCCAAATAATTTCACTACTTGTAGTATAGAATATTTTAATTGAAAAACCAACCTAAATTGAGTGGAAATTAAGTAGTAACATATCTCCTACAATAGAGAAATCCCAACCAATTATGAAGGCATCCTCTATAAAACCAAATCACTAAAAATATAAAATGTGAACCACCCTTACCCGAATATCATCCAAAAAGACTCTTGGGGATCTTGGTAGAAAACCAAACCATGAGGGGAAAGGTGCGTGGAGAATGTTATGGGAAGAAAAAAATAAGAGGATGGGTTCACCTCAAGAATCCACTTTAAATCTATAGTGAGGTGGATAAAAATTAAATAAGAAGGGAGGGGGAACACCCCTTGTCATTCCCCACGACGGGTTGAATGAGAGGGGGAGAATGAATGTATGAATTTTCTAAAAATAAAAGTGGGGTTTAATCTAGAAATTCATAAATTCAAAACTAGGCATAGGTGTGTCGTAGTGTAACATCTTGGTTGTGGCACGATATGAATCACATGAATAACTACAGGCTCACTGCCTAGGGTCACATCCTTATGTGATCCTACCTTCGTGGAGTAACATCCCAAAATTAAGAACCCCTTATGGAATGGCACCTATCCATGAAAACTCCCCAAAAACTATCCCCACTACCTGGGAATACTCTTTGTGTGAACTAACATTCACAACACGACAAACCAAAATCTGTAACTAAGGCTCACCCAACACAACCATCACAATATTTCTGAAGATTGAGTTGAAAAAATTGGAAAGATACAAAACAAAAATAATTTCCAAAATATCATAAAAAATTCAATATAACTCAAAATTATATAATATTAAATACCCAAGTGACTTGGGGGTGTCAAAATTCATCCCACCATACCACTTTCTTACTTCATAAAGTAACTATTAAAAGTGGAGGAAATGAAAAAAAAATCTCATCACTCATTATAAGATGTGTTAGTGTCAGGAAAAAAATCGAGAATTCCTAGTGAGAAGAGAGAACTAAAAAATGAAAATCCCCCCACCCAATTTTAAAGGAACCAATCCTCAAGAATTATGAATCATCTCTAAGAAATACCCAAACCTCAATCACAAAACATGGATCTCAATATCCTGAAGATTGGAAATATGTCTACCTTGAATTTATAATTCATCAAAAATTTATAGATAAAAAACATCTCCATGAAAAGGGTATCCAAATAAAAGTTTCATTAAAATATCATAATAGAAATAATATTCCTCTATAAACCATAACAATAATCCAAGAGACTAGTTTACAATTCACCAAGGGAACCACCAATGAAAAATCATATTAAAAATATCAAAATTAAGGTTTACCAATCCATCAATATGCCCAAAAATAAAATAGGGAAGGATACATCCATCCAAACACATGACTCAACAAAACACCATGGGATCTAAACTTGGGTCATTGTGCTAAAGTAAAATAACATGGAACCTCGATCACAAAACAACAATCGAAGATGTATTGGACAAAAATCCCCCAACTAGCGGGAATATCAAAAGAAGTACTAATAAGAGAACTATCTAGACTAGTATAGGATTCTTCATATTTACCAAATCATGTACCAAATTTATCCCATAAGAATCTTGTCAAAATACATGACTCAAAATGCCTAAAATCATCCAAAAACAACTAAAACCTATTGTAAATAGGGATAGAGGAATAAGCCAAAGGAAATGTAAGTAAATAATCACTTGAAAAACTCAACTGGATAAAAAATAATCAATCATTAATCCCAAATAATATGCATACCTACTTTTGAAACTCCCTCTGAACCAATTTATTGTAATGGACCAGACCTCTCCTGCCCATTACGTTCTGAAAATATAGTGGTTGTGGTGTTCTGGGAGGAAAAAGTGACTCATTTCAAGAGTATTCTTGTCTTTAAATTTTCCAACAGTGTGTTAGGAACAGTAGGTCACTTATGATGAGTTAGGACCGGTGACTAAAAACAATGGGTCACACCGGTGAGTCATCCAATAGTGAGTCGTACAGTAGTATCTCACCATATAGTGACTCACCGAACAGTAGCTCACCGAACGATGACTCACTGAATGGAAGCTTCCCGAACTATGAATAATCAAATAGTAGTTCACTGAATAGTCACTGATCGAATGGTAGTTCATCAAACAGAGACTCATCGAATGATAGGTCACAAAATTATCACTCATTGAATGGTGACTCACCACCGGTAGCTCACACCAGTGACTCACCCAATGGTGAGTCAATTCCAATAGTTTTTCAAAAGAGATCTTTCTCCCAGTTTTTCTAAATTATCCCCTACAAAGTTTTATTTGATGTAAAATGAGTTTAAAATCATATTTAAGTGAATTTTAATCCATTACCATTGATATAAATTATATCTTTAAATTACTAATACTCAAGTGGATTTTAGGCCATCAAAATGCATGGTCTTGATTGTGATCCCACTTTAATGGATTTTGAAATCATTTCTTATGTTGATATAGGATCCGGCTTCTCTAAAGTTGATAACTTTTTTCCTTATAAATTTACCTTTACCCTTTCTACCGAGCATCCCCAGAACTTTTCCTGCATGATTGATCCTATGTTTTGTTGTGGCCTTTGGATTGCATTTCCATGGAGGTTTTTTTCCCTTAGCATGCTCACCCACTATTTTGGGTACAAGGATGAATTACTAATCGACTATTCTCCGAGGTAGGGATCCCTTTGTCTCTCTTTTAATTGAGTATCATTAGAGGTGAGTGTACGGATGTCTCCTTGTCAATCAAAATTTAACGAAGGTAATCATACCTATTAAGAAGTTAATCAGAACTTTTATTATACTATAAATGGGGGGTTGGGAAGATAATGATGATGATCATATTTTTTTACCTTTTATTTTGATCCATGTTGTGAATTATATGGGCTGCATGCATACTAAAAATCATGTCCATTGGTTGTCATTGTTTTCACACCAGTAGTAACATCTCATGAATTTAAAAATATATTTAATACAAAATGAATGAAACACAGATTCTATAAAAAACACCACTTTTTATAACCTATCCATGTAAAAATAATTTTTCCACCTCTGTGATTTGAATTTCAAAAAAACTAAAATACACTGTTGCGTTCAGTAAGATATTTAGAGTATGGCAAGACAAACAAAATTTTTGATGAATAGTAACATACCCTTATTAATAGTAATAAACCCTTATGAATAGTAGTTAATAGTAATCAATAGTAAATTTTTTTAAAAAATAGAAACTTCACCAATGAGTGTATAAATACTATTTAGAAATCTTATAATTGATAAAATCATCATAGTATATGTATTGTAATTTTTGTATGTCGTAAATATTTTAATTAAAATTTCATGATTAATATAATAATTTTTAATGGAAATATATTTTCATAAAAATTATCATAAATTGTCAGTTTATTGTCATCTGGTTATAAGATAATGTTATGTGACCTTGATTAATGTTCGAGGTGTTATAAAATGAGTTATAGTTTTAATGTTTTTTTGGAATAAAATATGATTTTATTTAAAAATTAAATTAAAATTTCTTTGAAAATTATTTTCAAAAAACTGATTTCATTTTTTAATTCTAC
Source organism: Viscum album (assembly GCA_963277665.1). Classification (NCBI taxonomy): domain Eukaryota; kingdom Viridiplantae; phylum Streptophyta; class Magnoliopsida; order Santalales; family Viscaceae; genus Viscum; species Viscum album. The sequence goes on along the minus strand of OY728130.1, from coordinate 602,275,433 downwards.
AAGTCAAAAAATGGTTTGGTTGAATTTTTCATATTTTTCGAAAATACACGAATTTTTTGTGAATAGTAAAAATACAGTTTTGAGTTTTCGGTATGTTTAAATGACATAATAATGACATATTAATTAATATAAAATTCTAGTAGAATTTTTTATAGTTAAAATTTATGTGAGGTGTCCCAAGTGGAAAATACCATGGGAAAATACCATGGGAAAGCCCATGGTTTTGATAATACCACTAATGAGATGTCCCTTTAAATTAATTAAAAAACTCCCTCTCATTTACTATAAATAACCACTAATTCCTTCGTTTTAATTCATTAAAAACTCATAATACTAGAATATATGATAGTATTACCTCCCTAGTATTCCTCCTAAGTATTCCTCAAGCCCCCAAGGTTCCAACCATCAATTCATAGGAGTTACTCTACAGGGTAATAGAATTCTCAACTTCACTTTTCCATCCAAGTTCCCTTTTATGTGGTATGTATTTCATGTTTTCATACCATGTTATTATTTTCATATTATTCTGTCCCTCTACTATTTATTAGTCTTTTATGAATGGGTTAAACCTATCCCCTCTCATTTTAATGTTTTCTAAAACCATGTTTCCTAGCCATTATGCTCCATAATTTTCGTCTCAAAATATCACTCTTTTTCATGCACAATTATTATGTAATTATATTTTAATTTAAATTGGTTTATTCTGGGATATGAAATTATATATCCACCTTAATTTCAATATTATTTTATAATGATGAGTTACCCTTTTTCTCTAATCAAAATATTTTATGAAATTTTAAGCGATGCTTTTAGGCTGCCGAATTTTCGTGAGGGATATCTCAACTTTTTTTTATTTTGAGTTCCTTTATTTTCTTTCTCTCTCATCATCAATCACATCCAAATGATATTATAATTAAATTACCTTACATGAAATGGAATTTTATTATTATAATTTAATTTTTCTTCATCATCTCTCCTTTCCCATTCTCTTATACTAAAAATGAAAACAACATCTGAGATGTGCTAATTTACCACATTCATGGAAGATGGGTTTTCAATTTCTAATACAATCTTCAATTATGGTCATAAAACCATTATTATGGTTGAACTAGACTATAATATATCTATTATGTCTCATATAGGGTTCTGGAATCTATTTTTACACGTGGTTTTGATTTATAAAGGAAATGAGTTCATGGTGTCCAAAAAATGCCAATTAACCCAAACAGTTATCATCAAATAATTTATATAATGATTCATCTTCACTCTAAGTAAAAAAATGAAATTTAAAACCATATAACCTTTGTAATTTTCACTTATTACATATAAATTCAATTATGGACAACAATCATCATTTTACATTATTCTTTGTTCATGTATATAATTATACCAATCATGAAACACACGGACCTGAACAAAAAAAATTGAAACTCTAAACCTATCAAAAAGGCCATGAATGAACATAATAATGTTATAATAAATCAATTAAATGTACAAGAGGTTCTTAAATTATTAATTAACCAATTTAATTTTTTTATCCAGGACACTAAGATCAAGTGAAGAACACCATCAAGCTTAAGGTAAGGGAATTCTTAACCCAATTTCAATTCTTTGGGTTAACCTTCTACTTCAATATTTACATGTTCTTAAAAATGATGGTGTGATGAATTTTGTTTTTATTATGTTTAATTAAGTTTATTTATTGTTTATATACATATCACATCCACTCTGATATATATCACTTGAAATATATTATACTTATAAGGGGATTTTATTTTAAATTTATCTTTTAAAATTATGTTGTTTAAAATTAAAAAGAAATGTTTTTGTACAATTATTCATGTTGTATGATTATATTCTGGTTCATGGGAATTGTTAATGTTGAAGGGTGTGACCTATATCTCTCTCCAATGCATTGGGTATGTGTAAGTTGGAGGTAAGACATATGGTTACTCAAAATGTATCTTCGATGGTTATAAAAATTATAAAGTAGTCGTGAGGGTTACAAATTATATGGTATCCACGAGGGTTACAAAATTATGTAAGTAATTCCACAAGATACCTTTAATGTTCTATTTTTGTTCATAAGTTTTGTGGGAATCTTGTGGAAATATCATTTTTCACAAAGTAAGTATATATGGGTTCTATATATGTATCTAGTTTATTCAAGACTACTAAACTGATCAGTCCTTTGGGATTTTATTCCATGTAATCATGCTGATGTATTAAAATAATGCACCGTCTACGAGCTTCTGGGGTCAAGGCGTTACACCTAGGATGGATTTTTAATTCTTGTTGATGGCCTTCTATTGAATGAATGTAAATATAAAATATTACTAATCACATATACCTGATTATATAAATAGAATCCTCAGGATCCAACTTGTTATGTGATAACCCATAGATTATCGAAGTGGAATTAAAGAATGAGTGTTTGCTAATATGAATTCACCATTTCCTTTTTGGTGTTGTTGTGTGATGTGTGTAGTTTTTTTCTATCTTGTGACCTATGCAGGTTGTGTGGTGCTGTAGTTGGGGGAGCAGCTGTGTGTATGGGTTAGTTCGAGTGGTGTAATGGAATATCAGGATGAGGGATTGATAAATTGTGGAATGGTTGAGCGGTGTCATGTAGTGGGACTGCAATCGGGTTGTGTTTTGTTTATGTTTCTGGTTGTGGTGTGTTTATGAAGTAGGGTTGTAGATGGTTTTCATGAGAGATGTTGTTGGGTAAAACTATGAGATTTAAGTTTTCCTATTTTGGTGGATGGTTTGGGTGGGATTACATTGACATAATGATAATGGAAGTGATTGGTATGGGTGTTAAATGGTGCGAAAATATGAAGTGAGTTTCTTTATTATGGTTCCATTCCTCTGTGTGGCTTATCGAATGGTTTGGTCGGTAGTTTCATAAGTAGGTATGGAATGAGTAAATGGAATTCTAAATATATAATGATAATTTTTTAAATTTGTTGGCTGGGATTATGAGTTTAATTGTGTCTTGTTTTTTAGTTGTTCATTTTGAGGAAGTAGTAAAGGTGGGTTTTTGGGCTAGTTTTTTGTTTAGAAAAACCCATTGGTTGGGTTGAGTGATTAGTATCTTATACATATATGTACTACTTGTACTTTTATTTTGATTTATATGTGTACCCCACCGTAGTTGAGAACTATTTTCTAAACACCCCCATTTTCATGGGTGAGGGTGTTTTTTCCAACATCCTGGTTGGAGGATAGATGGATTTTTAGTGGCTCTTCCCTTCTCCCACTTCTAGGAATTGTTATCCCTAGACTATTCAGGCATGTTTTGGTGTAGTTGTGAGGCCCAGTGGTCTGTGAGAGAGGTGTTCTTTCCCAGGTGATTATGGGATGAGACGTGGTGTGCTTTCCTAGGTGTCTCTAGGATGTTGTATGATTTTTGGCCCGGGTGTCTATGGGTGGGATGTTGTGAGCTTTGTTTTCCCTGGTTGTTGGAATACTCTGAGGCTTGGGTGTGGGTAGGTGGGTTGTGACATTGGGCTTGTGGAAGAGTGTGGAAGCACCAGGATGTCTTTCGTTAGGGTAGGAGTAGTTAACCAGTGGGAAGTGATGTGTGGTAACCAAATCATTGATGTTATTATTATATTAATTTACTTGATTTGTGTTATTTGGTGAGTGTGGCTTGGTGAGGTTGGGATTTCTAGTATTCCTTCTTATGTGTTGTTGTTTTCTGATATTTTATCACATGGGCTTTAGTATGATCCCTTTAATTGAGCACTAGTGACCTTGGTTTTCCCTAATGATTATACTTTTATTCTCACCCTAAGTAAATAATATTGGTTTTAGGTATCCAAAATAAATACATAGATCATTCTAGGAATTAATTTTGTGGACTTCAGGGATAGTTTCCATGTCACTTCTTAACATTATTCTTTTGGTAATTACTTCAGAGTTTAATTATATTTGTAGTAGTTTTGTTTTAAACATGCACGTGGGATGGTTTTTTATTTACTATATATATATATGTTATAGAATTTTTTGAGGTTGATGCATATTACATGTCATTATTGGTTACTATAAAAAGTTTAATGCTTCTCATGTTGTGATATTTGTATACACTTAGTGTTGGTCGCCACCACGGTTCCTACTGGAGGCAGGACTCTAGGGGTCATCATCTCTATTTCTCCATTTCTATCTCAGGAGGGGCATCTTTGGAGGGAGGGGTTCGTGATAGAATCATATTAGAGTGAGGATGAGAGATAGTATAGAGCTTGGAGATAATCATAGTGAGAATTGAATGGGTTGGTAGGGTAGTAGTGTCAGGAAATCATGGTGTGTGACATAGGTCAGTGAAGAATGACTAGAAAATGGGATTTTAGGCCCCCCATGATTTGATTCAATGAATCTGAGCCTACCAAATGACTAATTGGGGCTAAAACATTTTCATGGTAGAGACCATAGGATATGTACATGAATCATTATGACTTTTTCTCTTATTTAAATTGGGTGTCTTGGGAAATTTGTTATAAGTAATAAGTTTAAATGAATTAAAATTAATCTTAAATAAAATTACATACTACTCTGGATTAGGAATTACCTGTTTTACTTTTCATCTATAGAACCCGGTTGTCATCTTTGAGTTGTGTATGTAGTGGAGGCTCAATAGGTTGTCTCCATTGATCGACATAGGGTTGATCGAGTAGTGTAGGATGATCAGTGGTAGAAGATGCTATGTTCTTTCAAGTGGCAGACTCTGAGAAAGTACGAGGGAAGCATTTCAGACATGGAGAAGAAGGGATTGATCGAGGAGCTTGTGATCACCTTCAACTTGGTCTGGGCTCTCACAGAGTACCGGGTATCTTTGTTAGTGATCCAAATGATGGGAGTATATCGGTATGAGAGTTGGGGATCGAATTCATGGATCTTCTTTGTTTTTATCTAGATCACTTACTGAATGATGAGTCTCATGAGAGATATCTAGAGGAAGTACCTCATCCTTCTCTCTAGTATGTGGTTACTCCCTTCACCTTGACGATGTACATGGAGGTCCATAAGAAGTAGGAGGAAGTTTAAAAGATGCACTCGTCAAGAGTTATACCATGAGAGGGGAGCAATCATGGTTCTTCCAAGAGAAATGATACTAGTAGAAGGTATCAGGCACTCGGGCCTTTCGGGTTTTGGAAAGTGAGGATTCGACCTAAGTAGTTCCTGTTTCACCCTTCAGGTCTTTGTGGTTTTCTTATGAACTTGGAACCATGGTGTTTCACCTACGGGACCCATGCTAATCCTCAGAGTCTATTCTTGATGTCTATTCAAGCTCATTGTGGTGGAGGTGGGTAGGCCCAATGCCCTCCATAGCAGTAGTTATCGGCAGGGCAGTTCCAGAAACATGGATAATAGACTCATGCTCTACTGAGGTATGGCCGAGCAGGTAGAGGCCAACCAGTAGGTGTTCTTCAGGGACCTCAACCCGGGAATGGTCGTGGAGATGGTCGTCAGTAGAGGGAGAGATGAGATAGATCGAGTCAGTTACACGACACAAAGGTAGCAGTTCCAGGTGGGCTAGAGATAGTTTGAGGTATGATAAATTTGTTCAATACTCTTTCTTTCAATTTGTTTGATTCATGAGCTTCACACTCCATTTTTTACTTTATCTAGACTATGATATTGGGCTATATGTAGAGAGGATTCACATTCCCCTAGTCTGAGTACACCATTCGGGGGTCAGACCAGCTTGTTTGATGCATGTTGAGGATTTAGAATGATTATGGGGATGTATCAGTCTTGTGGGGATCATTTCTTGATACAAATTCTGCCATACTATATCATCTATGGAAAATACTAGTTATATTCTGTGCATGCTGTTACGAACTGATTCTAGAGGATAGCCGTCCTTTAAAATGCAGATGGATAGAATGTGAATTTTGTTGGCAAGAAGAGTTATCAAATGAGAAGTTGGGGTGTTTAGTCACTTCATTCCTTATTGGATGATCTATTAGTAGAATCAATGGATGCAGAGATGGAGGAGGTTCCTAGTGTTTTTAAGGAGTACTTGGATGTCTTTCTTGATGAAGTTTTGACTCTACCCCATCAATATGATTTTTGAGTTTGGGATAGACTTACAACCCAGTTCTTGTAAGATTTCGATTAATCCTTATTAGATTACACCATCTGAGTTGTGGGAGTTGATAATTCAGATTGATGACCTAATGGAGAACAAATTTATCAAGCCTAGTGTGTCCCCATGTGGTGTTCTAGTCTAGTTCACATAGAATGAAGACGATTCTATGAGGTTTTGCATAGACACTTGTAATTTGAATATGGTGATGGTCAAGAATCATTACCTCATCATGAGGATATATGTTCTTTTCAACCTGCTAAGAGAAAAAAGTAAGGTTTCTAAGATATATTTACAGTTTGGATATCATCAGTTGAGGGTGAAAGAGGGAGATACCCCGAAGACTACTTTCTGGTGAAGGTATGGGCACTTCGAGTTCATATTCAGGTCATTCTGTGTTATGAACGCACCATTCATGTTAATGAAGATTATGAACTTCATATTTCACGAGTTCCTCAACCGGTTCATCATTGTATTCATGGATAAAATTCTAATCTACTCACTATTAGAGGAGGAGCATACCAAGGACCTCAACACTCTCTTATAGGTTCTTCAACGCCACCATATCTATTGAAAGTTGTGCAAGTAAAATTTTGGGACACAATAGCTACACTTACTTATACTTGTGTTGCCTTAGTAAGGTATAGTAATGGACTCATCAAAGGTTGATGATTTTTTTTCATGTGAAGCACCCAAGAATATTGTAGAGGTTCATATTTTTCTCAGTCTAGAGGGATATTACTGGAGATTTATACCTGATTTCTCTCGAGTTTCAGCTCCATTGATAGCTCTCACGAGAAAGGTCTTGGATTTTGTATGGGGAAGTAATGACATGAAATGTTTGGCTATCTGAAGGGGAAGTTGGTCAGTTCTCTAGTGCTCTGGTTTCTAGAGGAAGTGCTGATGTTTGGGGTGTTTTTTGATTCTTCCTATATGGGATTGGGATTATTGTTGATGCCATAATGGGGAGTGAAATATTTTGAGTCTAGGAAGTTATGTCCCCATGAACATATCTATTCCACCCATGATCTAAAGTCCATTGTGGTCATGTTCACACTGATGTTTTGAAGGTATTAACTCATTGGGGATCATTTTGTGGTCTTCCCAGATCTCAAAATATTGTGGTATATCTTTTCTCAGAGATATTTAAACTTGCGACAGTGGAGGTGGATGGAGTTTCTCTAGGATTATCTCTTACATCTCAGGAAAGGGTACCATTGTGGTAGATTCCTTGAGAAGGAAGTCACAAAGGGAGGTTTTTTGGGAATATGTAGATGAATGGAAAGTGATGGAGGAGTTGGCTGCCTTGCACATGGATACAATAATGGATGGTGGGATAAGATTTTTGTTTTAGATGGCAGTGAATTCTTCTCTAATGCGAAAGGTGGAGGAGTCTCAGTGGTAAGACATAGAGGAAGAGGCGATTCATGGTCATGTTGACCATGGTGACACTCTTGAGGGATGGGAAGAATCAGATGTAATTCCATGGAAGTTTTTTTTCTAGTAATGATGCTCGAGGGAGTCCTCTTTGAGTTTCATAGATCACCTTTAGCAGTACACCCGAGAGTTTATAAGATTTATTGTGGACTAAGGATGTAGTTTTGGTGGCCAGGGATGAAACAACTAGTAGCGGAGTTTGTAGAGAATTGATTAGTGTTCCAGTAGGTAAAGGATGACCACTATGTTCCCAGTGGTTTATTACATCCCCGGGATGTCCCCAAGTGGAAATGGGATGACATCTTGGTGGATTTAATCACAAGGTTACCCATGCCTTTGGGAGGCTATAATGTTATCTGGGTATTAGTGGATAAGATTATGAAATCATCCCACTTCTTAGTGATTTAGAAGTGGGGCATAGTGGATGCCTTGGCTAGGAGGTATGTGGATTAGGTGGCGTGGTTTCATGGAGTTACAAGATCCGTTGTCTTGGATCGGGATACACATTTTACCTCATGGTTATGGAGGTGATTGTATCATGATTTTGGCACTTAGTTACATGTCAACATAACTTTCCACCCTCAGAAATTTGGGAATACATAGTGAACTATTTAGATTCTAGAATATATGTTGCAAACATGTGTCTTGGACTTTATCAGATATTGGGTATAACACTTTCCCTTAGTAGAGTTTTATTACAATAATAACTATCGCTCATCCATTGGCATGGAACCTTTTAAAATGTTTTACAAAAGACAGTGTCGTTCACCCTTGTGCCAAAAAGAGAATGGGGAGACACAATTTCTTGGCCTCAAGGTAGTGTAGAGAACAATAGAGACGGTTCATCTTGTCCATGAGAGGATGAATGAAACTCAGAGTCAGAAGTAGTCGTATTCCAATCATAGGAGGAGACCATTGGAGTTCAAGTTTGGGGACCACATGTTCTTAATGGTTCCCCCTCGACGTGGATAAAGGATGTTTAGTAGAGGGAGAAAGCATCACCCCAGGTTCATTGAACCCTTTGAGGTGTTGGGGTGAGTTGGTTGTGTGGAATTCCAGTTGGTACTTCCAACACAGTTGAATAAGGTCCAAAACATCTTTCACGTCTCTCAGATATCATCACAATAGATCCCATGTTATTGAAATAGGAGAGTTTGATGTCAAAGATGATGCCAAATTCATATAGTGTCTAGTAGAGATACAAGATCATCGAGAGAAGGTTCTATGGGGACAAACCATTCCATTAGTTTTTGTGTTGTGGAGGCATCGTGGCCTAAAGGTGAGTACTTGGGAAAGGAAAATGAAAATGCATGCCCAGTAACTGGAGCTTTTTTGAGTTTTTTTTGATATGTTTCATCTTGTGTTGTGATGTTTGAGCCTTGTTTTATATGATGAGTCATTATCCTTAATTTGTGATGTGTTAGGTGGAATGTATAGTGAAGTCTTTACACGTAGAAAAAAGAGGACTTGATTATTAATTGAGACACATTACCTAATTTGTGATTAAACTAGTGCGGGAAAGTTAGTTCTGCATGAAGCATATAGTATCATGACATGGAGTAGGTAATTCCATGATTCAAATGTACGGACAATGTGGATTTTGGTTCTTGTATGGCGTTTCATGTGGTCAGTTGGGATAGTAGATGTTGGAAGATGTGTTCTTGGATGTTGAGGTTTCACTCCATCTTTCTAACTATAGAAGTTGGAATATCATTGGACCTTGGGGTGTCCAAATATCATTATTATTTCAAGTATGGAAAGAATATTGAGAGGTATATTACAGGGTGGTTGTTTGGATCCATATTTATTCAGGAATTTGTTTTGAATTCTAGATGGTGAGAATAATTTGAGAGGTATTTGATGTAATAACCATACCTCCCCAGTCCATTACTTTATTAAAATATTGTGGTTGGGGAGTTCTATGAGTAAAAAATGACTCATTTAAATATTTTTCTCATTTTTATGTTTTCAAACAGTGATTAAGGAGTTGTAGGTCTTTAGTGATGAGTTTGGACCGGTGTCTCACAATCTTGGGTCACACTTGTGAGTCGTCCAATGGTGAGTTGTCCAGCAGTATCGAACAATAGCTCACCGAGTGGTGACTCAACAAATGGTAGCTTCTCAAATGGTGGCTCACCGAATGGTAGGTCACTGAACAACGACTCATTAAATAGTGCCTCACCACTGGTAGCTCACCCACGTGACTCACCCAACAGTTAGTCAATTCAAATAGTTAGTCAAAATCCCAGTTTTTCCCAATTTTTACAGATTCACCACTTTAACATTTTATTGAACATAAAATGAGTTTAAAAACATATTTAATTGGTTTTGAATCCATTTCAAAGGATATAAATTATATCTTTAAATTATTAACCTTCATGAGGCTTTTAGACGGTCAAAACACGTGGTCTTGATTGTTATCCGACTTTGATGGATTTTGAAACCGTTTCTTACATTTATATAGGATTATGCCTTTATAAATTTGAAACCCTTTATTTGGTGTATGTTTCCCTTTACCCTTGATACCATAAATCCCAGAACCTTTCTTCCTCGATTGATCATGCATTGTACCATGGCCTTTAGATTTTGTTTCCCTAGAGGCTTTTCTATCTGCATGCACACCCCAATTTTTGGTGCAAGGAGGAATTGTTGATCGTCTATTCTTCATGGTAGAGATCCCTTTATCTCTATTTTAATTCTATATCTTGTGGGGTGGGTGTATGAATGTCTCCTTGTGATTATGATTGAATCAAAATTTAAAAAATATAATCAAACCTCTTAAGATGTTAGTTGTACCTATTATGACACAATAAATGAGGGGTTGGGAAGACGATGACAAAGATCATCATATTGTTTTATCTATTATTTTTATCCATGTTGTGAATTATATAGGTTGTATTCCTACTAAAAATCATGTCTGTTTGTGGTCTTTGTTTTCGAACCTGTGATGGCTTATGAATTCTTGTTGATGGTCTTCTATTGAATTGTTGTAAATATAAAAATACGATTAACCACATATACATGGATAATAAATGGATGCATCAACAGTGAACTATTTTTGTGATAACCTATGTATTATAAAAGTGGAATTAAATAACAGGTGTTATCTAAATATTAATACACCTTGCCTTGTTTGGTCTGGCTGTGTGCTGTGTGTTATTTTGTTTTTTCTTGTGTCATGTGAGAGTATTTTTCTACTTCTGTTTGGAGCGTGACTATTTTTATGGGATGGTTCGGGTGGTTTAATGGAATATCAGGTTGAGATAATGATTCATTATGTAATGGATGAGTGGTGTTGTGTAGTGGGAGTACAACTGGGTTGTATTTTGTTCATGTTGCTGGGTGTGGTGTTTTTATGCCGTTGGGATGCTGATTGTTGCGATGAGAAGTTTTGATGGCTATGACTATGATATGGAATTCATCTTGTTTTGGATGTTGGGTTTGGTGGGATTACATTAACATAATGATAATAAAAGTGATTTGTATGGGTGTTAAATAAAGCAGAAATATGAATTAATATTTTTTATTTTTTTTCTTTTCCTCTGTGTCGTTTATGTTGTGTGGATTGTTGAGTGGTGTGATTCATAATTTCTCGAGTAGGGATGGAATGAAAAAAATGAACTTCTTCATAATGAATGATAATGGGTTAAATGAGTTCGCTGGGGTTATGAGTTGAATTGGGGTATATTGTGTAGTTGTGCATTTAGCGGTAGAAGCAAAGGTAGTTTTTTGGGTGGGTTGTTTGTTTGAAAAGACCCAAAGGTTTGGTTGAGTGATTTGTATCATATTTATATACTAATTTTATTTTCCTTATTATTTTTATGTGCACCCCACCCTATTTGATAACTATGTGCTGAACACCCCCAATATCTTGGCGGAGGGTGTGATTTCCCAACATCATGGTGATAGGATGGATGGATGAATATTGGTTGTTCCCTGCTCCCTCTTCTAGCCACTAGTTTCCCAAGATAGTTCAAGTATGTTGTGGTGCGGTTTTTTAGCCTAGGTGTCTGCATGTGAGGTGTTATTTATAAGGTGTTTGTGGGGTACGATGTGGTGTTCATTACCAGGCATCTTCAGGATGATGTATGGTTTTGGACTAGGTGTCTGCGGGATGCGGTATGGTTGTGGCCTAGGTTTCTGCGGGTGGGATGTGGTGATATTCATTTCTCCATGTTGTGGGACTAGCTCTAAGGCCCAGGTGTGTGCGGCCATGTTATGACATGGGGCTTCTGGAAGAGTGTGGAAGTTCCCTAGCATTTTCCAGTACATTATAAGATTTTAACCAGTGGGAAGTGGCATGGGGTACCCAAATCATCGATGTGATTATTATATTACATTACTTGACTTGCATTACATGGTGAGTGTGACTTGGTGAGGTTGGGATGACTAGTATTCCTTTTTAGGTGTTGTTGGTTTCAACTTTTTTCTCACAGGTAAATTAGTATTATTCCACTACTTGTGCATGGGAGACCTTGGTTTTCCCTACTGAGTATACTTGTATTCTCACCATACGTATATAAAACTTATTTCAAGTTTCCAATAGGACTACATGATCGTGCTAGGAATTACTAGATCAAACTTTGGGGACAATTTTGGTGTTACTGCATAGCTTTGTTCTTCTAGTAATTAAATTGGAGTTTACTTATATTTGTATTAGTTTTGTTTTAAACATGCATGTGGGTAGGTTTAAGATTTAATATATATATATATATATATCAAAGAGTTGTTTTGAGGTTGATGCATATTATCTCTTGATCTTGGTTTCTATAAAAAGGGTAATGCCTCCCATTTTATGATATTGATATACCTTTGGTGCTGGTCTCCACCTAGGGGCATACTTGAGGAAGGACTCAAGGGTAATTATCTCTCTTTATCCATTTCTAGCTTAAAAAGGGAATATTTGTAGGGAAGGGGTCATAATATTCTTAATTAGTCATTTAAAAAAAATCCAAACACAGTTGATTTGGGATCTATATAAATATCTCATCTAAGAAAAGATATTTCCAAAATTCATTCATGAATAATGTGAACTTGATCAGAACAGAAGGAAATGATATATGGATTAATAATTCCTTGATCACCATAGGTAACAACTTTTCCACAATATTTAGAGTCTGTATATATTCAATAACTAAAATAGGTGCACATTAATGATAAGAGTATTCACCCTAAGGGCCATCCTTAGGAATAGACTTCCCACAATATATCAAGAAATTTCTTGAATCCATATTTTAAATATCATGATATATATATGAAAATATTTCATTTTTAACATATCCAAAACATCATCCCATTCAAAATCAAAGGATTAAATTATAATCACTAATTCACTAAGAGAAAAAACCGAATTAAATTAAATTGACTTCTTTTAGAAAACTAAAGATATCTATTTCATATATTAAATTCTCAACTTCACAACTGAGGATTTTCTAAACATTTAAAATGTATATTTGACTTATAGCTATTTAAAATAATAATCCCACATGAACTCATTATGTTCTCCTTTATTTTCAATGTACATTATGATTCCTAACATAAAATCAAAATGTTTCATAGAACTCAATCAAATTTAAAAAGATTCCATGATATCCAATTTCATCTCAAAATTGTTTCTTAAAGTTTATTTTGAAATTTACCACTTTAAAAAAATATGAAAGTAAAAAATCCATTAAAATTAACCCATAACACCCAGTTTTAAAACCTAAAACATTACATGAAATCCATTTTATTTTAAAAAAATCTTAAACTGGTTCAAAACCAAATCCTTTCTAAAAATTTTATATTTCAAAAAAACATAATACACAATGCATAACAAAAAAATGAAACATATCAAACTAATCTACAAATAACATCATCAGGACATCATCAATACCCTTCATGATCCATATCTAATAAGTGAAAACTACTATAGGATCCATCATAAATAAAGAGAGGTTTAAAAATAATTACTGGAGGGATGGAACATTGTGCATGATCTAGTTTCATGGGTTTTTAGATCATACACAAACCATGTAGATTCCTATAAAAGTATTATAGACCTGAGTGCATGGGATCTGAATTTTTTGAAAGGATATGTGAGAAAATCACATAACCCTGGGTTTTCCTTTAATTTCACCCCAAAAATCAAAAGGACCCCCAAAATTCAAAATATACAAATTGATGATAAAATTACCATCATCCACAGTGAAAATACATAAAAACCGTCAATAATTAGATAAAAATTAATGACTAAAATCTCAAATACCCATGGAAACACATGTCTCATCATGAAAGGTGGTGATCGACAACCTGCTCATGAAAAAACTCTTCTGTTCTGATAGTACTATTCACAATACTACCACCATGCACGAAAATTACAATATGGAATTTTAATACTATTTTGTAATGAATTGGATTGATCTACCATCAAAAAGGTACTTAACCAATCCACCACATGGTCTAAATATCATTCCCAATTTCCTTGAGATGGAAACTAGTGCTAGGGTATCAATGTAACAATTGGTTGATATGGTGTGACTCTTAAATGTTAACAACAACATGATAAACGTTTTATGTAAATATGACATTACACACCCAAAAATTGGAATTCTGTTCATATAAATTAACTAATATATAAAAATAAAAAAATACCAACACAGAATAAATAAAAATAAGTATATAGTGTCACATAATCTACATAATAAATCATTGGATAAAATATTAGAGTAAAATGCAGTAAGTTACTAACATAAAAGAATAAAATAAAAAATAAAAAATTGCATTAAAGGGAAAATTCATTAGAAACCCAAAATTATCCAAATCTAAACTACTTAATCGAACATCTACAAGTGATCTTGGTCACTAACCCCATCCCAAACATATATAAATTGACCAAAGTATTTCTATCTAAACTGATGTCATAACTGGGAAAATTATATAAAATATCATGGCTATAAACGTATACAGAAGTGTGAATCCATGGTGTGAAAAAACAAGCTCATTATGATTTAACAAAATACTATATATGATTCGTTTCATAAAAAGTCACATAAATTATACTTTCAACATCAAATAGAAAATATGGATTTATACATGTATTTATAAATTACAAATACCATTCTTTTAATATTTTCTCAAATCCCAAGGTATTTTTTGTTTAAAATAAATCTATATACAAGTTAAAAACAATGACATAATATCTATGAAAATAAATAAAAATTCCCCTTAAAATATATTTTTAATTCCAACTTCTATCCAAGTGGTGTAATGCACCAGGGAATTTGAAAAGCATTTATTATACTTTAAAAGGTGGACTTCCATGTTTAGTAAAAACAAACCAAACTGTTTTCCTTCATTTATATCATCCCACAAACACCCCTTTTTAAAAAAAATTGAAAATTAAGAAACAAATCATAATATAAGGAAGGGATGTATATATATTAAATAGGAACAATCACATAAATAAGGAACAATAAAATTTAACAATTATAACATTTGGTGCCACAAATCCTAGAAGAGCATAAGGGGTTATAGATTAAATATAAAATAAGATACCATAAATTATACTTAATGATAACTAAGAATCATGGGAAATCTACTTGGCACTAATCCAAAAAATACGGGAGCTAGTATTTCAGATCACTCTCTAGTCCCAACATTATCCCTGTCAACTCATTTGGTTTTCCATTCCTAGTCATTTTGATTATAATAAAATCTCATAAAAGGGTTCAAGCTTCCTAGGTAACTAGAGAGTGTGTACACACTATGGCAGTGTACACATATCAAAAACTTATACATAGTTACCTAGGATTTCTATGATAGCTATATAATGGAGGTGAGTAAATAAACTATTCAAAAATATTATATTAAATTTTTTTCAAAAAATCTCATAAATGTATCCTTACCTCCCACACCCTAGAAAGAAATAGTCCCTTTTAACATCGAACTATATATATATATATATAATAGTATAATAAGAGAAAAAATCCCCAATGGGGACAAATATAACATCAAGGGAAATGAAACTAGGGCCTGGGATGGTGATCTCAGTATAATCATATAAATTAATTTATAACGTTCCAAAAATGAATTCCCAAAACATGCTCATGATGCCACTCTCAAACATCCCTTGTAATTAGGTCATGAAAACATAATTTGAAATCCATTTTAAAATCAACCATTCTTTTTTTATTACTTTTAAAAACCCTTAAAAAACAAGATATCACCTTTAAAAAACCAACCAACATCAAACACACCTCTAATACAAATAAATTTATTTGAAAGATACTCTTAGGTGTTTTCATTCGTTGTCATGAATTACAATTACATCAGAATTAAAAACAAGAAAACCATATAAAACCCTCTTTATTCCAAGAACAAAAAAAAACATTTACAACACAACATGTGAAACAAATATGAATTTAACTTCATAAGAAACAAATTAAAAGCCCCAATAATATTTGACATGTAATATAAAGGATTATCATAGGAAAATATACAACAATCAAGATGAAATTAAGTAGTAAAACATCATGATAAATGAAATAAAATCAAAAATAATAATGGATACATCCTATATAAAACCTAAAAATGAAAATCCATAAATTAGAACCACCTCATACCCTAAATTGAGCCAAAATATATCCTAGGGTACATTAGAGAAATCCAAACCATGAGGGGAATTGTACAAGAAGCAAGAGAGGTGTAAAATTAGAGAACTGGATGGGTTAACAACAAAAACTTAATTGAAATAAAAATATGAGATAATCATAATTGAAGAGGATGAGAGGGAGATATACCTAGGTCATTCCCCATGGTTTAAATAATGGGGTGGAGAAAGGATTTCTGAACACTCTAAAAATAAATTAAGGGTATATATAGAAATTCATAAAATTAAAACTAGGAATAGGCATGTCTTAATGTGACCTCAGAACCATGGAGTGGCTTTTCTCCCATGAAGAAATGTGGGATAAATGTTTGTGGTTTCATCATAGAATGATACTAAATTTGTTTCATGAAATCCCTTATGTGGGTGACTACTCACTATGTGGAACCCAGTTGTTACAGAGTGACCCATCCATGTCATAACTCGAACCAATAGATAATAATCTTCAAAAATTTGTACAGGCACAAAACACACCCAGTTTACCAAAACTCAAAATATTATAAAGTTAACTAAAAATTATATATTATTAAATACCATATTGATATTGGGGTATTATAAAATGATTCTAATAATCATTATATTTAGATTTTTATCTTGTGATAACCATTATCCATATATGATAAAAAAACCAAATAAATTCAATATTTTTCTTTAAAATTTGAAAAAGAAATATAATTACCATTACTTCATTTATAATAATTTGTTAGGTCATGATGATGATTATGATGTTGAAGAAAATGAAACAAGAGGGGGTGAATTATGGTCTTTAAAACATTGATAGATTCAGAAATTTTTTTGTTATGCTGTAAAACTATCCTTATCTCTTAAAGTCAAGTCAATAGTGGAAATAAATAATGGAAAAGAACACTATGATGTATAGTGGTTTAGGGAACAATGATACCCCATTTCACTTCACTAATGCTCAAATCCATGAGCTTTCTAACTTTAACTTGTAGGTTATCTTATCCAAAGAACTATAAACAAAAACTGAGTGTAAGAAGTTGACACCGTTACAAGGATTTTAGAGGGAATATTGGAACTTTTACAAGGAATCATAAACCCATAACTTTGTACAGGAAGATGAAACATCACCACGACTGAGTCTGATCCGTAAAAACTCCAACAAATAAATAGATATTGATTGTTTTGAGAACACATGTTAAACTTCATAATTGTAGTAATAACTGATAGATGTATTCAGATATTCAATAATTCATGGCATCAAATAGATCTTCAACATTTCACATGCTTTCTTCAAATAGCGATAGAGAAAACTCCATAAAAATATATAAGCATGTATGTCTCCTATGTGTATCTCCAACCAATGCATCATAATTCTTTTCAAAATAATATTTAACAATAAAATGCAGTAGAAACAATAACAAAAGTAGTGAGACGATAGGTCAATACATGTTTGTATTCAAGGTGTAGTTATGAGGTCAATGAAAAAATTCTTTAATTGAAACTCATCTTTTTATGTATATTTCCCCTTATTTATATATTGTGATAAATAACACATTAATATTTATACTATAGGTCGAACTACTCCTGGTCAAACCAAATCCATAAATATCACACAATAAATCTTGAAAATTTGAATTAAAAAACAATCAAGATAGTTCTAACTACCTGTAAGAATAGAAACTATTTAATCCATTGAATAAGATCCTTTAAATTAATCATAATAATCATTTGAGTAAATTATAAAGTGACTTTGTATCGATCACTACTCATATTTAAATATATCTATACTTATTTTAATACCGTTTTACAAATCTTAGATAATATTTGATATTTGAAACTATGTCATTGAATAGTCAATCATAGATTTCCTTTATGTGATGAAAAACTCCAAACGTTGGGTTCAAAATGTATAGTTTGTTCAAAAAATTAGGGTTTATGTACAATACATTTTCCCCTCAGATTTAGGGTTCTTTATAAACATAGGGTTACATAACCATACGTATTTAACAACATTGAGTATGTGATCCATACATGTTATTTCAAATGTAGGGATGCTGAATGATACATTATACATACAAATATAGTATGAACAATGTTTCCAACATACATTTAAAATTTTCCTGAACATTTAAATAAATATTTCCTATGGATCAATTACTTGAATATTTTTCCAAAATATATATTCTAATGAATATTAGATTTCTAAAATTCAATTGAATGAAAATTCTTTTGTAACATAAATGTGGGCATCTGTGGGCATCAAAAATAATAAATAACAAAACTGTTGAATCAAATGTTCAATAATATCCTCATTTTTTAAGGATAAAAAAACCCATAAAAAAATACATATAATTTAAAACAAATTTTTAGAAGAAGATATTTTCATACCCATAAAAAAATTTCCCCACCTTTGAAACTTAGAATATTACTCTCATAAAGAAAAATTCTCCCCATTGTACCTTTATATAGTTCTTCTTTTGAATAAAACATATCCCACTATTATAAGGATAAAACATTCTCCCCTATGTTAAGGATATTAAGGATAAATTTTTTCGAACTTCCTCAACATCATGAAAAATACATAAACTCAATAACTATAAACTTATCTCCCTTTTTGTGACATAAAAACATAATAATATAGATTATTTTAAATAAAACCCACATAAATTCATTTTTCAAAAAGATATATACAAGTAAGAAAGGATTATTTTTCTAATATATAAAATAATAATTTTCTTCAAAACTCTATTTATGTTATAACAAGTAGTATATTAAATGATATAATTTTTTTTAAAAGAAATAAAATACTTTTAACTAATTTTTACACAAGTAATAGTTAAAAAAAGTATTATTATTTTTATTTTTACTTATAAATATAAATTTATTTATGAGATAATTAAACATCAAGTACATGGTCATGTAAGATAACTAGAAAAAATAAATTGTGAACCAACTAATATCATATATTTTCACTAAATAACATATATTACAAATATGATATATAACATTGAATTTAAAATAAACAATATAAAATAAAATTAAAGAGCTAGAACATATTATATGGTTTGTATGAACTTTCCAATCTTTGTATATTTTCTCTTAAATTTAACATAAATTTTGAAATTTATTCTAATCTATTTTGAACATATACTATTTTTTGATATGAATAAGACAAACATTGTTTAATAATAAAAAACTTCATCTTATTGTGATATATGTTGGTAAATGATTCTGTTATGATTAACTGTAAATGAATTTGAATTTATACCTTGAGAGTTTCAATGTATACTTTTCAGATTGAAATATATATAATATTATGATATTCCTTTTATAATGAGTCAAAAACAATTTTTCATATAGAATCTTTTTTTAGTTCTTCTTATGATTTTTTAAACACATCCAGATTATCCTGAAACTTCACTTTTTTTTCATTGAATGTGCCAACGTTGAATAGAATATTTTCATAAATTATTTGAAATGAAGAAAATTTTATTTCTTCATCATAATGAACATATTTATTTCTTTCAAGAGAAATTTCAAATGAATCTTCAACAAATGAAACTGAAATTCTTTTTAACAAATCAGAAGGATTTCCTTTTTCCCCTTTGTGAGATATATTTTCTTCTGAGCTTGGAGTTCTTGACTGCTTCATCTTTTATGAATGGTTTTAAGAAGCCGCTAAAAAATATATTATGAAGAAGAATAATAATAGAATGTTTTGTGAAGAAGATTAATAAATAGTTTTAAGAAGAAGATTAAATGTTCGGTTTTGATATAATACAGATAAAATTTCATTTTATTTAGCCTAAAATTACAAAATTGTCTTTATTTTTTTTAAATAAACATGATGTAAGAATGTTATTCTGGTTTCTATAAAAAATGAAATTTTAAGAACCCAAAATATAAATATTTCAATAGGTTTCAAAATAAAAAAATATAAAATTTTCATGAATTAAACTATGCTATGTATTATTTAGGAATTATAAACAATGTTTATAGATATTCAATGTATTTAGTAAATTAAGTATACAAATATATAATAATACTTTATTTATATAGAAAATATGAGTGTTTATCAAAATTTGAGAGATATCTTTCTCCCCAGTATAAAACAGTTAGTACATTAGAATAATAAAAATGAAATACTTCATGGATTCGAGATTTTGGTAGTGAGGATTTTTTTAAAACAAACTACTTTAGTGTTGTTCACTCCTTTGATAGAGATTTTAATATATCCATCGATCGACCAATTAAATATTTAATGATGTATAATAGTTCTGAAATAGTACAAAATATCAAGTAAAAGTTCTTTTTGGAACCCATAAACATTTAGGTCTAATATTGTTAGAAATTAAATTCATAGGAAACCAAACTTTTTTATTTTTGAGTAGGAATTATAATATTTTTGTTAAATAATTATATTGATAAATACAAAATTTTAACCTAAGAAATATGAGGTCTTCTAAAAGAGAAATCATTTGAAAAATTTCCATTAATTCCACCATAAAAATATTTAATAGTAAGTTGTTCTTTCTATTTAGACCAAGAACAAAAATAATTCTTATATATTTTCAGTATTTCCCCATTTCTTCCAATTCCTAATTTTCCATTATTAACTTTATTTTTTCCATGTATTTGATTAAAATATTTTTATATTTTTATCATCATATAAGATTATTGGTTTAAATTAATAAATTGTGAAAATAATTATTTAATATTGGTATCATTAAAATCACAAGAAATTTTAGAAGAATCATATTTTAAAGTTATAATTTTTGTTTGAAAAATATCATTTATGTAATATAACAGTATCATAAGATTTTTTATATTTTATATGATGATTTTTTTGTATTAATACTCATCTTGTAGAATAATGAAATACTTATTTAGTTAATCAAAAGATATTTTTAGACAACTATAGTTTTAAGAGTAAGAAGATTGTACCTCATTAATATGAGCCATAAGACATACTATTTTCTTTTTTTTCACAGTCTCAGAATCTGTAGAAGATTCATGATATAAACCATAAGTATTACTCCATGTAGACTTCATAATTTTGTTACCTTTTTTTATTGTATTCATCTTTCCTATGATCTTTGTGTAAAGGAAAATTATCCTTTCAATAACCTTTTTCTTTACATTCACAACATATATTTTCTCCAGTGCCTTTATTTTTATTTTATACTAATTTTCAAATTACTTAGTATGATATGATAAACATTTATCCAAATCATGATTATTTGAATCAAATTATTAATACGTAATAGTTTTGAGAGTATCTTCTCTATGTTTTATATGATTTTCAGCAAATTCTTCATCTCAACGTAATACATCAATAAGGTTCCAATCAACTCTTTCATAACCAAATGTTTCACAACTGTAGGTGGATGTATAGATACAAATATTCTATTCCACATAGATGGTAGTACTTTGAGTAATTTTAATGATTATTATGAATGTAAAATTGGATCTCCCAAAGTAGTAAAACTCTTGAAAATATCTATCAATCACCAATTCATTTGAGTGACAATTTCATCTATATACTATCTTAACACATCAAACTATAGTTTCATTGTGGTGTGCCTTAATTGTTTGTTATTTTCGGTTCCCTTATAGGAAATGATAAAATTCTGCCTCATCTCATATGTTGTTGGGAATTGAGATAGTCAACCAAATTCATCAGTTCCTAAACCACACACAATAACATTCATAGTTTTTGAATTGAGATCATATTCCATTTCTTGATAATTAATTCAATCTTCTAAAATTTCCATTGGAATATCATATGTCTCAACAACCTTCAAATAAACCCTTATTCTAATATTTTTAGAAAAATAATAATAAATACTTTCCATCATCCATAATTATCACCATTAATGTAAGGAGGATAGATTATCAACATAACTTCTCAACAATCAGTCATTTCAAGATGTATTCTTCTAAATAATTTCCTTAATCCATTTAGAGCTTGTAAATATGGGATAGAGACTTCAAATATCAATTTACGATATTGGATAGAAAAAATAAATTTTTAAAAGAAAACATACCTGTAGAGCCCTACCTTTGATAAAATTGTTAGGTTGAGATGATGATGAAAAAGAAAAATACATAAGAGGTCGGGGGTGAATTGTGGTCTTCAAAATATTGGTAGATTGATAACACATATATTGTTATGTATTAGACCATTCCATCTCACTTAAAGTTGATTGAGTATTAAAAATAAATAAAGGAAAATACACAGTGATGTATAGAGGTTTAGGGATCAAGGATCCCCTAGTCCACTCTATTGGTGCTCTACCCCACGAGCTTAGTGATTTTCAACAGTAGGTAATCTAATCTAGATAAATCTAAATAAAAATGATTAAGTAATTAGACACCCTTACAAGACTTGTATAGGGCCGTCTGGTTCTTTTACAAGAAACATTAAATACACATCTTAGTACAAAACGATGAAACATTACCATGACTGAGTCCAAGCATTTGAAACTCCACCAGATCAATAACGATTGATTTTTTAGAACATTTGTTAAAATTCATAGTGAAATGACAACTAACATATGATTTTAAATCTTTAATAATTTACAATAGTAAATAGATCTTCAATTTTTCCCAGGATTACTTGAAATAGAGATAGAGAAGACACCATATAGATGTAAAAAATTGTTTATCTTAAAATTGTATCTCATACTAATGTTTCATCGTTCTTTGAAAAACTATATATAAAAATAAATTTATGTATCAACAATAACAGAAGTAGTGAGATGATATATTAAAAAAATTATGTCTCTAAAGTGTATCTCTAAAGACTAAAACACACTTATTATATTTAAAACACATAGTTTTTATATATATCTTCTATCCTCTATTTATTCCAATAAAGATAATCTCAATATTTATACTGTAGGATAAATAGCTTTATCTCAAACTAGACCCATGATTATCAAAAAAAAAATCATGAATATTTGAATTCAAAAAAATTCAAGAGTTTTTTACTCCCCATAATAATAAAAATTATTTACTCCATTGAATAAGAGTTTTTAAATCAATCCTAACGATCCTTTGAATCAATCATAAAGAGCCATTGAATCTGTCATAAACCAAATTTAAATATATATTTACTTCTATAATGATCATTTCATAAATCTCAGATAATATCATAGATTTAAAACACTTTCATTGAATAGTAAAATGTAAGGTTCCTTCATGTGGTGACAAAACTCCAAATATTGGGTTGACAACATCCAATTTTTTTCACAAAAGTATGGTTAATTCACAATATGTTTGTTGCCTCAAGCATAGGGTTTATTATATATGTAGGTTTACAAAACTATAATTTCCCCAAAACATAGGGTATATGATCAAAACATTTTGTTTCAAAATTAGGGTTACTAAACTATATGTTACCTTTACACACATAGGGTATGCATAATATGTTTTGAATACATTTTAAAAAATCCATAATATTTATTCAAATATTTCAAATGAATAAATTACTTGAACATTATTCCAAAAGTAATTATTTTGATATATATTAATTTCTTAAAATTCACAAAAAATTAAATTCCATTGTAATATAAATTTGGGCATTTGTGAGCATTAAAACCAACAATAAATTAATAAACTTATTGAATAAACAGATGACCAACATACTTATTAAAGAATGTTTCACAATATATCCAATTAACACCAACTATTTAATTCCTTTTTTAGTCTTGGATCAATATAGAAAATAATATTATTTAATAAATTATACTATATTTTCCCTTATACATTCATACTTATTATTATCTCATAAATATTTTGATCGAATAGTTATTTTGAATATTTCCTTTGAATAATATAATTCCCCTAACTCTTTCAAGACACTATTATTAATTTTATATTGTGATTTGAAAGTACTAATTTCTATACATTCCATCCATAGTTTTGAAAATAAAAATAAACATTCCTAAATACCATGTTTTACTAACTTTGAATATCGAAATATTTTATAGTGTTTTTTAAAAAAAATAAGTTATATGGGAACTATATTTTTTAAATAATATGAATAATAACTTTATATTTGGATTGAAATAATCTATTTTGTCTATTAGACTGACTTAGTCTGGTTAATCATATTTCTTGAGTTTCGTCCATCATACTAATGAATTTTGGTCCATTGGACTGATGGGTTTTACTTCATTAGATTGACAAATTCCAGTCCATCTGACTAATGTTGTACTTATCTGTCTTAGAAAAAACCAAACTCAATAAAAATAATACCTTTTATAATATAATGATCAAAATTATTTCAACCAGATGGTATATTTATTCAGCTTTGGGATGATTCTAACAAAATAATATAAAATAAAGACATGGAAAACATGCTGAGATGTAAAGCTAGAGGTCACCTGAGACCATGGAAACAAACTTCAAGAATAACATAATATGGCCATTGAATATGTTAATATAAATAGAGGTTCATTTGTATTTTTTTATGTGAGTGTTTTATTACATGTTTTATAAATTTTCATTTAACTTGTCCCGAAAATTTTATTATTTATACTCTTCATATTATTTGAAACATTTACTTATTATAAATTTTATAAACTCAAATATCTCAAATGATATATGTGTTTGATTTTTAAACTCTGAATATTGGATTCCATCTTTTTCCAATAAATCATAACTAAATGGTTTGGTTTTTTGGTTAGTTTATATTCAATTAAAAAAATAATAAACCCCTCTTTATCCATTGGTATTATCTTTGAACCTACAACTGGTATCAATGAAAGTCTTCTTCTAAACATGACAGTTTTTATTTTTGTCATTTTATGTAAGTTTCTAACATTTTATGACATTTTTTATAAACCAATGTTTATAGGTTTTGTATATTCTATTTTACACTAACATGTTATTTTTAGAAATATTATGTTTCTTTTTTAAAAAGATGGATGGATTAAATATAGAAACTCTTGAGAATCTTAATCCTAGTAGACTACTAATTTTTGATGGGGTTGATTATAAATATTTGAGAGATCAAATGAAAACACTTTATATTAACACTGAAGTTGAAAACATTGTTATGATTTCTAGGAATTATCATACACTTGAGAAAGAGGTTTCTAATTTTACAAATCAATAAATACTTGCATATCAATCATATTATCATGTATAGAATACCTTTTTATAATATATAACATGTAATGTCTACAGTTACATTTATTATTAGAAATTTTTGAATAGTATTTTGAAGAAGTCATAGATTACTCATTTTGGAACTTATAAAGTTATATAAACTAGAAGAGAAATTATTAGAGTTTATTATCAAGAATTTATTTTTTAAATGAAGAATATATTTTTAAGATTCATGAAATATTCTTGACAATTGTCAATAATTTATGTTTTATGTGTGGTGAAAATATTAATTATGATATTTTTGTTGAAAATATCACTGAGACTACACCAGGAGAGTGGGAATCCATGAGAACAACTCTTTCTGAACCAAATTATATTACTCTGTTGGGTTTAGATGATTTGATTGGTTCTATTATGTAGTATTAAGGAACATTGAAAAGAGATTATAAAAAGGGAAAACAAAAAAATGGAGTATATTTTTCTTCTACTTCAGCTATTTATAAGAATGTGAGATATGTATATAATGTTTTGAGGTATTCCAAGAAAAATAATGTTCAATTTGAAATAGAGAGAAGTTCCTATGAATATCTTGAGAATAAGTAAGAAAATATTGTAATTATAATGAACAAGATTTTTAGGAAAACAAAATTTAGATATAAGTGTAAGAATAATTTTAAATAAAATTGTGAGAAGAAATATTATTTTGAAATATAAGATATGTGTTTAAGAAACCTAGTCATATAAGACCCGACCATCCCAATCATAAGAAAAATTCTAAGAAGGGTTGAAATTATGATAGGAACTATAAGAAGTTCTATAGACATAATGGTAATAAAGGCATGAAAGTATTAAAAACTTGGAGTTTTAGTGGCTATGATAATTTTACAGATAATTAATTAGATAATCAAAGTGAATATAAGAAGAATATAGGTTTATTTTATGAAATTACAAAGAAAAAAAGTTTTTTTGGATAATGTCTCTTCTTGAACCTTTTATCATATTAACTTGAATTCTAATTATCTAGATAGTGAAATTGAGAATAATTATATATATTCAGAAGTGGAATTTACTTAATTCGAAGAAAATAATACTATACCTAACTTTAAAAAAGTTTATATATTTGCTAATGTTTTAGAAAACAAAAATTGTAATTTTTATAAAAACGTTTTTTCTCCTATGGAAAAGCATGATAAAGAAAATTCAAGGAAATCTATGATTAATAATAAAATTTATAATATTTCAAAAGGGTTAAAGAAATATAATATTGATAAAACTATGTTTTTAAAAGTGTTAAAAAAATTAATTCTAATACAAATTATGCTGAGGCGAACAATTTTGTTGTGAAACTAAATTATAAATTTTTAAGTGTAAAAAAATTTCTAAAACAAATTACTACCAGTAAAAAAAATTTGAATAGAATTGTACAGATAGATAAAACCTCATATAGATGTGTCTGTAATTGCTTTTACTAAAAAAACATCTGTATAAAAACAACAATTTAGTTCCAAAGAGTTCCCCATTTTTTTGAAATTTTAATGCAGAGTTCATTTAAAGAATATATGTTATTTAAATAAAAAATAATATTTAATGTTTCAAATTTTTTTTTCAAATGATTTAAAAATTGTATAATATAGTATAGTTGGATAGATGTGTATTCAAAAAATAATTATTTCATAATAATTCTAGATCCAAGAAGGTTTGGGTTCCAAAATTCTAATCATTTTTGTTTTATAAAAATAAAAATTATACCAAAAAAATATATGGTTCATGGATAATGGTTATTCAAGAAATATGACTAGAAGTAATGATTTCTTTAATAAGATTAATAAAATGAATGGTGAAAAAGTTACCTTTAGTGACAATGCTCAGGGAAAAACTATTGTAATAGGTATAATTATTATTCTTGGATAATATTTATTTTAAAAATTGAATTTTTTATAGTTCTTAAGAGAAACCTAATTATCATGTGTGAATAAGGTGATTGGTGTCCTCTTGTAAACATCATGAATGATAAATATAATACTAATAGTAGATAAGGTAAATTTATTATTTCTAAAGACATGCAAGAGAATGAATACAAAATTATCTTAAAAGCCCATAGTAGCCAAGATCTATCTTGCCTCAGGGAAATGGAAGATTAATCATGGTTATGTAATAGAATATTAAGACAATTTAATTCTATAACATTAGAGAAAATCTACAAGAATGTACTATTTAAATATCTACTATATCTTAAGAAAGATTCTTCTAAATTTTGTGATACATGTCAATTTAGAAAGAAACATAAGTCATGTTTTACATCTATTAGTTAAGTTTAAACTTTATATTATTTAATATTTTTTCATATAAATCTATTAGGTCCTAAAAAAATTTGAACTATCATTTCAAAATACTATGTATAGGTTTTTGTTGATGAATGCACTAGATATACATGGGTCTATTTTCTAGAAAGCATTTCAGAATCATTTTTGAGTTTTAAAACTATTTTATCCCATGTTAAAAATGAGAAAAATATACCCTCAATAACTATTCAAAGTGATCATGGGGAAGAGTTTACAAATTCTTAATTTTAAACTTTTTGAAGTAAAAAAAATCTAAAGTTAATACTTTTTTAGCACCTAGAACTCCAAAAAATTGGGTAGTTATTAGAAGATATATAATTATCCAAGAAATTAAAAGAACCATGTTGATTGAATACTTAATTGCTAAATATTTTTTGGAAAAATAAATTATTACTACATTATATGATATAAATTATGATTTAATAAGTCCTTTTATTAATTATAATTTTATGAGTTGTAGAATTATCTGAAAGAAAAAACTTTCTTACTTATTTTTTTTGAATGCAATGTATTTATTATGAATTCTAAATATATTCTAAATAAATTTTCTACAAAATATGGTGATGGGATATAGTTTCTTTAATAAAAACATAACTATTATTGAGTAAAGAGTGTATATTAATTTGGATAAAACTAATCATTTTGTTTTCAAAGAATTTAAACTCACATATTCAAATGTTTTTTCAAAAAACGATTGTCTTCCCATGATAGAAAGTTAATATTATGAGAGGGAAATAGATGTAATTATTCTTAAAGATATTTATCAAGAATAATTTTAACTTTTTGATGAATAATGGAGTTTTATAAACCCTAGTAATTAGTTGATTCTTAAGAATAGTCTCAGTGAAAATATCATTGGTGATGTGGATCAACATGTTAGAACTAGAATTTCCTTAAAAATGAAATTAAACATTGTTCATTTTTATCACAATATGAACATAAGAATCATGATGAGGTTTAATGTGATGAATATTGAATAAAATCTTTTCTAGATGAATTCAATGAATTCAATGAATTCCAAAGGATTTATGTTTGTAATTTAGTTGAACGACATAAAGATTCACCTGTTATTGGTGTAAAATGGGAATTTTTAAATAGATTTGATGAAAAAGGAATTATAGTTATAAATAAATCTAGAGTTTTTTCAAAGGGTAATAATAAACAAGAAGTAATTGAATATAAGTAATCTTATTCTATAATATCTAGAATTTATGTTATATATATTCTACTAGAATATATTGAATTTATTAACTTCAATATTTTTAAATTCGACGTGAAGTGTTATTTTCATATTGGATATGTACATGTGGACGTTTATGTAGAACCAAACTAGGGTTTGGAGATAAAAAATATCCAAACAAATTATTTAGACTTACTAAGGAACTTTATGGACTTAAGAAAGCCCCTGGAACCAATTCTGATAGACTAACCGTATTTTTGTTAAAATGTTTTTCAAGGGACCTAGAGATCGAACATTTTTTATAAAATAAGTTTCTAATAACACTGTCATTGTTCATATTAATTTTGATGACATTTTATTTGGATCAACTCAAAAATATCTTACATATTCCTTCAAGGATCATATGAAATTTGATTTTGAGTTAAGTATGATAGTTGAACTTTCTTTCTTCATTGGTTTTCAAATATCACAAAAACCATAAAAAAATTTATATCTCAACATAAATATATAAAATATATTCTTTATAAATTTGGATATGAAAATAGAAAAAAGTCTAAGTAATCCAATTCAAACATCAAATAATTTAAATATTGATCAATCCGGGAAACCAGTTGATTAAAATATCTTTACATGAATATTCAGAAATCTACTATACTTAACAGCTAGTCATTCAAATTAGATGTTTTCTATATGATTATATATAAGGTATATATCTAATCCAAAACAAACCCAATTAAAGAAAATAAAATGAATATTTGTTTATCTCGAGGGATCTATGGATATTTGTTTATTTTATTATTCTCGAAATTATTTTGAACTTATTTTTTTTTCATATCTTGATTTTAGTGGTTGAAAAATAGATAAAAAAATACATATGGAACTTATCATTTCCTTATATAATCATTAATTTCATGTACTTGTGTGAAACAACATTTAGTATCACTTTCCTCTACTGAAATAAAAAATGGGGAAGCTGGAAGTTGTTGTGCTTAACTATTGTGGTTGGAACACACACTCATAAATAATGAATTTTTTAAGTAAAAATTCAATTTTGTGTGATAATGCATGTTACATAGATTTAATAAAAACCCAATTACATCAATAATGTTCTAAGAACATAGATATTATACACCATTTACATTGGAATGACACAAAAAATTGACATATTATTTAATAATTCATCAAAATAGAAGAGAAACATAATGATATATTTTCAAAACCCCTAAATTTTGATAGATTTTAATATATCAAAACAAAATATAGGGTTGTTCAATATAAAATTAACATTCATATCTACTTATTATTGACTAATTATTTTTTAAAAATAAAATCCTTTTCAAAGGGGAGTTCATATATCATTGTTTTTTCTAAAAACATTGTTTTTCCAACAGTTTTATTTTTTCTAAAAATAGTGGGTTTTCTAATTTTTTTCTAAAGACGTTGGATTTTGTAAAATATTTTCTTTTCCCAACATCATTTTTTTCTAAATATTTTAGTTTTTCTAGAAACTTTGGGATTTCTAATGTTATTAGTTTTTCTAAAAACTAATTATTTCTAATTGTTTTTATTTTTTCTAAAAACATTGGTTTTTCTAAAAACTGTGGTTTTTGTAATACCTTTTTTTATAATATTATTAATTTTTCTAAAAAATTTTTTTTTCAATTTTTTTTATAAAAACATTGGGTTTTTATATTTTACTAAATTTTTCTAAAAACAATTATTTTTGTAAAATATTTAGTTTTGATAAAACAACTTTGGTTTTCCAAAAAAATTTAGTGTTTATATATTTTTTCTATTATTTAATAAAAAAAATTTATTCAATTTTTAGTTTTTCCAAAAACAATTATGAAAAGAAATTTATTTTATAATAAAATGAATAATAATTACCATAAAAAATTTCTCATTGCATGTTACATTTTTTTACTCTTAATGGTAATTTTGAATATATAGTCTTTATTATGTTTTTTTTATTTCATTATTTTACAAACTTTATAATTTTTAATTTTTTTACAAAATTTTTATGGAAAAGATTTTCATATGAAAAATAATTTCTTGGTGAAAACAATTAAATATTAAAAATTAATATTAAACTTTTATGAATGAATATCATTCATAGGATTGGAAATGGGTTTTATTTCAGGATTTTAGATTTATGGAATTTAAAAGGTCACCTCCGAGCCTAAAAATATGATTGTGGTTCACATATTCCCATATCAATCTTAGTGAGTAATCTTGACTCTCGACCCTCAAATCTCTAGAAAATATGATTGTTTAGAATTTTTCTGATCAGTTATCTTTGTTTCTTTATTTTTAGTAAAATGGATTCTAATAAATTTATTGAAAATAAAGAGGTGGTAAAGGAAAGGCTGATAAAAAAATATTGGTTTGATAAGACATATTCATTACTAAAATATGTTATCAATTTTCTGGTTTGGGAAAAGGTATGTGTATAAAAAGGTGATTTTGATCTTGGCTATCTTATGACGGTGATAGAGTTTTTTTCTTATATGTTTTTTATTTATGAAGATATTTTAAAATTTTCTTAATTTGAATCTTGTTTATGATTTATATAAGCTAAATATTTAAAAAGTGGAAGATTTAGTTGTGGTTCCTTTGGATAGAGAAACATATCTTGTTACCCACTGACATATGGGCATTCTGGGATGTTTTGAAAAATCAAAAGTTGAAACTTCCTTATTTCCTTCTTATGAAAAGATATGGAATGTTTTTCATTTAATTACAGATGGTAGATTCTCAACTCTTTTGTTGTAGGGGTAACTTATCCTAAAAAATGGATATATAGATATGTTTAATGGTTTATATATTTTTGTGTTAGGATTTTTGAAAAATATGAGGAATTTTAATTTGGTAAAGATTGTTTTTCTATTGATAGAAGCAGTAAAGAAACGTTCAATGATATTGAATATTTTTTATTCTTGTGCATTATTTAAAAAATTTATTCAATTTTATGATTTTGTTATAGAATTGGAATTTTTTATTTGAATTAAGCGAGTAGATTTCTTTGATTTGTAAAAAAATCTAGAATTAGGTTAGTTTTTATGCATGTATTAAACATTTTATTGACAAAATAGACAAGGCTGAATCGGATGTAGAATTTATTTAGATAACATAAGTGGTTCATTAAAAAAAGAAAGTTTTACCTTCTCCATATATGAAAATTAGAAAAGCTATGGATATATCTAATGAGGCCTCTAAGGAGTTTATGAAGTAAAATACTGAAAATATATGATGTTATTGTTTTTTAGTTTGGACAAAGAAATGGACTCAGAATTAAAGAAAAAAATCATGTAAATTTAAAGGCTGAGAGAAAACAAAAATGATTAAGAAGATATTTAATGAAGTTAATGTTCTGGAAATACTTTTCAAAGGTGTGGAGCAAGATCATCAAGACTTCTATATGGCTGGTCAGGAAGGATGTCATTAAATTTTTCCATTGTTAGTTATTCAACTGATACATACTTCGACTAATCCTCAATCTGTTCCACCAATGTTTGATGTTTCTCAATATATTCCATTAAAAATTTAATAGAATTGTACAGATAGATAAAAACTCATATATATGTGTCTGTAATTGCTTTTACTAAAAAAACATAATTATAAAAACAACAATTTTGTTCCAAAGAGTTCCCCATTTTTTTTGAAATTTGAATAGAGAGTTCATTTAATGAATATATGTTATTTAAATAAAAAATAATATTTAATCTTTCAAAAATTTGTTTTTTTTCAAATTATTTAAAAATTGTATAATATAGTAAAGTTGGATAGATGTGTATTCAAAAAAAAATTATTTCCTAATAATTCTAGATCCAAGAAAGTTTGGGTTCCAAAATTCAAATCATTTTTGATTCACAAATATAAAAAGTGTACCAAAAAAATATACGGTACATAGATAATGGTTATTCAATAAATATGATTGGGAACAATGATTTCTTTAATATGATTAATAAAATGAATGGTTAAAAAGTTACCTTTAGTGACAATGGTCAGGGAAAAACTATTGTAATAGGTATAATTATTCTTCTTGGATAATATTTATTTTAAAAATTGAATTTATTATAGTCTTTAAGAGAAACCTAATTATCATGTGTGAATCATGTGATTGGGGTCCTCTTGTAGACATTATGAATGATAAATATTCTACTAATAGTATATAATGTAAATTTATTATTTCTAAAGACATGCAAGAGAATGAATACAAAATTATCTTAAAAGTCCATAGTAGCCAAGATCTATCTTGCCTCAGGGAAATGGAAGATCAATCATGGTTATGTAACAGAATATTAAGACAATTTAATTCTATAACATTAGAGAAAATCTACAAGAATGTACTATTTTAAATATCTACTATATCTTAAGAAAGATTCTTCTAAAGTTTGTGATACATGTCAATTTAGAAAGAAACATAAGTTATGTTTAACATATATTAGTTAAGTTTCAACTTTATATTATTTAATATTTTTTCATATAAATCTATTAGGTCTTAAAAAAATTTAAACTATCATTTGAAAATACTATGTATATGTTTTTTTTGATGAATTCACTAGATATGCATGGGTCTATTTTCTAGAAAGCATTTCAGAATCATTTTTCAGTTTTAAAATTTTTTTATCCCCTGTTAAAAATGGGAAAAATATACCCTCGATAACTATTCAAAGTGATCATGGGGCAG
This sequence comes from Viscum album, assembly GCA_963277665.1. Lineage (NCBI taxonomy): Eukaryota > Viridiplantae > Streptophyta > Magnoliopsida > Santalales > Viscaceae > Viscum > Viscum album. The sequence continues at coordinate 602,241,965 of OY728130.1, read as the reverse complement.
AGTTTAAAAATTATTAATTTGAAACTTTTTGAAGTAAAAAAATCTAAAGTTAATACTTTTTTAGCACCTAGAACTCAAAAAAATGGGGTAGTTATTAGAAGATATATAATTATCCAAGAAATTAAAAGAACCATGTTGATTGAATACTTAATTGCTAAATATTCTTTGGTTAAATAAATTATTACTAAATTATATGATATAAATTATGATTTAATAAGTCATTTTAATAATAATTTCTAGAATATATTTAATAAAGTTAATGTTCTTGAAATCCTTTTCAATGGTGTGGAGCAAGATCATGGAGACTTCTATATGGCTGGTCAGGAAGGATGTCATTAAATTTATCCATTGTTAGTTATTAAACTGATAAATACTTTGACTAATCCTCAATCTGTTCCGCCAATGTTTGATGTTTGTCAATATATTCCATTAGAAATTTAACAAGTTGGAAGTTTAAAAATTTCTATATAAGTTGGTAAAGTTAAAAGTAATTTTATGGAAGATAAAATATTTTTTGAAATATCTTGATTAGAAAGTAAGAAAAGTGTAATGAAATCATAAAAGAAATATATAAAAAGTGATGAGGATTTAAGAGAAGTTTTATAAATTGAGTTAGAAGAAGAATACAAATAATATTCTAAAGAAGAAGAAGAAGAAGAGTGTTTTTTTGAGACACCCTCTTTCTCCTCTCATTCTGAAAGAGATACAGATTTGGGAATTTCAGAGAAAGAAAAAATATTTGAGAAGGAATCATAAAATAAAAAATATCATTCAAATATTTTGAACAAGGGTGATATTGATGATAATTCTAATGTTGTTTCAGAATTAGATTTTGTTAAAGAGAAATTAGATACAGATACTTCTTCACATCAGGTTTCTGATGTGACATCAGACTCAGCCTATTATCTATATAGTGAGTCTAACCAAAGGATTGATATAAAATTTAATTATTTTAGTTTAGCTTTGAAAAATATCATTGATGAAAATATTTATCTAATGAGTATTGAATATCATTATAAGAACATTCAAATAAGGATGAATGTTTTAGAAAATTTAGATGCATTAAATATATTATATGAAACTATTGTGAAAAATAAATCTTATTTCAAATATTTCCAATGTGGTTTAATGGAAGAAAGAATACTGATAAAGAAAATTTTTATATGGTTGAAACAAATATAAGTTGACATAAAATTTCATGATGTGTAAATCATATGTTTTAAAAAGTCATATTTGAATTTATAAAAATATTTATAAGATTATTATTCTATTATTTCTGAGGAATAAAATCCTTTTGATTTTTTAAAGAATATTTTTGAGTCTCAAGATCATGAAATATATATATTAAAAATGAAAATTTTATCTCTTGAAAAAGAGTTAATAAATTTAAAAGAATAGAATATGATAACACATTTGTTTAAGAAGTGCTTATTCACTTGAAGAAATATAATATGACGTTCTTAGTCCTATAAGACAATATTGTTAAGTTGGTAATCTTTGGTAGCAGAGTTAGAGAAAAATCAGCATGACTTTAAAAATATTAAATTCATTTGTAAAGAGTTTCAGAAGAAGGATTTTTTTTATTCTGATCTCATGATGTTTTCAAAATTAAAAAAAAATGATTTATTTTTCTGATTGAATTACTATTTATCTATAATTTTTCATTTTATTTTTTTCCAATAATGGTTGGATATATATTATTTTAATTTTTTTGAATGAATATATTTCTGAAATTGTTTCTTAAAAAATTTTATTCTCTAACATTTCAGATACTTCTTATTACCTATTCCCTTTTAAAAACACAATGGGGGAGAATTCACTAGGGTGATTTTATTTAATAAATTATTATCTTCCCATTATTACCACAAATATCCAAGAAAAATATGTTTTTGAATAAAAAGAGAGATACAAAGATGTCGGGAGAAATGAATGAATGAGGGATTAAATTTTTTATTAAGAAGAAAATAATCATGTTTTTAAATACATAAATTAAATGTATTTTTAGTTTTTTATATATATATTTTTTATCTTTAAGTTTTTGGTTTTTTATTTTCACAAAGGGGAAATTTTTGAGTTGAACGTACTACTTTCTAAACATTATATCCTTAGTTTTGAAAACCAAAACACACATTCTTAGAGAACATCTCTTACTAACTTTATATATCTTAATATTTTATTGTTCTTATAGAAAACATTCAATTCTACTAGACATAGAAATAATTTATAATTGGATGAATATGAAATTTATATTTGGATGTAAATAGAATGTTTAGTCTATCAGAATAATAAAGTTAGGTCCATCTGACAAAATAAGTTTATCCCATTAGACTGAAAAAGTATGGTCCATCGGGCTGACCGTGGCTAGTCCATTATATGATTGTAGTTTTTATCCATTAGAAAAAACAAAATTTATTCCATTAAAATAATAATGTTCATAATATAATGATCAAAATTATTTATACCTAATGGATATCTTTTTCAAATAAATTATAACTAGTTGATTTGTTTCTTTATTTAAATTAAAATTTACCTCCTCTTGTATCCATTTATATACTCTTATATCCTTAATTATAGTAATACTATATTATTTTCAAATAAATATTAATAAAAAAAATAGAGTTAAAGAGTTGATATTTGTGGGTGTATTATTATTTTTTTAGTTTATGCTATTTTGATTTTTGAAGAATAATATCATTTGAGAGGTATATATTGATACCACACTAGATAAAATACCCTATTGTTGGACGGTGAAGTAGAGTATGAATTTTTAATCAAATCCCCCATTTCATTAAATTGCTATGAAACAAACTTTACTCCTTGCAATGAAACAATGTATAATCAAAATAAAAATCAAGAAAGGGACAAATAAATATGTACGTGGTTCACCCACATTAGGATATATAATTTTATAATTGACATGGATATGTGATGGTATAAGAAAATTAACAAAAGTGAACTATTGCTTAAAATATTAGAGTGAACTCACTATCTCTTCTGGTTTATAAAAGTTTACAATTGAGAACACACTACCCTCTCATCATAATTAAACAAAATAACACTATACAAGAATTTTTAAACAATTAAAACTAGTTTATAAACTATTAAAACAATAATTGTGGTGACATGAGCCCCATTTTCTCTAAAGAGTTAACTTCCCCTTGACCACATAAGATTTAGTAGGTAAAAAATCAACTCTGTGTAAAATTTTATATATTTATGATTTATAGTTAATGTTCATCACTGAAACTCTATTTCCCATTAGATTTATATGGTTTCTGATAACCTCATAAATTTCTGTATGGTTTATAATATTATAAAAAAGATCCTTATGATTATTCCATGTCTATATAATCTATTTTCAGTATAAATTATTCCCATTATTTGATTTTTCAAAAAAGTGATCCATGTAATCCTTTTCACAACATAACTTTTGGTGAAAACAGTGCTATAAAATATTCTAGGTGTAACAGCCCGAGATTTTATAAAAAAATATTCTTTTTAATTTCATTAATGTCTTGTGTTGTACGCGACACCAAAAGGAGCTTGCTCAACACGCATCCTTGACTTGCCTTGCATTACACGCAATCACGACCTTCCTTGATAGCGTGTGTAGTACGCAATACCGAGTTTCACTAAACAACGATATGCTATTAAAATATTATTAAAACTAGCCGTTATGAATAGTAATAACCACCTTTTAAAATTTTAGAAATTTTAGCTCTCAAAATGGACTTCATTTTTGGATTCGGAGTATCGAATTTATCCTAAGGTTAAATTTTGGTACTTTTCGGATAACTTTCATATTCCGATGAATAGTGAAAATTACTGAATTATAATTAAAAACAACTTTTTTAATCGAAATAATTAATAGTGATAAATTATTAATTTGAGTGATTTTAAAGTATATTTAGAATATATTTTTACAATTTAATACAATGTTGGTCATTGGATGTAATTTCAAATTTAAACCAGTCATAAACAAGTGTCAATCTTTTGATAGTTATTATCTCTTAAGAACACGCTATTTGTTTTGACGATGGGAATTAATTTTTAAATTAATTAATGCAACTGATATGTTTTGAATTTGATAAAATAGAAATCATTTTTGAATTCATAATACCAAATATATCTTAGATTTAATTTTTGGTATTTTTCTGGAAACTTTCATTTTTTGATGAATAGTGAAACCACTAAGTGGTAGTTAAAAAAACTGATTTTTTCATAAAAATTAATTTTACCGCTTCTATGAGTGGAATTTCGAAAATCCGAGAGACACGGTTGATTTCAGTAAGTAAAATGTGGTTCAATGAGATGAAAATAATTTTTTTTGGTGAATAGTAACTTTTTACTTATTTTTACCACGGTTAAAAGTAAATAGGGTAATTAATGGTAAAAATAATAATATTATTACCCTAACACATGTCCTAATTCTATTGGACAAGTGTAATTCGACCAAAAACAAACTTAGGAATAAAATATGACCATTTAGGCCCACTTGGATTAGATTTGGACATTTATTATTAATTTATTTAAAGAAGGGTTAAAATAGTTAAAATCAACATTTAATAAGTAAATCATTTTTAATATGGGGTTATACATAAGATAAATTCGACTATAAATATTCATTAGAAAGCTAAAACTATTTCCTACATAATGGTAGTTTATTTGTAATTTTTAGACATTAAATAATTTAATTTATTTATGACACAATGATGATGCAGTAATTATCTTATTAATGAAATATTGGCATAATTGATGTTATAAATACCCACATAAATATAATTTGAGACTTTTTATGAACTAAACAAAATTTATAGGTTAATATGACATGTTAGGATTGATTTAATTAACTTTGGTCGAAGTAATAATTCTGTTATAAGATTCAAAAAAATCAACTATTGAATAGTGTCAAAATTGACATAAAATAGTTTTTAAAACAAATATTATATTATTAATTGTTATTTTATTCCTAAAAATCTAAGGTTCAGCCAAATGACTTAGATAATGTTATATATATTAATAAAACATAGCTTGGGGGTCTCTTGGATGTATATAGTAAGTTTATTAACTATATAATATAAAAATACAAAGTGACATGGTAAATGTCAATCTAATTAACTAAGAGTTAAAACTAAAAGATAAGGTTAATATAATGACCTAAACTTGTCTAAATTCTATTGGATGAGAGTATTTCGACCCTTCCCCACCTTATGTTCGAAATAACTCAATTTGGAGCTATTTAAAACCGAACTTGTCTTTATAAAAAAATAATATTTTTAGTTATTCCAAAGGTGCCCCTCTCCTCCCTTATAAAAGGGCACCTCCTCCCCCTCTTCCTCACACCACTTTGAGCCTTCAAGCTCAGAAAACCCCTGCCATTGTCTCCTCTCCACTTCCCTAGATACATCCTAGAGGTCCTGTTCTTCTTCAAAGACCAATTTTAGTGCCCTAAAAGGAGGTCTCAAAGAAGCACTTCAAAGAAGAGGAGGTTCGGACACGTACAAAGCATATCGGACCAAAGGTAAGGGGAAATATCACAATCTCATTTTTATCCGAGATTTTTTATACTTTAGAATTTACTGGGGTGTATTTTATCATCCACATCCATGTTTCCTCAATATGTAATATTATTTCCATCCACCTACAATTATTTAAATCCAATTTTACCCTTCGGTGAGTTTTTAGTAAAAGATATGAAAGGAATCTTTTGTCGTTTTTCGTACGAGGTACTTTTTAACTTTTCCGACAAAAGTACGAGAAGAATGTTTTTTTAACTTATACAACATGAATGGATTTTTAAAACATTATTTCCATGAAGCTTCCTTTACATGTTTTCATGTTTATTTTTAATCAACTTATTTTAGTCTAGAATTGTATGACATGTGATGAAAGGAAAAGTGTTTTTGAAGAAGAAAGGATATTTTCCTCAAGAATGGAGTTCAAGTGTTTTATCAAAATTATTTTCCCTATAAGATAATAAAGGGTTATGTTTCTATCCCTATTATTACATTGATTTGACTATGTTGTGATGGAATTATTGTTATGAATTCCTTTATCTTATATGAATTGTTTTATGATGTCACGATGTTTAAGATTCCCATTTTTATTACATCAGTTATGCAAGGTTGTATGATTTATGATTTTGTGGCACACAAAAGAATGGTATCATTATGAGATGGGTAGGACATATATCTCCCTCCAATTCATTGGGTAAAGATTTTATATCTCATGAGATAGACAAGGATGGAATGGTAGGTTATACCAGTTCAGTGAAACAGGACTGAAACGAGGGTGGCTCAGTTCAGAAATGGACTTTGTCCACTAAGATATTCTTGGCAATGAGTTTTGACTAATAATAAATGATTCTATATGATTATGTGTGTACGACACAAAGTTTCATGTTTTAAGTTATGATTATTGGGATTTAATTTCACTACTATGCTTTATCCCATGTTATGAGATTATGATCTCTTTTGCAGGTTATGATTTCCAAAATGTTATGAAAATGATGTGATTGATATTTCTTTTGTTTACCCTTACTGAGCATTTGAGATCACCCTTTTATGTTTTCTTTTCCCCAGGATATAAAGAAAGGTTTTAGGTAAAAAAAATAAGATCTTTATTAGAGATGTTGAAGATCTTTCACCACGATTAGAAGATTATATTCCGAGTTTCCCAAGACACTAAACTATTATGATCCTTGTGTGTGTGTTTTTGTTATGTACTAAGTATTCCGCAAAAGTAATGTAATGTCCATGTATGTCAAGCTTCGGGTCTCTACAGTTGGTATCAGAGGAAAGGTTTAGTCAACCTTTGGAAACTAGGATGCGAAAACTTTAGTGAGATCCCTAGAGAAATTTCTAAGGTATGTCTAGGGATGTCCCTAAGGATAAGTATACGTATAGGATATAGTCCTAGAACTATGGTAACGATATTAGATTAAACCAAAGATGTTAGATATTGAAGTTACTCCCCCTTTATTATGATTTTGTCCTCTCACACTATTCTTTTTGGGTTTTAGAAAATGGCTGGAAACAAGATGATTCACGATAATGGAGGATATGATGGACAATGGAATGATATTCTTCATGAGAAACCAAATGAAATGGGATTCGGAAGTCCAAACATCATTATTCTGCCGAATCAGCAATCTCATAATATGATCAATAAAGTAAAATTTGGTAAGTTTCCTGACTCGACTAATAAGAGAAAGATGGAGTTTCATGATGATCATAGAGGAAAGAAAGTTCAATTTCCCCTATGTAAATCATGTGGGAAGAGGCATCAAGGAGAATGTTTCAAAGGAACTGGAAGATGCTTTGGGTGTGGAAAATAAGGACACAAAGCCAGTAAGTGCAAAGGAAAAGGTTCAGTTAACACTAGGGATGAGGATAATGGTATTGCTACGACATCAACAATGGTTAAATGTTTTAAATGTGGAATGTACAGGCATTATGCAAACCAATTCCTTAAGGGAAAGTCTCATGAAGAGAATCAGTATGGTCGTATGGGTAGTATTTATGTGGATGATGATGAAGAGACTACAAATGATATGTGAGATAAAATAATTGTTGAATCTCGGTCAATGGTTTAAGAATGTAGTGGAATGATTACATGTTTATCATGTGTAATGTTGTATAAGTAATCTCATGGTACTATGGAATAAAGAGACATCTAAGGATTGTTACACTGTTGTCTTTCCTTGAGTTTTCAAAGTGTATGATTAATGTTACCAGTATCCATGAAAGGGTATTCATATATTTTTGGAATTTAGATGATATGCGCATAATGAAGGGATAAGGAGAAAATTAAATGTATTCATGAGCTCATGATTGATATAAGGAAAAGGTTATATCATGGTTTGAGTATATAGAATTGTTTGATTTCGGTATGTGGAAAGAGTTAACTTTTGACAGCATTCATGTTTTCACTAAGGTTTAATGGGTATTCATTTTTCAAGAGAATACATCTTTAAGGTATTCACATGATTGGAATGTGACCAACAAGATATATGGGGGATAAATGATGGTATTCACATGCTTGGTTGATGACATTTCAAGTAATCATTTTCTTTATACTATGAGCTTGGACCGAAGTATTTTAAGCCTAAAGATTGGAATGGATTATGTTAACCGTAAGTTATTATTATTTAAGGATAGAACTTTTTTTTGATATTATTTATGTGATGTTATATTAATGTAGTTTTAGAAAAAGGACAACCTGCAGGACGGGCGACAACCCATCTCGTCGGACAAGGCTGTGGGAATCGAACCCACAACCGAAGTGCGACTGGCCTTTATCGCCTACCACTGGCCTACAGAAAGTCCCTGTTTAGTAGAAACTAGTTTTATTATATTAAGTAGTATGATATATGAAGTATAAGTCCATTTTAGGAACTATATATGATTAATCTCACTATAGATGGACTTATGTATTTTTTGATAACTTTTATAACCTTTTGTTTGAGACAGATGGAATGACCCATCATTCTATCACATGATCTGCTAACACATCACGAATGACAAATTCAACTTCATTTATTTAATAGATGAAGTGGAAATTGTCCAAAGAACGACAAACGGTGAGACTATACCAAAATCACGAAAGTATTTCTTCTAATTTCATCAACTTTAGGGAAATGATCTTAAAAACCAAAAATGTTGTCCTAGTGCTCTTATATCTGATGAATCAGATGGTACCTTAGATCATCACAAATTTATGGCTTTGTGATTGCTGGATTTTCCATAGCAATTTTCTCTACCACTCTCCATCAGAACATGATGGTTAGATTTCTCTTCCATATCCATATTTTCACCTATGTGGAAACCCAGTGATTAGTTTATTTGGGTAATCGTTACATTTCATACTTTAGTTTTTAAAGCCATGTTCTGGTATTCCTTTTTACGATGTGGGTTTCTATTAAAGAAACTTTTGATTAGTAAACCATTTATAACCCCAACGAATTTCAAGGGCGAAATTCATTTTAAGGGGGGTAGAATATAACAGCCCGAAATTTTATAAAAAAATATTCTTTTTAATTTCATTAATGTCTTGTGTTGTACGCTACACCAAAAGGATCTTTCTCAACACGCATCCTTTACTTACCTTGCATTACACGCAATCGCGACCTTCCTCGATAGCGTGTGTAGTATGCAATACTGAGTTTCACTAAACAACGATATGCTATTAAAATACTATTAAAACTAGCCGTTATGAATAGTAATAACCACCTTTTAAAATTTTAGATATTTTATCTCTCAAAATGGACTTCATTTTTGGATTCGGAGTATCGAATTTAGCCTAAGGTGAAATTTTGGAACTTTTCGGATAACTTTCATATTCTGATGAACAGTGAAAATTACTAAATTATAATTAAAAACAACTTTTTTAATCGAAATAATTAATAGTGATAAATTATTAATTTGAGTGGTTTTAAAGTATATTTAGAATACATTTATACAATTTAATACAATGTTGGTCATTGGATGTAATTTCACATTTAAACCAGTCATAAACAAGTGTCAATCTTTTGATAGTTATTATCTCTTAAGAACACGCTATTTGTTTTGACGACGGGAATTAATTTTTAAATTAATTTATGAAAATGATATGTTTTGAATTTGATAAAATAAAAATCATTTTTGAATTCATAATATCAAATATATCTTAGATCTAGTTTTTGGTATTTTTCTGGAAACTTTCATTTTTTGATGAATAGTGAAACCACTAAGTGGTAGTTAAAAAAACTGAATTTTTCATAAAACGTAATTTTACCGCTTCTGTGAGTGGAATTTCGAAAATCCGAGAGACACGGTTGATGTCTGTAAGTAAAATGTGGTTTAATGAGATGAAAATAATTTTTTGGTGAATAGTAACATTTTACTTTTTTTTACCACGGTTAAAAGTAAATAGGGTAATTAAGGGTAAAAATGATACTATTATTACCCTAACACATGTCCTAATTCTATTGGACAAGTGTAATTCGACCAAAAACAACATTAGGAATAAAATATGACCATTTAGGCCCACTTGGATTAGATTAGGACATTTATTATTAATTTATTTAAAGAAGGGTTAAAATAGTTAAAATCCAAGTTTAATAAGTAAATCATTTTTAATATGGGGTTATACATAAGATAAATTCGACTCTAAATATTCATTAGAAAGCTAAAAATATTTCCTACATAATGGTAGTTTATTTGTAATTTTTAGACATTAAATAATTTAATTTATTTATGACAGAACGATGATGCAATAATTATCATATTAATGAAATATTGACATAATTGAGGTTATAAATACCCACATAAATATAATTTGAGACTTTTTATGAACTAAAATAATTTTATAGGTTAATATGACATGTTAGGATTGATTTAATTAACTTTGGTCGAAGTAATCATTCTGTTATGAGTTTCAAAAAAATCAACTATTGAATAGTGTCAAAATTGACATAAAATAGTTTTTAAAACAAATATTATATTATTAATGGATATTTTATTCCTAAAAATCTAAGATTCAGCCAAATGACTTAGATAAGGTTATATATATTAATTAAACACAGCTTGGGTTTCACTTGGATGTATATGGTAAGTTTATTAACTATATAATATAAAAATAAAAAGTGACATGGTAAATGTCAATCTAATTAACTAAGAGTTAAAACTAAAAGATAAGGTTAATATAATGACCTAAACTGGTCTAAATTATATTGGATGAGAGGATTTCGACCCATACCCACCTTATCTTCTAAATAACTCAATTTGGAGCTATTTAAAACCGAACTTGTCTTTATAATAAAATAATATTTTTAGTTATTCCAAAGGTGCCCCTCTCCTCCCTTATAAAAGGGCACATCCTCCCCCTCTTCCTCACACCACTTTGAGCCTTCATGATCGGAAAACCCCTGCCATTTTATCCTCTCCACTTCCCTAGAGACATCCTAGAGGTCCTGGTCTTCTTCAAAGACCAATTTTAGTGCCCTAAAAGGAGGTCTCAAAGAAGCACTTCAAAGAAGAGGAGGTTCGGACACGTACAAAGCATATCGGACCAAAGGTAAGAGGAAATATCACAATCTCATTTTTATCTGAGATTGTTTATACTTTAGTATTTACTGGGGTGTATTTTATCATCCACATCCATGTTTCCTCAATATTTAATATTATTTCCATCCACCTACAATTATTTAAATCCAATTTTACCCTTCGGTGAGATTTTAGTAAAAGATATGAAAGGAATCTTTTGTCGTTTTTCATACGAGGTACTTTTTAACTTTTCCGACAAAAGTACGAGAAGAATGTTCTTTTAACTTATACAGCATGAATGGATTTTTAAAACATTATTTCCAAGAATCTTCCTTTACAAGTTTTCAAGTTTATTTTTAATCAACTTCTTTTAGTTTAGAATTGTATGACATGTTATGAAAGAAAAAGGGTTTTTGAAGAAGAAAGGATATTTTCCTCAAGAATGGAGTTCAAGTGTTTTATCAAAATTATTTTCCATATAAGATAATAAAGGGTTCTGTTTCTATCCCTATTATTACATTGATTTGACTATGTTGTGATGGAATTATTTTTATGAATTCCTTTATCTTATATGAATTGTTTTATGATGTCACGATGTTTAAGATTCCCATTTTTATTACCTGAGTTATGCAATGATGTATGATTTATGATTTTGTGGCACACATAAGAATGGTATCATTATGAGATGGGTGGGACCTATATCTCCCTCCAATGCATTGGGTAAAGATTTTATATCTCATGAGATAGGAATGGCTGGAATGGTAGGTTATACCAGTTTAGTGAAACGGGACTGAAACGAGGGTGACTCGGTTCAGAAATGGACTTTGTCCAATAAGATAGTCTTGGAAATGAGTCTTGACTAATAAGAAATGATTCTCTATGATTATGTGTGTATGAAACAAAGTTTTATGTTTTAATTTATGATTATTGGGATTTCATTTCACTACTATGATTTATCCCATGTTATGAATTTATGCTCTCTTTTGCAGGTTAAGATTTCCAAAATGTTATGAAAATGATGTGATTGATATTTCTTTTGTTTACCCTTACTGATCATTTGAGCTCAACCTTTTATGTTTTCTTTTCCCCAGGATATAAAGAAAGGTTTTATGTAAAAAAAAAGATATTTATGGGAGATGTTGAAGATCTTTCACCACGGTTAGAAGATTATATTCCGAGTTTCCAAAGACACTAAACTATTACGATCCTTGTGTGTGTGTTTTTGTTATCTACTAAGTATTTCGCAAAACTAATGTAATGTCCATGTACGTCAAGCTTCGGGTCTCTACACTAGGAATCATTTATATCCTTATTCTCTAATAAATTATCCAACTAGGGGTTCAATTATAGAAATTGGACCTTATAATTTGTTTTTATATAAAACCATGATATTGTGAAAAAATCAATCACCTTCTAATTGTAAGTAATGATCTCTATAAAAAAATGAACCAATATACTCCATTAATTCTCAATCCTTTCTAACCACAAACAATGTTCCAATCATGTAAAAATATTATGTGACCATATAATAATCTTCCTCCATAACCCATTGAAAATCATGCCTTCACTTCACAAATGATGTAGCTTACTGATGTCTGTATAAAACATTGATAGCTCCATGTAAATATTCCATGACATTTCTTCCTTTTTTAATGTATTTTTGAAAAAACACCCCCATTAACTCTAAACATACATGACTGACACAAAAATAACTCCAAATGAATATAAAAATCATCTCTTCATGAATGTATTAGGATTCACTTTTTGGAACTTTTTCAATTCTATTTCTCAACAAACATAACCCAAAAACTCCAAAAAAAGTTTTTATAGTTTTTTATTACAATATATAATATCAAGACATGAAACTTATATATGTTTACTTCATTTGTTTTAAAGGTGTTATATAATCAATATGAAGATAAAAAGTTATAGTTATATTAATATTAAAACTGACATGAAAAATATTCCATAAACGATTAGAAATTAACCAATGGTTAGTTTTATTAGTGAATGCTTACATTAAAAATTTGGTGGTTTAGAGGAGGTGGAGGCAGATGAAGATGTTATCCACCCTGACTTAAGTCATTATATTATGTATTTTTCTTGATTTAGTTGGAAGTGTCATGGTTTACGACTGTCAGTATTAGGTTTTTTTGAAACTATTCATGATAAAAACTGACATGTTTATTAAAAAAAATGGTATATTTTTATGATATATTTTGTATTGGAATGTTTTATTTCAAGAAGTATGTATTTCATGGTTTTATATTGTGGTTTTTAGAAATGATTCTAATGAATTAAATGTTTTATGAAAACAATCTATGTTCTACCTTAGATATGGGAAATTTTTGTTGGTAAATGATAGTTTATTTTAAAGATTTGTTACAAAAAATGTGTTTATCTTCACATTAGACTTATACTGATGAAAACATTTCATGTTTTAGAGTGATACACCATGGTTTTTGAAGAGTAAAATTAACTATATTATTAAACTGCATGATCCATATTATTCTCTTGGAATTTTTTCTATGACCTTAAGATAGTCTAATTGGTGGCTTTTAGTATATTTTTGTGGATTATTGTAATTCATTAAATCATTTCATCAATAAATTAATCAAACCAATGAATGGATCGATGTTAAGTAAAAAAAGTGATCTATATATTTATCATATATTAGTAAACTTTTCTCATTTATTATTTATCATTGGAATTGGTGATGTGGAAATGTTTTGATATAGGTTTGACACATATTTTGGTGGAATTGATTACATTTTTTATGACAAATCTACTTTAATTTATGATATTTTCTATTTTTCATTTTGGATTCCAACATTTATTATTTTTAAATTATAATAAAATAATTTTATTTCATTCCATAAGTTATAATAATTGAGTTTATTATAATTTTGGTATATTCTTCATTTAATAATTCAAAAATTCTGGATTTAATTATTTCATATTTTTGAAAAATATTTGTTTTTATGTTTTTGATGACTACATATTGAAACAAAATATTGGTATTCTTCCTTATAATTTTTTAAATAAGTCTTGAAAACTTCTTGTTTTTATATTAAATATTCATATGTTAGAATGAATTTTAGATGTAATCTAGTAATTACATTTTTATTCATCAGTTTAAATATTCAATTCAATATTTTAGGTGTTGAATTTTTATTTTTATTAGATTCTATCTATAATAGTAATCCTATTAGGATTTTGAGTGTAAGAATCCATGTATACAATTTTGGAGGATAATCTATGTATGAGTTTTCTTCTTCTAGCCACATAATTGAATTTTAGAAGTAGCTACAAAGTAACATTTTGAGGATTCAAATTCATGTATCCATTTTCCCATGTATCCACATATCTATTTTTTATCTGGAAACCTATCCACAAAGGTAATTATCGTTTTACCTACATAGTCGAATTTCATTCAATTCACATATCCAAATACTTACTGCATATACATAACAAAACTATATCTATGGGAGTTTCATATAGCTTTTTCAGAAAGCTACCACATAACCATTTTATGGGAACAAAAAAACATATCCAAATCAATATCAATGTATCTGAATATGAAAATTAACCCACATATAAAAATTAGCACATAATTAAAAGTGAAAAATGATGGCCAAATCTCTTCCATAATGAAGGAAAAATAGATTCAAATAATTATGAAGAAAATGTTTAAATCCAATATAACCACAGAATAAGAATAATAATCAATCGAGGTTTGAATATGAAAAGTGAAACCATTGAGATCCCAACTGAATTGACCTTTAATGAAGAAAAACCATGATCAAGGGTCAACGCCCTTTTACTATTAAATACATCATTCCCAGAGAAACATTTTGAGTTAAAAGAACATTATCTGGGATGGTCATAATCCCTTATGAAGGTTTAATATGAACCATTTTAACTCTATCATGGAGAAGAAGAAGAACTCGGGATATTTTAAGTTTGACCTGATAGTTGATGAACTAAAAATGGTAAAAAACATTCTCTAGTTCTTGATGGATAAGCCTCAATGCTAATATTTTCTGGTGATGATGTTGTCCTGAAGTAAAGATGAATGACCCAAATTGGTCATATTAGATGAATATTTGAGAAGACTGATTAATTATATTATATACTGTGGTAGACTAACCATGATAATAGATAATCTTAAACATGTTCTTATATGAAGATGAGTGAATCCATTTTTAGATCTTGATGTCACTATGAAGATTAAATATTTTGAGGGAATTCATTGACTGTGAGTAATGATCAGAATCTATGGAATGATTTCTTGCAAAAGTAGATGAATACCTATTGACCAATAGAGTGTTTTACCAGTGAAAGATGAAAAATAAGAGAACACAAGAGGTCCTCAATGCTCTTAAACATTGAGATCACAACAATGAAATTTGTAACATCAAACATTATTGATTAAGTGCATAAATTATTTCATGATTCTAATTGATAGTTCTTTATAGAGAAATGTTTTTTCTATTTGTGGGTAATTTTTTTGAGAAATTAATTTGTTATCATAGAGGGACTTGTGTGGTAAACCAAAGCATGAAGAATCCACATGCACCTATTCATAAAACCCATCGATAGGGAATGATGGATTTGAAAAGGAAGGACTAACCACATGTCCAAAATAATGGAGGAATATTTATTAAATATCATGAATCTAATCATTATAGTATGATCATTTTTGTAAGTTGATAATAGATAAGGCATTCGATCTTTTTTAGTAGAATAATAATAAATTCTACAAAATAAATAATAGAAATTAATTTAATAATTGTATAACACCTTTTATAAGTTGAAGTAAAGAAACTCACACATATGATGTGGTTCACCAGAAGAAAAGGTGTAGATTTTCACTACTACTTTGATAAGGAAGAAGATTAAAAACTCCATCTACACCAAAATTAGGTATGACTATAGTACTAGTAACCATAACTACTAGATTAGAATGGGGATGCATATTTAAATTTTCATCTATTTTATTTCACAGTTGTAGGTACCAATATATTATTAAAGATTAAAATTTTATCACTGTTTGATGTTTGATTCTTTTATCATGTAGTTAATTTATTTACATCCATTCTAAGAGCAACCCATTACCAATTTGGGGTGTGATGATCTCTAAACATGACTTGTTATTTAAATTTGAGTATGAGTTTTTTGTTTTATTTCCCCTATTTAAATTCTCAATCCTTGATCAAGGATTGTGAGTAGATAGGGAGTTCAAAATGCTATTATACTTAATAATTATTCGGGGCATTGATTAAATTTTACAAAAAGGATATCTACAACCATGATTTTGGTTGTATACATAAATTTAATAAACTGAATGAGATGCATGATTATATATTTGAAAATATATATTGAGAGAGTAATAGTTGGGAAATCATTTTAGAACAATGAAGAAAGATCGATCGATAAGAATTGTTGGGTAGGTTACTATTTTTTAATTTTGTTAGTTTTTATATTTTTTATTCTTATGATTTCATTTCCAGTAGTTTAATTTTTGAAACAAATATCCCATATAAATAGAAAAAAAAAATAGTAATTGGGAAATAGAATCTCCCAAGAGGCATCCTCATTGGAATTCAACCATAATAATTTCTATACAGTATTATTTAGAAGATTTATACATAAAGGAGTTTAGAAAAATTGAGAACCCAAGTCTTCAATTGGAAACATTTCTTGGGAGTCTACCTATGAGTTTAAAAAAAGAAAAAAGAAAAAATAATAAGCATAAAACTATATCTAAATAAATAATAAAAAATTAGAAATTTATATTATATTTTTTGAAAATTATCTTGTATGTCTAATAATAACATTGAAATCCTAGAAATAGAACATTATTACAACATTAGAACTAGAATATAAGAAAAAAAATTAAGGATTTATTGAAATAGAAAAACTAGAGAGAATTGAAACATCAATAAAGAATAACTTAATTTAAATTTCATAAAAACAAAATTTTCAAAAATAATTTGGATTATGGGTGAACTAAGAACATTGAAGTAGCTATCTACTCTTGAAATCAAGAATAATGAAAACTACCTTGGTTACTATGAACTTTCTTCTGGTTTTTATCTTAGATCAATCATGATTCACAATTTATGTAAATTCCATGGTATAATGAGAGAGAATCCCCATAAACACTAATAATAATTCCACATGGTGTGTACCACCGCGAATCCTCAATGAGTAAGTGAGGACCAGATAAGGATGATAGAATTATAATTTTATTTTGATGGGATGGAGAAGTTTTGGTAATACTACTCCCAAGACATTACCATAGAGATTATATACCAACTTAAGAAAAATCGTATTATAATTTTTTTCCTAGTATCTAGGACTACCTTACTTATAAATGATATATATAGGATTAGGTAGTTATACGGTATAGTCCTCATCAGTATGAAGATAGATTTAAGAAACTATCTTTTAGTTTCTTTTATTAACAAATTTTTAATAAACAATATATTCAATTTTTAATGTTTCATTCTAGATGGATAGAAGTATGATAGATTCTACTTTTGGAAGAGATTTATTCAATGAGGCTCTTATTGTGGCTAGAAATCTCATGTTAAATATGTCCCAAGATTCATAATATTTTGGTAATATGGGATTAATCCATCTCAAACCTTCCATGCAAGTATCGACTTCTTATTATATAAGTGACCTTATTGAGAGTCTGTTGAGAAATTTAACCAACAGGATGGGACATATGTTTTCCAACTATATCATTTCCAAAATTTAATTAGAACCAGTTTTTTACTTTGAGATGAACTATTTATTTTATCATTTTTTGATCATTTAATTAATAAATTTCCTCAATTTTGAGGAGCACCTAAATATTGTAATGGAATATTTTCTATAAGGCCTTTGTATAACAACATAGGTAGTCAATGTTTCAAAAATAACATTCACTATATTCCTTTT
This sequence comes from Viscum album, assembly GCA_963277665.1. NCBI lineage: Eukaryota > Viridiplantae > Streptophyta > Magnoliopsida > Santalales > Viscaceae > Viscum > Viscum album. The sequence goes on along the minus strand of OY728130.1, from coordinate 602,223,990 downwards.
AGATCTGGCCAAAATGTCTTCCAATGGTGGAATTACCTATAGAACAAAATGTTTAGGCCAAATGACCCCACTAAGAATTCCTAACCCCAAAATCTCAATAAATGACCTTGGTATAGTGAAAATATAATTAAAAACCAAGAAGGTGGTAATTTCACAAATGATCAGTATCAAGAAAATTAAAAAAAGGTAATCAGAGTATTGTTTCACAACATAAGGGAGTACATAAAAAAGAAAAAGTATATTCCTCATTAGAAACAAGTGTTATTATAAAATGTGGTGACTCAAATGGGTCAAATATCGACTAAATCAGTGGTCTCAAAATTCACAGAAGTGGTATTTTTTCCATCAAAAGATGATGTGAACCCATAAGAAATATTGGATGATATAGTAATAATTTAAAGAAGTCAAACCCAAATTCACAAACCTTTAGAATAATAAAATAGAAAAGGGAATAAAAATGTTGAATATTAATTTAAAAATAGAATAAAAATAAATAAATTAATCTTGAAATAATCTATATGGATTTTATAAATTTAATGGAAAATTAAAAAGGGAATAAGAATGTTGAATATTACATGAAAATTTTTATCAAGCCACTAACCTACCCTATGGGAAGTCATACTTTTAAAAATTGTGTTGAAACAGAAATAGATAAGGAAGTGCTTAGAAATTTTAGGTATGTCTATATTAATATCCCTTTTTAAATTCTATGAAATAGATTACAAGATATTTTTAATTTTTTAAGTTAATTTGTACTCACAAAATGAAGTTCAAGTGAGGTGAGAAATTCAACTTAGACAAAAATGTGTCCTCCACAATTCAGAACTTTATTCCTATTAAATTAAAATATTCAGGTACATTTTTTAACCCTTGTGTAATTTATGAACATGATTTTAAAGATTATTTGATTTATTAAGGATCCCCCATATATATTATGCCTTCTTCCATATTTTCATATATGCATGTTAGAGAGCTTAAATATATTGGTATTTTCATCCATATGGTTAATAATAATTTAACTAAGATAGATGGATTCAATGAAGACACGTTTGTAAGTGTAAAATAATTAGTTTTCTCTATATATTTTTATATGTTAGATATAAATAATAATATATTTAGAACACATGAACGTTTGATACTAGAAATAATCTTCTTGAAAACTAATAAAGTAATTATTAATGTGCATAATGGGAATATTTATTTCGAATCTGGAGGAAATTTTCTGAATTTTTACATCTTTGAATCATCCAAAAAACCATCTGGAATACCATTCTTCACAAAATGTTAATATTATTGTTTATTTTCATAAATTTGTTTCCTCATTTTATTAAAGATAATGAACCTATGAATTATTTGGGAAATGAACTATTGTCTAATAAAGAAGTTATTAGAACTATGAATTCTAATATTTTTAATAATTATTTTGAAAAAATATTTGTTTTTAAAGAAAATGGATGTCTTTTTGACATTTGTGGACATGTTAAGGATGATTCTTTTACTGAAATTTATGTTAAAAAATATGATAAATTTTTTGCGGTCTTTGGAATATTTATTATTTCTATAAATTTTTGTTTACTTTATGAAATTAATCATGAAATTATTAAAATTTAATTAAAATCTCCTATAAATGAAAATTCAGTGGATATTATTTATTTCTACGGTCAAATTTCACTTAATTCAGCTGTATTGAACTAATTTTTTTTTCTATTATTGTTGAAGTTCCACATCATGTTTGTTAACTTCAAAATGAAATTTTATTTGATGATGAAATATTTTCTCTACTTGAAAATGAATGGACTTTTATTATATAATTTTGAAATTATACTATTATAAAGAATGATGGAGATGATGAAAGAGTGGTTAAGAAACCTATATAACCTATTTTTTAAAGGGGATAGACCACGTACACTTGAAATTACATATTCATATAATAATTTAAAAAATTACTATAATGATGAAAAATAAATACACTTATAATTTCAAATGGAATATCTAGTGAGAAATAAGCCAAATTTTATAAGTCCTTAGGGAGAATAAGGCTGCCACATGCTGGTATTTGGATTATTTACTAGGAATAATAATTTGGTGTGTATGTACAATATAGTATTCGAGGACAATTCCAAACCTGTTAGACAATTCTAGAGTAGATCGAATCCTAACCTTATATAAGTAGCAATAAAATAGGTGACTATATTATTAGATGTAAGTATAATTCACCCCATTTCTGATAGTTGATGGGAAATTCATATCCATATTTTTCCTAAAAAGGTAGGGTTTATAATTTTTAGAATGAATTTAAATAAATATTTCCATCTAGGTTTCCCAATAAGTGTAGGCTACACATAGATTATAGGATTCTAAACATAGTGCCTAGAAAGGACCACTTTCCATTGAGTTTTCCTGACCAAATACCTGAATGTTTAGCTGGTCGATCATACTATTACTTACTATAATATTTTTTATCATTCTGTTAGATTTATATAGATTCATAGGTCTAGGATATAATAAACTTTTGATGTCCTTTTATTATATTTATTATACAAGAATGATTTTTTAACTATGTAACACCCCTTCCCCTTATAAATATTCATGATCATAATTTTTCTTGTGTTTATTGAGGAATTTATGGAGGTATTTATAAGTGATTTAATATTTATAGTCTATATTTTGATAGTTTTTTGATAATTTTTGTGGCTATTATTAGGGTGCTTATTGATAAGATATTTTTGTAAACTTCGATAAATTCCATTTTATGGTAGAGAGTGGCATTGTTATTAGATATTATGTGTCTATAAATATGATTTTGGTGGACAGTTCCATGGTTTAAATTATCCCTTCATTACCTTATCCTAAGAATGTGAAGGATATTAAATATTTTCTTTGCTATGCTAAATCCCATAGTAGGTTCATAAAATATTTTTTCTAGAATTATTTTCCATTGAAAAGACATCTAAAGAAATATTATCCTTTATTTATTTTATGTATAGTGTAAGGAAGCCATTATTATCTTAAATAAATCTTATGTCCCTAAAAATATTTCAAATACCCAATTGGGTATTACCTTTTGAGATAATGACTGATGCATTAGAGTTATCTTTAGGGGTGGTTTTTGGAAACGGAGTATAATGGAAATCACATTTTATTACTTATGATTCATGAAATCTGGATCATTCCCTATGTAATTAAAACAAATTAGAGAAATAATTGTTGGACATAGTTTTTTTTCCTTAACTAGTTTATGTGCTATCTATAGGGATCTAAATTTTTAGTTGTCACTGACCATTCTTTTATTAGATTTATCAGGATAAAAAATAATTCAAAACTAAGGATTGTTTTATGGATTTAATTTCAATAAGGATTTGATATAAACATCCAAGATAGGAAATGAATTTATAACATTGTGGATAATAATTTGAGTAGGATACCATATGAGTTTTTTTATAAAATTTATTTTCTAGACCCATTCAAGAGTTTTTCCATGGGAAAATATTTAATTCTATTTTTGTTGATAAAATACCTTGGAATTAATACATAGATAAGTAATTAGTTGTTGATGTTACTCCACCTTGTAATTCAAAAAAATATATTTCTAAAATGGATAGTGATTCATGGAAATATGTCTGGGATGATCCTTACTTGTGACATAAGGGAAGTGATCATATTTTTATTTGATGTATCCTGAATTATTGATTTTTTATAGTGATAAAATTTTACTGGAGTTTGAGCTATGGAGGTCAATTTGGTCAAGAAAGGAAATATAAGAATGTGTTTTATTCAGGTTTATTTTGGCATACCATTTTCAAATATTCTAATGATTTCTCTAGGACCTGTAAATATTTTTAAATCCAAGGAAACATTTCTAAAGGGCAAAAGATTCCACAAAAACTGTTGTTGTTTTGCGATTTTATTGATGTTTTTAGAATGGATTTCATTGGTTGTTTTCCAAATTACATTATATATTCATACATTTTACTTACTATAGATTATGTGTTAAAGTAAAGTGAATTTTTTGTGACTTGGACTAATGATTCCAGGGTGGTGTCCTAGTTTTTCATAAATAATCTATATTTTAGATTTGGGATACTAAGGATATTTCATATAGACCAAGGTACTTGTTTTTTATATAACTTTGGATTATTTTTTAAAATAAATGGACTCAGATATAAAGTTTATACACCCTATCATCCTAAAAAAATGTGAAGGATGATGTGTCAATTAGAGAGATACAAAAAATTCATGATAAAAAAATTAACTCAAATAGGATGGATTGGAGTATAAGGTTTGAAGATTCTTTATGGGTGTATAAGAAAACTTATAAGACTCTAATAAGTATGTCACCCTATGGGATAATTTTTAAATGATCTCATCGTCTTGTAGTACAGTTAGAACAATAATCTTTTTCGGAGGTTATGTAACCAAATTTGAATTTGTTTAAATAAAGAAGAGATATGAAACATTATTTTCAAGAGTATGAATAAATAATGAACAATTTATTTATTATATGAAAGTATTTTTATATAGAAATCAAAGGTTGTTCATGAAGGAATTTCTTTTGAAAAAATTGTTTCATAATGCATATAAATTACTACTGTACAACTCCAAACAATATATTTTCCAAGGTAAAATTTCATTCTAAATGGGATGGACCTTTTATTGTTACTCATGTGTTCTATTTTGGTTTTTTAAAAATTAAATATCCTTGGATAGATGTTCCATTATTTTTAAATAGAAATAGATCCATACATTTTATAGAAGAGACTGTTTTTTTAGATTATGTGTGAGGGGATATTAAACTTTTTTAGTGTCATGTTTTTATTTTTTCTTCATTATATATACATATATATAATATAGTTATTTTTATTTAAATATGTTGTTCCCATTTTACACAATGATAAATATACTAAGAGATACATTACCTATTTTTGAGCAAATAATTTACAATCTACAATTATCAAGAGAAGATACAAGAATAACAATATTGAATCACACCACTCTACCTTATAAAATCTGGCTACTTTTTATATGAGTTAGAATGTCCTAAATCTAATGTTAATTTGTTTACTTATTTTTGATGATTTAAAGATAACCAACCAAATATAATTTTATTGAAGACTCATAGGGGTTTATTTGATATTTTTTAAAGGAATATAAAAATTAAATTTCGGGGATTTATTAGTTTTAATTCTGCTCATTTTCATTGATTTAAAATATATTTGTTGCTACAACTGCTTTGGATTTTAATTGAATAAAAAATTAATCTGGATGATTTTTTACATATTAAAATTAGGTATAAAATAGCCGAGTTATTTTTATTTATATTTGAAATTTTTAAATCCATATTAGTGTCATGTCTTCTAAATATTATTTTATTTTCTGGAAATCATTTTTCACACTTCCATGAACATCCACTAGTATAGAAATTTTACTTCTAAGTTTAATTTTTGAAGTGGTAAAAAGTAGGAAAAGTTTTTCCATGCTATTAGTTCTTGATTTTTTATGTTTAAAAATACATTGATCCTTCTTTTGACCCTTTCTACATGATTCTATTACACTAAATTGCTAATTTTATTCGAACATTTAGTTGAATTCAAATGTTTCCCTAGCTTAGATTAAATATTAGGTCAAATTTTTATTTTTTTTATGGGGTAAGGGTCCTTTTATATAATAAAATATACCACTATGTTATTCTCATCTTTAACTCCCATAAGATTTTTCTATTTTATGGTTTACAGGTTTCAATACATCTTTTTCAATACATTTATAATTTTATCAATTTTGAATGCTAATTTTCCACTTTATGGTGGTTAATTAACTATTACCCCTTAAATAAATATGAGGAAACAATTCCTCATTACTATTTTAAAAATCTGTTAACCTTGGTAAAAAATTTGGTGAATATTATACAATTATCATTTCTATTGAATTAGTTGATTTAGATTTATACTCAAAGAATATTCAATACAAGGAATTGCGAAACAAAAATCACAATACATCTTGTACTCATTATTTTTTATTTAATATTTGTAATAAGTTATCTATGATTTAATAGTAATTATTAATTTTTCTCATCTATACTGAGTGCCTAATTATTGTTTTTCCAATTATGTGAGTTTTTTCTCCTAGAAGTAAAGAAATCTTTGGAATTTTTAGTTTTTAATTTTCTTGTATTTAGTATTGAATTATTGGAATTGAATTTATTTTTAATATGGTAAGGAAATTTTAAATTATATGAGTGAAAATTTAATTCCTAGGTTTCAATGGATTTATTTTATTTTATTTTAGATTATGTATAGATGATTAATCTTGTAAGGATTTTTGACAGTGAGAATCAATGCAGCTAATTTGTTTTGGGAGTAGCTACATATGATTATTTTTCTAGCCACATTCTTGTAAATATAAGCCGTTAAATATGAAAATTTTGAAGATTCATATTCTTGTAGACTTTTTCCCAAGAATAAATGTATGTAATATTTATACGTCACATTGTCTATGTACCCAAATACCATATTTTACAAATAATATAATTTTTCTCCTCTCATGTATCCAAATTCTTTGAGAATATACAATGCCAAATTATGTCTGGGGAGTTTCATGTATCCTTTTCAAGTATCTTCCATGTATCCATTTTATTGGAATAAAATCACATATTAAAATCAGTATCCATGTATCAACATTTGAAAATATACCAATGTATCCAAATTGTCATGAAATCAAATGAAAAGAGAGGGACATAGATTCTTCATGATGATGACAAAACAAATTAAAATCACGATAAATACGAATGGAACAACCCAATTGGACAAAGGATAAAAGTTAATAGTTTATATTAGCTTGAATATGATCTATGAAACAACTAAAGTCATGACAAAAGACACCATTTGTAGAATAACAATAGAGTTCAAAGGTCGGCCGTGTGTCACTATTGTATCCTTCAGTCCGTACCGAGCTTTAGGTCCGGATGAATCAGATCTAAGATTATCCCAATCTATTTTGAAGGTTGAATATGAACCATTTTAACTCAAAATAAGTAAATAAGATGAATTAGGGACACTTTGAGTTCTATATGATTGTCTATGATCTGATGTTGGTCAAATTCAGGCTTCCAATGATTGACAGAGTAGCCTCGATGCTGATCTTGTCAGATGATGATGCCTGTGTGAATTGAAGAATAATAAGGAAAATTTATACTATCTTATCAATATTCAAATAGATAAATTACTTCCATGATGAAGGGTTTATGCCTGAATGAGATACGATATTCTCTTGAACTCGTTCTTTGATGAAGATGAGTGATGCAATATTTATATCTCGATACCAATACAAAGACCAAATTTTTTGATGTAATCATTTGACTATGAATAAACCTTAAAATTTGGAGAACCATTTCATATGAATAGAGATAAAGAACTAATTTATAGTAGAGTTTTTTATCTATGAAGGTTTAAAAAATAAAAAACACAGGAGGTTTATTAATCTCTATAACATTGCAATTGAAAATATAAAAGATGGTACATGAAACTTGCTCAATCAAATACCAAAATAAACTCTAGAATCTAGTGAATAATTATTTATGGATTAATTTGTGCACTATATTTGGAATTTTGTTGATCCATGATGTTATTGTCATAGTGGGACTTGTGTTGGAAACCAAATGACAAAGAAGATACACTCACCACTTTATAGAATATGTCTACAAGAATGTTAGCATTGAGAAAGGATGAAAAACCAAATGTTCAGAAAAATTGAAAGATATTTATTAAATATCAAGAAGTTTTTAAATACCACAAGGTCATTTTTTGATCATGATATGAATTAAGTTGGCAGATATTTTCTATCATAATAATAATAATAAATTACACATAAGAAAAAAATATAAATTAATTAAGCAATAGTAAAAACAAATTGTTTAAGGATAAATTCCAAAATAGACACATCTAGAGTAGGGCATCATAAGCACAATTCTAGATGATATCCTAAAGAGTATGAAATGGATATTTTTCTTCTATTTCAATAAAAATGAAGAGTAAAGTTTTTATTTAAGTAATAATCATGCATGACTATAGTTCTGGTAAATTTTTTTTTTGATTCTAATGGTGAAGTATTTAAGAGTTTTCATATATTTTATTTCACAATTGTAATTCTATTTAAATTATTAAACATTGAAATGTGATCGCTGATTGATATTTGATTCTTATATCAATTTTTTAATTTTTGTTTCTTCCATTATGATAGTGAAACATTATCGATTGGATTATGAGGATCTTTGAATGCGAATTATTATTTCAATATGAGTAAATTTTTTCATATGATTATCTATATTTAAACTTCTGAATCCTTGATTAGGGATTGTGAGTACAATGGGAGTTTAAGATGTCATTTTACTTTGAGATCATTGATTTCATTGACTATATATTACATAGGGGAGATCTATAATGATGATTTTAGTTGATGAATTTAATTTAATGAACTAAATGAGAGGCATGATTAGAGAGTTAAATCTATGAATTGAGAGTGCTGTATTTATGAAATCTTTTTCTAATTATAATGAAATACTGTTCCATAAGAAATGCTAGTTAGGACACCATTTCTTCATTCTATTAGCTTCAATATTGGTTTTCTTATTCTATTTTTGACTTCAAAAGTTTAATTATATTTTTCAAAAAATCCACAATAGAAATAAAAAAAGTAACAAATTTATGAAAAATGAGAAAAAAAGGATTCTAAAATGATAATTGATTAAGAGACAACCTAAGGTACTGTAATAATGTAGTATTTAAGAGATTAAAACATAAAGGAGGTTAAATGACTGAAAACCCATGACTTCAATTGGAATATGGATGGACATGTTATGTGTTATCATAACATGGATAAGGATTTGTGTATTTGAAGAATGATACTGAATTTTTGATCAAAATGATCAAACCATGGGGAAGCAGGGTATTCTAAATTCCTATATATGTGTGTTTAGTAAATTTATAATTTCTTTTTGATGTGATGTTTGGCTATTTAAATAGAATAAATGGAATGAATGATAGGGAAACCTGATTGATGGGATATATATAGAAGTGGAAATTAAATTGACATCGAATAATAAAATTTTATTACAACAGCTCAAAGTGTGAATTGGAAACCCTAATCACACTTCCTAAACATATATTAAAAAATAAAAGGGGTAAATTGTTTTTACATTGGGTTCAATGATATTTCACCATCATGAGATTAACTAAAAATGACATAAATGTAATGAAAAATACCCCATGGATTTCCAACATCAGATGAATTTCCAACAAATTCATTTTGTCAAATCGGATAACACTCAGTGAAAATAATTATATCAAAGATCTACTAATCAAAGTACAACATGCATTGATATCTAGTGATTGATGATAAAACTGAGAGATCTATTTAATGGTCATCAAAGTGTTACTGCCACCATTTTTAAAGTTTGATCATCATAAGATCTTTTATTTGTATCACTTTAACTGAAAATGGGAATATATTAATTGGAAGGATGCTGGTACTAACATTGCCTTAGAGAAGATTTCAAAACACTTTCCAGATAGCTACCAATATCATTTGAATCCAAAGTAGAACTCAAGAGCACCAGTTTTTGTTCCTTCATTGTAACAAACTACCAATAAGAAGAAATCTTATCATGATTTAAAAATAAATAATGTAAATCAAAAATTCATTATATCATAAATACTAAAATATTAAACATGTGTGGACATTAAGAATTCAATGAATCCCCAAGCCTCACATGTACAAAACATGATATTAAAACTGAAAATCCCTAAGTGTCTAAGATGGAAACCACCTCTAAAACAAAATTCAATATGATAATATCCAATATTTCAGAATAGACATATAACATCCAATATTTCATTCTAAAATAGTGAATAAAAAACAAACACTAATTAGAAAAATGGAGTGTCACATCTTCCCTGGAGAATACATCCATAAAAAATGATATATTTATAAACTACATACCATAATGATCAGATGTCATAAGATCTAATTGAGACAAGTTTTAAATCTAAAACCAGCAAACTATAATATTATTAATATGTAGATTCATTACCATGGAATGTTATTTTAATTAAAGTTAGGATTGAGTTTTAAGTATTCCACCATTTTAAAAACCAGTCAGATTCTGATTTGATGGTAGGTTTCCATAGTGATTTCACTATATTTATATTTTTGTAAGACAACTACATCTTTCTCCTCCAATCAAGTTAGAAGTTATTCCCCTAATACATCTTCGATCCTATATACATCTTTCAATGCGAGATCAATATCTTTATCACATATGACTCTTTTTGAATCATCTACACCAATGATAAAGAAAGAAGGTTCAATATTGAATAATAAGATAATTATAATGATAGTAAATTTATTAATTGATGTGAGAAAGTTTTCATAGATTAATGATTTCATTGAGAAGATAGTAAAGGGAAGAATAATAGTGAATGAATAAGTCTTAACTACATTTTTTAAATATTTATGAGTTTTGGATATATGATTATGGTATTTTATATTTATGTTTAACGTGATGATTTGGGATAGGTGTTGTGTAATGAAATAATATAAACCATTAGGTGGAAGGTGTATATATTGTAATTAGGAGGTGGTATATTTTTTGTGGACTATAGTTTGATATTGGTTAGTCTGGGGAATTTCCAAAGGAAATGGGGATATTATTATAGATTCTAGAAAGAATATAATGTTTATAAATCATGATTATATGGTAGTGATTGTTTTTGTGTTCTAAATTATGGTCATATGGTGTGGTCAAAGTTATAATTTGACCAATGTGCTAAATTTTATGTTTCTGTCATTATTTATGGGTTTCAATGTAATAGAAAACACTTTTTCAATGATAATGATGACATTAGAAACATTAAATAATAGGTCACTGTTCTATGAAAAAATGAAAGAATGTATAAAAAAATAAAGAAAATAAAGTAACTTTCATCGTAGAAAAATACTACAACTTATTTCAAATAAAGGGTTGGTGAAGATCTCTAGGAACAAAAAAAGTAGTCCTAAATCTATTGGGAATAAATGGGATAATCTAAATCACCCAACCAATTGGTTATGAACCTCCTCATAGTCACATAATTCTAGCACCTCTAGTAAAAAAGGCTTGAAGAGGTAGAGAGCTTCAAGGGGAGAGAGAAAAAAATGGATGATTTATCAAGGTTGGAACATTACCATTATTTGGTATAATACTTCATTAAATAGACAATGGGTAAATAAAAAACTTCCCTAAGAATTTACGTATATTCTACATAACATATGATGGATTCATTTTCTGTTCTTGCATTTTTTTCACAATTTTCATCGAAGTACGTTTCATTGTACTAAATAATTTTTACTTTCAATTACCATTATATTCAATTATAGGAATATGAATAAATATCATATTAAATGATTATATTTATTCTACATAACATATAATGTGATAATTTCCTTATAATTTTCATCACATCAAATAGTCATAACCATTCCCCCACTATGATGACAACCCTAAAGTGTAATGATGATATTCTTAAACACACATTCTATGGACGGATAACATCATCTGAATGGACATAGATGGTATATGATATTAGATATTGGAGGCTCATAATTTTTTTTGGCTTCTCTTTATGATTTGTACACTTGTTAGTTACCAAGAGATGAGGTTTTGAGAACAAAAACACCCTTAGGAATCCGACATGTTTTATGTTCTATTATATATTCTTATATGTGTATGTGTATATTTGTCCTTATACTTAATATTATTATTAATTCATTTATAAGGTATTGTACATATATTTATTGATGAAAACCATGATGAATTATTCTCATCATGAGGTAGGATATGTTGGGTACGTCAAGAGTGATATGACATTAATGAATAAACCATAAAAGTATTTTTATCATTAGAGTAAATTACTTCATACATATGTGGACATTTTTATTGGAATGAAACTACCCAATAAAGTCCTTCTATATAATGTTTTTATCAAAATGATCATTTTAGTAAAGTCAAAGAGAAAATATAAGGAATGTATGTTGATGACCCATGGGATGTAACTTTCTTGATGAGATATTGAGACAAAGGAATTATATTACATAGTGAGTATTTAAAGTGGTCCATTTTCACAACGAAATAAACTTATTTCACCATGGGTTTATAAATTTGTTTCAAAATTCTATTCTATACCTTTTGACGAGTTAGATTAAGGCTGATAAGAAGGATTCCTAGAGGGTTACACACTTAGTGTATTAAGAACCTCACTTAAATTTTAATAGAATTTAATATTATAATAAATATTATTCTTATGTTCTATGGAAAAATATTTATTTGGGTTATATTGATCATATATATTTAGTCACTGATTATTTCAAAGAATATATGTGTGAATTTAATGTTAAATAAATATATTTTTTATAGAAACAATAATGAAATGATATTTATCTATTTAAATAGTCATTATTCATAGTTTGAAAGATGTCTAAAAGGATTGAAAAAAAGGTAAGGTCCATATGCGAATGATATATTAGGTATAATTGAAAAAAATAAAAAAAATACTTATTTATGAAGTGTTATTTAACTTTTTTGTGTATTGAAAAATTCAAGGAAATAATAATAATAATCTTATTATTATTTGATGTAGGGTTTGATAATGATTAAGAGATTGGATGATGAACTATGTGTGATAATTAAATTTTTAACCAAGATATATAAACTTAGTTATATAATTTATAGGAGAAGAATACTGTTCTACACAACACTCTATAGAGAGAGTCCCCTTAATACCTAGAGATAAAAAACTACAATTCTCTCAAGAATTGATATATTCGATCCTTTTACTTTATTTAATTTCACAAGGGGAACTATAATAATCCATTTATATTGGAAGGAATACATATTAAAATCAATGATAAATGATACAAGTAGTTATAACCATCCATTCCAGCACTCGTGTAATCAACGACGATGTTTTAAGGTTGTTGGATCATGTGTTATTCACTACTATTGGGATTCCATCCTTGGATGTGTCATCATAATGTTAATAAAAAAGAGTGGTCAAAAGATTCAAAAATACTAATGTAATATCAATAAAATATAATTATTATTAATATACATTAGTTATAAATTATATGTGAAAGAACCAATTTTAGAATAATTCTGGATTTTATTAATAAAGTTATAAGAATTTATCCAAAATAATTAATGATGTTCCATTATTAAGAATGGGACTGATCACTTATACTATGTCCCAGATCCTTCAAGAGGCTTCATAGTAGTCCCATAAAAATTTATAATTATTTATTAGTAATCAATTTACATATATGATGTTATATTTTCATTTCTAATTTTTTCATTAATTAATTCCAAATTAAATATATTTTAATCATTCACTCTCATATTACCAAAATAAATTAATATCAATGAAACATCTCATCCATAGGTGTAAAATATTTAGGTTGGGTAATATTGATACATGATGTGTAATTGAAATGTATATTCCACGTACCCAAATTCATCACACCATGACGAGTGGCACTAATTGAGACATGTTATATGGGAGAGGTTTAGACCACATCATTACATGTCATGTGTTGAATAGATTGATAAAACATGGATTTAGGGGTTACATAGTATATAATTGCTATAAATTAATGTAACTTCACATAGTTTTCATCCATGGGGAACACTAAATACATGTGGTCAAATAATGAGTGATATATTTAATATATTCCATGTAATGTCTTAATTCTAAGAAACCTGAACCGATTTTCACTACACAGTATGTATATGGCATATAAGTTTTTCATCACATAGATTTATAAAAGATTACATGTCGAGTACCCAAAATTATATCATTGATGGTCCCAAAATGAATTACATGATGTGTAGAGAGAATTTCACGCCGTGTAACACATAACCTTTTTTATAGAGTACATGATGAGGTAGACTGTACACTGTGTAAATTAATAACATAGAATAGAAATTAATCATGACATTAAACGGAACTAAAAGTATTTTAGTTTGTGTACACAGTGTATGATAAGGTTTTATAGATTATTAAATGAGAAATTAATTCCCTTGTTAATTTCTTAATTACAATTTTTGTATGGTTTTCCATTAAATCGTATACTTCATGGGCAATAAAAACAATGCACTCCAAAATAATCAACTCATATCATGTGCCATAAATGTTGATATTACTACTAGTCTTGACACATGGAACTACACACCATGTAATATCATGACAGATCATGTACAATACATGTAGTTTTATTACAAAGTACTTATTAGTGTGAGGATTTATTCTTAATAAATAAAGAATTGAAATAAATGATTGTTAGTTTTAATATGCACTCACTGCATGTGTGGATGATTATGGAATTTGGCAATATATTATTGTGATTTATTTATTTTAATTTAATTATTATTACATGAGTATTTGTAATAATAATTATCAAAAAATAGGATGATTTTTGATTTCCCAATATCAGTATATAAAAAATAATATATTATTCTTAACCCATGCTGCGCATATTCAATTATAATAATTTTTTTTATTCTGAATGGTGTCTCACATCGGAAAAATAAGTGTGCAATTGATTCTAGAATGTAGGGTTTTTCCTAATAATTATGTATTTTCTATTTATAACGGGTCCCATGGAAGATCATATTTTCTAAAAAGTTAGAGAAATGAATTAAATAATTGATAAATAATTTATTTAATTCATTGATGAAATATTTCCTCTGCATATGATAATTTTATGAAAATAACTTAGTTTAACTAAATAACTATGAGATATTTGAGTTGATCTATCGTGGGAGAATTATCCTGGTGTAGAAATCTAGAAAAATCCGAGAGTGAAAAAGATTCAATTGAGTCACCAACTACATTAGTGTGAATGCATTATTCACCTGGGATCAAACTATTTTCAATGAAGGGAATTATTATTTATATATTTTCTATATTAATAATTTGTTTTCTAAGCATGGATAAATGACTTCTTCTAATTATTTTATTTGTGTAAGGGCCCATTAATTTATAAAATTTCCAAATTATAATTTGGATTATTGATAAAAAAATATACATTTTTATATCCATTAACCATAGTTTATGTAGCCCTGATCAATGTATGAGTTCAAATAGTCTATCAAGATTCTTTAATTTTATTTTTTTCTTAGATTTATCCCCCTTACATCACATATTCATCATTTTCTATAGTTTTAAAGTTGGTTTGAATAATACTAGTTCAGTTGGACTAATCCCATTTTTAGTGAGTAGTGGGAGAAAATCAACCTATGGTTGCGGGGATTCCATTATTGATACATCGAATAAAGGAATCAGTTATATTTTATGTGATATTTTAGGATGATGGTGGAATTCTTGTAACAAATTTAATTTGTGTGAATTTCTCAACTACACTACATGTTTTGTGGGAGAACCCATTCCATGTACTTAGGTTTCTACGATGACTAGGTTTTTTGAATGAGTTAAATATCAAACATCATGTTTCCCTAGATTATTTCATAGAATGTACATGAAAAAAATACGAGGCCATTTGGGTACAAATTTCACGTGGGTTAGTATGACATGTTGTGTACATATTTTTCATAAAACACGAGAGGTTTGGATAAATGATAGGTATAAACCTTGGTACTATAAGATATGTATACTAACTTACACATCATGTTTGTAGATCCTTTTATTCTATGTTGTGTTCCCGTAAATTACTAAGATACTTCTTTGTGATAAACACCAAGTAACCTATGGAAAAAATTATTTACTACTTCCAGACCCACCTCATAGCAATTAATATTTATTTAGACTCTGATTAGGACATTTTAATAGTTAATTATGATCATTTTTTTCACTTAGAAAATGATTATGGCATTATATTTGTTATTATAAATATTTTTCAAGGAGATACAATATATTTTGGCTTCTTAAACTTTGGATAACTACTGACATGGTTCATGTGTGATTCTCATTATGATTTAAGATCAATAACCTCTAGATTAAAGTGTCTTCTAGTAAGGTATATACCCAAACTTCTAATATATATATATATATATTATTAACCCATACATACATAGGATGTGGGTGTTCTATCTTCAGAACTAGTATCCTTCTACATAAGAGCTGAGGTGGGTTATGAGTCCTCTATTTGTGTTGGTATCCACTTGACCATTTTCTATCCATTAATAAGGAATAGACCTTAAACTAACTGAGAGAGGTTACTAGGATTCCTATCTCATGCTTTTAATATTTTTGGTGATATGTGTTTATTTTTATTATATACGGACATGAAGAATGAAACCTATTCTATTGTCTTAGGTTCCTGTCCAATGAGATTATCTAGGTTCTGATTATCCTTTTTTGTGATATATGTTTATGATACGACAAAAATTTTGATAATTATTTGTGGTTTTTTGGGTTCCATACTGGGTATGTATATACTAACCCCTATATAAGAATCATTCTAGATCTTAATGTAACTTATGGAGGTGATATAATGTTCAGTGGAGTTCTTAGTGGACCAGGAATTGGTGTAGAGTAGTTCTACTTGGTGTTGGTGTTGGATGGAAGTCTTCATAATAGAGGGTGTGAGAGTGGACCTGTATTCTGTTAGTACCTAGTTGGTCTTCCATTTACCTTGGGTGTGTATTTTCCATTTATGTTATAAATTATGTATAGATTATTACCTATAGATCCTAATATTTATTTCATGTATATTCCATATTTGATTAATGGTTCAATTGTTTCCTTGCATTGATGTGGTATGTTTTGGTATTCGTGTTGTGTAAAGGTACTTTACGCTTAAGCCTCCAATTTTAGTGTTATTCCTACTCGATTATATTCACCATCACATTTCCTATTTAAGGTGTTCTTGGGGTGAAACTCTAAACTTATTTCAGACCAGGAGGTGTAATTATTTTAGCTTCACATATATATATATATATTACATCATTTTAAATAAATATTTAATATATATAAAAATAATACCCACTCAAGAACCATAATTATATAGTGTATTTGGAGGATAGATACATAAAAACTTATTTCATAGAATATCATAAACATATACAATATTTTTCATCCCACATGACACCCTTATTAGACATATCCTACAAAAAACCTTTCATCATAACCTGTGGAAGCAGAAACATACGAAAGGGTGAGCTCAGATGATTTGTAAGGGAAGAAATTGGAAATATCAATTGATAATCATAAGTCTTTATAATATAACAATAATGATATTATGACATGACCATATCTTATTAAAAACATACCCAAAAATTGTTAGGCCATAAATCATGATTCAATTCATAAGGATTTGTTCTATCAAAAGAAATGTGTCATAATAGTGAAAAATCACCAACAATAAATCATGATCCATGAGATCATATAAAATTAAAATAAATAATTTTATGGCATGTACATAAGTATATAAAATAATTTCCTTTGTCAAGGATCACTATCAATACTATCATAGCTTATAGAGGCCCATTGTTGGTTGGGTTCATTTCCTATTCCCCTAAAATAGTGTAAAGATTCACATAGTTTATTGGGTTCACTTCCCATTCCCTTTAATATTATATCATGATATATAAATCAATACCCAATTAATTATAGAGATATATAACTATAGTATCTCCCATAAAATAGTTAAAACCACACATATGTGCGCAACAAAATCTTAAAAACAACAATCATTTCATCAAAGTTTAATTAACCCACGGGAATGAAATGAGATACATGAAAAACACCTTAAAACATAATAATCACAATACATATAGAGAAATAAAATAGAAAGTATCAATATATAATATCCCTAGTGAAGAGAAATATTCCTCATAGGATATTTATATAGATGAAAAATAATTTTTATAATAACTTTATAGAAATTATTTGAAAAACAAAAAGTTATATCCTTTCTCTTAGAAGATCTTATAAAACAATTTAAAGAAAAATAATAATAATATTTTCATTGTAAAACTAGAGAACATATAAAGTAATTAAAATTATGAAAAAGGGATATGATATATATATATAATCTATTCACGTCCTATATATTTAATACAAAAATTCATTTTAAATATTTTTGGAGAAATTAAAAAGAGGGTAAAAAATAAAATGTTTGAAAAGATTAATCTTAACAATATTAAATGAAATTAAAAGGTAGTAAAAAATAACTTCAACATAAATTGAAGTGTTCATAAAATATTTTATAATCATTTTTTCAAGAACACGAATATGGAGGAAACATTTCCCCAACTTAACATAAGTGATAAGGTCAGATGTATTTTGAAACATTTTTATGGTCATTTTGAGTAGGAAATATGTGGAGAATATAAATAATAATTTAAAACTATAAAAATAAGTATAGGAGAATAAAATAGATGAGTTTTAATATATATATATATATAGTATATAATTATTCCAAATAATATTGAATCATAAACAATCCCTATTAACAGTGAGATCAGAATATAAACCCTTACTACTTTAGTAATAATTATATTAAAAACTAATGAAATAGCGAAACATATATGAATTAGTAAATATAGATAGTTTACATGAAAAAATATTATAAATACCTTCCTGGGTAGTTTATACACCGCTAAAAATAATTAAGGTGGTGAATATAGAACAAATATCAATGAAGGGGAATTGAGATAAAGAAACCCCTAAAACTTTATTATTCTTGAATGAAATAGTCATTTAATGAAGGGAATTAATATGATTATATAAAATACATGATTTATTTTATATAATATGTAAATTTACATTCATTTATAAGTAATTAAATTATATTAAATTATTCAAGGTGAAAAACGAGAAATATATCTCAAGAAATTCTAAATTACGACCAAGAACCCATTATAATGATAATAACACTTAAAGTAAGAATCAATCAATAAAGCAACTAGGTAAAAAATATAAATAAAAAAATAGGAATTAAAACATAAAACAATTATAGGTTATGAAACAAATAATCTTTCCACAACATAATCAATGGTCTAGTGATATAACCCCAAGAAAGGAAATGTAGTTAAAAGTCCCTTGACCTCTATTCTGGGATTGTTTTGTATGAACTTGAAAACCCTATATAATAAATTTAGACTTATTATACATCTTTTGAAAAACCATACTCACACATTTATTACTATATATCATTATCTTATAATTTCCAATTACCTATTTATTAAGAAATATTTATTAAAATCAATATCCTAGTGTCAACTGTTCTATTTTCCATGTATGTTTCAGTTCAATGATTCCAGTCCTTTATATTTGATCATGATTTCATCATATATAATTACTTAATCATATAATAAATATATTATTTACTCATTATATATTATTTTATGACCATCCATTTATATGGGTGATGAAAAATGATTACATCACTTTGTTGAGGCGGTAATCTGTACCTTTGCCCGAGCGATGTTTTCATTTTTCAATGGATGGAAATAAAGGATGGTAAATAGGAATTTATATTTAATGAATCATAAATATGTTATAGATATAAATTATATTAATTCTAAAAAACTTTATAACCATCCATGATATATGGTGATAAAAAATGAAATACCTCTCTTCATAGAGGTGGTAGACAACACAATCGCATGAGCAACGGTTTCATTTTCTATTGGATGGATGAGAAGTAGATAATGGTTATTCCTTGAAAATAATAAAATTTAATTATATTTATGATAATTATGTAATAATTTTAGTATAAATATAATAGATTCATATGATGTTTCATGAAAAGTTAACTTGAAATAGCCCAGTTAAGATAATTATCTCTTCTTTAGGATTCCATCTTTAGATTAAACATTGGGCCTCCTTAATATGATATTTTAATTAGAAAAAAAACTATAGGATTTGGTTAAAATAATATATAAGTTACGTTTTTTATCGTGGTCGATATAACGTGCTCAATATGTGAGTATAAGTGAGGGGATAAGGTTCCCTTTTATATGTTAGGGGAATTGAACTATTGTAATGCCCATATCTTTGCAATAATATAAATTCATTATCATTGGAATGTGAGACCAAATAATACCAATTTTTATGATAAGGTGAGTGGAGGTATAAATCCACTCAAACATTAAAATAAAGATAACTAATTTTGGAAATTAGACGCAAGACCCCTTAGTTTAACCCCTTTTGACACATTTTATCCTTTATCATGATAACATACGTTTTTTACCATAGAAACTTATTTTTATTAAAAAAATAAAAATATAATTATAAAAAAATTATAAATAAGTATTAAAAAGATTTAGTACAATATATTATATTCAATTTCTAAATTTGGACTAAATTACTTTAAATATGAGCACAAAAACTTCAATGAAAATAACTTTGAAAAAAATTAGTTTTAAGAATAAAAATGAATTTATAGAAAATGAAATTACAAAAATGATCTACATAATCATACTAAGAATTGATAAATAATGACATTAAAAGTAATCCAAAACCAAAAGGATAATTTGGAATAATAAATTAAATGAAAAGGACTTAAATTTGTTTTATTAAAATTAAATATTACTTAAGTTCCAAAAAGTCAAAAACAGGTTTTCAAATTCTTCGTTATATTTAAAAATGAATAATTTTACTCTTTAAATTCATATTTTATTGTGTAAAAAGGATTAATATATTTTTAAATAATTATTATATCATATAAATTCTATATAAGTTACAGTATATGTAAAAACTGTATTTTCAGTATTCGATTAAAAAATCAACCATTCTAGAAAATTCCCAAAAATTTACCCAATAACAATTTCGTCTTTTTGAATCAAAAATTTAATTTAGTTTTATAAAACTAAAATTATAACATTTATAAATTTAACTTATAAACATAAATATATAATATATAATAAAAATAATGTTTTTAGATAGATTATTTTTTTATTCATGAATAAATAAATTAATATTCATTATAGTTTCATAATAATTCTATATATTTTTCAATTTATTTAAATAAATGTTATTCTAATTCCACAAATATGTTTTATTTTTATAATTTCTTCAAAATTAGTAAATTTACAAAAAATACACAATTCATTTCATGTTAGATAAGCTACCAAACATGGTATTATTTAAAGGAGAATTACATATTGAATTCTTAGGGTGTTACATTGTCACCCCCTAAACAAATTACATCCTCAAAATTTTAATTTTTTCTTACCAAAAGTGTGTATCATGAAATTATAATAACATATGATTTTGATTTTAACATGATAATTAATTTATATATCACTAATAGGGAACTTAGTATTTCTTCAAAACATATATCTAAAACTTCTTTTGTATCAATATAAGACTAATAGTTTTAAATGAGTTCCCAAAAGAATACCTTGACACAAAAGTGATGTTTTCCACATAAGACAAGATATATTTATCTTCCTCGTTCTTGATTTTAGTGCTTAATTTTCTAAAAATATTGGGAATATGATAGAATATACTTATTTTATTTCATTCTATTCTATAAGAACAATTTATACCTTTTATTTTGTATCGAGAAATTTTCTATTTTTGATTCATCTCATATTCTAAATAATAAATAACCATGAAGAATTTATAATGACTAAAGAAATAAAATTAACTTTTAAAGAATAATAATATCAATAAAATGGATTTCAAGTTATTAATCCAATCCCTATACATTTACTAAAAAATGATAATAAAAAGTTATGATAATACCCAATGAAATATGAATAAACATACAAATGAATAAATAAAACACTAATATCCACAACGTCAACTATAATCCCAAATATTTTAGTATATATATATATATATTTAAAAACTAATAAATTAAATATATTGTTTCACATGAAACACCAAACTAAATAAATTTAGATAATTTAAAATAAAATTATTAAATTTAAATGATATAATATAGTTATTAAATTATAAGGTATAAATGGCAATATCAATATTAAAAAATCAATAAAGAAAATAAAAAACATCAGATATCAGAAGTATCCCTTTTGAAGACAATTTTTATAATCTTGGAATGGGTGTAGCTTCACTTTGGATTTCCTTAGACCAAGACCCATTTAAAATATATCAATTATGATATGAGTGATATCATATGTCAGAGTGGTTAAAACTCATGGAAATTTCTATGATATCCATGCTAGAAGAATCACCACCCTTGACTGCCACTAGATCCTACCTTATTATTTGATATTATGAAGAGATCTTGAGGTGTTATGAAACTAGAAAATTAGGATGATATAAACATGCAATTATTAATTTAATAATTTACTTATCACATGAATTTTTATAGATTTTTCAATTTTTCTTTTGATGAAAAAGAGAGTTTATTTACAAATGCATTAATAAAATTAATGATATCATTTTATTCGTAAAAATCAATTTTTTAAGAAAATTATGTTATTTTATTAATTGAAATAAAATAAATTTATTTTTTATATTTTTATATTATTATTATAACACCAATATAATTAATGATTTATATGAACTAAGAATAAGAACTGTTAAAATTTTAAAAATTTATTTTTCCTATAAAAAATATTTTCATTATATTTTTAATTTTTATTTGAATGATAATTTTAAAATTTTAGAATTTGAATTTTAGAAGATTAACATAATTTTTTCTAAACAATAACAATATTATCCTAGGATAATATATTTATATTTATTCTAAAATAAATGAAATCATTGTGAATAGTGGAAAATGCCAATTTTGCTAATACCATCACTTTTATAAAATTATTATAACAATAATATGACTTAATATCCTTGGAAAATTATTTATTGTTAAAATATTTATTTATAAATTTAAAAATATAATTCAGAAACACTATGTTGAATTTATAACCCATTTTTGGAAACATGTATAATATTTTACACTTAAAAATATTTGTATTTCCTTAAATTAAAAATTAGTTTTCATCACTTATTGAAATTAAATATAAAAAATGGAGTTCATAATTTATATGAAGATATTAATATTATTAATTATTTTTAATTAAATGTTTATCCTTAAAGTTATTATTACTATGATTAAAGTAAATCACCATAATAATGCTGAAATTATTATATTCAAAGAATTATTTTATTAATGATTTATAATTTTTATGTAATAAAATCAATTGTTATATTTCATATAAAGGATAT
Organism: Viscum album; assembly: GCA_963277665.1. Taxonomy (NCBI): domain Eukaryota; kingdom Viridiplantae; phylum Streptophyta; class Magnoliopsida; order Santalales; family Viscaceae; genus Viscum; species Viscum album. The sequence goes on along the minus strand of OY728130.1, from coordinate 602,200,807 downwards.
AATATAATTTTTACACATGTATATAAATATAACATCACCCATTTAATAGGTAATTAGTGTTATATAATTGTTTTAACACTTAATGGTTAAAAAATTATTTTTCAATATATTATATATTTAAATTTAGAAGTTAATTTTCTCCATTTTAAAAACAAAATTGGATTAAATAGATGATAAATTTAGTTTCATCACCCTGAAATTTGATAATACGGGTTATGTACTATTTTTTGTAGAACATAAATTACTTAATATTTATTTTACCAGGGTAAAAAATGGTAGTGTGCAAATATAATGGCAAAAGACACAAAACATGTTTACAATATGTATATCAAGGAACGATTGAGGGTTTCCAGTCCCAAACCCTTATCCATTCAATTATAGAACACTTTTGGTGCTATAAAATATCCAATGTTGTTATAGAAACCTTGAGATTTAATGGGCATTCAAACAAATTCAATCTTCCACCACTTATAAAAGGAGACCACTTCCACAATTTCCATGCTATAATTCCTCTTAAACGTTTTCTCTAAATTCTACCAAATTTAACACTCATAGAAGTATCATGCACATATATAGGAACCTATTATCTATATGTTAAACTTATCCACTAATTTCCTAGAATAATTTAAATAGAAAGTCAAATCTCTCCATAACATTTGGAAAATGTGTAGAATAAATCAGGACCTAAGGTAAGGGATTTTAGATCTTAATTTTGTTTCATTGAGATATAAATCTTATTCAACAATTTTTTATTTTTTGTGTTCTATGTATTGAACATTTATTAACTTTTTTAATAATATTTATTAAAACTATGGTATTTAAAAATCCATATCATATTCTACATTCCATGGATTTTCAATTCGAAAGATTAAAACACTATAACAGATTTGTTTAACTCAAACACTAATTTCATTTAGTTATTATACATCATCTTGATATTATTTATTATTTAATGAGTTTATTACAATATAAGATTTTAATTTATGGTAATTTATCTTCCCCTATTGAGAAAATTACATTTTAAATTCAAATATTTTACCATGATGAATTTCTTCCTCAAAAAGTATGTCACTGTTCAAAATATTTCCCATCCTCTTTGATGAAAATTTACCTTCCTTGATCGTAATTTTCTATTCCAACCAAAATTATAATTTACTTTAAGAGTCCTGAATATTTTATCTCAAATTACATTCACATTCTATATATTATCTATCTAAAATAATTTTTATTATCCCTTTTTTATTATGTAGGATTTCAACAATGGTATTTTATTACATAAAAAGGATCTTCCAAACAACCCTCATTACTTTTAAGTAATACATTTTATTTATTTTTCAAACCTCAACCTATAAATTATTCTTATATATTTCATATATTTAAATATATATATTCCTTATATAAATACTAAGTAACTTTCTCATTATTTTTTTGATAATACATGATTTAAGTTCCATTCATAATTCCATCCTTAAAGAAAATTAGATTTAAATGAAATTCCCTATGACTAATTTAATTCCATGTACCAGCCCCAATGAATTTTCTATTCATGAATAAATGTTTAAAAGACTCTTTATTTTATGAAAAAACATCTTAGTTCACTCTATTTTAATGGGAAATCATAATCCATTTCATTCCCTAAAAATCCATTCCTCATTTTGAAATATAATCACTTATGGAGTTCATTTTTGTCCTTATCCTAATTTTTTTTAAATTATAAATCAATATTCATGAATAATGAATAATGGTTAAAATATAAACATAAAAAATATACAATTTCTTCTTATATTGGGAATCCATATGAGATATATTTATTTATTATTTTGAGATAAGATTATGAAACTCAATTCATTCGTATGTGTTTTACCAGGATTACGATATATGTATGAATAATTTTCCTCATGTGGAATAGTTATGAATGTACATATTATTATATTCATTATGTGATTTTTTAAACCTGAATTATATATCTATATAATTAATTCAGAAAAGCTTTAAATATCATTAGGAAATGTTAAAGGGGAGTGAACCCAATCAACCATGAGACTATTTCCACTATTTTTATGGGAATTGGGAGTAAACCCAGTAAACTATGGGAATTTTCCCATTATGATAACCTTGGTAGTGAGACATTTATTATGATTATGATGTCATTTTTTATATTTTTGAAACATATTTATGATTCCATTATCTTATTATACAATTCCCTTATTCTATATTTCTAAGATTATATCCACTATCTTTATTAAATTCAAGTTATTCCAACGAAATTGTATATATTTTCTCACCATCACGATTTATTGTGATTATTACCTTACTCATTGTTTAGGATCACACTTTCTTATCTTTCCCATCCAATAGATATAAAGATGAGTGTAACTTATGAGGATTCCAAAAAGAGTGTAGTGTGGCTTAATTATGGTGAAATGTTAATAAGTATTGTAAAATAAATTGTTCATGTGGATAGTCAAAAAATACATTAACCATTCCATTCATTTCATTGTGATATTATTTATTGATATTTAAGTATTAATTTATTTAAATGATGAAAAGAAAAGATATATTAAAATTGGGTTTCTATAGTTGGAACTAAAATAATATTTAGTTATCTTTTAGGATTAATTTATTTATTTTGTTGATTAGTATAAGATAAAATTAGTTAAGATCCTATGAATATGTATAAGTGACAATCCTATGTGTAGGATAACTTCTTGAAACTTTGGTGAATTTTTAGTATATTTTTTAGAAATTATATCCCTCTTTGGGTACAGAAATGTGGATGGGGGTATGGAACATTTTCATCTTGGGGTAATCTCCAAAACATATATAGTTTATTATTAATTCAATATTCACTAAGGCGTAATGAGGGGGTTAATACTTCAATCCTAGTTAGATATTAATCAGGGATATAGTTGGATAAATTTAATTTTATTTACAACACATTAAGCAAGGTTTATTATTTGATGTAATTTAGATAGGAAGTATGAGAGAACCAAACCTAATGAAATATATATTGAAATAAGATTAACTTGGGATGAACTAAAATTAAATGTGATTGGTTTATAGAGTTATATATTTGGATAATGATTTTTCTATAATAATTTGTTTTATAATTCACTTATTATGTTAACTACTCATCACTTATATGTTATCCCCTTTTGGTTTTTGTAATGGATGAATCCAGATGAATCTATGTTAACAAAGGATGTCTAGGGAAATATGAATATTATCCCAATGATAATCCTAATGGGATAACATATGGACTGAGAAATATTTTGATTATTCCAAACCATATGTCATGAATTATGATGGAAAATATATAATTAGTTGAGTTTGAAAACACACTGAACAAGGGAAATATGGAGTTTCATGGATGTTCATGTGATGAAAATGATGAAGGAAGTAATATTCAATTTATTTTGTGTAAAAAATATTCGAAGAGTCACCCAGGGTAATTTATTAAAGGAACTAGAAAATGTTTTATTTGTGGCAAGGGAGAGGTAATTAAGAAACAAGATTTTACATAAAAATGATGACTTTTTATATCAAGATAAGGATAGTTAATGTTCTCCTTGAGTATCCACGATTTTTTTTGTTTTAGATGTGATTTATTTGGGAACTATGTAAAATAGTTCACTAATATAAGGGATTAATATGTAAATCTATACAAAAAAATCATATACTAATAGAGAAAGATAATTATTATGCAATCACAAATATTGAAGTGAGTTTAAAAATGATGTGGAATAAGGTACACTAATCTTCCACTCAAGAATTGTGGGTGTTTTATTAAATGGTTAAACACAGTCCTTTGTTTCTATTATGTTTTCCAAATATATTAAATCATCCCCTAGATTAAAAGATGTTGAATTTTCCAATAAAAACATATAGTGGTATGATTACTGTATCCCATGGTGAATTTTATGGGAATGTGACTTGTACAAATCTTATTTTACTTCCTTTATATGAAATTGATTCCATTTAAAAAATGTATTAGAGATCTACAAATAGGATGTAAAGACCCGGAAATTTCAAGGAATTTTTTTTCTTAATTTCTTTAGAATTTTACGAGTATGAAGTTTCTGACGGCACCTGATTCTGAGGCCCGGGGTTCCAAGAAAAATTTTCTGAAGTTTTGTTAAGCTTAAATTAACGCGCATAAGAAGTTTTACTGAAAAAGTGTATTAAAACTTAAACGGTTACTCAGATCAGAAATCTGAGGGCACCGTTGCGCTCAGGATGGTGGGTTTACCCTAGGCGCGACTTACGTTTAGTCGGCGCGGACCTCCTGTGAGAAATTCCAAAAAAGGCATAACCATAAATAAAATAATTAAATAAATTATTTTATTTTTTAAATGCTTATAACTCACAAAAGGTAGCTCGGATTAAAAATCCGAGAGAACCGCTGAACCCATGAGGGCATGGTTTATTTATGCAGATACTTACTTTGGCCGGCGTGGGCCACCAGAAAAAGTTAGTTTTTGGCCGCAAATAAAATAATTAAATGACAATTATTTTATTGTAAAATTCGTATCTTTTAAACGGTAACCTGGGTTGAAAATCCGAGAGTACCGTTGGATTTTTTGGGGCGTGTTTCACTTAGGAAGATCTTGACCTTGACCGGTGCAGGTCGAGGGTGACTGATAATAATTTTCCGAACTTTTTTTTTCGGGTACATTCAGTAAACGTACGTGTGAGTTTTCCTATCTTTTGAACCGGTACTCAGAATTGAAATCTGAGGGCACCGATGAACTCGCAGCACTGGTAATTTCTTAAGGGGACCTTTACCGCAGTTGCGTTTTAAGCGGGTTGAGAATTAATTTTTGGGGAATTAGATTAAAATAAATAAAATTGGTGTGTACAATTTTATTTATATCTGGGGTGGTTAAATTCTAAAAAGGGGAGTTAAGGGTGGGACCACAACCACCTAACTACCCTTGTGTGGATATTTAGAAGGTGGGGCCCACACGAGCCCCAACCTTTCATCTCCCCATAACCACTCTTAAACCTCCCCTTAGACCCCCTTTTTAATTAATTTGTTAACTCCTCAACTCCCCTATTAATGAGATCTCTCCATATTCCTCTAATTAAGTTTGTCAACATAATTAAATTAATGGTTTCATTAATTAAATTGGTACATCACAATTTGAATAATTTTGTTTTGCATGACACTTCTTTTAATAGGAGAAGTCTTTTGTAATTTTTGCGATCGAAAATATTTCGATGGGAAACCTCTGGAGGATTAGAAATAGAGGTGTTCTTCCTCCGATGAAGAACGTGAAGTCCCGACGACGACTCTTCCTCTGACGTCAGTGGAATCGACACCATTCTTCCGTGACGTCCGACCACAGTGACGTTCGTCTTCTGTAGTTTGACGACGTGTGAAGTCTTTGAGAGGTAGGGGAATATTGTATATTTCTCATTTATATGGTTTATACCCATGAGCTTGAGCGTTTATTTGTAGGATTTATCTTTGTGGATTCCTTACCCCGGTTTAATTTCTCTTGATGAAAGTGAATTAAATTAATTAATTCACAGATCGATAAAACAATTGATTGAATTAATTTTCTTCTTGTTTATCCTGAGTTTGAGATTTTTGAAGCATGATAAATATTTAATTTCCAACCCCCCATGTTCTTGATTCTTAAAAACAATGGCCAAACTAACACGGCTATCGATCCGCACTTAAACTGAGTTCCTTTATTATTCATGGTTCGTGCATTCTTTGTGTGTTCTTCTTCGTCAAATAATTAAGCATGCAGGAAACTCAATGTTTTGGTGAGCGCGACATACGGACGCGGAGATCTCGATCCGAGGATCAAGAATCTGCGATCATCATAATTGTTGGGGTTAGAATGAAGGTGCAGCGGACTGGAGGCGTAGCAGCGTGGCAAGCCAGAAGTAGGCCGTGTGCGAGGCGGAGGTGCAACGTTCCCAGTACGTGAGGGCAGCGTGAAAATTGGAGGAGAAGGGAACGTGAATAATGTGGTAGATTGGAGAGAGAATGAGATATTAAGTTGATAAATAATAAAAGAAATAAATAAAAGGGGTAATCTAAGAGGGGGGTGTGATTGGCTTGGAAACAAGGGGTGGCGGTATTATTTTTTTGGTGGAGCGTGGTATTGGGTGTGAGAGTTTAAAGTATTAAATTAAATTCAAAATAATAATAATATTATAATGTGATTATTATTTTCATTGGGAAACCGTATTTTGACGGTATATTCTTCGTGCAACCTCGGTTTCACGAACCGTCAGTGGCAGTGCGACCCTGACTTTGAGACGGAATTTATGAGTCCAATATTGGATATCTTTTTCGGGTTTTTGGATCGGGTACCCGAAGCGCTCAGAATATAATAGATTTAATATTATTATTAAATCTTCGATCTGCTATAACTTGAGCTCCGGACATCCGATTGACATGCCGTAGAATTTGTTGGATTCCTCTTGATGAGACGGTTCTTTTGGCATACTTCACCTGAGGTTTGTACATAGTTGGAGTAAGGCCGGGTTGGATTGTACCCGAAATCCAACCGGGCCCCTGGAATAGAAAAGCTGAGAACTTTCAGACAGGACGTCCATTTGACGAACTCTCAGCGGCGTTGGTGATCGCGTTGAGAAACAGTCCCTAAGAGTATACCATATGAGAGTTCGGAGTATAGTTGAGATATGGTCGGGTTGGTTCATACACGAAACCAACCGGGCCCCTAGGACGAAAAGGCTAATAACTCACAGACTGGGCGTCTGATTGACGCGCCATCTGTTGTGTTGAGACCCCTATGACGAGGCGGTCCTTTGAGATACTTCTTCATGGGACTTTGTGATACTTGGAGTATCGACCGGTAGCTCGTGGAGCAGACCCTCCCGGAGACGAGCGTACAGAGTACGGACACCGTGTAGCCAGCTGAGACCTGACGACTGCTTGACCGACTCGACTTGGAGTGAGTCGACTAGCCCAATGGACGGAGTACTACTTTGTTTGGGTGCAGACCCAGGGCGGATGGATCACTACTGTGTTAGGGTGAAGACCTACGGTACTCGACCGAAGAGTACCTCTACAGGCTATTAGGGGGGATGCACTACTGTGTTTGGGTGGCAGACCCCGGCGGGAAGCACTACTGTGTTTGGGTGGATGACCCGCGGTACTCGACAGGAGGAGTACCTCAGTAGTCTTAGGTTAGTGAGCAGTACCTCGGAGTCGTGACAGGATAACTGTACTCGATAGAGATGGGGCTCTTCAGCAGTTACAATTTCGATAATGAAAATCCTGGTTTGAGCTGAGTCTATGACCATTGTGTTTACCTCATGATTGAGATGGGTCACTTGATAACTTAGGTATATGTATGGGTATATACCTGGGTAGTGGTTATCCGTTGATTTCATAATCTTTGTGTTTCCTCATGATTGAGATGGGTTACTTGATAACTTGGGTATATGTATGGGCATATACCTAAGTAGAGGTTATCTGTTGAGATCTTCTTTGTGGTTATCCTTGTTGGATTTAGTGATACCTTGAGGGTCTTGGGGTCCCTACTGAGTATCGTTATACTCACCCCTGCACGAGCTATGCCCGCACCTCATTGTGTTGGTTGCAGACGACGGGTAACACAGACAGAGGTCGAGTGTTCGAGGACTGGACAGTTTCCGGTGGTGGACTTCACGACGAGACGACACTCGGAGGAGATTGATGGGTGAGAGAATTTTGGAGTATATCTGTACCTACCCTTCAGGTAGGATCTGTGGTGGACGATCTAGGAGCTTCGCTATCTGAATCTACCCTTCAGGTAGGATCCTTGGTGGACGATCCAGGAGCTACTTTTCACCTTCCGGCTGTTTTATCTTTTTCCTTGTACTTTACAGTTGGTCTTGTATTTCCAGCCCCTTTACTTTCAACATAGCTTGTTTCAGTTTTACTTAGTGTTTTACTTCCGATTGTACTATGTGGTGTTTTATTTACTTTTATAAAGGCAATGCCTTCCCAGTTATCGGGATTTACGCCTTTGGTGCTATTCGCCAGCCGCTAGCCTATGGAAGGCGGGCTTGGGGTAGTCACAGCACGAGCCCCGAGGACGGGTCGTGACATAGAATCTCTAGTAAAAAATAGATTTATGATATTTACTATCTAAAATCAACTTATGATCAATCGTCACTACATGTGTGACATTGAACTCTCTAGGGAAATTTATTCTATTATATAGGCCATAACGCCACTCACGAGGATTATTTTGTACAAATGGTTATGAAGATACCCAATATTATGATATGTATATTATGAACGAATATATGAGTATCTTAGACTTACCCAGGTTATTATGGTTGATACATCTTTAGAAATCAAATATTGAGTCATGTATATCTTCTGGATAGACAAAACTATTTCATTACAAAGTAGTTAATTAAATTTTGTGAATGAAATTTAATTAGGTAGGGGGATAAAACACCATAATATTTCACTATATTTTTAAAACCTATAGTATTAAATATCTTATTTTACATGAAATAGTAAAAAAATTAAAATATAATAAATTAAAATAAAGTTATTAGATTTGAATTTTATAATATATATGTTAATACTATTTAAAGGAGGTATCCATATTATAAAATCTATGAAGGAAAGAAATGAAATTAAGAAGTGGAAGTAAATATTATAAAGAACATTTTTTAGGCTTGGAAAGGAATTTTATTCCCAAGTGTTTACCAAAGACTAAGACCAATCTGAAATCTAAACATTATAGTATGAGATAAATTTTATTTGATATAAGTTCAAAATAATGGGAATTAGAACAAGATCTTTGTAGGAAGATTCACCACATGTGATTGACACAAAATAATACTTTATGATTATATTTTTATAGAGATCTTTAAGGGATTTGTACCAAGAAATTTTAATGATATTAAATTTAATTATTAGTGTAATTATCTATTTTTAATAGGCAATTTTCCCATTTTTCATTTCTATTTTTATATAAATTTTTTTTATTTTCTAATGAATTGATAAAATTTCTGAGACCATTTTATTATTAATTTTTTTTTGTAAAAATGGATATTATGAAATTTTTTTAAATAAATAAAATATATTATAAATATATTTTTTATATTAGTAATATCACATAAATATAACAGTTAATTGATAAGAATTAATAATATGAATAGTAAATACTTCTAAAATTTTTTTATCAGATGAAAACAATTTTCATATTGTTTTTATTATTTTTATTTAAAACATAAATCCCCTATTTTAGAATTTTAATTTTATTAAATTAAGTTAATTTTCATACATATAATAAAAATATCTACTTATGTTAAATTTTTGACATTTTCTAAAATAATTTATTTTTATGTGAATATTGAAAAAATACCAACTTTGTAATACCATTACTTTTATGGGATTATCATATTATAATGTTGAATACATAACATTTGAAACTTTTTTTTATAAAATTATATATTTTTAAAGTAAAATAATTCATTTAAAAACAATTTGTTGAATTCATAACCCATTTTTAGCATTTTGGAATCTTAAGTAATGTTTTACTCTAAAAAATGTTTTTATTCCCTTATATTAAAAATTAGTTTTAATAAATTGTAGAAATTAATCTAAAAAATTGGATCATGTATTTTTGATTAAAAAGGTATATTATTAAATAATCTCAATTTTATTTCTTGGCATAAAAATATGATTGCTAAGATTTAATTTAATATCCATGATATTGAGAAACAATTATTTTTAAATAATTTGTATAATCTTGTGAAATTTTTTATAATAAATTAATATGATATATGTTATTTAAAGACTAATATTTGATTAATAGGTATGTGTATAAATATATTAGTACTAATTTTATTGGTAATTTATAATATCTAATACTTTTAACACTTTATGTTTAAAATATTGTGTTTGTAGGCAAAATATATTGTCTAAGAATAACTATATATATATACATTTTTTTAAATATAAAATCCAATTTTATAATTTTTAGAAATTAAATTGAATTAAATAGAGACAAAATTTTGTTTTTTCACAGCAAAATTTATTAAGATGTATTATCGTTATTTTTTAAAAATAATAATTACTTAGTAAAAAACTAGTCACTAAGGTAAAAAAAATAGTAAAGTCTAAAATACTAATGGTAAAGGACTGATTTTTTTTTAAAAATAACTATAAATAAATGTTCCATAATACACTGGTATCTGTAAGTTGACATAATCCCTCCTTTTTAAATAATATTTTGAAGAGAAATTTCTGGCTCTCGATAATGTTAGGCACATAGGTAGAATGGATTTGAAACTATGGTAAGGGTTTTGAGTTCTCAATTTTGTTTCATTTAGATACCAGTCATATTCAATATATGTTTTTTATAGTGTATGTTTTGGATTTGGATTTCCTTTTTTTCATAAATTTCTTCAAACATAAGTTTTTTTTAAAATTAATCTCACGTTTTACCTTCCAAGGATTTTTAATAGGAAATGTTATGACGATGTAAGGGTTTTATTTAACTTAAACCACTAGCATTGGTTTTTTATTATTTATCTTGAAATTTATACTCTTATTACTTTTTTCTTCCACCATAATATTTTATTTAAAGATAATTTCTCTTCCTTTGTAGGTAAAATTATTTTTTAAAATAATTTATCTTACCACGATAAATTTCTTCATTGAAACATATACCCTTTTTTACAGTATTTATTATCCTCTAAACTAACCATTTCCCCTCATTTTTATTATTTTTATATTTCCTCCAATTTTATCCTATATGTTTAGAAACCTAATTTTGTTTTATAAAATTTTATATTCATATTACTACAGTGGTTTAATGGAAAATAATAAACCCTTTCATTCTTTGACATATATTTTTCTCATTTTTAAAAAGCATCACTTATGCGGTTTATTTTAATTATTCTCAATATGTTTTCTTCATTGTAACTAAATTTTAGAAACATTCAACTATTTATTGAAATATGGACATCCATGATAATTTAGTTCCTTTTTATCTTTGTAATCCTTTTGATATAGCCTTTGATTATGCTTTGTGGCATTATTATGAAACCCACTTCCTTCTAAGGGGTTTTGACATGATTTTGATTTATTTATAGTTTTATTTCAATCATTAGAATATATATGCATGTTAATATTATGATTTTCATTATTTTATGGGTGGTACCAGAATTATAGTGCCCTAAAATACATTGGGTAAATATTTTCATATCTTCAGATAATATGGGGAGTGAACCTAATCCACTATGCAACTCTGTCCACTACAATTATGGGAATGGGGAGTGATCCCACTCTAGTCTAGGACTCTATAGACTATAATAATTAACAATGAGCATTGAATTATTCTTATGATGTAATTTTTATGTTATTTACATATTTATGATTCCATGAATTAATTGTATGATTACTTTATTCCATGTTTCCTTGATTGTTCCTTTTCTCTTTTTGATATCATGTTATGTACCATAAATTATATGTATAGTCTGACCATTAGGTTAAAAGTTGATTATTAACATACTAAAAATATGATATCACCCGTTTCTTTTGTTTCCATTCACTAGGCAATGAATATGATTATTACTTATGAGAAGTCTATAAGGTGTCTGGTGTGTCACAATTATAGAGAAATGGTCATAAGTATTGTAAACTAAATTGCTTATGCAACTGGTCCTCAAATACCCCAAGCCATCTGTTCTTATGATAGTGAAATTATTTTTTGAGATGTAATTATAATTTTATATACATTATTTAAAAAATTTACGTTTATCTTGGGTTGATATATCAACAACACCACCAAAATTTTAGCTTAAATCATTTAGAAAAATAATTAACTGTAAAAAGCATCAAAATATACTAGATCAAATTGCAACCAAATGATTAGAAATATTTGATCACATAACATTATGAAATCAACTTAACATTTATAATAAAATATCATTTATAACTCGTAAATTCAACTACTAAAATATTTTAATCCCTAATCACATATTCTCTAAAATATGATAATATTTTCCCACATTAACCTTGATATTTTTTATATAAAACCATAAAATCCATCAAAATCTATAAAAAAATGTCTTGAAACACCTTATAATTATATTAATACTTCTATTAAGGGTTATCTATAACTAAATAATGCATTTTTCAACAAACATATAAAAAATATCACATTGTCATAAAATAAATTTTCAAGGTTATCAATTCTTTTTAATATATGTTTCCAATGGTTAACTCAATAATATCAAAAAAATTGACATAAAACCCTATATTATCTAATAAAATTACATTCTTATAAATTATTACAATGTTATTAAAAAAATAATGAAATTATTCAAAAATAACTCCAATGACTTTGTCACCAAATCTCCCTTTTAATCCCTATGTCTATCTGCATCTCATCAATAAATGTTTATAAAAATAGTTTTCCAAGATAACCATAATAATAACATTTAATAATAGAACTAAAATAAATGTTATCTAACCCATAACTATGAATTATTCATAAAATGTCATAAAAATTACTAAATGTTTACTTATCACCCTAGAATATAATCACACAAGGCTTTAAAAAGGGTATTTATACTTCGGAACTCTTGATCAACCTTAAATTTATGAACAATAAAATAAAATAAAACTACATCCTAACTATTTAAATTTTTTTATATAGTCACTTTAATCATTTGACTTCCTTCATAAGAATTAAATTGGGCTTTAACTTTATATTATTTTATACATCCTTCTCATAAAAAAATAATATCTGAAGATATGATAATATCAATGTAATATTTTTTCTTATATTAAATATAATAAAAACATTTTAATTAATTTCAACCTTATATAAGTTATTTTTAATTTCTTTATCTAGAACATATAGCCTTTATAAACCGTTATTCCTATGATCTTGCTAACCCCCTTCATGATATTTTCTCCTAGTGCATCTATTTTCAAAATTCCTATACTCCTAATATTCAAAAAATTCAATTTTCATTGATACCTTAAGAAGATATTTATTCCCCTCCATTTATTTAACCAACATATTAATTTTTTCCATGATATTTTATTACTATTTTCCATCCTTTTCAACATATAATACTTCTAAATATTCTTTTTGTAAAATTATATAGGTGACTCTTTCCACATTCTTATCAAATAGAATGTCGAATATTTTTTCCTGCATGATATTTATTACCTGAACTTCCATGAGAGAAATTTTTTATCTTTTTTATCATGTTTTGAAATATATTTATGTTTGGAATATTAATAAAAACTCATGATAGATTGTTATGTATAACCATAATATTTTTCACTCTAGCTCATATCTAATTTTCTCATGAAGATAGTCATTTCATTTTCAATCACAATAATTATTAAGAGGATTTATAATGGTTCTAGAAACTGACTAAAAAATTTATAGTGTGAGTATAAATCATCAATAATCATAGTGTTAAATCATATAATATTGAAAATATTTCCAAATAAATCCTAAATTATGAAACATTCCATAGACGTAATACACTTTAGGTTTATCCTATATAACTTTGGTTTATTGTAAGTTTTCATAGGTTATATCCTCTCATTTCTCATTAATTTATTTCAAAAAAAAAACTATACCCTACTTTGATACCAATTATGGTGACTTGATAAACACAAAAATAAATATTTCATCATTTTGGATAAATATAGAATACATCTTATAATAAAAAATGTCTAAGAACCATAATGGTTTAGCGTATTTGAATACTAGATACACTATCTACTAATTTTATGTAAGGTATTTAAAATATACCACATTGTTCATCTCACACAGTATCCTTTATAGTAATATACAAATTAATAATCTTACTCATAACCTAGGGAAATGGAAACATAAGAATTGGTGATCTCAGATGATAAATAAGGTTAGACCTGATTTATGTCAATACATGATCATATTTTGTAATAAAATAATAGTATTGTTATGAAAACATGATCATAACTTATGAAAAACACATCCAACAAGTTATAGACTATAAATCACAGGTCATGGAATAAGGATTTTTCATAATAAACGACATGAGTTATGAGAGTATAGAATCACAAATAATCAATATGGATCCATGTAATCATATCAAAACATATGATATAACATTTTTTAATAAAATTATGTATTGAGAAACATTTCCTTATTCAAATATCACTACCAATAATTTCATAGTGGACAAGGTCCCATAATGGATTAGCTTCAGTCCATATTCCCATAAACATAGTGGATATAGTCCCATAGTGTATTTGGTTCACTCTATATTCCTTTTCATATGATCTCATGATATTTAATGATTTAACCAATTAATAACTGGGCGATATAATTTTATACCTACCTACCAAATAATAAAGACCATAAATATTCTTTCTACAAGTTAAACAAATACTCATCATTTCATCATTACTTAATTAACCAATGATATTGAAATAGGTTTCATGAAAGCCTCCCTTAGACCTAAAAATAATAATCTATTTAGAGAAATATAATTTATGGTATGACCATATCATATTCTTAGTGAATGATAATATTCCTTAAAGGATATTTATATATATTAAAAACACGTTCATAAAAGCATTCAAAAAATGAAATGAAAAACAAGATGAAATATACGTTTATTTTTGAGACATTATAAAAAAATATAAAATGGGAATAATATTTTATCTATAAAATAATGGTAAATTTTAATTTAATTTAAATTATTAATAAATTACATGTTAATAAAAAATTCATTTAGTTCATAGACACTTAAGAAAAATATATTTTTACACTTTTGTAATGAAAGTAAAAATTAGTCATACATAATATGCCTGAAAATAATCCTTTTAAAAAATTTTAAATAAATTAAAAGGTAGTAAAAAATACCTTAATGAAAAATTTATCTTTATCATAAAATTCATAAAATGATATTAAATAACATAAATAGAGAAGAAAAAGGATCCCAACCTAACAAAATATAAAAGGTCAACTTTGATTTAATGAATTATTTCATCCCTTTTGAGTACCAAATAGGTGGGATAGAAATAATACTTAAAACAATAACCATATAAGAAGAAAATAGATTATTTCTAGGAGAGATATATCATAGTAATCCTCCAATTAATATTGAAACATAAATATTCCATGCTAAAAGCGTGATTGTAACATAAACCCTTACATATTTGGTAGACATTAAATTAAAACCTCCTGAAATAGAGAAACATTGATGGATTAGTAAAAAACATAATTTTAATGAAAAATATATATTAAAAAAAATTCATATAAAGAATACAAACCACATAAAATTAATAAGGAAGTTATTTTGAACTTTTCTTAATGAAGGAAAATTAAAATGAGGAAATCCTGACAACTTTGGTAATGCTTGAATCAAAAATAAATTGAATGAAGAAAAATATTATTATTTTGAAAAATAACTGAATTACATGAAATTTCAAGTTTAAATATATTCATGGGACATTAAATACACCATTTAAATAATATTTTGGTAAATATTATGTAACATGACTCATGATATTAGAATGCAAGGCCAAAAAGTCCTTACAAAGATCATATCATTTGAAGTAAGAATCAAAAAATTAAGTGAGTATGTGAAATAAATGTAAAAAAATAGAAAATATGTAAATAAAGAAAAATATAATTATATATCAATACATGCATAATATTTTCATAGAATAATTAATGGAGAAGTGATATAGCCAACAAAAGGAAATTTAATTAAAAATCACCATACCTCAAGTCCAAAAATTCTTTATATAAACTATAAAATACTACTCACAATTATTTTATACAGAAACCATTTTAATATTTATTTTAATAATAATAATTCACTAATAATTCAAATTTTCTGATATATTAACATTTATTACTTAAAATCATTATTCATGTGTCAATTGTTCTATTTTTCATGTATGTTTTAGCTCTAAGAATCTGATTCTTGATCCTTGTCCTTTGATTCATCATATAAATAATGTTAATATTTTATCAAATATATATTTTTTTTCATTTCATAAACTTTTATAATCATCCATGTGTGGAAGTGAAAAAAAATTAATTATATCACCTCGTAGAGGTGTTAGTCCACACATACACAGAAGTGATATTTCAATTATTCAATGGATGAAAAGAAAGGAAGGTATAAAATAATTTATCTTCTAAGATTAATAATTATTTCAAAAATATCATATATATTCATTAAATATATATATATATATATATATAACCATCAATAGGATACGATGAGGAAGAAATAAATACCTCGCTTTATGGAGGTAGTAGTCTTCATATATGCAAGAGCAGCACATTTTTTTCTATTAGAACTATGAGAAGTAGATAATGGTTATTATATAAATATAGTAAAATTTTAGTTTATTTATGATAATTATTCCAACCATTTTTAGGGATATAATTGATTCTAAATATGAGGGAGAATAAATAAACTTAAAGGAACCCAATTATGATAATTAACTCCTCTTCAGGTACCCTCCTTTGGCTCATAGTATAAGCGTTATTAGGTTGGTCTTTTGGTGATAACAAAACCTATAGAAAAAAGAAATTATATTTTCAATGTTATTTTGGTCATTATTGGTGAATATGTGATTCTAATAGTGCTTGGATAAGTGAATTTATGAGGTTCTACTTTATAAGTGAGATGAGTGACACCCTTGTGAATACCATTAACATTAAAATAATTAAAATACGTTGTATAGTAAAGTGTCAAAAAATAATCCCAAATTAAAATATGAGGCTATAGACTATTTAAATACACTTAAAAATCTAATAAATATTATTATATGATATTAGAAGCTTTATGCCTTAATTTATCCCCTTTTAAACCCATTTTACTCTTTATTGTAATAACTTGTTATTTTACCATGGTAAATTAATTTTAGGTCCCAAAGTGAAATAAATATTTAAAAAAAAAATCTAAACAATGATTCTAAATATTCAATACATTTTATATATTTCAATTTTTAAAGGTGGAAGAAATTAATTTTAATATAATTATTCAAAACTAACAAAAAATCAATTTTTTATATTTCTTTTTAATTAAAAAAATCATTTTATAGAAAAAAATGTATATAATTGATCTAAATGAAATTTATTAGATTATAGATACGAAAATAATAATTTTATTCCTTTTAATGAAATTTATAACCAAATAGATCATTTTTATTGCATTATTAATAGAAAATGACTCAAATAGTTTTTATTAGAAAAACATATAAATTAGGTTTCAGAAGACTTTTTTGGGGTTATAAATTCAACATAATAGTTTTAAATGATTTATTTTGAACTCCCAATAAATATTTTGTGAAACTAATGTTTTTATATATTTTTAATTCCAGCTTATATTACAATGATGTCCTAAAAATTAAAATATTTGTAAAAACAATATTTTTCACTATCCACCTAAAAATAAAGCATTCTAATTTTTTTTTCAAAAATTCAATAGAAGCCAGTTTTGTATGATTACTATAATAATTAACTATATTTTATTAGAATAAATTTTTAAAATTTATAAATTTATAAATTTAATTTTCAATTGAAACATATATAATTTATAATAAGAATAAATTTTTTAAAGAAAACATTATTTTTAGTCATTTTTATTTATATTGATAATCCTTAAATATTTTTAATCATTATATAAATTTTAATTATTTTATTTAATAAAATTTTTATAATTTTATCAATTAATTTTATTATTATGATTTCCTTATAAGTATAAAATTTATAAAAATTATGCAATTCATCAAAACAGTTTCTCTAAAAGTAATTATATTTAATAAGTTAAGTAGTACCCTGTTAATTTTAAAAAATATATTATTTTTAATTTAAAGTAAATTTTATTGTATTTCATTTTTAATTATAATATTACATTATTCATTTTAGTTCTATATTTTTGTGTAACATTATAAATCAAACATTATATTACTTAAAGGATAATTATAGTTAAAATCTCTGGATGTTATAAGAGGTTTATTGATGAGTTAACTCATATTAGAGTGTTAGCATAGTGCATTGTCCTAGGTATAGAGTTTTACGTTTTTAGTTGTGTGAGGACTGGTTTTTGAATTTAAGGAATCATTGTTAAGGTGTTTAATTTTTTCATTCAGTCCTGAGAACCATGTGATGGCATAATGGATAACATATCCATTCACCAAAAATCTGATAACATATTGGTCAAATAGGTTTAATGAGACATTCGTTGTGGGGAAAGAGTAGTACAAACATCATATATGAATGAGTGCTTTATTTTCCAAGTCCTTATTGTGTCAAATCCCTAGATATACTCTTTTGATCATGGTTGATCTTGTTAAATATAATAATTCCATTACATAGATATATTTCTTGGATTTCTAGGATGGGACATGAAGATGAATTGTTGAGTGATGAGACTTCTGATCAAGGTCTATATCACGAGGTGTTTCATACATATAGTTAAATATTGATGGGCCTTCTTACTGAGTGAAAAAACCCACCTAATACAGTTCAAGAAGATTTATCATTCCATGTCAAATAGTTTATTATTCCAACTTCTCAAGATAATGATAAACATAGGTTGAGAATGATGGATGAGTTTTAGAGGTAAGGGATTCCCTAGTTCCATGGATTTCCAAGATAATAGATATTTTAGGATTGGATTTAGTCAATGATCTGAGTGTTCAGTTTTATTTAAAAACCTTATAGCCTGATGTTGAATATTTTAGGTATTTTTATCTAGAATGTGGAGAGACACCCATGGTCTTTGGTCACCATAACTCATAATGAGGCGATTCTTCCTTAGATTGAGTTTAAGTGCCTCTTCCACAATTATTTTTCACAAAATAATATTAGATCATTGTATATTTAGGAGATACTAAATATATTGTATGAAATTTTGACCATTTCTGAGTACATATCAAGATTCAATAATATCAAGGGAAAATAACTTGGTATTATTAATGATGGATAACTCTAAGCATATAATTTTAGTCTTATGTCTCGGTAGAGATGTCTGGGAAGTAGTGGAGTCTCTATGTATCCCTACATATTCTTGGGTGTTGGAGAAAGAGTTTGTTATAGATAGGAAGCAAGCTGGTATAGGTATTGAGAATCCTAATGAAAATTTGTGCCATTTTCAGAAGACTTTTGTTATAGGATTCTAGATGTAAGAGGCATCTGGTTAATCATTCGTATACCCAGGGATGATGAGTGAATGGATAGGATTAGAGATTCTATCAGGGGAAGATATGAAATGCTATGCTTATGATGTGAGGAGTATCATTCTGTGTGACTGCTTGACCCGTTGTATAATATAGAGTGGTCGGACATTCTATGGGATACTACATCTGAGATAGTTTGTATGACTAGGCCTATCTCTAATGTGGTAAGAGAAACTGTCTCAGAGGTGATTTTGGTAGGGGAGATATAAATTCATTAAGTGGTGGAGCTAGAGGGGATGATATTATGACCCAAATACACCACCACCACCCCAAACACCTCAAGTTAAACTTAGATGATTGGTGGTAAGGGATGCAGTCAGTTGTAGTCCATTGAACGATACGGCCCATGGGTGCCCGACATGATTCAAGGTATCAAATTTTTATTTTTTACATTAATATCAATACTTATAGATATATTCATGATCCATTTATTCATTTAGCATTCCTTTATTCAAGAACATGCTATTCTATTAGAGCCTATTTCAGAATCCATTAAACTAAAGACTCATACTATGAGTGATCCTTTAATCAAAAACATTTTTAGATAGTGCTAACTAATGAGATTGGTTCACCTTGTATCTATTTCTATCTTAAATTAAGATTTATGAAGTCATCTTGGGAGTGGAATGGCTATCTATAGTTAATTATTTGGAAGACTATTTCAACACAAGGGTGAGGTGATTTTGATTTTATGGTTCAAGGGTTTCTATTTAGGATGAGAGGGGTTTCTTAATGATATGATAATATTTAATGTATCCGAATTTATATGTCATCACACAAAAGTTAATGATATTTACCCTTTTTATAACATATTATTTATATGATCAATATCCAATAGTGTTGGAAGAGTATTTGGATGTATTCTAAGGGGATGCACCATGATTAACTTTTGTTCAGGTGGTTTATTTTTTATCAACCTACCCCATGGGGTTACAATAATATCTTATCTTCCTTAAAAACCCCCATTGAGTATTAGGAGTTGATAAAGAAGTTAGAGGAACTTTAGGAGAATGGTGTTATCAGACCCATTGAGTCCCTACAAGCATGAAATGTTTTGTTTTTCAATAAGCATGATGAGAACATGGGGGTTTATATTAAGCATCGTCATTTAAACTAGGTTACTGTAATGAATAAATTCCCTCTTTAGAATAAGGATGATCTCTTTGAATTATTGGAGGGAGTTAAGTGGTTCCTAAAGATCAATCTCTTGCATGGATATCCTCATTCTCATGTTTATAGATTGGATATTGTAAAAATGTAATTCAAATGGCACAATGGATATTATGATTTCTTTTTTATTTCATTTAGAATTATGTATTATCAAATCATGCTCATGAGACTCATGATTCATATCTTTCAGCCCTTCCTAGACCGGTTCATAGTTGTGACCATCAGAAACTTCTTCATTTATTTAGAACCCAAGGTAGATCATGTAGATATTTCAAGGTTGGCTCTAGACTTACTTTGGGGGCATCAATTTTATGATAATCTATCAAAGTAACATATATTTATCATATAGGTTTGATTCATAGTGAAATTCATCCTATACGATGGATTAGTTATAGACATAAAAAAATATATTTTTTATAATGTGGGATCCACCTAAGAACATGTCTAATGTGTATAGATTCCATATGTTGACTGTGTATTATCAAAAAAAAATTAGGAAATTTTATAGGATCACGAACCCTTTTACCATCATGAACTGAAAGGGTAAACCATTATTTTGGTCCGAGTGATGTCAAAGGGAATTTTAGGAGTAGATACAAAGACATACTTGAACACTTATTTTTATATTTCTAATAGAGGGAGTTTATTTCATCAGGTTATTTGATGATTTTGGATTTAGAATCATATGTGTGTTGATTTAATTGAAGAAAATGATTTCCTAGATTTCTAGGAAACTCAGTCCCTATGAGAATAATTATGTGACCCATGTATTGGTGCTACAATAAGTTATTTTTATTTAATAATTAGATGCACTACATCTGTGGTGAGTGCTTTGAAGTCTATATGGACCCTTGGAGTCTTATATATATCATTTAGTATAGGGATCTTATCCTTAATTAGAAACATTATATGTATTTCTTGTAGGACTATGAATTTTAGGTAGACTATACTCCATGAAAGGGAATTTCAGTGGAAGATTACCTTAGAAAGACATCCCATTTTTAGTTTTCATGAGATTCATCAAAGTTATTGGACTCGTTTCGTTTTCCATTCTAGACGAGGGAGGAGTATATTAGCTTCAATTGATGTTAATTACCTATCGACTTCTTTAGTTCATGAGTGAGGCTCATATTGGGGACATAAGTTGTGGGGTGTTGCATGATTAGAAATTCATAGGTGAAACACCAAATATATTATGTGAATATGGGAATCATTCTATCTTATTTTTAGGATGAGAGGTAGTCCTAGTCATGCTATGAGAAGATTTATTTAGAGAGTTATATACTTACCCTTGGTTGTATATCCTATAGTGGTAATGATATATAGAGGCCGTTAATTTTGATTTTTGTTCGTAATAATTAAGAGGAGTATTTCCAAATTTGTTTCATGATGCCTCACCTGTCAGCTAGTGATGGTAGAGAATAAGATACTAGGGGGTTTTCCAAAATCCCATGAGGTTCTATTGAGGAAGTGGGATTTTATACTGATAATTTTTTTATGGAGATTCCCTGATCCATGATAGGTCATGGATCCATCCATATGAGTTTTGATTGACTGAATACATTTTTTTAGTTCCATTTAGTCTAGGAGAAGATTTTAATAGAGATATTGATGAGGATGTAATTGTAGGATTTCATTCATCTCTATGGGGTTACCATGAATATCAAATAAGATTGAGATTCCAAATTTATATATTTTATTTTGAGAGTATTTCATGAAGGATTTGGGACCCATTTGGGGATGATTATAGAATTTGATCCTTATACGGATGGCTAAATAGAGAAACCCAGTCATCTTCATAAAGGAATTCTAATACCATTCATGTAAAACCTCATCCAAACTCGAGAATAACATTTTATAATTGTTTATTTAATTTACAATAAAAATGATCACTCTACTATCATCTTTACACCATTCAAATCACTTCATAGGGGACCTTGTTGTTCAACCATGTGCTAGATGGAGATGGGTGAGTTATCACTCATGGGTCCAGATATAGTGTGAGTGAGGATAGAGAAGGACTATGTGATCTAGGAGTAGATGAAGACTACTTAGATCCATCAAAATTCCTACATAGACTTTCAAAAAAGACATTTTATGTTCAAATATAGGGACCATTTGTTCTTTATGGCCTCACATCACTAAGAATTTCACTGGTTTGGTTAGGGAGGTAATATTTCCCTATGATTCAACCATTCACTCTACAACCTATGTAAAGCTGGTGAGGTTCCATAAAAAAAATTGTTCCCCCATAATTATTCCAAGTACATAAAATCTTCCACATGTTACCATTAAGGAGATACATGAAAAATCCATACCATGTCATTAACCAGAGAGAGTTGGACATTGAGTACGAATACACATTTTGTAAGTACCTAGTGGTGATTGAGGATCGTTGGGATATGACCCTTCATCGAAAAATTTATTCCACTAGTGAACATCCTTTGGAAGTATAGGAACCTCTAGGGGAGATCATGGGGTATGAGAGCTAGATGTATACTAACTACCCACACCATTTTGAGTATATTGATCATTTTGGAATATAAATCCTTGAAGGGGGGAGTGTAATCAATCTGGGTTTTGATATTTAACAATATAAATATTTAAATATATATATATATATATATGAGTTTAGTAGTGATATTTTGTGGATTTTTGGGCATTACGAATCCCCAATATTAATATATTAAAAATAGTATATTATATTTGTTCCCCATGCGGGAGTATTCATCTTTATCTTTATTATTCTTCTGAATTTTGTCTTGAATAAAAAAATGATATCATGATTGATTTTAGAATATGGGTTTTAACATAGGAATAATGAATGTTATATTCATATCATGTCTCATGGAAGATCATAGTGATGGATTATGTTAGAAAAATAAATTAAATAATTAACTGAAATGCTTAATTAATTCAATGAACTAATATTTAAATTATATAAACATCCTTCGACCAAATATTTATTTTTTGATACATATCCCTTAGAGATGTTATAGGATCCTCCAAAGGATAAATCAATTGTGGTGATTATCTTTTATAATCTCATAACAATAAACGATTCAATGAAGTCACCAACAACATTGGCATGAACACATTCTTGTCTAATGAATGAAAAATTGTTGAGGTAGGTAATTTTTATTTCTAGATTTTCTATGTTCTTATTTGATTTTATTGGAATTTATTTCTATTTTTTAATAATATTGTTAACTTTTGGACTCATTAATTAATTGAATTTCTAAATTCTAATTTTTCATTATTGATCATAAACATGTGTTTTTTATATTATCCCAAATATCTTAACCAATGATCATTTTTTGGGTTCACATCATCCATCAGGGCTATTCACTTTTCTTGTTTTTTGAATTTCTACCAATTTTATTGTATGATCATTGTTAATGACGATTTTTTCAAGGATATGACTAATACTTGTGTGGTTTAAATCATGATCGAGACTGAAATCCATGTTTGAGTGTCTATTAATTTCAATGAACATATCGGAGTGTAAGAGAGTCAATATATGATGGTATATCATTGATGCAGGGTAGTGTTAATGGATTCTTGAGTAGATGAATTTAGTGCGATGGGTGGATTGTGCATAATGACAGAATATCCCATTTTCTGAGAATAATGGAAAAAACTTTACCTATGATGGAAATTCTTCAAGTATCATTGCATATGAAAAAGGAATCGGGGATAATTGATTGGAGATTTGTGGAAGATAGAGAAATTTGGGTGAAAATTTGAATCTGATAGAAATTTCATAACTACACAACATATAGTTCTGGTGAAGACATGTCTTGTTCATCAGCTATTGTGATGTCTTAGGTTTCAGCCTAAGTTAAAACACACACATTGTTTTATTGAAATTCACACCATAGGTCCCTAGTTGACTATATTGTGGGTACTGAGATTATATTATAATGAGACACTTTGGATTTACATACTCCATGGGTCGTGACCACACATTTTGTATAACTTTTTTACATTAAATGAGAGGTTTCAGTACACATTGGTTACCACCATTATTCCCACATGCCATTTATTTTAACCTACATGCCCTATTTTTGTACACACTGTGTACCTTGTATAAAACATGACATAATAGTTATTTTCATATTTTTATCATAAATTTTACTACTCAAAATACCATAAAAATTATAAATTTATGTATAATTGTCACATATTCATATTAAAAGAATAATGTGGGTTACAATAATAGTTTTCTTAAACATGGATTTTAAATCATTTTTATTCATTTTTTATATTCACTTATAAATCCATACATTTCCATGTAATTATTTGAAAATAATTTTTATTTTGATCATTAATTAGATCGAAAATCCAATTGCCCTTTTTATTTTACGATAGTATTTTTAGAATAAAATATTATATTTTTTAATTATTGATGTAAATTTTAATTAATAATTGTACACATGTCAGAATGCATATTTTCATTGAATACCACGGATGAGATCACAATGTTTTATGGTGATAACGATCCCATAAGTCAATCATGGAAAAGACTAATAAAATATTGACATCAATTCAATATACAATGAATAATACTTTAATATATGGTCTTAATAAGAAAAAAATATGTCACAATATAGAGAAATCAAAAATAAAGATTTTATTTAGCAGTATATAAGACTTGTTCAGATGGTTAGATGGTGATCCATGTGATAGAAAATTAGGACTAATTTTGACATAATTTTTTTGTTTTTATATTTATAATATTTAATACCATATCATCCCCACCACTCTATAAATATATTTCAATCACCAAAGGAGGGGAATATTTTCTCATGGGGATTTTTTCAATGAGTTTTCTGAAAGTTTTTTTACTTCAATTTAAACTAGTTTTATTTTTCATTTTATTTTCATCTTTATTCTGTTCTTATATTTTCATATTTTAATTTAATTTTTATCATTCATTTATCTATTAATAATCCCATATTTTTCATTTATAAATCTTTAAATCAAGATCATGTATGAAAAACATGAGGAATTTATTGGCGATTAATCCATTTCTGAAGACAAGGAACCCTTGTGTGTCCACTTTCCACTTGAGGCTTAGATTTTTCTTCCATATAATTTTCTCTCAATCAAGGAATTATAAGTGTAGTTTTATTTTCAATCATTTAGTTCAAAAAATATTTAAAATATGGAAAAATAGGGTGTTCACATAAATTATTTATTTTCTTCATTAATTAAATATGAAACTAATTTAAGGTATTGATGGTCCACTCGGGGAATTATCCTGTGAGAGTTTCCTTTCTTCCCAACACCGATCATTATGAATTCATTAAGTTTTAATTGTATATAAAAATTTTAGTTTTCAATTCTATAACATCAAACACCAGTTTCTATTTCTTTCCTAGAAAATAACTTAATAAATATATAATAATTTTAGAAATACTGAGTAATTGATAGTGAAAGATTCACAAGTGATACACACTTGGACGACCACTATACTTTTCTAAATAAAATATAAATAATATTTTCCACAACCAATAATAGGTTTGTAAAAAAATCAACTCTTTATAGGATCCATGTTGTATTTCATTATTTATTTAATTTTCTTTTTCTAATCATTTTTATAAATTTAAGAAAATACAAAAACAAACTTCTCAATCACCCTCACCCAGTGACGAAACTATTTTATTATTTTCTATATAGGTGTGTAAAAACAAAAAATCATATTTACTAAGAGAAAAAAATTCAAATAGGTCATCAAGTTCCTCAAAGAGGAACTCAAGTACACAGTATTATATGTATATCTTATGAAATAACTCAACTCTAGGAGTGATTCCCAAAGTTCCATTGAGAAGCGTCAGATGCACCAAATGGGTCTCTATTGTTTTATCATAATTTTTCGAAGAATTTATAATGTTTGATGCCATTAATAAAGGAAATCCACAACCAAAACTCATTTATCTATCCCTAGAGAAGATTATTAAATGACACATGCATGCCGCTACACTTATAAAGGATAAAAACTAGAAGAATATCAATGTCACATTATGTAAGGTAATATGTAACATGATATTCTCATGCATTAATGAGAATAAAAATTTCCACTATAACTATCTCTAGTATAAGAATAAATTACTATCAATATTTTAGAATTTGAGGAAAGGCAAGAGTATCTTGAAAACCTGCCTCCATCCATTAAAACCCAAATCCATGAAACATTTTCCATTTAAGTGAATCAAAACCAACTCATAGAGTAAATATTTTCTTAAACCCAATTGCATCTCAATTCATTGAAACACAGTTTATAATTACCACTCAATGTTTAAAATTTTTATATATGGAAAATAAATGTTCTTCCTTGGATTATGGATAATAAAAATAAGATGTACTTGATGAGGAAAAAATAGATCTCCCTAAATTGATTGAATAATTTTTGGAGAAATTACATGAGAAGATTCTGAGTGCTATGTAAAGAGAAAAAAACGTATGAAATATTAATTAATGAGGAGGATTTATATTAAAATTAATATAACTTCAATTTTATTTATATTAGATTATTTTTTGAAATTTCATTTGAAAAATATTTTAATGCATAAATTTTGAAAGAATCTTTAGAAGATGAAAAATTAAAAATGATGCTATATTACAAGAAAAGGATAAAAATCCTTTATCCTATCTCTCTATGTAATATATTTATTATTTCCATGGTTAATGAACTAATGTACTCTATATATGAGATTATCACTAATAGAAATAAAGTGAGGATAATTTGGAGGAAACAATATTTTGTTTCAAATCAAATAAACCTTATCCAACATCATATATTGGATAACCATCAGTTTCGAATGTATGTGGAATGTAAAAACCTATAAACCACTAGGGGTCCAAACCAAGATTTTCATTCATTTATTTTTCAATTTCAAATTTTCCTTCTAATTTCTAATTTTTATGATTTTTCAACTTTTTTTATTTTCATTTTATAGGTCCTTAGTGAGTATCTCTTAATATCTAATGTTAAAAACTATCTTTATAATAAATCAGGTTATATATATCTTTTATTATTATTTTTAACTCCCTAATTAAGTTTTTATTCTAAACCTTAAAAATAATTGCTTAATCAAAAATGGGTTAGTGATACTCTGTGAGGAACCGACTCCAGAAAACCTGGAGCCGGTGCCTTCTGAAGATGATGTGTGTCTTGAAATAAAAACATGCACTGATAAACCCACATCATGTCCAATACAAAGGATCGAGTTCGATTTGGGTTCTGGGAAACTGGAAACTTCCATGATGTTTTATCTGATAAAAGTTGTTACCTGAAAATCATAAATCAAAACGTAGGGTGAGCAGAAGAATTCCCAATAAGGGGTTTTAAAAATAATAAACCAAAGTAACTTTTGAAAGCATTCTTTAAAACTATGCATGGAAAAATGAAACAAGTACATGTAAAAAAATATAAAAGTGCTCAATCAAGATTTCCAAGGAATACATGAATCAATTAAGAAATTTTTCAAAGGAGTAAAAAGGGTCATTGTTGGTTGGAGTGGATAATCAAGAGGGGGGATGAATTGAGTTCCAATTAAAATTTCTGTTAAAAATACTTCTCTTAAAATCCCCCAATTTAAAAACAAAGTTAAACTGTAATGAATCTATACAGTGTATAAAGGTTCAATTAGTTTCTCAAAGATTGATTAGGTCTCTGTTAACTTAATTTGAAGATTAAAATTACATTTGAAACTAACTTACTGGTTTACAATTAGTACAAACACTTGCGAATTTAACTATCAAAGTAGCTTTAAAATAGTTTTGTATTTCAAAGTAATAGGTAGCGGAATATGTAAAATATATATGTAATACTTATAGACTTAATATAAAAACACATAAAAGTTAACCAAGAGGTTCAGTATCAAGCCGAGACTCATTCCTCTCAACAATTTATATAAATTGATCCACACCCTGGATCGGGGGTAAACAACAGTACACTACAGTCCAGGTACAAAGACATCTACCACAGTTCTTCGTGGGAAAAACAAGCAATAGCTCACAGGCTGTTCAGGTCTTACTCGACCTCTACCACCATCCACAGTGGAAAAAAAGAGTTATGGAGTTTGAGTGAGGATTTAAGAATCCTCCAGTTTAGCATAGGAGGCAGTGTGTGTGTGTAAAATAAACAGGATACATGAACTGCTCAAAAATGTAATGAAAGAATAACTAAGAGAAGTATGATTGAGTTTAGAAATGATTTAGTGATTAGTAGTGCAGCTCTGGACTCGTTTGGTTTATCAGAAAAGCTTTTGATTCCTTCTCTGGTTTTTCCCAGAAAACAGAGTGTCGTTTTCTTCTTTGATTCTTGGTTCATCTTAGCATCCTGAGTTCATGAAATGTTTGTTGTAGTTCTTCACTAAAGATGTATCTTGTGTTCTCCTCTAGAATAAGTTTCTTCATGTATGTCCAAGATTCTTTTAGTATGGATGTAGATTAGAGAAAACAAAATGCTCCACTCTTGAATGCTTGTTCAGCTCTTTCTCTTTCACCCATCGTGTGTCTTATTTTTTGCTTTCAAGGAGTGTCATATGCATCATGTATATCCATTGTTATCTTTCCATCACTTTATAGCCTTCTGCTTCGGCAGAAAAGAATAATCTCCTTTTGCATGGGTACTAGGTACGGTTCCCTGACATGCAACAGAAATAATTAAATAACATTAACTGCATTAAAACCATTAAATGTAACCGTTAGCTAAATAAATAAATAGTATGAAGAGTATAGGGTTTGACTGGTTGGTCAAGCATTAGTATCGTTCTATTGGTAGACGTGCACAGTGGTCTTTGAGTCGCAGAACCTTCCATCGGTAGCTCTTTTAAACTTGCATCGGTAGCTCATATAC
The DNA here is from genome assembly GCA_963277665.1 of Viscum album. NCBI lineage: Eukaryota > Viridiplantae > Streptophyta > Magnoliopsida > Santalales > Viscaceae > Viscum > Viscum album. Next base: position 602,171,558 of record OY728130.1, on the reverse strand, counting down.
CGGTGACATTAGTTCCATCGGTAGCTCTTGTTATCGGTAGTTGTCTCTCCATCGGTAGCTCATTGCATCAGTAGTCTATAGTTAGACTTATACTATCAGCAGAATTCTATCGGTAGCTCGATATATCAGTGACTATACTTGTATCAGTAACTACTTGTGAACTGGCTCTATCGGTAGACTTCTGTCTATCATTAGCTTGGGTCTGTTCTGTATCGGTATCTCGGTAGACTGGTTCTATCGGTAGACTTCCTCATATCGGAAGCTCTGGTCTATCTGTTGGTATCTCTTTACATATCAGCGACCTTAGTGTATCGGTGATTCTGTCTATCGGTAGACTAAGTCTATCGGTAGACTCAGTACCGGTAGCTCTAGATAAAACGCAGACCAGTAACTTAATACTTATCTGTTTCATACACAACATATCTGAATGGGTTAGAATTACTTCAGAACTTATATAAACGTGGATAAAAAAAAGATTAAACTATCTCAAGGATTATTTTAAAATTATTATCAACTTGAGCACAGATTGAAAGAATTAATATATAGAAAAACATTATATTGAGATTATCAAAGTATATGAAAACATAATTTGGATTATCAAAACAGGTGAGGTCAAAAATCTCCCCATTTTTGATAATCACAACTTATGATTTTATCATTAAAAAAATATATCAGAGGATATATGACTAATCTCAATTTTCTCAGAGAAAACAGTATGGTATAAAACATAATTTACCAGAGATAGAATTAAATGTACCAGAGATAAAAGAAAAAACCATGATATCAATGGTAAAATTTAGTGGTATCAGATAATATCAGAGAACTAAATGAAATGATATCAGAGGATGAGATTAAAGACACTGGTATTAGAAGATGAAATTCAGAGGTATCAAAGAGGCAAAGCATGACAGATCTTAGATAAAATTACTCCCCCTTTCATTAATATCTCTCCCTCTTTTATACTTAGAGAGTATTTCTCCTCCTTTGTAAAATATTTCTCCCCCTTTGTGATAATCAAAAAGTGGGAAATAATAAAGAGAAGTGGAACAAATAGAAGAAAATCACTTGTATTAAATGTGACAAAAAGGTACAAAGACTGAAAAAAATACATAGGATTCCTATCAAACAGTCCAGCTACTGGATCAATCCACATCCTTAGTGTGAGATTTTCCCATGGGGTCAGAAGAGGATTCAGGTGGTGAGGATTCTGGTGAAGGCTTAAGAATTCCTGAAAAGACCACAGGAGGCTGAGAAACTGACACTTTGTCTGTCCTGTATTGAGGAGTCCTTTGTGTGATCATAGGTTTGAGGCTTTGAATGGCTTGAATAGGAGTCATCTGAATTGGAGAAGTAGTAGAGGCAGAGGCAGGAAAAGCAGGAGGGACAATTACTGTCCTAGAATCATCATGCAGAAAAGGTATCAACATATTTCTGAAATACATAATGATTCCTCCTCCTCTCTCCATAGCGGATATGAAGTCATACTTGTTCTCCAGAAACTTGTCCAAAGCTGGAGTCAATTCTCTTAGCTTTCTAACTTGTTCTCTAAAGGCTTGATTGATAGGAGATAGTTTCATATTCTCAATAAGAAGATTAAAATGATTGGTCATTTGGGTCTTTGTGTAAATTTTGGAGAAATAGGAGTCCACCTTTTCTTTCAATTCATTTTGAGAAGCAGAGGCTTCTCTCATGTAGTCTTGGACTTTCTTCATAATTTCTCTGGCTGAATCTCTGGTAGAAAGAACCATACTGCTCAATTCAGATGAGTCCACAGAGCCACTGGTTGAGGCAGAACCAAGCTCTTCTTTCATCATAGCTCGAATTTGATTCAAATCCATCGAAGGGTTAAATGAAAGAGAACCAATAGAGAAATATATAGTCTCTTTGAAGCTTTTGGTCAAACAACTGATAAGATTTTGAACATCGGATTGCTGGGTTTTAATATGATCTTTCATAGAATTTTTGAAACCCTCAAATACTGAAACCATCTGACTTACAACACTCTTCACATAAGCTAAGTCCTTTTCTGCTTGGGATTTTGAGCTCATGTAAGAGTCTAACGAAATAACAGATTCTTTTAGAGCTTCAAGATCTACTTCAAGTCTAGAAACTTGAGCCTGGAATTCTTTAACTTCTTCAACTATTTCTCCCATAAAAGTTGATAAATTGCAGGCAAGAGATAGTTCAAAAGATCTTTCCAGCATAACCATTTCATCAGCAAAACTATGCTTCATCTCAACAACTGAGGCACTAAAAAATTATTTCATCTCATCCCTTAAGATATCCATATCAGACTTGGTAACCAAATCAACAAGTGCAACTACTGTAGATGCTCTTTCAGAGACTAAACTGACCACGGCGTCAGTCATAACTGATTGAATTGAAGATACCATAAAAACTTCCATTTTCTTTACCTCTTCCACAAAACATTCCTTAAGGTTATTCTTCATCTTATCCAGGTCATGCATTTTGACCACATCTTCAGAAAATAACTTAGAATCGACATCATAAGTAATCTTAGGTCTATTGTGAGATGCCTGATTATCTGAATCTGAATAGTCTAAACCATAGACTATAAAACCAGGGTCTTCTACCCAATAATTAAAACCAACATCCAATGTGACACTTCCATACTTAGATCGATGCTCCCCCTCAATGGGTGCATCCTCAATTAGGATGACAACATTCTCAGAAACATTCATAGTAGCATCCTCAACAGGTCTTTCATCCTGAGGAGAATCTTCCACTATCAATTCCATCACTGCAGCAGCAGGATGATCTTCTGGATTAGGTAAGGGTATGTCAACTTCATTTTCTTCCTCAGTAGGTATGAAAGATTGTCCAATCACTGGAATCAGGCTCAAATAAGCTGAAAGAGATGCTTCACTCTCATGAACATCTTCTTCATTTTTCTACAGCAGCCTCTTCAACAACCTCTAAAGCAGCTTCTTCCTTATCTGATATATGTTGAACTAGATTTTTAGGAGCTGGTCTAGGAGGCAAGTCAGGGTCTCCTCCTTCATCCGTAGAGGACTCTTCCTCTTCTGAATCATCACTTTATTTTGGCTCCACTTCATCAGGTCCCAGACCTGGATCCCTCACATCCTTTGGTCTTCAAGGATGAGTCATCGGATTAAACTTTTCATACACCCTCTGGTCATCATTGACCCATTCTCCTCTCCAAGGGTTCCAATTTATTTTCATGCACTTACAAACTATAGTTGTGATACAGAAGTTATTCTTCACTACCACTATCTCATCTTGAGACTCAGCAACCCCTTTTACCTTAATCATCACAGAGATTAACATAGCAAAGAATAGAGCATTTGTCTTTGATTTCGTCCTTGTCATATCTTCCATGTGGAGCATCAGAAATTTTCATAAACTAACCTTTACACAATGTCTTAAGAGGTGCAGGAGATAGATATCCTTATATCTCAAATTGGAACTGTCTCCTATCCTCGGTATCAAGACATGTTGAAAAAATTTGAACAGCAATCTGTTCTCTCTATCCATTTCTATAACAACTACTTGTCTTTGACTTCCATCACCAGTCAGTTCTTCCAAAGCAGTCTCATAATCGAAAATGTCACTGGTAGGTGGCATGGATCTTGTGACATATCCAGATAGTCCTTCATGTAGAACTTTCAAGAACTCAGCCCATTCAATAGATGAGAATGAAATCTCCATTCCATTCACAAAATAAGTTACTCGATTATCATTCTATGATTCTTCAATGGTTAAAAAACGGTAAAACTGTTTCACTAATTTTGGAATGTAAGGACCATTGTTGTTCGAAAAACACTCTTCCCATTTTTGATCTTCATGTACTTCAAGCACTAAGGACCTGCTAAGTAGCATCCATTCTACACATAGTTCCTTTTCAATCACAATAACTCGATTTTGCAGTTGAGGATTCACTAGGCGTCTCCCAGACCTAGTTCTAGAAACACTTCCACTACCACTTGATTCTTACTCGGTCCTTTTCTTCTTTGTTTTCGGCTCAATAGAGTCATCTCTGGCGGTAAGAAGTTTGGTTTTTTCCATCGTAGGTTCGAAGGATTTAGGTTTCTCTAAGGATTCGGGAGATAAGGTTCGAGGGTTAAGGTTTGAGGCTCGGTGGGTTTTGAAGTAGCTCATACTTTAATTTTATCATTTAGGAATCATAAACGAAATAAACAAAATAAAATAAAGTAAAAACGATTCAGATTCTGGAGGCAGACAGAAGTTTTAAACTAGTGCGCACATCGGTGAGAATTTCTATCATTGAGGTTTTACATCGGTGATGTTTTCTATCAGTGAGGTTACATCGGTGAGGTTTTCCATCGGTGAGGTTCCATCGGTGAGGTTTTCTATCAGTGAGGTTACATCGGTGAGGTTTTATATCAGTGAGGTTACATCGGTGAGGTTTTCTATCAGTGAGGTTACATCGGTGAGGTTTTCTATCAGTGAGATCACATCGGTGAGGTTTTCTATCAGTGAGGTTACATCGGTGAGGTTTTCTATCAGTGAGGTTACATCGGTAAGAATTTCACATCGGTGAGAATTTTACATCGGTGAGAATTTCACATCTGTGAGAATAGTTACCGATTGAGGTTAAACATTCCTAACTCGTGTCTAATGTAACTTAACCTATCCAAACTGAAAGGTTTAGTAAAAATGTCGGCTAATTGATGTTCAGTACCTATAAACTCAAGATTAATATCACCCTTTTGGTAATGATCTCTCAAGAAATGGTGCCTTACATCAATGTGTTTGGTCCTAGAGTGAGACACAGGGTTCTTCGAGATATTTATTTCACTAGTATTTTCACAGTTGATTGAAACGTGCCTAAAGTCATATCGATAGTCCAAAAGACTGTGTTTCATCCACAGAATTTGTGCACCGAAACAACCAGCAGCTATGTACTCTACTTCGACAGTGGATAATGCTATAGAATTATGCTTCTTACTACACCAAGATACTAAGGACTTTCCTAATAAGTGACATGTTCCTGAAGTGCTTTTTCTATCCAACTTACAACCAACAAAATCAGCATCTGAATAACTCAATAACTCAAAGGGTTGTACTTTTGGGTAAAACAAACCAAAGTTTACAGTATGTATAAGATACTTAAAAATTATTTTAACAGCATGTAAATGCGATTATTTTATATTATCTTGAAATCTTGCACACATACACACACTAAACAAAATATCTGTTCGACTAGAAGTAAGGTAATGTAAGCTTCCAATCATACCTATATAATTGGTTTGATCCACCGGTTTCCTAGTTTCATCTACATCCAATTTACAAACAGTACTCATAGGAGTTTCACATTCCTAAATACTATCCAAACCAAAACGTTTTAAAAGATCCTTTGTATATATACATTGATTCAAAACAATACCATTTTCATGTTGAAACACTTGAAATCCATGAAAATATTTAAGTTCTCCCATTAAACTCATTTCAAATTCATTTTGCATATTCTTTGAAAAATCAGTACATAACGAATGTTCAAAATATCCAAAAATAATATCATCAACATAGATTTGAACTATTAAAACATCTTTAGAAATTATTTTAATAAAAAAGTTGGATCAGCAATCCCTTTAGTAAAACTTTTTGAAATAGGAAAATTACTATGTCTATCATACCATGCTCTTGGAGCCTATTTTAAACCATATAAAGCTTTAGAAAGTATAAAAACTTGATTTGGAAAATGAGGATTTGTAAATCCAGGTGGTTGTTCAACAAAAACATCTTCAACAATAAAACCATTTAGAAAAGAACTTTTGACATCCATTTGATATAACTTGAAATTCAGATGAGATGCATATGGAAGTAAGATCCTAATGGATTCTAATCTGGCTACAGGTGAAAAGGTTTCCTCATAGTCTATTACTTCTTCTTGACTATATCCTTGTGCAACTAGTCTAGCTTTTTTTCTAACTATGTTTCCAGACTCATCAACTTTGTTTCTAAAAACCCCTTTTGTGCCAATTTTTAAAGTGTCCTTTGGTCTGTCAACTAATTCCCATACATTGTTTCTTTCAAATTGATTTAACTCTTCTTCATAGCCATTACCCAAAATTCATCATTGATATCATCATTGATATTTTTAGGTTCTAGTTATGATAGAAAGACTTGATGTTCAACCTGATTTCTTAGAGAAGCTCTAGTCTATGTCCCTCTATAAAGATTAACAACAACAATATCCAAAGGATGATTCTTTAGAATCCTTGTTGATCTGGTAAAGGTAGGACTTGAAATTTCAGGCTCGTCTATAGGTTCGGGTTCCATAGCAGCAGATTCTGGAATATGTACAGAATTGGATGTTTTTATAGATGGTTCTTTAGATTTATCATTAAGGTTCAGAATACTCGAATCTTCCTCAAGATTTTCAAGAGAGGTTTTAGGCTCATGTGGATCAGTTTCATCAAACTTTATGTGAATAGATTCTTCCACACATTTGGTTCTTTTATTAAAGACTCTATAGGCTTTTCAATTTAAAGAATAACCAATAAAAATTCCTTCATCACTCTTAGAAGAAAACTTGTCCAGATTATCCTTTGTATTAAGAATAAAAACTTTTCAGCCAATGACTCTAAAGTAACTAACTTTAGGGTTTCTATTATTCCACAACTCATAAGGGGTCTTCTTATGAATTGGTATAATTAAGACTCTATTAATAATATAACAAGATATATTCACAGCTTCATCCCAAAAGTAAATAGGTAGGTCATATTCCTTAAGCATGGTTTTAGCTATTTCTTGAAGGGTTCTATTCTTTCTTTCTACTACACCATTATACTGAGGTGTTCTAGGAGAAGAAAAGTTGTGACTATAGCCATTGTGTGAGAAATAAGATTCAAATTCATGATTTTCAAAGTCAAGGACATGATCACTTCTTAGAGTTTTAATCTTAAGTCCACTAAGAGTTTCTACAGATTTGGAGTATTTAACAAAGTAAGAACAAGCTTCACTTTTGTGAGCTAAAAAGTATGCCCAAGTATATCTAGAAAAGTCTTCTACTAGAACATAGACATAGTGCTTCACATTTAAACTAGAAACTCTTGATGGTCCAAACAAGTCCATGTGAACCAACTTGAGAGGTTGAGAAGTTGATACTTGTTTCTTTGATTTAAAAGAAACTTTATGTTGCTTTCCCTTTTGACAGGGATTGCACACTTTTTCATTTAGGAATTCATGTTTAGGTAGGTATCTAACTAAGATCTTCCTAGTTAGTTTTCTAAGTGAATAGATGTTCTAGTGTCCTAATCTTCTGTGCCAAAGCCAAGACTCTTTATGAAAAACATTTAAACAAGTAACATTTAGTTTAGCTAAGGAATTTAAATCAACTGCATAAACATTTTCATTTCTTAAAGCAGAAAATTCTAAAACATTTTTAGAAATAAAAACATTACAAGAATCATTTTCAAACTTTCACATTAAATCTATCATCACATAATTGAGAAATACTTAACAGGTTATACTTATGTCTATCAACACATAAAACATTAGAAATTAAAACTGAATTAGTGTTACCAATTTGGCCTAGGCTGATGATCTTTCCTTTAGAATTATCACCAAAGGTGACATGGCCTCCATCAAACTTTATTAATATTTTGAAGCATGAAAAATCTCCAGACATATGTCTTGAACATCCAATGTCCAAGTACCATACCTTCTTTTGAGAACTCTTTAATCATGTTTCCTACAAAACAGATTTAGATAGGAAATGATTTTGGTACCTAGATCTTCTTGGGTCCGGAAAGGTTAGAAATCAAAGCTTTAGGTACCCATATTTTTCTTATGGGTCTCATATAATTTATAGAATCAATAGATTTTGAAAGATAAACTTTATTTGACCTATAACCATATGAATAACTGTTTTAAGCATATGAATTTGTAGAACTAGAATAAGCAGAATTTTGTCCAGACTTAGGAATAAATCGATTTTTAGTGAACTGTCTCTCTCCATGTTGGTATCCCAAACCAGTAGTGTATTTAGGTACAACTTGTTTACCTAACATTTGAGTAAGTGTTTATTTTCCATTTGTAAACGTCTCTAAGTATTTTATAAGTTTCTCATTTGACATTTTTAGTTCTGTATTTTCCTTTAACAATTGAGCATTCTTCTCTTTTTCAATAGTAAGTTTGGTTTTAACAGTAGTAGTGAGAGCATGATGTTTCTTTAATGATTTATATTTATCCTTAAGTTTATTGCATGTCTCCTCCATCATATTTTAGTATTCAAATAATTCCTTACTAGTCATGTTTTCAGAATCAGAATTAGATTCAGCATCATGTTCAGAATAATAAGAATTTAAAATAGGAGTATCTAAGGTTACCTTAGATGTGTTGGTCATGAAACACATGTTGGCATGATTCTTCTCAGAATCAGAAACTTCAGATTCACTTGTGCTGTCTTCAAATGCACTCCAGGTAGCCCTTATAGCTTTCATGTACTTTTTGTCCTTATAATCATATTTCTTTTTGACTTTTAATTTTGGACAATTTTCCTTGATGTGTCCTTTCCTTTTACACTCATAGAAGACTATTTCTTCATTCTTGTCAGCTTTCTTCCAATCCTTCTTCCAGTGTCCCTTGTTGTCATACTTTCCTTTGTTGTTATATTTCCTAAAGAATTTCTTCTTCCTATAAAACTTCCTGAATCTCCTGGCTATTTGAGCCATCTTAGCATCACTATCTGAATCAGAATCTTCACTGGTTTAACTCTCAGTAGGTATTTGAATTTTCTCCTTGTCTTTACTCTTAGAGGTAGTAGACTTGAAAGCTACGGATTTTATCTTAGGTTCATCATCTTCCTCCTTATTCACTTTGAGTTCTTCCTCATACATCATTAATTTACCAATAATCTCCTTTACTGGCAGTTCTCCAATGTCACATAACTCTCTGATTGAGACAGAGGTGCCTCTCCATTGTTCTGGCAGACATCTCAGTATCCTCATAATTTGTTCCTTTGGTGGAACAACTTTACCAAGTGAATTCATTGTATTGAATATATCATTAAACCTAAGAAACATATCAAAAATAGGTTCATCAGTTTTCATTTTAAAATTCTCGTATTTAATTGTATATGTATTCAATCTCATTTCTTTAACATTGCTTGTTCCTTCATGAGAAACACCCAATGTATCCCATATTTCAAAGGTAGTTTTACAAGTTGAAATTCTATTAAACTCTTCATCTCCTAATGAACAGTACAGATTATTCATAGCTTTACAAATATTATTGTAAGAAGTCTTTGTAGGTTCATCCCAAGTTGTTCTTTAATTTTCTAGAATTTTATATTGAAACTCTATAGAAGTCCAAATATCAAAACCCATACTTTCTAAATGAATTTTCATTTTTAGTTTCCACTGGGAATAGTTTTTTCCATTGAAGAAAGGTGGACGGTTATTAGCAAAACCCTCTAGTCTATTATCCATAACTAGATTTTAGAAAATAGTTCTAAAGAGATAAAAATTTAGAACTAACAGAAATTTAAGATCTTTAAAGATGCAACTAAAATAATAGTTGAAAAAATAGTATTTCAAAAATCCATGAACAAAAACAAACCTCTGATACCAAATGTTGGGCGGAGTGGATACTCAAGAGTGGGAGGGGGGCGGTGAATTTAGTTCCAATTAAAATTTCTGTTAAAAATATTTTTCTTAAAATCCGCTAATTTAAAAAAAAGTTAAACTTTTGTGAATCTATACAGAGTGTAAAAATTCAATTAGTTTCTAAAAGATTGATTAGCTCTCAGTTAACTTAATTTGAAGATTAAATTAACTTTTGAAACTAACTTACTAGTTTACAATAAGTACAAACACTTGCTAATTTAACTATCAAAGTAGCTTTAAAATAGTTTTGTATTTCAAAATAATAGGCAGTGGAATATGTAAAATATATATGCAATACTTATAGACTTAAAATAAAAGCACAACAAAGTTAACCAAGATGTTCAGTATCAAGCCGAGACTTAGTCCTCTCAACAATTTATATAAATTGATCCACACCCTGGATCGGGGGTAAACAACAGTACACTACTGTCTAGGTACAAAGACCTCTAGCATAGTTCTTAGTGGGAAAAACAAACAACAGATCATTGGCTTTTCAGGTCTTACTCGACCTCTACCACCATCCACAGTGGGAAACAAAAGAGTTATGGAGTTTGAGTGAGGATTTAAGAATCCTCCAGTTTAGCACAGGAGACAGTGTGTGTGTAAAATAAACAGGATATACACACTGCTCAAAAATGTAAATAAAGAATCACTAAGAGAAGTATGATTGAGTTTAGAAATGCTTTAGTGACTAAAAGTACAGCTCTGGACTTGTTTGGTTTATCAGAAAAGCTTCTAAGTCCTTCTCTAGTTTTTCTTAGAAAACAGAGTGTTGTTTTCTTCTTTGATTCTTGGTTCAGCTTAACAGCCTGAGTGCATGAAATGTTTGTTGTATTTCTTCACTCAAGATGCAACTTGTGTTCTCCTCTAGAATAAGTTCCTTCATGTATGTTCAAGATTCATGGAGTATGGATGTAGATTAGAGAAAACAAAATTCTCCACTTTTGAATTCTTGTTCAGCTATTTCTCTTTCACCCTTCATGTGTCTTTTTTTTGCATTCAAGGAGTGTCATATGCATCATGTATATCCAGTGTTCTCTTTCCATCACTTTATAGCTTTCTGCTTCGGCAAAAAAGAATAATCACCTTTTGCATGGGTTCTAGGTATGGTTCCCTGACATGCAATAGAAATCATTAAATAACATTAAATGCATTAAAACCATCAAATGAAACAGTTAGCTAAATAAATAAATAGTATGAAGAGTATAGGGTTTGACTGGTTGGTCAAGCATTAGTAGCGTTCTATTGGTAGATGTGCACAGTGGTCGTTGTGTCACAGAACCTTCCATCAGTAGATCTTTAGAACTTGCATCGGTAGCTCATATACCAGTGACTTTAGTTCCATCGGTAGCTCGTTGCATCAATAGTCTATCGGTAGACTTATACTATCCGCAAAAATCTATCGATAGCTCGATATATCGGTGACTATACTTGTATCAGTAACTATATGTGAATTGGCTCTATCGGTAGACTTTTGTCTATCAGTAGATCTGGTCTGTTCTGTATCGGTAGCTCAGTATACAGGTTCTATCTGTAGACTTCCTCATAACAGTAGCTCTGGTCTATCTGTTGGTAGCTCTGTATATATGGGTGACCTTAGTGTATCGGTGACTCTGTCTATCAGAAGACTAAGTCTATCGGTAGACTGAGTACCTGTAGCTCTAGCTAAAATGCAGACCAGTAACTTAATACTTATCTGTTTCATACACAACATATTCGAATGGGTTAGAATTACTTTAGAACATATATAAACATGGATAAACAAAGATTAAACTATCTCAGGGATTATTTTTCTATTATTATCATCTTGAGAATAGATTGAAAGAATTAATATATAGAAAAACATTAGATTGAGATTATCAAAGTATATGAAAACATAATTGGGATTATCAAAACAAGTGAGGTTAACAGTCATCATAAACAAGTAAGACATATGATTATTTAAGGTCAAATTAAATAGTTAAGAGTAATACATAATCAGAGTTGTGCGTGAAGGAAACATCATTAATTTCATATGTTGGTTGCAATCTTACTGAGTGATAAACACAAATCATTCCATAATCCTTTACTTATAATGTCAATATGAATTTGATAAAAACATAAGGACTTGGGTAGTGAAAGAAGAGACATATCATTTTGAAAAGAACTTGTAACATAACTTAAATATGTGGCACCAACATTTAACTTAGACCATCATTTCCGTATCACCAAGGTCCATCCCCAAGGTGTCATTAAAAATAAAATTACTAAGGTTATTCACCTAGGTATTGTTAAAAAGGTCATCTCTAGAGATTAAGTCTTTACCCAATGCATTAGAGCACTATCAGGGTGCACCCTTAAATTTGTCTTTATTATCATGTGATCCACATAGATCATACTGTACTTTAATGGGGATTTATATTCAAGATGTCCCATACCACCTTGAATAATTCATTCATTTTCATATTACCCAAGGTATCTCATACCAATATGGGTAATTAACTTTCTCAGTTCATTATCATGATATGTCATAAGCATGTATTATATACAATAATAAATGAAATGAATAATGAACCATTCCACATTTTTTCAAATACATGATACAATAGATAATATTGCAAGTAGGCCCATAACTAATCAAAGGAACACATAGTTTAGTGAACATTCTTTGCACACAAGCTAATTACAAAAGCACATAAAATGATAGGTGAATAGGGTTTTTCACATGAGATAATAAATGATTAATCTTTAAAATTATTATTACATAGAAATGAAATACTTAAAGAAAACAATTTCCATCAATTATGGTGATAAATTGGTCATTGAACTTGAAAATAAATTAAACCCTAACTTGATGAACTAATAACCTTTACCAAAGTAGGTTCATTGTGGTAATAAGACAATAAATGAACACAACATGATAACATGATCCCGAGAATCCTAAATCCTGTAATATTTTAATCAAGCCAAAAATACAAACTTCATCATAAAATACATCATGGGTAATGTCAAATAGGCTTATTTAATAAAACATCCTCATTTGTGTGTACTCATATAAAAAATACATGTTGGTCTAGAAAACACCGAAATTATATTTTATTAAAAATCTTGTATGTATCAAAGCATAAATTAAGAACAGATAATTATTACTCAAAAATATAGGGTTTTGGAAATTATACCTATAAATACATCTATTCATAACCATATGAACATAAATATATAAACATTAAGTTTTTGTACACATAATTCCATTTAAACAAAAAACATAGTTCGCATATAAGAAATTGTTTAAAGATTGATATCAATCATATAAAACAAAAATCATAAATTTGATTTGTATTTGGACTACAAGTATATATGTATATAGGTATATATATACAAAGTTTAGAAAATGGGGTTTTAATTGTAAAAATAGTTTCAAACAACCTTAATTAATATATAATACCTAGTATAACATACTGGATCATTTTGGAAATCTGAAAAAAAGATTGGGGTTAAAAATATTTTTATATACATATAAAAAACTTTATATTTTGAAAATTCTTATATATAGGTTTTGTAAAATAAAACTGAATGAAAATAATCGAAACTCATCAAACCCAAATGTCATGTCTTTAAAAGATACGTAGGTCGATCCAAAGATGAAAAATAACCTATATAAAAATATATATAGATAACCTGTATACATGAACTATATTTTAAAGAGTTTTCTCTTAAAACATAGCAAGATAATCCCTTTCACTTGTAATCCTTGTATAAAAATGTAGTAAAACACCCCTAAAACCATTTAAAAATAGTATGGTTTGCATTATACCTATATATATAAACTGTATATACCGAAACATAGGAGTGTATGATTTTCTCAACGAATGAAAAACACAAAATACTCTTACATATGTACCCTACTGAAAACACGATGGAAAACCCCCTTGAAAACAATATAAACCAAGGGGTTTGTATTATGTACATATACATATATAAACTATATATAGAGGGTGTATAAAGTGCAGGTTTCTCCAAACGAAAACAAAGCATGCAAGCACCCTTAATGTGATGGCGGAGGACACTCAGACTGACAGGAAGAAGTTCTCTACTTTGCTGGGGAGACTGAGAGCAGTTCAAAGGGCAAGAAGAATTCCATGAGGGGGAGAGGATACAATAGAGGATTCAATGCTCTTAAGTGACTCAACCCAAGGGATATGCCTGTGTAGAGGAGATGAAGCTACAACACCCTAGGAGGGGGTGTGTGAGGGTCAAGAGGAGTAGTGAAAAGGAGGTGGCGTCCTCGGGAACCAGTGATGGAGTAAAATGCGACTTGAGGAAGGAGACGACGTAGAGATGTCAACGCGGAAAAGAAATGGACATCCCAGATTAGATCCAAGCGTGATCGAACAGCTAGAGGGGGAGCAGACGATGTGTTGAGATGTTTAAAGAAACCAACGAACGATATTAGATCTCAGGAGAGATTATATGGACACAGGGATACACAAGTTTTAAAAAAATGAAGACCAAGATTAAGCATGGGGGGTGATGGACGACCTATATTTCCTCACTGAGAAAAAAAGAAAAACAGAAAAACAGAATAAGAAATATGTAAAAATTAGACAGAATGCTATAATAAAATTAGTATAAAACATTAATATTATAAATTTATTTTCTCTACACAATTTAATATATACTTTTAACTTATAATTTCCGAATCTAAAATCCCATTCTAGAATATGTAAAATGCCTTACTGATTGATATAACTCTTTTAAAAGATATATATTTCATAATTAACATACTAAACACTTATAAATATTAGGATCTTATAACTTTTAAAATACACCACTATTTGAATCATAAATTTTTTTAAAAGACCAATAGTTTTCCTAATTCAAAATACATATTTTTAGAGATCCATCAAGATACATTTTTAAATTATTGTGGATACCCTTTTTATGCGACTTTTTAAAACATTTAGAAGTTGTTAAAAATACTACGTTTTCAACCATGTAGGTAAACATTAAGATTTTATAAAATCAATTAGGTTCTTTTATAAGAATATTGTTTTAATTTAAAATTAAGATACATGAAGATATAATTCAAATATTTTGAATATACTAAAAAATTTGAAATACAATAAGATTATAAGATCATTATAAAAACCAAAATTTTTATAAAAAGATAAACTTTATCAATTTAAACCCAACGGTGAAAAATATAACGGTCATAATTTATTAAAGGATCATTATAAAAATAGGGGTAATTTCACATTTTCAAAACACTTGAACCAAGGAGGATGGCTCCCCTCATTCCATTGGTGCTAAGTATATGTGTTGTGGTTTTGTCTATTATGTTTTTCACACTGAAAGACCCAGAAGATGATTACTATCCAATTACTTGAGTTATGGTTCTTAGCATCCATGTCGTGGCCATGTTAAGTCTTGTACATGGTGTTCTTGGTTAGTTTGGTTCTCTGTTGTAATGTAACATTTTAATGTATACCAGTCCTCTTTATTCTCCTTTTTTTCATCTATTTAGTTTCAATCCCTTTATTGGTACCAAAAACAAAACATGTAAAACAAGAAACATAATTATAAAAAATGAAATTGTTCACTTATTTAGGTTTATAAATCCTAGGGCGTCACAATATCCCCTTCTTAAAATAATTGCGTCGTCACAATAATTTTCAGAAAAACTCACTAAGAGGAATCTCCCAGTTGATTCTACCATATTCCCCATCATTGGTAATCATCAGGTGTGCTTAGCGGAAGACCCACATTGATGCTAAGCTTTTCAAGTTCTCTGATCCATATACACTTAGGGAAAAAGGGGTGGAACTCATGCACCAGACACTTGGGCTTCCAGAGGGAGGCTCGAACAGTACAGAGTCTGGAAATGTCCATATAGAAAAATGTAGGAAGAACTCACCAAATTATGTCCCATTATAGAACATCTAAATCATATACATTGTCGTATAGGCTAGCACTGAGGAGTTGGTACATATAGGTCGCACAAAAATTTCCCTCTAAGGCACCCTCTTGAAATTTTACTCTGGCCATGTAGTTCCGGCCTAGGGTGAAACACATGAACAGCCCTTTGCGGTACTTCCCCCTTCGCTCATGCTCGGAAAATTGTGCTGATCCTATGCGGTAGAAGATGGAAGCGTTCCCTTGATAAGTGCAGAGAATCTCCGGACCGTTTGTCACCTCAAACAACTGTTTTCACAATCCTCGCAGGTTTGCGAAGGGATGATACTCGTCTTCAAAGGTTTTGATCGCAATGATCTCCAATATTTCAGTAGGAAGAGATAGCATGGGAGTTTTTCCTTCCATATGAAAGTTTATGATGAGAGTTAAATCACTTTAAAACCATTCAAAGGTATAAACAATTCTAAGACAGGAAAGCGAAATCCAACATTTCAATAAACGTAAGATTATTATTAAACATCAGTGCTTGGGTTTCCCCTATGATGTCTCTTGAGTTTAGCATGAGTGGTATGAAGTTAGGAGACATCAGAATACACTTGTTTTCTACAAGAAAGTTGGGTGGACTCATCTTCTAACATTCCTAAGTCCAACAACTGGCCGTAGAAGTCGTAGTTCATGATTTGACAAAGGTAGGCCGCTCAGAGGTCACTGACAGTAGCAGCTTCTTGAAAAGCGTCGATGGTCATAAATCCAAAGTCCTCAACTGCTGTGAACTCCTAGAAAAGTCCCTCATGGTACCTTCCCCGATGTACATATAAGGGAAACTGGGCCATCATCATAACGAGGTAATCCATTCCTAACCCTTGGTGTAGCTGGAGCACCCATGGTGAGTTTAACACATCGTATAGGTGTTTGCATATCATGCAGATATGGGAATAGTTTAGAAAATTATCTGGGCTAGTGAAAGAAACAATGGTCTCTAGGGCCTCAGTGGGGAGAGACAAAAGATTCGTACCTTCATTTTCCATCTAAAAATTAAGAAAACTAATTTTTTAGTAATACTGATGTATATTTCTCCTTTTTCAGTTCTGGTTTTTCCATATTTATCCAAACCTCCCTCTGATACCAACTGTAAGGACCCGACTCCCAAAAACCAGGATCCGGTGCCTTATAAACATGACGTGTGTCTTGAAATAAAAAAAATGCACTAATAAACACACATCACGTCCCATACAGAGGATCGAGTTAGATTCGGGTTCTGGGAAACCGACAACTTCCAGGATGTTTTATCTGATAAAAGTTTTTACCTGAAAATTTTACATCAAAACGTAGGGTGAGAATATGAATACCCAGTAAGGGGTTTTAAAAAGAATAAACCAAAGTAACTATTTAAAGCATTTTTTAAAACTATGCATTGAAATACTGAAACACGTACATGTAACATAACATAAAAGTGCTCAATCAAGATTTCCAAGGAATACATGAATCAATTAAGACATTTTTCAAAGGAGTAAAATGGGTCATCAGAAACAAGTAAGACATATGATTATTTAAGCACAAATTAAACAGTTAAGAGTAATACATAAAAAGAGTTGTGCGTGAAGGAAACAACATTAATTTCATAAGTTGGTTATAATATTACTGAGTGATAAACACAAATCATTCCATAAACCTTTACTTATAATGTCAATATGAATTTGATAAAAACAAAAGGATATGAGTAGTGAAAGAAGAGTCATATCATTTTGAAAAGAACACGTAACATAACTTGAATATGTGGCATCAACATTTAACTTGGACAATCATTTTCGTATCACCAAGGTCCATCCCCAAGGTGTCATTAAAAATAAAACTACCAAGGTTATTCACCAAGGTATCATTAAAAAGGTCATTTCTAGAGATTATGTTTTACCCAATGCATTGGAGCGCTATCAGGGTGCACCCTTAAATTTGTCTTTATTATCACGTGATCCACATAGATCATACTTTACTTTAATGGGGTTTTATATTCAATATGTCCCATACCACCTTGAATAATTCTTTCATTTTCATATTACCCAAGGTGTCTCATACCAATATGGGTAATTAAATTTCTTATTTAAATATCGTGATATGTCATAAGCATGAATTATTCCCAACAGTAAATGAAATGAATAATTAAACATTCCAAATTTTTGAAAATACATGATACGATAGATAATATTTGAAATTGTTCCATAACTAATCAAAGGCACACATAGTTTAGTGAACATTCTTTGCACACAAGCTAATTACTAAAGCACATAAAATGATAGGTGAATAGGGTCTTTCACATGAGATAATAAATGATGAATCTTTAAAATTATTATTTCATGGAAATTAAATACTTAAAGAAAACACTTGCCATCAGTTATGGTGATAAACATGTCATTGAACTTGAAAATAAATTAAACCCTAACTCGATAAACTGATAACATTCACCAAAGTTGGTTCAATGTTGTAATAAGATAATAAATGAACATAACATGATAACATGATCCCATGAATCCTAAATCCTCTAATATTTTAATCAATCCAAAAATACACAATTCATCCTAAAGTACATCATGGGTAATGTAAAAAAAAACTTCTTTAATAAAACATGATCATTTGTTTGTACTCATATACAAAATACATGTTGGTTTAGCAAACACCAAAATTATCTTTTATTAAAAATCATACATGTATCAAAGCATAAATTAAGTCCTGATAATTATTACTAAAAAATATAGGGTTTTGGAAATTATACCTATAAGTACATCTATGTATAACCATATGTATATAAATATATAAACACTATGTTTTTATTAACATAATTCCATTTAAACCAAAAACATATTTCGCATATAAGAAATTGTTTAAAGATTGATATCCATCCTTTAAAAAAATGATAAATTTGATTTGTATTTGGACTACAAGTATATAAGAATATAGGTATTATTATAAAAAGTTTACAAAAAGGGGGTTCTCATGGTAAAAATAGTTTCAAACAGCCTTTATAAATATATAATACATAGTATAACATACTATATCATTTTGGAAATCCGAAAAAAGCTTGGGTTTGGGTTATAAATATATTTATATACATATAAAAAAATTTATATTTAGAAAATTCATATATATAGGTTTTGTAAAATAAAACTGAATAAAAAAAATCAAAACTCAACAAACCCAAATGTCCTATGTTTAAAAGAGACGTTGGTCAATACAAAGCTGAAAAATAACCTATATAAAAATATATATACATAACCGGTATACATGTACTATATTTTATAGATTTTTCTTTTAAAACACAGCAAGATAATCCGTTTCACTTGAAATCCTTGTAGAAAAATGTAAGAGAACACCCCTGATATCATTTTAAAACATGATGGATTGCATTATACATATTTATATATATATATATAAACCTTATATACCGAAACATAGGAGAGTAAGATTATCTTAATGAAAGAAATAAATAAAATAACCTTACATATGTACCCTACTTAAAACACGATGGAAAACCCTCATGAAAACAATACAAACTGAGGGGTTTGTATTATGTATATATACATATATAAACTATATATACCGGGTGTATAAAGTGTAGGTTTCTCCAAACGAAAACAAAGCATGAAAGCACCCTTACCGTGATGGCGGAGGACGCTCAAATTGACAGGAAGAATTTCTCTAGATTACTGGGGAGACTGAGAGGAGTTCTAAGGGAAAGAAGAAGTCTGTGAGTGGGAGAGGTTTAAGTAGATGATTCAGTGCTCTTAGGTGACTCGACCCAAGAGATAGTCCACTATAGAGGAGAAAAAGATACATCGCCCTAGGAGGGGGTGTGCGAGGTTCATGAGGAGTAGTGCAACAAAGGTGGCGTCCTCAGGAACCAGTGTTGGAGCGGAATGCGACCTAAAGAAGGAGATGGCGTGGAGAGGTCGACGCAGAAAAGAAACAGATGGCCCAGATTAGATCCAGGTGCGATCAGACGGCTGGAGTGAGAGAGGAAGATATGTTGACTAGTTAAAAGAAACCAATGGCTGAGATTAGTTCTCAGGAGAGATTGGAAGGACACTGGGATATGCGGGTTTAAAAAAAAGGACGGTCGAGATTAAGCACGGGGGGTGGTGGACGACCTATATTGTCTCACCGAGAAAAAAAAGAAAAACAGAAAAATAGTATAATAAATATGTAAAAATTAGACAGTATGCTACAAAAACATTAGTATAAAACATGAACATTATAATTGAATTTTTTTACACAATTTAATAAATACTTTTAACATATAATTTTTGAAACTAAAATCCCATTCTAGATCATGTAAAATACCATACTATTTGATATAACTTTTTTAAAAGATATATATTTCACAATTAACTTACTAAACTCTTATAAATATTAGGATATTATAAATTTTAAAATACAACACTGTTTGATTCATAAAATTAATTTTTAAAGGACCAATAGTTTTCATAATTCAAAATACATATTTTTAGAGATACAAAAATATATATTTTTAAATTATTATAGATACCCTTTAAACGTGACTTTTTAAAACATTTAGAAGTTGTTAAAAATACTAATTTTTCAACCATGTGGGTAAACATTAGGATTTTATAAAATCAATTAGGTTCGTTTATAAGAATATTCTTTTATTTTAAAATTAAGATTATCAAAGATATAATTCAAATCTTTTGAATATACTACAATATTTGAAATACCATAAGATTATAAGAGCATTATAAAAACCAATTTTTTTATAAAAAGATAAACTTTATCAATTTAAACCCAACGGTCAAAAATATATCGGTCATAATTTCTTAAAGGACCATTATAAAAACTGGGGGCATTTCACATTTTCAAAACACTTGAACCAAGGAGGATGGATCTCCTCATTACATTGGTGTTGAGTACGTGTGATGTGGTTTTGGCTATTATGTTCTTCACACCGACAGACTCATAATATGATTACTATCCAATTACTCGAGTTGTGGTTCTTAGAAGTCTTTCCGTGGCCATGTTAAGTCTTGTACATGGTCTTCTTGGTTATTTTGGGTCTTTGATTTAATGTAACATTTTAATGTATACAATTCTTCTTTATTATCCTTGTTTTTTCATATATTTATTTTCAATACCTTTATTGGTACAAAAAACAAACCATGTAAAACAAGAAACATCATTATAAAACATAACATTTTTTACTTAGTTATGTTCATAAATCCTAGGGTGTCACATACTCTATGTGTGGGGGAGTGGTACCAATATTCTTAGGATATGTTTTTATTCCTAATTTTAATTTTTGAAGTGTTTTTAGGTTTGTAATTTGAGCCTTAAATACTATTATTCCAAGTGAAAAATGTCATTCTAGTCTTGAGGATTGTTGTTAATTTTATATGATTTTTGAGTGATTTTTCCATTTCTTTCAATGAAAAAAATCATTTATATAGGGGATTTTTTAAAATTAAATATAATTAAGTGGGATAATAATTTAACATAACAAAATGATAATATTAAAATCTATCTTGAGAAAATGTTCCATTGTGAAAAAGCAACACCTTATAAACCCAAACAAAAATTGATTTATACAATTCCTATGAATCTATAGTAAAATGGGAAATTATAATCCAATAAGATATTTTGTTATGTTAAGAACTAAAAAAAATCAAAAAAAGAAAAAAACATAAAAATGGAAAAATGAAACAAAATAATATAGTACCTAATTATGAAAATTGAATTCATTTAGGTGAGGGTAATATTGATCACAAGATATAGATGGAGGGAATTTATAAGGACCTGACCTTAAAAATTACAAAATGTTGAGTGTTAGTGAATAAATAAATTTCTCTCACATCAATGATCTTTTTTGGTTTAGAATTTTAGGTAATTAGGCTATAACAGATACATAAAAAACATAAAGTACTAAGTGGAAACTTCCAAATTGTATCCATTTCCCCCATAATAAATATATCAGAGTATATTGTATGAAAACTCTTCATAACATTCAACATGACCTATTAAAATCCCTTTCTCATACATAATTCCTGTGAAAGACATTAGTAACACTGGCTGGAAAAAATTCATAGTAAGGGATATAAAAAAAATTAAACCATTAGTCCATTGATACACATAATATCCCTTGAAATATTTATCATAATTTAATAAATTTTACCCTTAAGATATAGAAAATAATTTCCATTGAAAATAAGCTCATTTCTTACCCTTTTTGAAATCCCAATATTAACATAAAACCCATACCAAGCGTAGAAAATACATAATGGTATCTTGGAAAAATATTATACTTTTCACTCATATAAATGTAACAACCATACAATCAATGCCAATAAATTTCACTATGCAATATCCATATAGCAGACTTCCATACCCAATGCATTAGAGGGCCATCACAAACTCACCCATCGTTGGTTTATCACGGAACCACCCATAATTGGTTTCTCGCCGAATAAACCATAAAATTCCCATGTACCATTGCAGAGTCATGAAAAAAGAATGTAATTTTCAAAATTTCACACATAATATTTCATTTTCAATCATAAGAATACATTTAACGATATTAAAATAGTCAATATATTTTTAAAACCCATTTTCAATAATGAAATACCCAGAAAAAAGGAAGGAGGGTTTTTTTATATTTAAAGACATGAAGGATTATAGAGAGATAAAACTATAAAAATAGACATAAAATGTATTTAATGTTCCTTTTATATACATATATAAATATATAAAATAAAAAAATATTTAAATGGTGAAAATATTTTCAAATTAAATATTTAGACATTCAAAGTGTCACACACCACTTTGAGCATTTAAATCATAAGCCCCATGGAAGAATAACAATAAACCAAAATGTTAAATAAAATGAGAATAAGTTAATTCCTGATAGGATATGTTAAAAGTGACTATATATACACCTAGTAAAATAATGTTGGTGTATAACATCAAACTATACCTCAATGAAATGATATTATGAAGAAATCCCTAACTTTGAGTCTGACTTGTCACATGTGTCTTTATCTTCCTGAATAATAACCTTATATTAATTTTTTATTTTATTCAGAAATTTTTTAAAATTTACTATTAGCTTTATTTCACTTATAACATTATTTTATACAACTACTTAAAAAATTTTGTTTAGGTTGGGTGTTTTGACCATATTCAGTTTATGTCTCAAAAGCTAACTTTGGTCGGTCAACTATGGTAAAAGGGTTAATTATTTAAAAATATACATAAAAATAATAATGAAATAATTATAATATTTATAGATAAATTCTACCTTTAAAACCAATCATAACTTATGGTTATGAAAAATGAACCATTGTTATGATTATGGAGACGGTAAGTCGTGCGTACACATGAGTAATGTTCTCATATTCAATTATCATTATGATAAGAAGGTAAGTAAAATTTATATTTCCATAATGATCATTATATGATAAATATAATTTTATTTTGTCATATATAGTTATATACAGAATTATTATGATGTAGAAGTTATCACATCACGTCGATGAGTCGGTAGTCCACACATCAACGAATAAAGTTGTCACTTTTTCAGTGTGTGACAAGGTAATAAAGAAAACAATATATTATATTTCCATAAAGGTACATATGTCATAAATATCATATAGATGTTATTTTTTTAAATATTTTTATTAATCTAATATTTATTAAATTCCATTTAAATTTTGAATGTATCACATTGCTTTGAGGACGTGGTAGTCCACATGTCGACAAAAGTTGTAATCAAACTCCCACAAAAAAGAATACATGAAGGTATGTGTATATAAAAATTATTAATGTTGGGATAAATCATAAATATAACATATATCACATATAAATATATCACATAATAATATATTTCCCATCATAATTCCAAACCATGTAAGGTGGTAAAGGAAAAAAATGTCATCGTTTCACGAGGCGGTAGTCCTCTGTACACACAAAAAGTAATTTCATTACCCATTTGATGATAGTGTGTATAGGTGAAGGTAAAACCCTTAACATAACAATATATAACTGTATTTTGGATACTTGTGTTATTCTATAATAATGGAATAAGGATTAATGAATCGGTAGAGAAAGAAATAAAACATAAATGCATGTTGAATAATGTTACCTCATTTTTGGGTAACTCCTTTTGGTTTTCACAAAATGGATTCATTTGTTGGATTTATAACCAAAATGATGAATTTATGATGAGGTGAGGGATTTTTTGGGATTATTTTTTCATTTTTTGGTTGAGATATATTTATTGATAGGTGTGATGAAATGGGAAAGTGTTCATGCCTTTTTATAGTAGATGATGAGCGGAATTCTTGTAAATATAAAAAGGCAACACTATTGGGAGGTGTCCCATACATCATGTTCCTACAAAAATGATCCCAATTTTATAAAATAGTGTATATTGTAGAATCATGTCCATAAAATGGTATTTATAAAAAGATATAGCTCATTTGGGTTCTTATGATTAGTGTTTAAGCACTAAGTAATCACAATTTTACATTAATAGATGTGATTAATTTTATTTTTTTTCATTAAGTTTTTGGTCAAAAACTAAGTTAAACATATTATAAATTATAAATAATTATTAATCAAAATATGGAATCCATTTTTCAACTTCCAACCACATTAATGGTATAAATTAATTTAACATTAATCCCATAGATGGGACAATAGATAGGGTTTCTAAATTGAAAATGTTCATAAGTTTGGTACATTTATATATATAAAATCACTAAGAAAATGATTAAAATAGAAAAAAATGGATTAAATGAAAAAAATAGGAACTAATTATTATTTAATAAAAATTAAAAAATATAGTTTAACAATATAAATACATTATACATAAAATAACGTTTCAATTAAATTTTTTTATGATAACTATTAATCAAAATATAATACTTCGTAGAAAATAAAAAAAATTCACCCAATGTTAATTTTGATATTAATATTTAAAAATTAATTTTAAATTTTTATGTAAATCATAAACATTTAAAAATTTATTTTAAAAATACGCGCACTATTAAAAGGTGATAAATTTTTTTTTTGAAAAATATTGATTTTAAACGTAAAACATTATTTATTTTTATATTATGCGAATAAAATATAATGGATGATATTAAAAAAAACATTATCAACATGTGTAAACATAATATTTTTATTTATATTGATTCCCACAGATACAATTACTATGAGATATCTTCCATATTAAAACATAATATTAATCATATATTTTTTTAGTATAACTCAGTCTTGCGTGAAACGTATAATTTCAAAGTAACTCATTATTGCCTATCATGTATGCTATTTGACATAGAATACCTGTTATAATAAAATTAATATTTAATTCAAAAATATTAATAAAAATTAAAAGGGATTATTCTATCATTACTTGGGATGTTACATCCTTCCCCTTTTCGAAATTGAGTCCTCACAATTTTATTCACTTATCTAATAAGTAGTGAATATTTTCCCCATATAAAATTTTCATATTCCTATGTTTATAATTGAAACATATGGGTTTTCCATAAAAGACTAACCTATTGAATTAACTTATTCCATAACACTTTCTCTATGTAGTCAAAAACCTGAACTAGTTTTTCCTAATAAGAAAGATTACCTTCTATATAAAATAATTCAGGGCTCAAAACATGAGATGAACATGGTATATTATTCTTTATCATTGAAACATGAAATTTATTCTACACCTGGGATATTATCAGAGGTAAATCCACTCATTATTCCACTAATACCACTTTCTATAGGATTTTATATGGTTCAATAAAACATGGACTCATCATCCACTTCTTACAAAAACACATCATACTTTTCTTTGGAGAAACATTTAGAAAGACATCATTACCAACCTTGAAAGAATTTTGTTTCCCCTTTTTATCAACATAATTTTTTTTCTTTTCAGATATATCCTCATGTGTCACTGAATCAAATAAACTCTCTCTTATGTTTTCTATATCAACCCAGAACCCATAAACTTGATTCCCCATACATAATCCTAAAAATACGGTGTTAGACACTACTTTCCATATAATTCCTCAAACGGTACCATATTTATACTAGAATGAGAAATATTTTTTATAAGAAAACTCTCCCAAGAAATACGTTAATCCAAAATTCCTAGGTAAACCATTGAGTATGTGTGAAGAATATTATTAAAAGAACGAATCCTCTACTCAGAATAACAATCAAATTGGGGGTAAAAAGTTATATTGAAATTTAATTTGGTACCAAATTACTTCTAAATTACTTTCCAAAAACTAGATGTGAACCTAGGATCACAGTTTGTTATAATGGAGAGAGGAAGTCCATGTAACCTAACAATATATTTTAGATACATATGAGAAAGATTTTGTAATGAAATCATTTCTTGAATGAGAATAAAATGTGAGGATTTTTTTTATCGATCAACAATAACCCAAATCAAATTATCACCTTGAGAATTATTTGGAAATCCTACCAAAAAACTCCATTGATATGTTCTCCCATTTCCACTTTGTCTATAGAAAAAATAAAAGCATCCCATTCTATATCTATCATTCTACATTAACCCACTGAAATGTAAAATATTTCTCGATATATTTAGTACTATCTCTTTTTTTTCATCTCAACAGAAACACCCCCGATAGTTTCTGTAAATGTTAGTTCTACTTAGAAGAATAGAAAAAGAAAACCATGGGATTTAGTCAACCAATATTTCCTCAACTGTGAATCACAAGGAACACATTATATTTTTCCAAATTTTAAAAGACCTTATTCATCAATATTAAAATAAAAAAAATTACAATTCTTAACATATTGTACCCATTCTTAAAAAAATATATCCACAAATGAGTTTTTTGAATTATTTTTGACAAATTTGACTGCACTAGATCCCGTAACAAATAGGGGATGTCCTCCCATCCAAAATTCATACTAAAAAATTCATTAAATCATTAACTAAGGTTAACATTCATAACATGAAATGGTTAATGGATGATTATGTTTTCTACTTGAAGCATCATACACCGTTTTTCTTTTTCAGGATAATAATGAATTGTTCAATCAGAATACTTTATAAGTTCCATCCATTTTCGTTGCCTTCTGTTCAACACTATTTTAGTGAATATATAATTAAAAATTTTGTGATCTATATAAATTTCAAACTTCACTCTATACAAATTATACCTTCATATTTTTAATGAAAAAACAATAGAATCAAATTCCAAATCATGTGTAGGGTAATTTAACTCATGATTATTAAATTGAAATGATATATAATCAATTACCTTGTCATTATGTATTAGGATAAAATGAATTCCTTTTAATGAATCATCACTACAGATGAAAAAAATCAACATTTCAAGTATGAAGGGCCATAATTGGGAAATTGACCCATATTCTTTTCAGTTCCCAAACAAATATCACATTATCTTATCTAGATAAACCGAACACCCTTTCGTGTTAACTTATCTTGGGGGATACATAACAAAGAAATGTTTTCAACAATCCATTTGTAATAACCCACTAATTCAGGAAATCAAATAATATATAAAAAATTTTTAGTTCTTTTCTACTCTTCGAAAACTTTTTTTATCATGGTCAAAAATTATTCAATTTTTAGAAATAATATAAGAAATGAAAGAAATTTTTTCAACCAAAATTCACTCTTACTCAAAATTTAATATAGTTTATTTTAATTTATGTTTTGAAAATAAACCTTAAGTTCCATTAATGTTATTAATGGACTTTAGAATATACCAAAATATCATCTATAAACACAAGACCACACTAATATAAAAACTGATATAAGACTCCCTTGATAAGATTCATTAATACAATAGGTTCATTATATAATCCAACATAGATAACTATAAAATCATAATTCCCATATCTCTTCTAATATTATAGCTTCGAAATGTCTTTTTTCTTCACCTTTAGTTGATGGTACACTTACCTTATATCAATATTTGAAGAACACTAATATCTTGAGATATGATCAAAAAAATCATTGATATGAGGAAAAAGATACATGTTCATAATAATGATGTTATTCAAGGCTCTATAATAAATTTAACTTCTCATTGAACCATCTTTATTTTTCACTAATTTTAACACTTTATTTATTTTCTATAACATGATGATGATAAATTTCACTACCATATTTTTTAAATTTCGTGGATTATTAGTATTTTATCAAAGGTATGAAATCAATGAATAAAAAAATTATATTTTTACAATATATGTTATCATGATAATCTAATATAAAATCCACACCGAAAATGATATGAAACTCCACTCTTGGAAGTTCAACAAGATTTGAAGGAAATACTATCCCACTAATGACAACAGGAATATTTTTATTAATCATGATTTCATCAATACAACCAACCATATTTTTTTCCTACTGTTCAATATTACTTTCATGAAGATATATTTCCAATTTTCTAGAAAAAATATTAGAAATAAAATATTTTTTTCAGATCATTTTTCATTCATTAATGATGGTATCCACCCTGGTTAATCAATTTTAGAAAAACATTGGCATAATTCTCCAACTCATTGCAACTAAAACATCTTACCGATGACTTTTAATTTCTTTCATGATCATCTTCCTTGTAGTCATGAGAAATATGACCAATCTTTTAATATCAAGAGCCCTTTCTTGACTTTGAAAGTTATCAATTGGGATTCTTTTTAACAAAATTCTCATAAAAATGGAATTTGGTTTTCTTACCTCTAAACTTATTTGATGAATACATTCCCATTTCATAGAAACTATGCTAACTTTTTTTTTCATGGGACAAATTATCCTAAAAAAACTCGATTTCTATATTCTCAGAGTGTATAAAAAATTTCTCATATCTCATAAACTCATTTGAATCCAATTCACTTCAGTATCTGGGATTTAATCTTGATTAAACCTGATTTACCATAATATCAATAAATCAAATAAAATTTGGGACATATCTTACCAAATGAGTGATGTTTTTTTCATATGAAACTATATAATCTTCCACCTTTTGTCTCATTTACAAGAATCCTTTTTTCCATCCTTAGTCGAATAGACTTAGGAAAATATTTCTCAAGGAATGCATTCTTAAATTAATCCAATTTACAAGGAATCAATCTCTTCAATTTCCCTAATACTCTTAACCATTTACCTCCACATGTTGGATTCATTATCAAAATGATAAATTTCAAAAGATACCTTTTGGTGGTCTGAATAACCCATGAAATCGAATATATTTTCTATGGATTTAATCTATGCTTCAATTATCACATGTTCATATTATCTTATAAATTATCGGGGATTTTTCCTTATGAAATTATCTAAAAAATACATATTCCTATGTGGTATATTGGGTTCCTATCTAAAATGGATACCACCACCATTTATCACTTTAGTAAACTAATCGATTAATACAACAAATGATTCTATTTTTATTCCAACCATCTTGATATTCTAACTTGGAAGGATATTTTACTCTTGGTTCCATCCCACTACAACTTCCTTGTTTCCTTTTTGAGAAAAAATTATTGAGAAACATACTTATATGAATCCACATTATAATATTCAAATGATATATTAATTCATATTAAACACAGAATGAAATTTTTCAAGGGCATGATACTAATATTAAACAAAACTCTAATGTTATATAAACCTTTCCTTTGATACCAACTATAATGACTTGACCTTAAACATTACATAATCTTTATTATTATTCAATAAATTTCTTTCTTTCTCATTGAGTATCTTTTTAGGTTTAGAGTTTTATTGAATTAGGCCATAACTCATACATAAAAAACCAAGAAATACAAAGTGGACACTTTCAAATAGTATCCATTTCCCCCACAATCTAAAACTTTTAAAATAATGCATAATCTATTTAATGAAAAATCTTCATGACTTTCAACATTACAACTTCAAATACCTTACTCATCCTTAAGTCCTATAAAAAACATTAAAAATGGGAGAAAACATGAAAATACCAATAAGGAATAAAAAATATGGAAACCATTAGTCCATTGATAAAAATTAAAACTTGTAAATAATTTATTATAATGTTGTAATTTTATCACTTAAAATTTATTAAATACTTTTCTTTGAAAAACCCTCATTGGTTACCCTTTTTTTAATCACAAGATTACCAAAAAACCCACAAGAAGCACAGAAAATAAATAAAGGTATATTGGGATATTATAATAGTTTTCACTCTTATAAATGGAATTAACATGCTGATGACTTTCATATAGATCACATTTATAAATGGAATAGCCATGCAACCAACTACCATACACAATTCATTGGATAAAAATCGTAGACTCCCCCATCATTGTTTATTAGAGAACAACCCATCATTGGTTTATCGGGAAACCACCCATCATATTTAAATATACCACTAAATAGTCATAAAATATAAAAAATTTTAATTTTCAACATTTAACTCATAAAAATCTATTTTCAATCACAAAAAAACATTTCAAAATATTTAAATAACCAATCCATTTTCAATAAACAAATACCAAAAAAAGGTAAAGAGGGGTTTATTTTTTTATTTAGGGAAATAATGGTTTGTAGAGGAATAAAAATATCAAAATTTATATAAAATGTATTTTATAATCATTTATTCTAAATATAATATATATTTATAATAATAACAAGAATATTGGCATAGATAAAATATTTTGAAATTAAATTTGTAAATATTTTTAGTGTCCCATACCACCTTCAATATTTTAATCATAATTCCAATGAAATAACACCATTTAACAAAAAAATTAAATAACATGTGATACTAAATTCATGATAGGATATTTTATAATGGGTTGTACATACAACTCATAATATAAGGTGGGTGTATAACATCAAAATATTCCTCAATGAAAAGAGATTGAGATGAAACCCCATACATTGAGTCAAACTTGTTACTTTTCTCTTTATATTTCTGAATAATAAACTTATGTTAATTATTTAATTTATTAAAAAAACAATTTGAGTTTATAATTACATATATTTAACCTATTAAATTGTTTTATACAACAACATAAATAATTATGTTTATATTAGGTGTTTTGACCAAATCTGGTTTTTGTGTCAAAAACGACTTTGGTAGTTCAACAATGGGAAAAGTGTTCATTATTAAAAACTCTATATAAAAGTAATAATTACATAATTATCATATTTATTCATCAATTTTACTTTTAAACTCAATCACGACTCATTGAAATAAATAATTAACAAATGTTACAATCTTAGAGACGACAGGTCGTACAAATGCTTGAGTAACGTTCTCAATTTTTAATGATCATTATAAAAAAAAGGTAAGTAACATTTATATTTAAATAATAAATATTATATAAAAAATACCAATTTATTTAATCATATATACTTATATATATAAGTATTTTGATGTTAAATTAATTCTATCACATCGAGGAGGAGGTAGTCTACACATCCACAAATGTTGTTATCAATTTTTCAATGTGTGAAAAGGTAATAAATAAAATGATTTATTTTATTTATAGAAATGTAATTATTTAATTAATATAATCTATATTTTATTTATGTAACAAAATTTTATTAAAATCATCTTTAATACATTCCATGTAATGTGTGATTGTACCACTTCTCTTTGAAGAGGCGGTAGTCCCCACATCCACAAACGATGTTATTGTACTCCCACAAAATGGAAACCATGAAGGCATGTGTATATAAAATTTAAAGTTGTATGAATAAATAAAAAATATCCTATATTTATAATATAAATATTTTGTTCATCATAATTCACAAACATGATAGGTGGTAAAGGAAGAGCGAATGACATCGTTTCACATGTGGCAGTTCGCCGTACACACGAACTGTAATATTGTTACCCATTGGATCAAGGTGTGTAGAAGTAGATAATAAAATTAACATTAGTATATCTATATATACTTAGGATACTGATTTTATTATATAATCTTGGAATAATAATAATTTAATTGGTGGATAATGAAATAAAACATAAATGCACATTGAAGAATGTCACTTTATTTTCGGGTAACTCTTTTTGGTTTCCAAAAAAAGGATTCCATGGTTGGATTTATGCCCAAATGAGTTGTAAATGGTGAGGGGAGGTATTTTTAGAGATTATTTGGTAATATTTTGTATTATTCAAGTGAATTTATAGGTATTAATAAATGGAGAGGGTGAATGACTTTTTATAGTGGAAGTGGTGTTACATTCTCTTAAAAATAAAAAGTTAAACACCATTGGGAGGTCTTCCTGACATCATGTGCCTCATATAATGATCCCAATTAGATAAAATATGAAATATGGTCAAATAATGCCCAGAAAAAGGGATTCTGAGAATTTTATAGGCCATTTGGACTATTAAGATTAAAGATTAACCACTAAGTAAACACATTTTACCTTAATCATTGTAATTAATTTTAATTGAATTCACTAATATTTTTTGTCAAAAACTAAGATGAAATTATTATATATTATAAATTATTTTTATTACAAAAAAGTTAATCAATTTTTCCGAATTCTAACCGTATAAGTGGCAGAAATCAATTTAAAATTAATCCTGTAGAAGGGGTGATAAAGCAGATTTTTAAAATGAAAATGTTAAAAAGTTATCTAAGATTTTATATAAAAAATGAATATGAAAATGATTAAAATGAAATAAATTAAATGAAATGATAAATAATTTATCTGTTTATAATTTAAAAACTATTCAATATATAATTTTACTTTACAAATATATTATATGAAAAAGTATTTTTCAATTAAAATTAACTATTATTTTTTATTCATCAAAATATGGAACTTCTCTGCAAATTATCAAAAATTCAACCAAAAATAATTTTTAAAATATGATAACAAAAATAATTTTAATTTTCAAAAATAAATTTATAAAATCTTTAAAATTTTGTTTTAAAATAGGTGCACCATTAAAATAAGATAACTTCATTTAAAAATAGTGCTTTTAAGCGTAAAACAGGATTTATTCTTATATTATGACTATAAAATATAATGGTTGAATTTAAAAATATTTTATAAACCTGTGTACACAAAATATATTAACTCTTATCCATTATTTCCAATATAATAACTAGGCGATAACTTCCATATTAAAATAATAAAATTTACTGTATAATATGGCTTTGGTAAAACTCAGTCTTGCATGAAACACAAGAGTTTGATGAAAATAATAGTTGTGTGTCATGTATTCTATTGGAAATAACTTCCCATTAATTCTAAAATTACTATTTAATTTATAAATACTAATAAATATGAAAAATAATTATACTTTCATTACCTGGGATTTTACATAATTGACATGTAACAAATTTATTTTGGTTTTATGAAGGATGTGGGAAATGGAAAATCGATAAACAAAGCTTGGTAAAGATGGATTCATGAGATTAACACTTATTAAAATATTTTTTACAATTAATTACATTCTATTAAAAACATAGAACTTGTAAATTACCGTAAATTTATTTGGGGTAGTGGATAAGATTTATTGAGGAGGCTTGATATTTTTAATAGTAAATAAATATTTGACTCTCTTCTTTTATGTCATGTGTATCTGAACATAGGTTTAACATTTCTTTTTTATTAGTAAAATTAGTTTTATTTCTCATAAGTGTAGTTTTTAGGTTTTTAGGAATTGAGAAAGTAAATATATTATTATTTTCATTGTATTTTTAATATTGAAAATCCAAATAAATATAATTTATATGTAATTATCACATATTCAGATTAAATGAATGATATGTATTGAATTGAATAAATTAATAATTATGGGTTGTAATTTTGGTTATTATTATTAGATATTAATTGGTAAATACAAATATTTTTAAGTGTCAATGTGTCATCCCAGACATAGATTCCACTTAATAGCTGCCCTGAGCCTTGTGGACCATATGGTCTAAGGCGCATGTCCCTAAACCCTAGAGTATTTTGACTAGAAGAAAGGTCTTAGGGTGTGAATATTTGGAGAAAATTCCCTTATTAACAGATTGTATTCTAGTGTATAAATATAAGAAATGGTAAATAACAGAAGAAATTTATATAAAAATAAGTTAGAATGGAAAATAAAGACGATAGTAACAATAACATAAATAACATGAATAACCTAAAATCATACAAAAAACTGATTATGATATGTCATGTCACTAGAAAAATAGAAAACATGGATATAAGATAGTATACATAACCTGTTATAAAAAAGTATAAAGAAAAATAAAAAGAGTATCCCTAGTATCATGAGCTTCGGCTCAGTCATCTACTCTCAAGCTCTATCCTAAACAACAAGAAATCAAGTGTTTAAAGCCATATGGTTTCCTTTTTCAATATCTTAAATCATATAGTCTAGATTGAGTACCAAAAGATGCCGAGAGAGGGTGTGAGATAAATCTCACTGTGCCACTACCAACGATGTCTATAACATCCGGACCGTGTAATTGAAATGTAATAGTCAGAAAACATGAATACATAAAGTAAAGCAGTGTAATGTTAATAATTGTCCAAGTACTTTCTTCATCCCTCAACTGGTGTATGAACATGTAACTTGTTCATTATTTTATATTAATAGTTTATAAATAAGTTACATGATAACAATAGTTATGGTTCCAATATGTAATAAGGAAACCTGTAATGATATTTAATAGTGAAGTGTCAAGGTAATAAACAAATAAAGGTGGACCTAAAGGGTCACCACCTCAGGGATGAATATAGTATGACTAAGGGGTAAGAGTTTAATCCAAGGGGAATTTTAAAAGGCATTCCATACTAATCCACCTATCGAGGAAAAGGAGTTCATACAAGGTAAAACATGGAAAAGTAATGGCTCGGTCTGGTGGGATTTAAACATGGAACCTACTTTTCAAAGATGGATCTAAGGAGTGAATCTAATTCAACCTGTAGTAATACATGAGGGATCCTATGGTGGCATATTGGACATCAAAATTAATACAAGGATCAGGTTCTAAGTGGGTCTCAACCTAAGAAAGCAGTATCATTGAATTTAGAATGGGGTCATTGAGTTCTTGAGGCATTCCCCATAGAAATCCAAGGTGAGCTTCAGTCAAAAAAATCCTATTTTTATAAAGAAGTCATATATAGTTCATATGGTTCATCAAAATATATATCATTAGTGTGTCAAGGCTAATTGAGTATGTAACCATTTCATCAAGCCATAATTAATCAATAAGTCCATTTGGTCCATGTGTTGCCTTTTGTTAGTTTGACAAGGCCACGTATCATGAAACCATTCATTAAATGCATTCATGGAATTTTCAATAATCAAGGTTCAAATCTCTACCTTCCATTAACATGGTATAGGGTGCTTCAGACATGAAACCAATTATTCAATTATATTTAACAAGGCCAAGTCATACACTTAGTATACTTGAAATTTTCCATTTCATATTTAATTATCAATTGAATCAATATCCTTCAGCTGGTCAAGTGGTGAACATGTAGCGTACTTTCCATTATTCAATTTAAAAAATAAATAAATCCATTTAATATAGAATACTTACCCAAAGAAAGGTTATGCCAAAGAATACCCAAACAACGGCTCAAATGTGTGAAAATAGTAAAAAAAGTTATAGAAAAATATCCTAGATGGGATAGATAGAGTTGTGGGAGTAACCGCTAAAAACTAATCACATATTTGGAAATATAATTACCATACACTTCTAATAATTATAATAATGGAATATAAATTCATTAAATAGAACCCGGTGAATTCATAGGGCCTCACATGATAATTTGTAAGTCAACGAACATGAGGGATGAGTTATATACTACCCAACATAGGATTATATGACTCTCCTACTCAAGTACCATCCTTTGATTTGGCTTGGAATAGAGTATATCTAAGAAAAGGGTTTAAAATGTCACACCTAAATAATTAGATCGTGAGAAAGATAAAATAAGAATTGCTTAAATGGATTTGAGTACTTACCTTTACGCATCAATCATGATTAACAGAAGATCAAACGGATCATGGATGAAAAGGATCTCTCGATCCCTATCCTAGGATTTCAAAAAGAACTAAAATGGGATAAAATGGAGTTCATTATTCTAGAAAATTATATGGGGGGAGGAGGTTAAATTAGATCATTAAGGTTAAAATAGTAAAATTACCAAAAATTTAGCATGTGAATGTATTCACAAATCATGTGCCAAAAAATGAACAGAAACATGTAGAAATGGTCATACATAACGGTTATGCTACATGGTTAGGTAGAATATGCTCCAAACATATGAGATGGATCTTCTCAAAAATCAATCCATCCATACAGTAGGATCTACGATTGTGGCCTACCAGCACAGTTTACACTAACTATGTGAAAAGAATAATTTTTACCAAAATATTGGTTCTGGGATATGAAGGAACCCAGAAAACCCTTAGGTTCTTCTATAACTAACTAAGCATCTATATTATGTCCAAAATAAATAACTAGACTGAAATTTAAAGGATTTATACCTGATTGAATAAGACGGTTCTTACAGTACACCCCCCCTTAAAAGAACTCATCCCAAACTTCACCTTAGAAGGGTGGTGAAACACTGTATGAGAACAACACGGACCACTGGAAACATATGTCTACCTACTTCTCCCAAGTCTCATCCTGAACATGGTCATGATGCCATATCACCAACACTAGAGGGAAAAAACGGCCTTATAAATCTTTTGTTCTGTAGTCATCGATGTGTACTGAATACTCCTCAAAGTTAGAATCAACATGTAAATAATCTTCTTCAGGATCAATGGTATGAGATGGGTCATCATGATATTAGAAAAGCTGTGAAAAATGGAAGTTGTCGTGCATGGAATGGTACATATGAGGTAATAGAAAAATATAGAATATTGGACCACTTGCACCAAAATATCAAATGGTTCTGCATAATGAGGTCACAACATTCCTTTATTAGGTAACAATCTATACCCTCACCTGGATGATACCTGAAGGATCCCCAACCATGAGCTCTAAAGGTCATCGTGGACGATTGGCATAAGATTTATATCTAGACTAATCAGTAGACATATGCTTTTTTATTAGCTAAACCTACTCTAAAGTCTCCTGAATAGGATGAGGACCTAGTAGGGATTCCTCACCTATATCTAGGTTGCACAAGGGTGAATGAAACAACCTACCATATAAGGCCTCAAAAGGATTGATAAGAATTTTTTCCTAAATTCTATTATTATAGGCGGGCTTAATGAGAGGGATATTATTCTACCAATAACCACTGAAATCAAGGATAGATGCATGAAGAATATACTCTAGAACTTTCATTGTGCATTTTAATAGTCCATTAGTTTGAGGGTGAATAACTGTGATTAGAAGCACATGTGTTCACATACCCTTTTATAGACCTTGCCATAACAATGATGTAAAACTATCATCCCTATCTGAAACAATAGTATGTGGGACCCTATGTAGTTGTATGATCTCACAGACATATAGTCTTCCCAACTCTTCAACTGAGAAAGTCTCTCTAATAAGAATTAAGTGAGCCACATTTTTCTATCTACCAATGAGAACCCATACAATATCACTACCTTTAGGAGACCTAGGTAAACCGACTAGAAAGTCCCTGGAAACATCTTCCCATTTCCATTCTGAGACTAGAATCTGTTGTAACAATACTAGAGGTATTTGGTGCTCTTCTTTCATCTATTGAGAGGTTGAACACCTAGTGATAAAGCCTTATATCTAAAATTTCATCCCAGACCACCAATACTAGTTTCACATATATCTACACATTATATAGATTCATAAAAATACTTCCCACTAAGAAGTGTGGGACTCTTTCATCAACTCCTCTCTCATATATATAGGAACCCAGACATGTCCATGAATATGAAGGATGTTGTATCTTTCTAAAGACCAATCCATAGGTAGGTTATCTCCTTATATACTCTCACAGAGAACCAAGAACTCAAGATATGAAAATTTTATGACCTTAACATTCTCAAGGAGATAAGAGGTGACTACCAAAGATTAGAGGTACAATTGTTCTTGGATGTCGTGGAAACCTAGATTAAGCTCAAAAAAGGGCTCCATTAACATCTATTCATCATTGTCTTTGCATACGGTCTATTGTAGAGTTTTTTGACTGAAAACATATGAAACTACGTTTCCCTTCTTAAGATTATAAGAAAGACCAAAATAAAATGATTGTAGATAACAGACCCATCTCCACTGTATGAGGTTCAAGTGACAGTGAGGAAATATATTTTTTAGGTTATTTTGGTCTATGTACACCACAATGTTATCAAATAATAGATAGTGTTTCCATCAATGTAAGGTAAAGAAAACAACTCCTATCTCAAGGTCATGCATCAGGTAGTTTCTCCCATGAGGCCTCAACTATTGAGATTAGTAAGAAAAGACTTTATCCCCCTACATTGGTACTTATCCTAGGACGATTCCTGATTCATCATAGTAGATGATATTACCTCTTCCTAAATCTAGAAAAATCATAATTGCTGTGGATACTAGCCTCACTTTCATCTCCTAAAAGGTTCTCTCACACACTTCTAACCACAGTAACAGAACACCATTCTTTGTAAGTCTAGTAAGAGGTGACGCAAGGAGTGAGATGTCTTGTATGAAATGCTTGTAATATATAGTCACCCCTAAGAAAATATGTATATAAAAAAATTTATTGGGATTCTCCTAGGAAACCACATCACTAACCTTTTCTAGGTCAATATATACTCCTCATTCCGATATAATATGTTCTAGGTAGTGAACTTTTTTGATCCAGAAGTGGCACTTAGAAATCTTAACATAAATATTATTCTTACTTCGTATACTCAAAATGATCTAAAGGTCATTTCCATTGTTGTTATGATGATGAGAATAAACCAATATTTCATCCACAAATTCCATAAAAAATGAATATAGGGATGGAGAACCCTATTCATTATAGCCATGAAAATGGTGGGCGTGTTCATAAGACCGAATGACATCACAAGGTACTCATACAGACCATACATGCTATATAATGTTGTAAAAGGTATGTATGATGGTCTAAATCAGAAATTATGATAAACCAATATTAGTTATATCTTAGATAAGATCTTATCTCCTCAAACATGGTCAAATAGATCATCTATTCAAGGTATTTCTTACCAGTTCCTGACAATATGATGGTTCAACTATCCAAAATCCACACATAAACATAAGGTTCCATCCATATTGTGGGCGAAAAGCATGCTCACACCCCAATAAGATGTATTGGTACACTTAAATACTTTGGCCTCTAAAAACTCTAGCTACCATTTGATCTCCTAAAGCACTCTAGATTCCATCCTATACAGAGGAACAAACATTGGAGCTTCTCCTAAAACAATCTCAATTATAAAATATACTTCTCTCTTAGGAGGTAAGACAAAAATATCATCCAGAAATATTTTCTTGAAATAATCCACTACTGGTGGGAAATCATCTTAATGTAAAGTCTTATCCCCCGTGAATATATTTTCTATTTGGGTGGTCAGTCTACCTATACCATGATTCTATGGTCTTCCTCTACCAGATTGGACATCCCACTCAGCTTTATATAGATATGTTCTTCCCTATAGTGATATAAATGATACCCTACAATGATAGAAGTCTACAAAATAATGATATTGAACCAAATAGTCCATTCTGATAATGAAATTGAAGCCTATCATCACAATAATAAAGTGTTTCTATAAGAAAGGCTAACTGCCTACCTCAAGGGGATAGTCCCTAAATTATCATTTTCTCTATGACCGCACTTCTAACCATGTATCTAGGTTCATTACACAATAGTAATATTGTATCTCCATTCTGATACTTTCAATGATAGATATAGAGATAAAATAGATTTTGGAACCTTTATCAAATAATGGAGATACTATGGAAGATTCCACAAGAATAGTGCCTTATACTATAGATATCCCCACAACATGGTCCTTGGTTATTAGCTATAGTGCATGTAACTGGCCGGATCTATGGACCTGTAAAATCAAAACTGCTCTGTTGGAACTATTGGTGATTAGGGGTCTAACTACTATGACCAAAAACTACTCTTTGGCCAGTACCACTAGTGCTAATCCATCTCCCTTATTGATGCGACATAAAATAACCTACTCTTTAATGTGGATATGATGTGAATCATTTTACACTCGAAGCTAATGGAATGTTCCTACAGAACCATTAATGATTCTCCATACATCCGCAAGCCCGCCCCTCCATTGGGCCCCTATCATAGTGAGGCTTCAGCTTCCCCCTTTATCTACACTGATGAAACTCCAGAGAGCTATCCAAATAAAAACTATTATTTTCATTGCCTTGACAAGAAATATCAAGGTAATGCGTCCTCCCATCGGGAGAACTACTATCTTTCCATGACACTGATCCTCTATGTCTGGTGCTATTACTTCCCTATAGGATTCACTTAGTATTAAGAGCATGATTGACTATTTTTGAAAAATTGGCCAGGAGAAATACCTTCACCTATATATGGATGGCGTACACAAGTCCATCCTTTAAGTGTCTAGCACACAATATATCAACATCAACTAGGATTGGAGAGAATTATAACTCAATTAAAAATGTTTAATATTCTATAACTAATGTATAACCATGCTCGAGAAGCCAAAAATATCTAGCCATAACTGCTTTTAGTGTCTAAGGAAAAAAGCAGTCATTGAAAATAGTCTGGAAGTCAGCCCATACCAAGCCGTGAAAATGATTATCTTCGGTAACCATATACCACCAAATCTTGGTCGAATCCTGACGTACGTATATGGAATGGTTGACCCTCCACTCGGGACGTATCTCCAAATTCTCAAAGATATATAGGGTGGCCTCTGGCCATGACTTGGTAACCTGTGGACCACCATCCCTTGAGAATGTATGAGGATGCTTCTACTGGAGTTTCCGGTCAGAACAACCATCATAAGTGAAACTCATGGTGAATCATTCCTGGACTGTATTAGATGTAGGAAACTATTAAAAAAACGCAATCAGTACCCTGATCAGGTACAACATGTAGTGTGTTAAGTGGTACTCCTAGAGGTATGACTGGCATCTCTGGTCCCACCGTGTATAGAGCATGGTCATAACCACCCTCCTAGAATACTATATGGGAACGTTGTGGAGGAATTGGTCTAAAATTTCATAATCATGCCTCAGAACATTCTTTAAGTAGATATATAGAAATAGTCAAAGAAGATAAATTTAAGAAAACTTACTACCCATGGTATACTACCCAAACTATCCACTTAGAAGGACATGTATCGATATGTTCTCAAGTATAAGTTTCATTTGATTTTGTATTTAATTACTAGTTTCACTCCTTAACCATTAATAAAAATGAAAAGGCGGGATAAAAATGTGAAACCATTTCATTTCTATATACCGTGTTTCACATTGTAATGGATAGCCATTCCCATTAAATCGGTTCCCATATGGGCCCATAATACCTCATGAACTGAAACATGCAATCACTAAAACACAACAAAGAGTAATACAATCATAATCTAACTATCACAAAATCACTCAACAATCACAGGCATGTCATGTAATGAAATTTGTGTAATTCACCTATCTGGCATGTCAATATGCATGAGATTAAAATTCTAGGTTCCTATAATGATGCATGTAACAATGATCCTTGACCTCATATAATTTGGCCAAGGATGAAATAAATCATAAAATATAGTAATAATGATAACCTCAATATAGCATGTGTGTCACCCAATGGTGAAATAATGTCAACTGTAACTAACATAATGATGACAACAATTGTAATTTAGCAAACTCGGATTTTATCCCAAACATGGGTTCACGATTCCCAAGATTAGATAATGAACATGTTACAAGAATTCCTAATCTCCAATATATCGTCTCTTAATAGTTAAGTAGGATAGGAACCACCTCTAACACCACTATGTGACATCTTGGAACCGAATGATGCTTTATAGGTCCCCAAAGCCCAATGGTCCACATGGCCTCAAGTAAATCTCCTTAAAAATCAAAGGTTGTAGACAAGTAGCGGTGAACTAGGGTGTATCCATGGGAAGACTATTCCCTCATTAACAGGGTGTATCATAATGTATAAATATAAATAAAGGTAAGTAGCAGAAGACACATAAGTAAAAATTACACACAATGAAAAATAGAGATAATAGTTACCATAACTAAAATAAATGGAATAACATAAATGCATACAAAAACTGGTAAAGATGTGTCATGTCACTAGAAAACTAAAAAATATGGATATAAGACAACATGAATAAAAAGTTCCAAAAAAGAATAATGAAAAATAAAAATACTATCCCAAGAATCACGGGCTTCGACTGAGTCATCTATTATCAAGATCCATCCTAAAAAATAAACAATCAACTGTTCTAAGATGTATGCTTCCCATTATCAACACCTGCAATCATGTAGTTTTCCCTAGGTACAAAATGAAACCTGGAGAGGGTGTGAGATAAATCTCAATGGGTCACCTCCAACGGTGTCTATAACTTCCAGCTCGTGTAATGTAAATGTATCAATATGCAAGAACACTTATATAAAGTAAACTAGTACAATGTAACTAAATATCAATGTACCAGCTTCAACCATCAGATGGAGTCTGAACATGTCGCCAGCTCATTATTTGATTGTTACCAAAATATAAATAAGTCACATGTCAATAATAATAAAGGTTCCAAGATGTAACAAGGAAACACATAATGATATTTAATAATTAAGTCCCATGGTAATAACCATAGAAACGTAGACCTCAAGGGTCCCCAACACATTAATGAATGTAGTGTGGATAAGGGTTAAGAGTGTAACCCAAGGAGCATACTCGAAATAAATTCACAATAATTAACCTACCATGTCCAACGAATTCATCCAATGTAAAACAGGGCTATGCAATGATTGGGCCTAATGGGATTTAAACATGGAACTTGTGTGTCAAAGTTGAATCCAAGGAGTGTATCTGATGCCTCTTGTAATACTACATGAGGGATCCAACAGTGTCATACTGAGAATCCAAAGTTATAAAAGGATCAGTTTCTAGGTGTGTCTCAACATAATAATTTTTTATCCTTGAATTCGGAATGGGGTCCTTGAGTGGTTGAGGCATTCCCTCGAGAATCCAAGATGATCTCAAG
Organism: Viscum album; assembly: GCA_963277665.1. Taxonomy (NCBI): domain Eukaryota; kingdom Viridiplantae; phylum Streptophyta; class Magnoliopsida; order Santalales; family Viscaceae; genus Viscum; species Viscum album. Next base: position 602,128,873 of record OY728130.1, on the reverse strand, counting down.
TCAGGCCACTCCAATTTTGATAATGAAGTCATATATAATTAATAAGGTTCAATCCATTACCTATCCTTAGTTTGATAGGGATAATTGATCATGTAACCATATAATCATATCATAATTTATCAATAAGTCCATTTGGTTCAAGACCTTCCTTCCATTAGCGCAACAAGGACAATTAGTGAGAAACTATTCATTTAATCCATTTAAGTAATTTTCAATAATTAAGGTTCACTTAGATACCTTTCATTAATAAGGGGTGATACAGACATGTAATATATTATTTAGTTATATTTAATAATCCTAATTAATACACTTAGTATACTTTCCAATTTCCATTTCACATTTAATTATCAATTGAAGAACTTAAATCAGGTGAGTTAAGTGGTGGGAATACATGGCACTTTAAATTATATGATTCAAAATATAAATAAATACATTTAATATAGAAATATTCCCTTATAATGGTTAATCCAAGGCACACCCGAACGGTGTCTCAATCATGTCAATACACTAAAATGAAAATTATGGAAAAACATCCAAAATGGTATCGTTGAAGTTGTGGGTGTAACCACTAAAAAAATACAATATTGGGAAATATAATAACCATTTAGTTCTAGTAATTCTAATAATGGCATATAAATTCAATAAACCACCCCTGATGAAATTGGCAGTCCCCACACAACAATTCCAAAATCAACGAACTTGAGGTATGAGTTATAGAACACCCACCTTAGGCTTGTTTGACTCTAATCCTATAGTATCAGCCACTTATTTGTCTTAGAATAGAGTATGTATTATAAAATAGTAAAAATGATCACACGTTGATAACAAGGTGAAGTTCAAGAGAGAAGTAGAATAACTTAAATAGACTCGATTACTTACTATTGCACATGCATCTTGAAGAACAAAATCTCAAACAGATTCTAGATGAATGACTTCTATTTATACCTAGATTAGGCCATCAAAATGATTAAAAATTAGAGAAAATGGAGTTCATCCTGCTGGAAAATTATATAGGGGGAAAGAGGAGGTTAAATTAGATCATTAAGGGTAAAATAGTAAAATTACCCAAAAATTATCCTATGCATATATTTTCTATATGGTTTGAAAAATCGTGCGACAGCCATGCACGAGAACCTATAATAAGGGTTATATTGCATTTTTAGGTCACACAGTTTTGGTAAATTCTACACCAACCTTGCAAGATAGATCTACCCGAAACTGAAACCACCCAAACGGTTAGATCTAACAATGGAACCTACCATCATAGTTTACTCTAACCATGCGACATTCCCAATTTTTCCCAAAAGATGGGTTCTAGGCTTTGAATAAGCCCCAGACACCCCTGGGACCATCGTTAACTCCTTAAGAATACATATTTTGTCCTAAAAAAATAATTAGATAGAAATTTAAAAGATCCATATCTGAGTGAAATACCGGGTTCTTACAGCCATTTTAAAAATAATTTTTAATTAGTGCCTGAATTTTGAAACTTCATTGAATTTTTTTTCAATTTCAAATGAGCTCTAGTTATTTTATCATAATTTATATTATGTGTGGAAGATTAATTTTAATTTTTATTAAAAAATATAAAACATTTTGCAAAACACATTGTCTTTGAATTCTATGAATTGGATCAAAATGTTTCCTAGTGATAACTGGTCAAGAATTCAATGTTTATCTTGATTTTGTAGCTATAAATATTCTCAATGTTTTCCACATAGCTTTTTATCTATTATTTTATTAAGCATAAATTTTGAAAAAATATAGAGGACTACAAAAGGAATAATTCCATTAATTATATCCTTGAATTTTTCAACTGTTTAGTGGGTCAACCATTCAGAAAAAACATGTAGTAAATTTGAATTGATTTTTACTATACATTTATTTATTTTCTTTGTAACTCCAACCTCCCACCCACTCTTTAATATGTGTCATTCAAAAAATAATGGGATATTTCAATAGCGGGAATTCGATTAAGGTGTTTTTTGGATGTTTAATTTTTTATAATTTTAGAATAATTTTATTTTGTATTTCATTTTCATCGTCATTCTATACAAACACTTTCCTGTTTTAATTTATGTTTCCACATTTTTTTCTCTATTTCTCTTCCCAAATTATCCACTTAACTACTTCACTCATGATCATGAGTGAATAACCTAAGGGTTTTCCAAGGGTATTAATCAAGTTCCAAATAGTATCCATTCAAATTCATTTTTATCATTTTATATTTTTTTAGAGTTACGTCTAAGGGGATCTAATGTATGAAAAGAAACTTTTTGCCCCCAATTTCCACTAAGGGTATAGATTTTTCTTTTACATAAATTTCACTCAATTGAGGATATGGATTTGTGGGGTACTTGGTGGCTGTTGAATGTACCATATATTAAATTTCAAGGTATATTTGGACGTTTGGATATATGAATAAGTGTATTCATTAAGTAAATATGAAACTAATTTAAGATAGTGAAGTTTAACTCCATGCCATTCTGATGGTAAAGTTTCCTTTCTACCTAACTTCATTATGTCTATAATCATTCTATTTTCATTACATGTTTAAATTATAGATTTTAATTTCAATAAATTATACATTAGGTTTATTTACACTCATAAATAATAAAATACAAAAATATAATAATTAAATTCAAAATAGTGAGTTACCGAATATGAAAGATCCTCAACTGAGATGGACCTGGTATACTAATTTGACACAGTTTTCAAAATAAAGATACTATTTTATCACTCTATGATATGTTTTATAGAACTTAATTGACAAGAAATAATTTCATGCATAATTTCTTGAGTTATCAATTATTTTAATTGTAAAACTTTGGTAATTTTAGTGAAAATATCACATTTATACATTTTTGAGTAATTAATATTTAATTGTGAAGAATGATTAAATATTGAGTTTTAGTTATTTTATCTATATGTGGAATTATTATAATTAATACAAAATTTAATCGTAGATATTTTGATTATTATTTCATGTTGAGGTGGTTGATATGGGTCATCAATGTGGATCTGTAACGGATTATGGAATTATTGATGTTTGGCAGACTAAAAAAATTAAAAAGGGGTCACAATGTAATCCTTTTTTTCTAGAATGAAGACCATTTAGTAATAACACAATACATTAGCACAAACAAATGTCATTTTGGCCTAAATGTAATCCTTTTGGATAAAAAAAATTTCTTTTTGGATGTCATTGTATGTTTATGGATTATATGACTTTTCACTGAATTTAAATCTTTTGGACTGAAGCATAAGCCTTTTTTTCCGACCACATGACTTCACGAATTTGTAAAAAATACTCTTCTGTATGGTTGGTAACATGAATTAGGGAAACATATGCAAACTACAAGGAAAGGCCTTGCGATGTAACATCATTATTCATGGAATAAATAAGAGGCTTCCACATTGATTTTATTTACTAAAATCATCTAAAAGGAAACAAGAAAACTCAAATTAAATGTTGTTTATTTTATAGAGATATCTGTAAAAGACTAATTAAACAAGGAAAAATGAAATATATTGAATTTTTAAAAATATCTCATGAGGTTTGACCAATAAAAAGGACAAGGAAACCACACATATACAAAAACAAATAATGAGGATTTCACTATTGGGGGTGATCAGGACTTGGATCTTGAGTTTGTACAATAGAATACGATGTTGTTTCATTATTAGTTTTATTTTTTGATTACTAAATTAGTAAATAATTAGTCATCCCCAGTATTTTTTACCAGCCTTTGAATGGAGGGATAATTATAGAGTGGTCATGAAAGGGAAGGTTCTCCCTTATAATTATTGACTCATCATGATCTAATGAATACAACCGCTAATATTTTCGTTTATTTTTGTTTTGAGAGAATATTTTATAATTTCAATGAAGCTATGTTTAGGGTTCGAAACATGTTCATTATTTCTGGTTTAGTTGATAATCAATAATCTCCTTCCTCCTAGTGTAACATGCCTCAAATAAGATGATTTTATTTGGAGGAGATTATATTGAAATCATTATCATGGGTTTGAGTGAAATGAGTTAACAATGAAATACTTATGATCACTAACACATAAATGGGTCTTTAATTTTTAATTTAAGATTTAATTTCTAACTATTCATGCACAAAACATTAAAGGTTGACCAATAATAAATTACTATTATGCCAGTCTTAATAATAACCTTCAATATAAGTTGTTTTGTTAAATCTATTGAATAAACATGAATATATAAATTAACAATGAGAAAGACATTTTTTTGGAACTATGATGACATTACAAGTGGAAACCAGGCCATGAACCAATCATCCTTATGATCTATGTTTTTCAATCCCTTTACATAACATCATTGTTTAATTTTGTTTTCAAAATCAAAAAATTAAAAAAAATCCCCACTTTTAATTAATAAAAAAGAAAATAACTATTTTTTGTACATCCCAATCAGATAAAGAACCTAGTTTACCACTATATTTATATTTAAATTAGGCAGTAAAATATTCCATTATGCCCTATAATAGGTTCTTGTTAAAACATAGCACTGTTTCTAGGGACCCGGGAAATCATTCAATAATTATCATTTCTCATTTTTGTAATAATTTTCATTGTTTAAAAAAAAGTAAGAAAATTATTTTATCTATAACACTCACCCATGGAAGGTACTATTTCTTTTCTAGATAGGAGAGGATATGTTGGAGAGAAATTTTTTTATAGGTGGAATTCAAGAAGGTTGTATAGGTTCTTAAACTAGCCCTTGGGTACCCAATATCCAAATCCTTTACCTTTTTGTTTAATAAGCTCTATGATTTCTTCCTAGAATGTTATTATTAAGAGAACAATGAAAAAAAGAGTTTCTTTGGTTTCCTCCCAATTTTTATGAACAAATTTTAGAGGTTATAGAATTTTTTAAAGACTATATGTAGCCATAACTCACTTAATAATGACTAGAGGATATAATTGAAGAATGAATTCATGATAAAACAATTATGGGGGATCAAAAAAGATAAAATAATATACGAATTAATTTTTGTAATGTATCATATGATTTTAAATTCCTATCCTTGAAAAAGAAGAATAAGAACCACTATATTTTTCTCTAGTCTATGAATTATAAACCACCCAAGTGGTGTAATTTGTATAAATATTAGAGGATATTTACTACCTACCATAATCCCTAAAAACTAAATCCAAGAAACATTTTCCGCTGAAGAATAACTTAAATGAACACCAATTCACTAAGTTAATATCTTCTTGAGCCTAATTTCATCTAATTTTGGTGAAACAAACTGGATCATTAAATCCCCCCTTTTTAATTTTTTTTCTAATATAGGGATTTCCTTAGATTATGAATAATAAAAATTATATGTTCTTGATGAGGAACACATAATTCTCCGAAACATGAATGAATAATTTTTTGAGATATAACATGAGAATATTTCATAATATATATATGAAGAAAAAACATATAATGATTTTTTTGAAATATTTATATTTAAATTCATAATTTTTAAATTTCATTTGAATAAGATTACTTTTGGAATTTACCATGGAAAAATTTGTTGATGAAATATATTTTAAAAAATCCCTCTAAGAAGAAGTAGTAGAGAAAGAATCTGTTGTTGAATTAATGTAGAAGGACCAATTTAGTATCTTACCCAATCCATACTACCTATATCTTATTTACATGTTGATGGAACTGATATACTCTAATTATTGAATTCTCTACAACATATATTAAATAAGGAGAACTGGGAGAAACAACACGTGGTGCCTCAAATCAAAGTAACCGCATGCACTATCAGATATTGTATAACCACAAAAACTATTTTTATATGGGTATTAAATCCCAATTATCCACATCGCATCCCAAACCAATACATGTACTACTTTTCAATTTCCAATTGAAATTTTTTCCCTTAAAATTATTCTTTCAATGTTTTTTCTTAATTTATTTCTATTTTTACATGTAATTTTTTAATGTGAAGCACTTAATATCTTCAAAAAAAGTTGTTATTTCTAATAAATCATAATGTATTTCTGTTCAATAATTTATATTTTTCTACAAAATTTAAATTATATTGGAAATTTAATAAATAAATTTTAATTAAAAAAGGGGTAGTGAAATTCTATGTGCGGGGGAGTGGAAGCAATCTACTTAGGATCCTCATTTTTTATTTTTTATTCATCTTATTTTTTGTATTATTTTTAGTTTATATCTTTGATCAATAAATACTATTATTATTTGTTAATAATTCTTTATTAATCTTTAGTTTTTCATTGATTATGATGTTTTTTAATTTTATTGATTAATGAGTGAATTTTTCCATTACATTTATGGAATTTTTTTAGAATTGGAAAAATGGTCGGTGAATGGAAAAGAATTAAAAGGAATTATAATTATGACATAATTAAAATATATTTTTGAACTATATCTTAAATAAATTTTCAGCTGTGAAAAAACACAGCAGTGATCCAATATAAAATAAAATGATATAATTATTTTGAAACTTGATTAAATCGGATAATGGGATCCCACATGAACTTTTGAGATATTAAGAATTGAATAAAAGAAAAAAAATAAATTAAAAATAAAAAAAAGAAAAAACATAAAAATAAAAAATATTTACAGTGCCTAATTATAAAAAAGGATTGGATTTAGGTGAGGGAAAGATTAAACACCATATGAAAATGGGAAAATTGACTTATAAAAATATCATTTTATTTATGTTGATGAAGTGGGAAAAAGAAATTTTGAATAAAAATAATGGGAAATTTGGTTTCATGACAATCCCTCTTGTTAAAATGTTAACTCTAATGAATTTCACTCTATTCACAATCATAGAACTTTAACATTTCCTTAAATTAATGTTGTGTAGCGGATATGACTTTTAGAGGGGGTATAATATTTTTAATAATGACCAAATCCTTGATTCTATTATTTTCTAGTTCATGTATTTGAAACAAGGTATTATTTCCCTTTTTTATTATTTAAATTCATTGGATTTCCCAAAAGTGAAAATTTTAAGTTAGTGGGAATTAAAATATTTAATATTTTAATATTTTTTACTTTAATTTTTATATTCAAAATCCCATTAGAATTAATAATTTATTTTTAATTATCACATATTCAAATTAGAATAATAATTTTTTTGATGTAAAAAAATATTTTAATTAGGGATTTCAAAATATTTTTATTCACCTTGTAAATTCATTAGTGAAACCATATATTTTTATGTCATGATCTAATAGAATTTTAAATTATATTTTGAAATTGAAAACTATAAGAAAATTAGAGTTGTTCATATTCAGGTACACGATAGTATTTTTATAATAAAATATTACATATTTTAAATCCTAAAATTAAATTTTATAGAAAAAATAATTCACATAATTATATTTATATTATATTTTATTCCCTTGAGAATGTTCATGATTTTTTAGGGTGATAATGGGCCCCAAATTCAGTGCTGGATTAAATTTTCAATCTGGTTATCACCTAAATATTTATCCTATAATATTTTCGTATATCCTTTTATTAGGATTAAATTTTGACATAATATAAAGAAATCAATAAAAAATATTCCATTTGATAGGATCTATAAATTGTTTAGTGATTTTAATGTTCTATCATGCTTTACCAAAATCTGAATTGTTGTTGACTACATTTTTTCTTTAAATCTTAATAATTTTTCTGACCCTAGCATCCTATCCAGTCTATAAATTTCTGTTATTAATCATAGTAGAGGAATTTTTTCTCATGTTTATTGACATGAGGAGTATAATTAATGTCATGTTTTGTTACAATATAAAATAATTTATTTTTTATTTTATTTCCATCTTCTTTCTATACTCAAACATCCATATTTAAATTCACTTCCTCTTATTTCATTATTTTTTCTATTCCCATGTTATTCACTATGAACTCCTACACTCGCGATCAAGAGTGACTAAACTGATGAATCTCTTAGGGATATAGTTCCACAAAAAACCAATTTCAACATTTCATGAAAATTACGTCTAATGATCAATTTCCTAATTTTGGACCATAAATATAAAGAAACTTATTAACTATGTTGAGATATCCAAATATGCAATTAAATTTAAAATAAATAACTTTTGTAGAATCAGTTAAAACAAAAAAAAATTCATTTGAAAATGAATTCATGGATAAAAATACAAACCAAATCCTGAGAGATCTATGTTCACTAAAATTAGATAATAAAAACAAATATGATAAATATAGATAAATTTAAAAAGTAATTTTAATTTAAGACGAAATAAATGAAAATTTTTATTGACATTTCCTGATCTTGTATGAGAAGAACCTAAAAAGACATATAAGTATTCACATAGGTATAGTATTCATTGAAACCCCAAAGAGTAGCTGAGGAATTTGTGAAGTGAAGGGAAATTTACGTATCACATGAATGAGATTTTAATGAAATGTTGTAAATAAAAAAAAATATATGAAGTACATGATTGGGATAATTTACATAGATGCCTCATAGAAATATTATTACTCACTCTAACATAATATCAATAAAGAAAGATATTTATGTTATTAGGAAATCATATATTGATATTATATTTGAGTATTGGGATAAGATTGTGTATCTCTTAACCGAAAAACAATATCAAGAAGTATAATAGAATCAATTCCACATATTATTTTACCATGTATTTCAGGATTATGATGCAAACGTTTTTGGATTAGTCATATAGAGGAGGATATATTGAAGTGTGATTATAAGAATCCAATGTATAGATTGATAAAATTGAATAGAGCTCATAACAATTTTGTATAATAGGTATTGAAAAAGTGATATTGATTAGGTAAGGACATATTATTTATCAACTTCTCTAGAAACTATTTTTGTAGATATAACATTTGGGTGGGATATATGGATTTATTGGATGAAAATTAACAATAAGAATCGGTTACGGTATGTGGTCTATTCTCATCATCATACCATTTTATTGAACACTGTTCTCAGATACAGGGCATAAGAAGATATGGAATAACCTCTCTATTGAGGAAATTCTAACAAAATCAAGTATGGACATAGACCAACTGATTCTAGTATGGATTTGAAAATTGAAAGAACTGATCTTGAACCATCTTAAAAATATATACATAAACCAACCCCATATCAACAAATAAAAAAAAATTCTATCACCGACCACTTTTCCATGAACCATTTAGGAAACTATTCACCCAAACCGCATATGAACAACCCACATTTCCAAAAAAATAAATCCCTTTGAACAACAATCAAATAGTGAATAAAAAATACAATAATACCAAGGATATGAGGTTGAGGAGATGACTACTAGATTAGATAAGTTGATAAACTAGTGTAACAATCTTATAGTAATATTTTATAGAAATAAAATTAAACTATTTGCTGAAACATTCACTAACTCTAGGGAAAATGATATTATGATAACAATAATAAGTGAATAAAATATTTAACTGTCAGCCATATAAAAACCTAAACCAAACCTACCTCGAAATGATTAAACTGAATCTATAAATTAATAGTTTATTTAGTAATGATATACACAATAATAAGTAATGGTAATGGAATAAGAGAGGTCTGATCCATGAAATAAGTGACTAGAAAGTCCACTCTAATGGTTAGAAAGGGAAAATAAGGATATTCACCCTCCATTACCATCAATGTTAATCTAGTCATATAAGATCTTGGAGGATGTACTTCCAAAATAAATTATTGAAACATTCTAGAAAGTTGAGATCAACCTATCTTCTAGAATACACTAAGAAGATTCCAAAGTATGATAAAACATTTAAGGAACCTTTCACCAAAAAGAAGATACATTATGGGAATGAGAGAATAAATCTAAAATTAAGTGTATTAGACCTTATTAGAACAAAATGTTTGAAATAGTGTCAATATCCTAGAATATTTTCTATCCCTACCACCATTAGATATATGAATTTCTATTTTTTTTGTGATTTTGGTTCATTTATAAATGTTATTTTCCAATTAGATTTTTTATTTTCATATGAGATGTGTTACACCCCAACCCCAGAATCCTAGATCTTATGTGTTACATTATTACATTTTCATTTATAAAGGATTCAAATCTCAATGGAACGAATAAATTATTATTTTTTAGAAAACCAGATTATATTCATGATATCCATATTACATTGGGAAATGAAAAATAAAACATAATACATGATAAAATGAAATGAATTTCATTCTTGAAAGCTCATACAATGACTTATTCATCATATCCTAGGGAAGTAAAAAAATAAGGGTGATATCCAATGCAAAAAAGGGAAAGTAAAATAGAAGGAATAATGAATGAATGAGTATAATCATCAAGGATTGCTAAATAACTAATCAAACATTCTATATAAATATAGAATTAATGAATAATGAATATGGAATTATAGATAACTGGAGCACATTCCATTTAATCATTCAACGGAGAACGAAATGCATCCATAGATATGACAAAGAAAGAATGTAATGTATAATAATAATTACTGAATTATTAATAAATGTAATTAATAATTATTGGAAATCATGTTTCCCATGAACATGATACCTTTAACATCAATATTTATAATCATTATAGTTTAAACTACTGTGATTTTGACAACTAATTTGTCTCGTGAGACTACCAATGCATCAGGGGGATTGAATTAACTAGTCTCAAACACATAAGGATTACATTAAATAGAACCAGATTCATGTCTTGAATGTCCAAATTAATCCACACATACTTAGTAAATGATTTAATTAATGAACAAAATTCCTTATCAAATATCTATATTAAGTAAAAGATACACATTTATCAATAAGTCCATAGTTAATCAAATAACATTCAAAGTGGACATTGCATATAAACATGGTATAAATTTTAGCAAGTAATAATATAAACTTCAAAATAATATAGATATTTAATATAAATTAAATTTACATTAAAATGTTCATAATGTAGTGGTTTGTGAAGAGAAATTTAACAATTACAAAAGAAATTTATATTGCAAGGATAACTTTTATAATTTGGTAATTTTCAAGTCCAACCCACAGGATGATATAATTCAATGTAAATCCTTAAATACCATTAAGATTAAAATATTCATGATATGATATATCAAAAGGGTTTGTATATACACCACATAAAAGAATTATGTGGTGAATGTGATTCTTACCCCATAGATGTAAAAAGTGAGTTGAAATTTCCTTACAACTTTGTAAATTTTGTTATTATAATCCCCATGAAATAAATAAACTCAAATAAAACACTATATTCTATGAAGATAAATTTATTCATGATATATAGTATAATATTTTCATTATATACACCATCGAAAATATATAAATGGGTAAAATGGTGTATGCCTCATAGAAGAAAATGGTGTATGCCTCATTGAAGAAAATGTGAAAAAGAATAACTTACCTTGTATTTCCTTTTGAGTGAAAATAATTTAAATTACTTTATAAGGGTTTTATACATGTTAATAAATTATAAAAGGTCAATAATAATATTTATAATATCATATATTATCTTATTGTGTCATTTTATTAACCATTTTTAACAATCTTTCATTATGTTCACTATTTCAGTTGTTAATTGTCTAGTTTTTTAGTATGTTTTGACTTATTAGTTGTTATTATTATTAATTAGATCTTGATTTTATCATATAAGTTATGTGAAAAATTATTTAAATATCCTATATATTTAATATATATATTTTTAGAATAAACAATAATATTTTGAGACAGAAAATGAGACACACTGTTCATGGAGATAGTAGGTCGAATGTACGCACGAACACTACATCCATTTCATTATCTTATTAAATGAATAAAAATTAAATAGTATACATTTATATTATAATTATATTACAATAATTTTATCATATTAATCACATATTGTAATTAAAATCATCATTTATACCTTCCATTTATTACTTGAACGAATCACATCACTTTGAGAAGGTGATAGTCTACATGCCCACAAACGATGTTCTCATATTCCAAACAATGGATTGCATAAAGGTATGTGTTTTAAAAAAATTATTGAACAATAAATAAATTATAAAAACTATATTTATCACATATAAACTATAAAAACATTATTATTTCTATGCTTGATAGTTTGTAAATGGAAGAATGGAAGACATCGTTTCGTGAGGCGGTAGTCCGCCGTACACACGAACGATGATTGGGTATCCCATTTGATGGATGTGTGTGAAAGTGTACTCTGAAATATTATCATAAAAATCAGTTTATTTATTACACTTATGTTATTATAAATAAAGATATAAAAATAATTCAAGTGGTGGATAGGTAAATGAAAGGAAGTTGATCATTGAAGAAGGTAACCTCTTATTTGGGTAAGTCCTTTTGGTTTAAACTGAAATACTTCCTTCATTTTCTATATAGAAAAAGTGAGGATTATATAAAGAGTTTATGGATTTTGGGATTTTTTCCCTTTTTTTTTGAGGAAATGGGATTTATAGGTTTGATTAAATTGGAGCAGTAAGTTCCTTTTTATATTGGAGGAGGAGTGACATTCTTGTAAATATTAAACGATAAACACTTTTAAGAGGTCTCCCTTACATAATGTGCCTCCAATAATTAATAAAATTTTATAAAAGTTAGTATATTGTAAAACTATTTCCATAATGGGGATTTTATAAAAGTTTATATATCTTTTTGGCCAATAATTTTAAGGGGTAGTTCTTTGTTAATATTAATTTTCTCTAAATTATTTTAATTAATTTTAATTTCTCTCACTAATATATCTGGTAAATAACTAATTTTACCATATTATACATTATAAATATTGTTATTCAAAATATTAAATAAATTTTTAAAAATTCAAATCATAGAATTGGTAAAAATTAAATTAAAATGAATCCCACCAATGGAACGACAATGTGAGTTTTTTAAGTAAAAGTGTTCAAAAGAATGAATTATTTTTATATCAAATTCCAATTTGAAATTGATTAAAATGACCTAAATTGGATTAATTAATTTATAATGTATCTAATGTTACTTTAAAAATCTAATTTATTTATATAAGTTATTTAGAATAAAAAACTGTTTTCATTAAAAATTCAGTATTTTCCACTATTAATCCAAAAATGGAACTTCATAGAAATCTACCAAAAAATCACTCTAAGATATTTTTTATGTTCTTAATTCAAAAAATATGTTTTTATCATATTTAATTTATATAATTTTCAAATTTTTAGTTAAAATAGGTTATCAATTAAAATTTGTAAGTCTACCTTTAGAAAAATATAAATTTTTATGCATAAAATTGGATTTATTCTTATCTTAAACTTAAAAAAACTATTGGATGAATATGAAAAATATTTAATTTAATATATAATATATATATTTTATTAAAATCTATTACTAATATTAATAAATTTTATTTTTTATAACAAAACACCTTTTAAAGTATAAAAATAGTTCTTTAAAAAAATATTTCTTATATATTTAGTTGTTTGGATATTTATTTATATTTAGATTATAACCAATAGACACAACAAAATGTTTCCATTATTTTTTTAATTCAATTAATAAATATAAATTTAATGGTTAGGTTTTATCTTATTATATAAAATAATTAATATATTAGTAATATATTATTTTTCGGTAAAACTCAGTCTTCTATGTAATGCCAACTACCAAAAAATGTCACAAGAAAACTCAGTGTTTCATGCATTACAAGATATAGAATTTTGTTATTTAAATATTAAATATATCATAAATTTTTATGATTTTATATTCATTCTTACGCTTCATGTTTCATATCATATATGATACTAAATACAGTGTTTGTACTTTAGAATTTCGGGGTGTTACATTATCCCAACCTTAATTAAATTGTGTCCTCGCAATTTAAACATGATCTCAGTAATCAAGAATTAGATATTTTAAAATAATATTTTTGAAAAACCCACAAAGTAAATAGGGTTAATAAAACATTTTCATAATTATAAGATAAGGGAAATGTTAAGGTCATAACAAAACTAATATTTCAAATAGGAGAACATGAGTGAATACTTGAATAGAGAAGAAAAATCCGACTATCAAGTTATAATAGAGAGTGATAGAGATAATGTTAAGATGAAAGTTTTTGACCACCAAATAATAAACCATAGGTATGGTTAATGTTCAACGATCTCATAAAAATGATGATAATAGGGAAACATTTTTTCTCCAAGACCCTTTTTCCTAGAGTTGAGGAATAATTGACTCTAGTAGATTACAAGTAAATATATATTTTTATAAAAACAATATTTTTCTTTCATGGAACCTTTAATTATTTACACTTCATCTATTAGAACAATGTGACTCATAGAGTGATGTAATATATTATCCTCTAAAACCTTTTGTAAAGATCTATATAAACTATTTCATAAATGGTTATAATTTCCAAAAGATTACGATCCAACACATTAGAATCATTTAAAAGTTAGTTAATATTTCCAATTTTACTTTATCCATATGAATAATATCTTTTTCCAATTTTCATTACCTCAACATTGGGAACATTTTATGTCTTATATTTCCCTAATCCATGTGTTTTACAAAAATTTATACTTGCTACTGAATCACATATCTTGGTGATGGATACTAAACAACAACAGATTTTAAATCCTTAAGTAAAATGTAATGAAGTAAAATCCTTATACATTAGATAATACTTATAACAAAGATATCATCATTAAAATTAATTTATAACATTATTAAGTGATACAAATACATTAAAAAATTAATCATTCCACTTCATCTATATCAATAGAATAAGCCTGTCCTTGATCCCATTGATTATTTTGAGGTATAATCCTGTGATTATTAGGGCATTCGTTTTCATAGTTCCCCATATCTTTACATTTATAAAACAAAATAAAAGTGGTTTCCTTCTTCCCTTTACATTTTTTTGTCAAGGTGACCCTTTTCTTCATACTTATAAAAAACTCCCAATCCTTTCAAGAATTTCCCAGGCTGATTGTTTCCACAATTTTCACATCTTGGAAAATCCTCCATTCCCTTATTCCCTTTATCTGTTGTTCGATCTTACACCATCTTACTATATTTCTCCCATTTAAATACATAATTATTGTATATTTCATTCTTTGTATTTATATCACAATGAAACTATTTCATCATATATAGATTTGGGTTGAGGGACTAACACCCATTAGATACTTTGCTTATATCCTTTAAATAAATGATCAATCTTGCATTCTATGTTGTGTATGAAATCTGTAGCATACCTCAAAAATGTTTAAAGGTATATTTATACTATAAAACACTTTATTACTCCTTATTTAAACTAAAGAACTTTCTATTCATCTTAGTTTATTTTTAATGTTCGAAATATTTGTAAAAAAATATATCCTTAACAATTTCTAATATGTGAGGTCTATTTCCCATTCCTCTCGAGTATTCTATCTCAAAGACCACCATTGATCAACATATCCATAGAGACAACACATGAAAAGTGTAACCTCTTACTTTCTCATCACATACCAATGCCATAAATATATTCTTCAAATCCATAATCCATTACTAAGTCGACATAGGATTAGTAGTCCGGGGGGCCTCTACCACATAAAGTGATAAAAAATCAAATAATTACATTTTTTAATAGGTTTCTCCATCTGTGGAAGGTTATTTTTTATAACCTGATTATGTCACCCTAATATATTCATAACATTCCCAATTACAATACAAATAATATTGGATTTCTCTATAGGGAAAACTCTACATTATCCCTGAGTATTGATACCATTATACCTTCTAGGAACCATCTACAAATAAAGGAATATATGTATTTAGATCATAATATTATGTAACATAATGTATAATCCAAAAACTAGTGAAATACATAACATACATTAAAGAATTTACATGTATCTCATCTCATAACGATAAACATGATTTCTTTGGGGACATATTTACATTGAAATCCTTCATTATTGTTTGTAAGGAAATGTGAATTAACCTAAGAATATCTCCTAGGTGTGTCAAATGTAGAGCATAGTAAGGTCTATTGTCGTGTAATATGTTACAATCGAGTTAGGATCAATATACCTTTTTTGAGTTGTCACCCCAAGGTATATCTTTTTCATAACCACATCCACTAGTACTATCAAGACATTGATGTATTTTTCAATAGACCCAGATAATTTCTACCATAAAAAAATTATATGATGTTATTCTATAATTATCCTCAATTTATATCTCAGGGTTATGTTCCCTAATTTATGTTTTATAAATATAGTTTCCATGGTTTCTACTAAATTGGCTCTGTTTCCAACTACAACACCCCCACCCCAGAAACATAGTGACGGTGCATTACTTTATTACATTGGCATATATATTGGATTAACATTCTAACAGATATAATAGTTATATAGTTTTGGAAACAAAATAGTAAATTATGATACCCATATTATATTGGGGAAATGAAAATTAAACATGATACAAATAAAATGAAATGAATAACATTATTGAAAGCTCATTCAAATAATTCCTATTCACATCCTTGGGAAAGGAAACAAAATAAGGGTGATCTCAAATGATTAGTAAAGGTAAGTAAAATGAAGGAAATAATGAATCAATGAGTATAATAATCATGGAATTGTAAATAACTGATCACACCTTCTAAATAAATTTCTCAATAAGGAATAATAAATATGGCATAGTAGATAACTAAACACATTCCTTTTAATCAATAAACTGACAGTGAAAAGAATCCGTAGAAAGGTCAAAGAAATAATATAATGTATAACCATAATAAATAAATTATAAATAAAGGAAATTATTAATTATTGTATGTTATTTTTCACATGAACATGATATCATTACCACCAATATTTATTCTCAATATAGTTTAAATTACTCTCATTTGACCAACTGATTCATCTTATATGAATACTCATGAATCATGAGGATTGAATTAACTTACACCCAACACATAGGTAATTAATTAAATGTTCCACCACCCATGTATTAAATTTACAAATAATTTATCATATATCATGTAATCGATTCAATTAAATAAAAACATTCCTCATCAAATTTCTGTATTTAATAACATTTATTTATTTGTTAATAATTCCATAGTTAATCAAATAACTTTCAAAGTAAAAACTATATTTTAAAATGGTATAGAGTCTAGTAAATAATATTTTTTATATAAAAGATAAATTTAATTTTTATTAAAAATGATAATAAGGTAGTGATTGTTAAATAGAAAGCTAACAATCACAAAAGAATGTGATATTAAAAGGATACCTTTTACCATTTTGTAATTTCAAAGTAAAAGACCATGGATGAGTTGATGAAAAGTAAAAAACTAAAATAACATGAGGGATAAATGTTTCAAGGTATTATATATCAAAATGGGTAGTAGATACACCTAAAAAAATAATTACATTGTGAATATGATGTTTATCTCACAAATGTAAAAAGTGAAATGAAAATCCATTACTACTTGGTAATTTTTGAATTATAATCACCAAGGAAGAAATAACTTAAAGTGAAAATCGATATACCCGGAATATAATTTTATTCATTATATAAAATATAATAGGGGTTGTATATACACCATATAAAAGAAATAAGTGGTGAAAATTTTGTATCTCTCGCGGATAAAAAACTGAGACAAAAATCCATTACTTTGCATTTACTTTTGGGTGAAAAACCTCAAAATTCATGTTTAAGGGTTTTAAACATTTGAATAAATTATAATAGATCCATAATCACATTTATAATATCATATACTATTTCCTTGTAATTTCTTATAATCCATTTTTGAATTCTATATAATTATTTTCACCATATCTGGTGTTAATTGTCTGGTTTTTTTAGTATGTTTTGAATTGTTACTTGTTGTTCCTATTAATTAGATAATGATTTTGTCATATCCAAAGTGTAAAACGCAATGCCCCGGACCCATTTACCCAGATTTGGTGCATTATTAAATAACATTGGCATGATAAAAAAAGATCAAGTCTCGAAAGACCGATTAGTTTAGTAGCCTTGGAAACACTAGATACATTCATAAGTCTTACATTACAGGATAAAGTGTAACAGTACAACAACATAGTCTCCATAGTACACACTCATATACCCTCATACTATCCCTATAGTCTAGTCATAAAATACTTCTTCACATCCTAGGAAAAATAAAACATAGAAAGGGGTGAGCTCAGATGCTCAGTAAGGATAACAATATAGCGGAAACTTTCATAAATAAGCATAAACATGTAAGGAAATGTGTAACTAAAACAAAAAAAATTTAAACTTGAACTTCAGCATAATATGGAAAAAATAAAATGAAATAATTCCATTTACTTATTCACATTTATATTCTACTGGTCGAATAATCACATGTAATATCAATAACCACTTTCATAATGATGGAATTCATAATGCAAGACTATCATAACCACATAGTCAAGGCCTTATGCCAAGACTACAAATAAGATTTTGTCAACGCCCTATGCCAAAACACTAATTTGTCTCATGATACCTACCTATGCATCGAGGAGATATAGTGGGCTCCACTCGTCACTTACTAAGTCCAATACATTCCTCATGTGAACAGGTTTAAACATAACATAAACATTCGTATTAAAAATTGCATACGAAATGTCAATACCTTATCCATAAAATATGATTTATATAAATATAACACATCCATAGTCAAACATATCAAAAAACCTTTAATACAATATGGAAGCTTTGTATCATTAATAAATCAACTTCATATAAACTTAAAATCCATCAAAGGATATTGACATAGATGAAATCAAAAGATTTTTTAGAGAAATATCTCTTTCTTTTTTGAAATCATTTAAAAGTCATGTAATTCTAAAAGAAACCATTTATTTTTGGATATATTCTTATAATCTTGTAAGGGAGGCTATGATGATGTTATAACGGTGGAAAATAGAGGCATTCGTCGTATAAGTTAAAAAAAACATTCTTACCTTAATTTTGTCGAAAAGGTTATAAAGGACCTCGTTTGGAAAACGATGGAAATATTCTTTTATAAACATCATATAAAAGTAAAACAAGGGTTTAAATGAATTTAAACCATAGTATAGTAATTATTAATAATGTTTTGAAATACATTTTTGAGAAACATGGATGTGGATGATAAAGAGGTCCCAGTGGATAATTACATATAATAACCTCAGATAAAGAAGAGATTGTGAAATTAACCCTTACCTTGTACATTTCCTTGGTCTAGGGTTGGTTGACCACCTGTATAATGGTGAAATAATTGTTATTAAATTACACAAAAATCATTCACATTAATATGATATCATATATGATCTTTTAACATTTCATTGTTAATAATATCTTCGTATTATCATTTTTTTGGGTGTTAACAGATTAATTTTCCTTTATATTCATTGTTATGTGAGTCATATTTGATATGGATGGGATGTATCTTATTCATATTCAGAATTATATCAAGTCTATAAACATTATTTTTAATCATCTAATGAAAATTAGTCTTAAATGGATACGCTGGGGAATGAATCTCATCGCGTTGGTGGAGACGGTAATCTGTACGTAAGCACGAGAGACAATATCATTCTTTTGATATTAAAATAATATATAATTGGATGGTATATCATACATATAGATTAATTATCATGTTATATTTATTATTTACATAAAATACACATCATTATTATACCCATCCAAATAATAATGTATTGAATAACAATTACACCATGATGTGGAGACGGTAAGCCGTACGTACATACGTACGGTGACATGTCATTCAAAGGATGGATAGAATAATGAATTTGGTTGTAACATATTTATAATAATATCACAATTTATATAAGATACTGGATTTATTATTTTATAATGTAAACAACAAAGAAAATGTAAGTGGAAGAAGAAAGGAACTTGAAAGAGGTTGTGAGATATTTACCACTTATTCAGGTTTGTCCCTTTGATTTGATCAAAAGGGCTCCATAGGATGGCTTTATGACTAAAGTAAGTACTCTAGGATGAAGGTAAGATAGTTTAGAGGGTATTTCAGCACAAGTTGGACGAGCCAAATGGATTTTATGGTGTGAGTTAGAGAAAAGGGCGAGTGCCCTTTTATAAGAGGGGTGAGGGGCACCTTAAGAAAAGCTAGAAATATTATTTTGTAATAAAATAATTTTCGGTTGATAATGGATCCAAAATGATTTATTTAAAGGCTAAGGTGGTGATGGGTAGAAAACCACTCAACCAATAGGTTTTATATAGTCTTGGGTCACTATATTAAATTATCTTTTTGATTTTGCTCTTAGTTAAATAGTTTGACATTTACCATGTGTCTTTGTATTTTTATATTTTATGGTTAATAAAAAATTATATACTTCCAAGAGAACCCCAAATGGTTCATTAATGATACGCCTATCATTATATATGTCTCTTGGACGATCCTTATATTTTTAGGAATAGAATATCAATTAATAATATAATATTTGTTTTAAAAACTCTTTTATGTCAATTTTGAAACTATTTGGTATTTTTTTTCTAAATTCATAAATGCATTATTGCTTCAAAAAAAAATTCATCTAAGCAACCCTAATATGTCATATTAACCTATAATATTATTGGAATTCATAAAAAGTCTCAAATTACATTTATTTTGATATTTATAATATAAATTATTTTAATATTTCTTCAATTAGGTAATTACTGCATCATCATTGTGTCATAAATACATTGAATTATTTAACGTCTAAAAAGTATAAATAAAAAACCATTATGTAGGAAATATTTTTATCTTTCTAATTAATGTTTATAGTCGAATTTATCTTATGTGTATCCCTATATTAAAAATGTTTTAGTTACTAAACTTTGATTTTCACTATTTTAACTTGTCTTTAAATAAAATAATAATAAGTGTCCTAATCTAGTCCAAGTGGACCAAAGAGGTTCATATTTTATTCCTAAGGTTGTTTCTTATCGAATTATCCTTATCCAATAGAACTATTACATGTGTTAGGGTAATAATAATATCATTTTTACCCTTAATTACCCTATTTACTTTTAGCCGTGGTAAATAAAAGTAATAAGTTACTATTCACCAACAATTATTTTTAACTTATTTAATCACATTTTACTCTTTGATATTAACTATGTCTCTCGGATTTTCAAAATTCAACTCACGGAAGCGGTAAAATTACATTTTATGTGAATTTGCAAATTCTCCTAGGAGGTGGGTAAAAGACGGTGAAAAGTTCAATAAAATTTTTATATATCTAAAATTATTATAAACTGACTCTAATGAATTACATTGAACATATATAGGTATTATGTATCTATTTTTACCTAAACAAAATTTATATACAATAAAAAATTATATAAAAAAAATTCGGTTTTAAACTATAACTCAGTGTTTTTCACTATTCATCAAATATTTAAAATTTTCAGAAAAATACCAAAAAATCACCCTAAGATAATTTCAATATTTTGAATCCAAAAATGAAGTCTATTTCAAATGATAAAATTTATAAAATTTAAAAAATTTGGTATTACTATTTATAACGGCTAGTTTGATTGGTTGTGGTGTGTTGGAACTCGAAGTTGCGTACAACACACGCTATTGTATTATTCATAGAGAAGCGTACTATGGAAGATTTGGGTGTTACATTCTCCCCTTCTTCAAATAATATTGTCCTCGAAATTTCGAGAATATTACTGCATAAAAGGACTCGGGTGGTTCTTCATCATAAGTTTCTCGGGTTCCCATGTTGCCTCTTCCATCTTATGGTTTCTCCATAGAACTTTTACCAGACAAGTCATATGGTTTCTCAGCACTTGTTCTCTTGTATCAAGAACCCTAAAAGGCTCTTCACAATAAGAAAAATCGGGTTCCTGTTCTAATTCTTCATAGGTGAGTACATATGTTGGGTCAGGCATGTATTTTCTCAACGATGATACGTGGAACACATCGTATACTTTGGAGAGACTTGACGGGATTTCCAAATGGTAAACTACATCCCCAATTCGTTCTAGAATTTCTAAAGGTCTGATGTACCTGGGACTCAATTTTCCCTTCTTACTGAAACGTATAACACCCTTCCATGGAGATACCTTCAAGAAAACATGATCTCCTACCTGAAATTCCAAATCCTTCCTTCAGTTATTGGCATAGCCCTTATGCCTACTTTGAGCTACTTTGATGTGGTTTTGGATTACCTTTACCTTTTCCATCATTTCCTCCACCAGTTCTAGGCCTACGAGTTTTCTTTCACCAACATCATCCCAACAGGTTGGTGTGCGACATCTTTTTCCAAATAACGCTTCATAAAGTGCTATCCGAATACTTGAATGGAATATATTGTTATAGGAAAATTTTACCAGAGGTAAATATTGATCCCATATACCTTGAAAGTCAAGTGAGCATGATCTGAACATGTCTACTAAGGTTTGAATATTCCATTCTGATTGTCCCTCAGTTTGGGGGTGGTAGGCAGTGCTCAAATGAAGTTCAGTATCCAGGGCTTTCTGAAGACTTATCCAGAATCTTGATGTAAAACATGGATCATGATCAGAATCAATTGATAGGGGTACTCCATGAAGTCTCACAACTTCATTAATATATAGTATTGCTAGACGTTCAAGTGGTAAATCTTCCCTTATATCAAAAAATGTGCTGACTTGGTAAGACGATCAACAATGACCTATATTGCATCGTTCCTTCTAGGAGTCTTTGGTAGTCCCATGACAATGTCCATCGTAATATTATCCCATTTCCACTCCAGTATGGGAAGCGGTTTCATGACTCCACTAGGCTTTTGCCTTCCGACTTTCACTTGTCGACAAACCATACATCTTGACAAAAAATCAGCAATCTCCATCTTCATGTTGTCCCACCAAAAATGTTCCTTCAAATCTCTATACATTTTGGTGCTCCTAGGGTGTATAGAGAAATTTGAACTATGAGCATCATCCAACAATTCTCTTTTTAGATCAGGTATATTGGGAACACAAATTCTCTTCCCAAATTTCAAAATTCCATCTTCATACACAAAATCAATCAGTCTCCCATCATTCACAGCTTTAATCTTCTTTTGAAACTCTTTATCATCGGTCTGAGAACTCTTTATCATTTCTATTAAATATGGTTTGTAAAATATTTGAAAAAGTATTTATGTTTCACCTTCCATGGTGATTCCCATATCCATCTTTACTAGATCCATGAAAATAGGATCCCTTTCAACTATCATCTTATTCAAAACTCCATGATCCGTTCTACTCAAAGCATATGCCACCTAATTTGCCTTCCCCAGGTGGTAGTGTATCATGAAATCATAATATTTGAGTAGTTCAAGCCATCTCCTTTGCCTCATGTTGAGTTTTTTTCTGTGATAAAATATACTTCAAACACTTGTGATCAGTATAAATCTCACATTTTTCACCATAGAGATAGTGTCTCCAAATCTTCAAAGCAAAGATTACAACTGCTAACACAAGACCATGAGTAGGATAGTTTTGATCATGAATTTTGAGCTTTCCTGATGCATAGGCAATAACCCTATCATTATACATAAGGACACAACCTAGTCCTTTATTAATTGCATCACTATAAATAACGAACCCATCATTCCCCGATGGTAAAGTCAATATAGGAGAATTTACTAATTTCTCTTCAGTTCTTAAAAACATTCTTCACACTCTTTTTTTCAAACAAATTTAACCCCTTTTCATGTGAGATTTGTTAATGGGTTAGCCAACTGGGAAAAATTCTGGACGAATCTTTGATAATAACCTGCTAAACAAATAAAACTGAGTACCTCAGTTATACTTTTCAGTGCTGGCCATTCTTGGATTTCTCTTCTCTTATAAGGATCAACAGAGATTCCATCCTTAGAGACAATATGGCCAAGAAAATTAATCTCTTGAAGCCAGAATTCACAGTTTCTAAACTTCCCATATAATTCATGTGTTTTAAGAGTCTTCAGGATAATGCATAGGTGATTTTCATGATCTTCATAGCTTTTTGAATATTGAAAGATATCATCAATAAATAACACTACAAATTCATCCAGATATTCCTTGAAATCTCTATTAATTAGATCCATGAAGACATATGGTCCATTAGTGAATCCAAAAGGAATTACTGTAAACTCGTAATGCCCGTACCTAGTTCAAAATGTTGTCTTTGGAATGTCTTCCTTCTTCACACACAACTGATGGTATCCAGATCGAAGGTCAAATTTTGAAAAGTATTGAACTCCATGCAGTTGGTCAAATAAATCATCAATTTGAGATAGGGGATACTTGTTCTTTATTGTTATAGTATTTATCTCCCTGTAGTCGATACATAAACTCATAGATCCATCTTTCTTCTTAACAAAAAGGACAGGGCTCCCGATGGAGAAACACTAAGGAGAATAAATCCCTTATTACCAAATTCCTCTAGTTGTTTCTTTAGTTCCACAAATTCCACACTGTCTATTATATAAGGGGTCTTCGATATGGGCATTGAACCAGGAATTAAGTCAATGGAAAACACCATTTCTCATTCTGGAGGATGTCCAGGTAAATATTCTATAAACACATCAACATTTTATTTCAAAATAGGTACATCCTCTATTTGAACATTCCTTTCCTCGCCCACAATTATTTCATTCTCTTCCTCTTTAATAATTGAATTTAGTTGAGCTACTGGGGGTTGATCTAGATAAGAATTAGGTGGTGACGATTCTTCTCTACAGATAAGGTGTTCTTTATCATCATCATCAAAAATCATAACCTCCTTCTTCTTAAAATAAATCTTTGAATCATGGTCTAAAATCCAATCCATACCATGGATTATATCAAATTCAATCATGGGTATGACAATGAGATCAACAGATAAATAACATTTATATGCTCTAATGGGAACAGATTCACCAAACTTTGTTGCGATGATACTTCCCTTAGGAGTTTTAACTGAAAAATACCTTGTTAAATCAATGTGGAAATATATAATTTTCATAGAAAACTGGGAAAATATGAAATAATGAAATGGTAGAGAATCAAATAAAGCATTTTCTAAATGTAAGAAAACCATTAAATTACCTGCCACTGCATCTTTCAGAGCTTCTACCTCAGCAATAGTGATAGCATAATCTTGGCCTTGATCCCTTGGCCTTTTCTATGGTAAGTTCCCCTGACTCTTAGAACATTAATTTTCATAATGTCCCATCTCCCTACAATTGGAGCATTGACTATCAGTAGCTTATTTCTTCCCCTTGCAATCACGAGCTTGGTGGCCTTTTTAACCACACTTATAACAGACTCCCATTCCCTTCAAGCAAGTACCAGGGTGTTTCTTCCCACAATAACTGCAGGATGGATATTCAATTTTCCCCTTCCTCCCCTTATTTACATTTCTGTAGTGATCATCAGATATTTTATTCTCTTAGTTTTCTTTAAAGTCGTAAGACTTAGAGAATTCTTTTCCTATCTTGATAGCACACGAGACAATATCTTCTTACGACGAGAAGGATTGTGAGACTAATTCTTGACGTAGAAATGGTTTTAACCCATCATTTAAATAATCATTCTTACTTATTCGGTGACTTATGCAATCTGAATCATGCCTTGCTAACCTTGTAAAGTTAGCCTCATACTTTTCAACATTATCATCCTCCTTTTCCCTCAGACTTAGAAATTGCCTTTCCATATCTTCTCGATGGTCACGAGGAAAGTTTTTTTCTAAGAAAATCTCTTTAAAATCCGTCCATTCCATATTTGATACTTCATCATATTCCTTTGTGTTTTGAATCAATGACCACCATTGATCAGAATCTCTATTGAGGCAGTAAACTGCCATGATAACTTCTTCCGTTTCACCACTCCCTAAGGCATGGAATATTTTCTCTAAGGAACTTATCCACTGCTCAGCTACTAATGGATTTGTACTCCCATTGAATATTGGTGGTTGTTTCCTTATGAAGCGGTATAACAATGATCCTCCATGATGTGGATCAGGGTGCTCCATAAGGGTAAGGTTATTATTCATAACCTGTGTGAGTTGTCCCAGTATAGTGATAATCTGATCAGCACCAGTTGTATCACCAGCTCCACTATAATTATCTTTAGTAGGAGCGAAATACCTACATGGAGTGTGTTAATTGATACAGTTTCCATTCCTTCTAATAGGATCCATTTATAAATAATGGCTTAAACTAGACCAGTTTATGAATCGAAATACATAATTCCAAACTTTTAAAACACTTAACTTAAATTGAAAAGTTTATGGATATAATCCATAATAATAAAAAATGTTTTCATTGAGGAAGGATATACTCATAAACCCTTCATAATGGTTTTTAAAGAAAATGATAATTATCCTATGCATATCACCCGGGAGTGTCGTTACCAAGAGTGCAACAAGGCCCATTGTCGTGCACCAATTCTCGTTCAAATCTACCTCAAAGCGGTGTTTTTGGGTTTTACCCCTAGGTATAACTATGTCGGAGCCGCCTCAACCTACTCATATCTAGACATGGATGTATTTCTTAGAAAACTCACAGAATCTCTATAATACCAAAATTCTAGGATGTTATTCTATACTAATTCTCAAAGTCTATCATAGGGTTATGTGCTCTAATAAAAGTTTATCTAAATCTAGCTACCAAGTTTTGTACTAAAATTCCTCTGATACCAACTATAACTCCCCAACCCTAGTTACCTAGAGTCGGTTCATTGTTACATAACATTGGCATTATCACAAAATATCAAGTATCCAAAGACTGATTAGTTTAGTAGCCTTGGAAACACTAGATACATTTATAAGCCTTATATTACATGATAAAGTGAAAAACTACAACAACATAGTCTCCATAGTCCACACACAAATCCCCACATACTATCCCTGTAGGTCAATGATAAAATACTTCTTCACATCTTGGAAAAAATAAAACATAGAAATGGGTGAGCTCAGATTCTCAGTAATGATAACAATATAGTGGAAACTTTCATAAATAAGCATAAACATTTAAGGAAACGTGCAACTAAAACAAAATCCTTTTAAACATGAACTTCAGCATAATATAGAAAAAATAAAATGAAATAATTCCATTTACTTATTCACATGGATATTATACTTGTCGAATAATCTCTTGCAATATCAATAACCACTTTCATAATGATGGAATGCATAAAGCAAGACTAACATAACCACATTGTCGAGGCCTTGTGCCAAGACTAAAAATATGATTTTTTCAAGGGCTTGTGCCAAGACACTTTATCTCATGAGACCTACCTATGCACCGAGGAGCTATAGTGGGCTCCACCCGTCACTTACTAAGTCCAATGCCTTCCACATATGAACTTGTTTAAACATAACATAAACATTCGTATTATAACTAGAATACGAAATGTCAATACTTTATCCATAAACCATGATTGGTATAAAAATAACAAATCCACAGTTAAATATATCACAAAACCTTCAATACAATATGGAAGGTTTGTATCATAATAAATCAAATTCAAATAAACTTAAAATCCATCAAAGGAAGTTAACATAGATTAAATCAAAACATTTTTTAGAGAAATATCTCTTTCTATTTTGAAATCATTTAAAAGTCATGTAATTATAAAAGAAAACATTTATTTTTGGAAATATTCTCATAATATTGTAAGGGAAGCTTTGATGATGTTATAATAATGGAAAATAGACGCACCCTCCGTATAAGTTAAAAAAACATTCTTACCTTAATTTTTTCGAAAAGGTTATAAAGGACCTCGTTTGGAAATCGACAGAAAGATTCCTTTATAAACATCTTATAAAAGTAAAACAAGGGTATAAATGACTTTAAACCATATTATAGTAAATAGTAATAATGTTTTGAAATACATTTTTAAGAAACATAGATGTGGATGATAAAGAGGTCCCACTAGATAATTACATATAACAACCTCAGATAATGAAGTGATTGTAAAATTAACCCCTACCATGTACTTTTCTTTGGTCGAGGGTAGGTTAACCTCCTGTATAATAGTGAAATAATTGTTATTAAATTATTCAATAATCATATACATTAATAAGATATCATATATGATTTTTAACATTGCTTTGTTAATAATAACTTAGTATTATCGTTGTTTTGGGTGTTAACGGATTCTTTTTCCTTTATATTAATTGTTCTGTGAGTCATATTTGTTATGAATGGGATGTATCTTATTCATATCTCGAATAATATCAATTCTTTAAACTTTATTTTTAATCATCTAATGAAAATTAGACTTAAATTGATACGATGGGGAATGAATGTCATTGCGTTCGTGGAGACGGTAATCCGTACATACGCACAAGCGACAATATCATTCTTTTGATATTAAAATAATATATAATTGGATGGTATATCATAGATATAGAATCATTATCATGTTATATTTATTATTTACATCAATTAAACATCATTATTATACCCATTTAAATAATAATGTATTGAATAACAATTACAACACGACGTGGAGACGGTAAGCCGTACGTACGCACGTATGGTGACATGTCATTTAAAGGATGGATAGAATAATGAATTTGGTTGTACCATATTTATAATAACATCACAATATATAGAAGATACTGGATTTATTATTTTATAATGGAAAGAGCAAAGAAAATGTAAGTGGAAGAAGAAAGTAGCTTGAAAGAGGTGGTGAGATATTTACCTATTCTTCAGGTTCTTCCTTTTGATTGGATCAAAAGGGCTCTTTAGGTTGGCTTTCTGACTAAAGGAAGGCCTATAGGATTAAGGGAGGATAGTTGAGAGGGTATATGGGAAGAGGTTGGCCAAGCCAAATGGCTTTGAAGGTGTGAATTAGAGAGAAGGGGGAGTGCCCTTTTATAAGAGGGGTGAGGGGCACCTTAGAAAAAGCTAGAAATATTATTTTATAATAAAATAATTTTCGGTTTCTAATGGCTCCAAAATGGATTATTTAAAGGATATGGTGTTGATTTGTTGAAAAAACTCAACCAATAGGTTTTAGACATGTTAGGGTCACTATAATAACTTTATCTTTTAGATTTAACTCTTAGTTAAATAGTTTGACATTTACCATGTGTCTTTGTATTTTTAAATTATATGGTTAATAAACATACTATATACTTCCAAGCGAACCCCAAATGGTTCATTAATGAAACACCTATCATTATATAAGTCTCTTGGTCGAACCCTATATTTTTAGGAATAGAATATCAATTAATAATATAAAATTTGTTTTAAAAACTCTTTTTTGTCAATTTTGACACTATTTGGTATTTTGTTTTTGCTAAATTCATAACAGCATTATTGCTTCAAACTAAATTCATCTAACCAACCCTAATATGTCATATTAACCTATAAAATTAGTGTAATTCATAAAAAGTCTCAAATTACGTTTATTTGGATATTTATAATATAAATTATTTTAATATTTCATTAATTTGGTTATTACTGCATCATCATTGTGTCATAAATAAATTAAATTATTTAATATCTAAAAAATATAAATAAATTACCATTATGTAGGAAATAATTTTATCTTTCTAATGAATATTTTTAGTCGAATTTATCTTATGTGTAACCTTATATTAAAAATGTTTTAGTTACTAACCATTGATTTTAACTCTTTTTTTAAGGATGGGGCCAAAGCCTCATTTGTTATTAAAGCAAAGCAAAGACCACTTTAACTAGGTAATTTTTACTTTTTTAACTCTTCTTGAAATAAAATAATAATAAGTGTTCTAATATAATCCAATTGGACCCAATAGGTTCATATTTTATTCCTAAGTTTGTTTTTGGTTGAATTATACTTGTTCAATAGAATTAGGACATGTGTTAGGATAATAATAATATCATTTTTACCCTTAATTACCCTATTTACTTTTAACCGTTGTAAATGAAAGTAAAAAGTTACTATTCACAAAAAATTATTTTTATCTTATTGAACTATATTTTACTCCTTGATATTAACCGTGTCTCTCAGATTTTCGAAATTCAACTCAGAGAAGCGGTAAAATTATGTTTTATCTGTATTTGCAAATTCTCCTAGGTGGTGGGTAAAAGACGGTGAAATGTTCAATAAAATTTTTATATATATAAAATTATTATAAACTGAGTCCAATGAATTACATTGAAATTATATAGAAAATTATGTATCTATTTTGACATAAAATAAATTTAAATAAAATAAATAATTATTTAAATAAAAATTAGTTTTTAAACTATAACTCAGTGTTTTTCACTATTCATCAAAAATTAAAGGTATTCAAAAAAATAAAAAACATTCACTCTAAGATAATTTCAATATTCCAAATCCAAAAATGATGTCCATTTTGAAAGATAAAATTTATAAAATTTCAAAAAGTGGATATTACTATTCATAATGGCTAGTTTGATTGGTTGTGGTGTGATATAACTCGAATTTGCATACAACACACGCTATTGTATTATTCAAAGAGAAGCGTACATCCATTTCATTTTCCTATTAAAAGAATGAAAATTATATATTATATATTTATATAATAAATATATTTTGATAATTTTATCATAAATATCACATTTTATAGTTAAAATCATCCTTTATACATTCCATGTATAGCGTGAATGAATCATATCACTTTGAGGAGGCAGTAGTCTATATGTCCAAAAACGACGTCATCATATTCCCACAAATAGAGTGCATAATGGTATGAATTATAAAATAATAAATAAATAATATATAAATTTTAAATACTATATATATCATATATAATTTATAAATCTTTCATTATTTCTGACCATGAATGGTGGTAAATAAAAGATTGAATGACATCAGTTTGTGAGGCGGTAGTCCTTCGTACACATGAATGATGATTTCATATCCCATTTTATGGATGTGTGTTAAATTTTAGGTAAAACTTTTATAATAAAAAAACTCATTATATTTAATATACTTTTGATTTTATTTAATCATGATAAGGAAATAATTTAAAGGTGGAGTAGTAAATGAAAGAAAATTGATCTTTAAAGAACGTTACCTCTTATTCGGGTACATTCATTTTTTAAACCAAAAAACATCCTTGGTTTTCATTATACCCAATTTAAGGATTCTAGTATTATTGGAGGTATTTTTTAATCTTATTTGGGAACATTTTGGGTGATCTAATGGGCTTGAGATGTGTGAATAAATGAGAGGGGTGAGTGCCTTTTTATAGTGGATTATCATTTTTCTATATATAAAAAGTTAAATACCCCTAATAGGTCTCCCTTACATATTTTGACTCAATTAAAGAACCCAATTAGATAAAATGGAGTATATAGAGTCAATATGGCCATCCAAAGGCTTTTGGACATGTTTCTATGTCATTGTGGCCCCTAAGATGATGGTTTAATTCCTTATTAAGCTAATAGTTTTTGACAATAACTAAGTTTACCTTATTATAAATTTTAATTTACATTCATTACAATATGAAATAAATTTTTAAAAATTACAATAACATAACTTATATAAATCAGATTAAAATTAATCCCAGAGAAGGAACAACATTGTGGGGTTTTAAAGTGAAAATATGTAAAAGATTGAAATGTTTTTTATCCAATATCAATGTAAAATTGATTAAAATGACCTATATTTGATTTTTTTGATGTATTATTTCGCTAATTTGAATTGAAAACTAATTTAAAAAAATATATTATTATATAAATTAATTAGATGATAAAGCAGTTTTCATTTACAATTCGGTATTTTTCACTCTTCATCAAAAAATGAATCTTCACAGAAAAATACCAAAAATTAATGATAATATAATTTTTATCTTCCTATTTAAACTATTATGTTTATTTTCACATATATAATTTATGAAAATTTAAAAAATATTTAAAATAGGTTATACATTAAAACTCGTAAATCTACCCTTAGAAAAATATAGGTTTTTAAGCGTAAAACTGGATTTATTCATATCTTATGATTATCAAATATATTGGATTAATATAAAAATTATTTTATTGAATCTGAAAATATATATTTCATTAATATCATTCAATAATAGTAATTAATTTAATTTATTATAATAAAACACCTTTGGAAGCATAAAAATAGTTCTTTATAATAACATTTCCTATATATTGAATTGGTTTTGATATTCATATCTATTTAGCTTCTAAAAAAGTAATTAAAAAATATATTTACAAAATTTAGTCAATAATATTCCATAAAATCAATTTAAAAGATACGTTTTATCTTATTATAAAAAATAACTAATATCATAATAATATATAATTATTCGGTTGAACTCGGTCTTTTTTCGCAACGTAAACTACCAAACAAAGATGAAAGATAACTCAATGTTGAGTACATTACAAGCTATAAAATGTATTTATATAAAATATTAAATATATTTTAAAGTGTCATGATGTTATATTTTGTTCAAATCTTGGTGTTTCTTATCATACATGTTATGAAATAAAATGTTATTACTTTAGAATTTCAGGGTGTAACAAGTCACTCAACGCCCAATGAGAGGTCCACTAGGTTGATAATAGATCCCTAATTTTCACGAATGAGTTTTAAAATATATGCTTCTATTAATTAAATGTATGATATTTCTAGTTAACATTTATGTGTTTAACATTAATTAAGATATAACCCCATCTCACTCACCATTATTTTAGGATGACCGTTGCTTGAAATAATAAGTAAAATCATTACTGTGTATAAAATAATGATACCCTTGGAGTTTGGTGACACTACAATATATTTAAATATCATTTACATCATGAGTCACCCTTTAGTTGATAATTCAATCCCCAAATTTTACCACATTGAAGAGAAAAAAACCTTGAATATTGAGGTATGTTCCATGAAATATTAACAATATGGAAGAAAGCAATTATTTATCATTCTATGGAGGATGAGACTGTATAGCATTTTAAAAATAAATAAATTTTATACATGGAGAAAGAGGTAGAACCTAAATAATTTGATGGATTTTTTTGTTTATTTAATGCTATGTAAACTTACATGTCATCTTGTGTTTATAAAATACAAGAAGTGGATGTTTCAAAAGAAAATTTTATTTCAACTTTTGAATATCCTCCAAATATTGAATTAAAACCTTTACCCATGGAATTGAAGTATTTTTTCTTAATTAAGAGAGAAAACTAACAATTATAATTTCCTAAAAACATGTTAATCACTAGTGGAATTCTACCCTTTACCAATGGTTCAGAACATTTGGTAAAGTCCGGGAAACCGTTGGTATATTATATACCAACGGTTTCCCAAACCATGGCCAAATAAGTCGTGGGTAAAGGCTTATACCAACGGTTCTATGTAAACCGTTGGTATATGTGTTAATATAAGAGATATACCAATAGTTTCACAAACCGTTTGTATATGTTACCCAATACCAATGGTTCTAAACCATTTGTATATCGTGTACAATATTCATCCAAAACATATACCAATGATTTTTAAAACCTTTGGTATAAGTTTATATCAATAGTTATAACAAAACAATTGGTATAATATACATCAAAAGGCTATACCAACAGTTTTCAAAACCGTTGGTATACATATGTTACAGCTCCACAGCAGCTAGAAGCCTTGCTTCTCAACAGTAGCCAGCGCCCCCTCCAACCTACAACTATCCATGACCTGTAAGAACATATACACCTCCAGAATCCAGAAGCCTAAATGAGATGTTTAAAACCCATCCATAATTCAGAAATTTAGAAATTTAAAATTCATTCCTCACTCAAACCCTAACATAAGAGAAAAATCCAAAATCCAATACATCTACAATCCAATACATTTAAAATTGTATTGAAATAACTGTAAAACCCCGATATTTTATGAGATATATTCTTTTTAATTTCTTTTATGTATTCTATTGTACACTTTACCAAGATTATCTTTTACTATACACAACACTGTATTAGCTTGCAGTATACACAACACAATTATTAGCTCGTGTTACACACAATTTCAAGTTCATTTTGTATAAATTATTCTATGCAACATTAAGTATAGATTTTTTTTTAATTTATAAATGAAATATGTTTTTATTATGTTATACGCAACACTAAAGGGATCTTGCACTACACGCAGCCATAACTTGGCTTGCATTACATGAAATCGGGACCATCGTCAATAGCGTGTGTAGTATGCGATAACAGATTTCACTAAACAACGATATATTGTTATAATATTATTATGAACTAGCTGTAATGAATAGTATTAACTAAAATTTTAATTTTATAACCTTATTAATCATCTTACACGTTTTCTATAACATGGTATGAGAAGAAAATAATTTTTTCGGGTAAAATATGTATTAAAAAAAATGCAGTTTTGCCGCCTTTTGATGGCTTACCCACATTGAATCTATTTTTTTGACATGTTTACAAGTTCAATTTGACAAAATAAAATTCTTCTTTTGAATCAGGATATAAAAATTTACTTTGGATAATTCTTTCATATTATTCTGATAACTTTCATATTTTAATGAATAGTAAAAACACACTATTTTTATTGAAAACAACCTTTTTCATCGTAATAATTTATATGGTTAAATTTTAATATTGAATTATTTTAAAGTATAAATATAATATATTTTTACCATTTAATATATTGTTTGTAATTATCATTGATTTTACATTGAATTCATAGGTAAAATAATTTCAATCTTTTGAAATGTTTTAACTTTCAAAACTAATTTTCTTAACAACGTGATTAATTTTAAATTAATTTCTGAAACTTCTGTGATATGAATTTGGAAAAATCAATTCCATATTTGGAATAAGTAGGTCCAAATATTTGTTAATAGGCTAATTTTTATTTTTGGGCACTACGAATAGTAACTAAGGTAAATTTTATTTACCATAATTAGAGGTAAATCAGGTAATTAAGGGTAAATATAATATTATAAAATTACCCTAACACTTGTCTTAATATAATTGGATGATTATATTTCGTCCTAAGGAATATTTGGGTCTAAATTGAATCCATTGTAACCCTCTTGGATATGATTAAGTCCTTTAATTTATTTTATTTTAAAGAGATTGAAATATGTCTCACTCAAAATTATATAATTAAAGTATTTTAATATAGAGTTATACAGAATATAAAATATATTATAAATACCCATTTTAAAGATAAATTTTTTTTCTTTGTTATGGTAATTTATTTTTAATTTTTAAGAGATATTTAATTACCTTAATATCTTATACATTAATGATGCAAAAATTATTTTTTTAATGAAAAATCAGTAATATAGTTTTTATTAAAATAATAATACCCATTAAAATGCCAAAAAACCTGACCAAAACTTATTGGTAGTGTACATATGAACCACAACCGTCCAACAGGAAAATGGTTGACCATTTTTAGCTTTATAAAATCTATTATGACATTTATAGTTTTTTATTTTTAATGATGTCAAAGTTGTCACCTTCATAATTTAATTAATATATCATTTTAAAAGTTTGATGTATTAGAAGATAAATTAATTTAAAAGTAATATTATGAAATATATTAGATTTATATTCATCATAGTATTTTATTTTTAATTTTCATGCAACAAATAAGTATATTAAATAATTATACAAAAATGTTGTAGAAATTATTTTATTAAGTGAAATATCAAATAAATGGTTTTAAAATTATTAAAATAAATATTATATGAACTAATTAAAATTATCCACGAATTTTCTAGATTAATATTTCATTTTAGGAACATATTAAATATTTTTTCGAAAATATTCTCTGTGTTTATTTTATTTAAATTCAAATAAATGAATAGTTTCAAAATTTACAATATTGCTATTTTATAAAAATAACATATTATTAAATTATTTAAAAATAACATAAATATTTAAAAAATTACAAATTGAAAATTATATGGTCTAAAAGGTTATAAATTATCCAATTAATATAAATTGACCACATATAAGTATGAATTTGTAATAATTTAAAATTTATAATATTATTACCATAAATCAGATTAAATAAATTGGATAAGGATAAATCAAGTTGATAAGGTTTAAAATAAATTCCCAACAATTCTAAATTTTATTAGATGATGATATTACAACCTTATATAATATCATATTCTTATTTGAGTAATTTTTTGTGGTTTTTAAGTGGGGTCTGATTTTTTTATAAATTAATTTTTTAGAGGTTTCCAAAAGTGCCCCTCTCCTCCCTTATAAAAGGGCACCTCCTCCCTCTCCTATACACAATACTTTGAGCCTTAATGCTTGGCCAACCCCTGCCCATTTCTCTTATCCACTTCCCTAGAAACATACTAGAGGTCTTGGTCTTTTTCAAAGACCAACTTTATTGCCCTAAGAGGAGTTTTAGAAGAGGCGCGTCAAAGAAGAGATAATATCCTCTACCAATTCTTTCAAATTCATTTATTCTTCTACTTCCTCTAATTTTTTTGTTTCATAATAAAGTAATAACATCGGTATCACTCATATAATTTTATGTTATTATAAATATGAACCAAACATATTTCACCTTCTATCCATCCTACGGAAAATTAAATCATCGCGCCTGCGTACGTACAGAATACCGTCTCCACGCCGTGGTGTAATCTGTTTTTCCACCACCACCTTACTTGGATGGGTATAATGGTGTAAATAATAACTATATATCGTTATTATATCATGATACTAATTCTGAGAAATTATATCATCCACTCTAATTCCATTCAATAATTATGGGAACAATATAATCGCTCGTGCGTACGTATGGATTACCGTCTCCATGACGCGATGAGATTCATTCTCCAAGTAAACCATTAAAGAATGATTATAAAGTATATATAATAAATAATCATGAAATATATGACATATTAATTATTCTGGATTTATGTATATGTTATTTACTTACTTCGATTCAATTTAATAAGGAAAAGAAAACAGCGTTCATGCGTACGTAAGGACTACCGTCTCCATGAACAATGTATTTCTTTACACTTATCAGTATATTATATATATGTATATTCTAAATATATATTATATGTAAATAATTTTTTACATTCTGGAAGTAATTAATCATGACCTAAGTAATCATATTAATAATTACAAGTCAAAACACGGATGACAAATGAAACGATTTTAACCAAATCGCTACTTTAACATGGTATTGACAAATGAACAGGTAATATAAAGGCTTAAGTGGATCATATATGATATCATAAATATTATTATAGTTCTGTTACAAGTTAATAATATATTTAAACCCACTATATAAGAGTACCAGACACATATGAAAGAAATTGGACATAAGGTAAGGGATAATTTTTCAAATCTCATTTTTATCCGAGATTGCTTATACGTAAGTATTTACTGGGGTTATATTTTTCATCCATATCCATAAAAATGTTTTTCATAAAGTGTTTAATATTTTTACATGTATGTTTAAAGTCATTTTTACTCCTCTTGGACTTTTACATTATGTTATGGAAGGAATATTTCTTTTGATTACCATACGAGGAACTTTTTGACTTTTCCGACAAAAGTACGAGAAGAGTGTTTTTTAACTTATACGGTATGAACAGATTTTTACGGTTTCATAACACCTAATCTTCATGAATATTAATCTTCAATATTTCATGATTATTTTTAAAAAAAATCTTCTTCTTATAAAATTGAATGGAATTTTTTGAAAAGAAAATGATTTTGAAGAAGAAAGGATATTTTCCTCAAGAATTCATTTCAAGTGTTTTGTCTAGACTATTTTCCATCTAAGACGACATTATTTAGTATGATTATGTATCAAGTATAATGTCTCTATTATTTACATGGATTGATTTTTCTTATGATGAAATTATATCCATTTTTTTATATGGACTATGTTATGTTGGTATGATATTTATAAAAACCATTTTATTCATTGGGTTATGATGAATGATTTATGTTTATTTTGTGGCACAAGTAAGAATGATTTCATTATGAGATGGGTGGGACCTATATCTCCCTCCAATTCATTGTGTAAATATTTATATCTCATGAGATATACATGGCTGGAATAGGAAGTGAATCTGGTTCAGTAATACAGGGCTGGAATGACAAGTAAACCCAGTTCAGTAATGGACTTTCTCCACTATGATGGTCTTGGAAACAATGCCTTGGATACTATGGAAATAATAACACGTTCTTAATGGTTTCCACAATTACATGCTTTATTCCCATGCTATTTTATCATAGTTAATGTTACTTTATGATCTATTCCTTATGAACATCCAGGATTTATGTCATTAATAATGATTTTGATGTTTTTGGTCACGTTCATACGTTCAAATGTCTAGGGATTGTTTTATGTTCTCCATGTTTACCCTTACTGAGCATTTTATCTCACCCTTTTTATGTTTTATTTTCACCAGGATATAAAGAAAGATTTTAGGTCAGAAAACCAAAGGGGAAGATCTTTATGGGATATGTTGAAGATCTTTCACCATGATTAGAATATTATGTTCCGAGTTCCCAAAGACACTAAACTAATACGATATTTGGGCATCTGTTTTTGTCATGTATTAAGTATTCTGAAAAAGTAATGTAATGTCCATGTACATCAAGATTTTGGTCTCTATAATAACACCCATAACATCAATACAAAATTAAAATCCAATACATATAGAATCCAATACACATAACAGTATTTAAAATTTAGAATTCATTACAAATACAGCCATAATCCAATACATCCAGAATTCAGAAATTTATAATTGAAAAGAAATAACACCCATAACAGTATTGAAAATTTATAATTAACTCCTCACTCAAACCACAACACCAATACACATAAGAGAAAAAACCTACATGTTTTAGGAATTACATGGGTTGTTTACTCATGGTCTTCGGTTGACTATCTTAAAACCAAATAAAAAACTTGGGTAGAGTGGACAAGGATCATGATACCCATAAGATAGAAAATTGTAGTGGTCATGTGCTTAGACCTTAGATGAGTTATCATAATCACATGGGATGTTTATATTCCTCTAATGACTATGTATCCATGCATAAATGGTTCCTGGTGTGTTAGTGGGAATCATTGGCCAATCTCGATATATGTGATGGGTTACCAGAATAGCCTACATGTTTTTCATAGACTTTTCAATTGGAATAAGGTGGTATGGGGATAATTTTAATTTTGTCTACTGGGTATAATGTGAGGTGAATCCCCATTTTGGGTAGTGGGTATGAATATTCAATTATGTCTTTGGTATTGGGTTCCCAAAGGGACTTTGGTTTTGTCCTAGAACCCACTGTTTGAGGATGAGATTGGCATATTAAATTTCATGTGTTATAGAATAGGGGTAGGAGTTCCTTACCTGAGAAGTGGATTGTGTGAGGCTGGACCATGGATCCTTGTGCTAAAATATCAATATAATTTGAATACGTTTGGTCTGTTTTCCGTATGAAAGTTGTTGTTTTGACTTAAAATCCTGTCCATTACAAATAAAAGTGAGACATTTTGAGTGGTACTGGCCACACCATGACATGGATGGAGGCGGTGTTGACTCATACATGTCGTAAATGACCCATGGATCGTTGTCCTAAAGTATCAACAGAATCTGAAGGTGTTTGTTCAATTTTCCATATTCCAGTTGTTGTTTTCACTTAAAATGTTCTCCATTTCTAATAAAAGTGAGACACTACGAGTGCTATCAGCCACACTATCTCTCATTTTGAGATGGGGTTGACTCGTACATGTCAAAAATGATCCATGGATCCTTTTGCTAAAGTATCAACATAATCAGAATACGTTTGGTTGGTTTTCCGAATGTATGTTATTTTAACTTAAAACCCTGGCCATTTTAAACAAAAGTGAGACACATTGAGTGATACCGGACACACCGTGTCCCAGATTGAGGAAAGGTTGACTCTTACACATCAAAAATAACCCATGGATCATTTTCATGAAGTATCAATATAATCATAAAGCATTTGGTTAGTTTTCCGTATGCAAGTTTTGTTTTCACTTGAAATCTTGTCCATTTCAAATAAAAGTGATATAGTTTGAGTGGTACCAGCCACACCATTCCTCAGATTGAGGCATTGCTATCTCTTACACGTCACAAATGACCCATGGATCGTTTTCATAAATTATCAATTGAATATAAATGTGTTTGGTCAGTTTTCTGTATGCAATTTTTAGTTTTCACTTTAAATGTTGTCCATTTCAAATAAAAGTGAGATACTTTGAGTGGTAATGGCCACAATGTCCCTCAGATTGAGATGTGATTGACTTTTACACATCATAAATGTCCCATGGATTCTTGTTCTAAAGTATCAATACAATCAGAATACGTTTGGTCGGTTTTCCGAATGTCTATTGGTTTTACTTAAAACTGTGTCCATTTAAAACCAAAGAGTGACACTTTGAGTGATACTAGCCACCCGGTGTATTGTATTGAGGTGGAGTTGACTCATATACGTCATAAATCTCCCATGGATCATTTTCCTGAAGTATCAATACAATCATAAATCATTTTGTCAGTTTTCCATATGCAAGTTCTTGTTTTAACTTAAAATCATGTCCATTTCAAATAAAAGTGAGACAGTTTGTGTGGTATTGGTCACACCATGCCTCAGATTGCAGTAGAGTTGACTCATACATGTCAGAAATGACACATGGATTTTTTTTTCATAAAGTATCAATAGAATCCAAATTCATTTTGTCCGATTTCTGTATGCAAGTTGTTGTTTTCACTTAAAATCTTGTCCATTTCAAATAAATGTGAGACAGTTTGAGTCGTACTAGACACACCGTACCTCAGATTGAGGTGGGGTTGACTCGTACACGTTAAAAATGACCCATGTATCGTTTTACTAATGTATCAACTGAATATGAATGCATTTGGTTGGTTTTCCATATGCCAGTTGTTGTTTTTACTTAAAATGTTGTCCAATTCAAATAAAAGGGAGACACTTTGAGTGATACCGGCCACACTGTGCCTCGGATTGTGGAAGGGTTGACTCTTACATGTCACAACTGACCCATGGATCATTTTTCTGAAGTATCAATACAATCAGAAATCCTTTGGTTAGTTTTCCATATGCAATTTTTTGTTTTCACATAAAATCCTCTCCATTTGAAATAAAAGTGAGACAGTTTGAGTGGTACCGGCCACACCGTGCCTCAGATTGAGGCGGTGTTGACTTGTACACATCACAAATGACCCATTGATTGTCTTCAGAAAGTATCAACAGAATACAAATGTGTTTGGTTGGTTTTCCATATGCAAGTTGTCGTTTTCACTTAAAATGTTGTCCATTTCAAATAAAAGTTAGACACTTTGAGTGGTAATGACCACACCATCGCTCGGATTGAGATGGGGCTGACTCGAGAACATCAAAAATGACTCATGGATCCTTGTGATAAAGTGTCAGCATAATCAGAATACGGTTGGTCAGTTTTATGAATGTCTGTTGTTTTTACATAAAATAGTGTCCATTTTAAACCAAATAGGGAGACTTTGAGTGACTAGCCACACCATGCCTCAGATTGAGGCAAGGTTAACTCGTACATGTCAAAAATGACCCATGGATTGTTGTCCTGAAGTATCAATATAATTAGAATGCATTTGGTTGGTTTTCTGTATGCAATTTTTTATCTTCACGTAAAATCCTGTCCATTACAAATAAAAGTGAAATAGTTTGAGTGGTATAGGCCACACGATGCCTTGTATTGAGGTGGGGTTGACTCGTACTCGTCAAAAATGACCCATGGATCGTTTTCCTAAAGTATCAACATAATCCGAATGAATTTGGTCTATTTTCCGTATGCAAGTTGTTGTTTTCACTCAAAATCTTGTCGATTTCAAATAAATGTGAGATAGTTTGAGTGGTACCGGTGAGACTGTGCCTCAGATTGAGGCAGGGTTGACTCATACACATCAAAAATGACCCATGGATCGTTTTCCTATTGTATCAATAGAATCTAAATGCATTTGTTCAGTTTTCCGTATGTCAGTTTCTATTTTCACTTAAAATGTTGTCGAATTCAAATAAAAGTGAGACACTTTGAGTGATACCGGCCACACCGTGCCTCAGATTGAGGTGAGATTTACTCCTACACGTCACAAATGACCCATGGATCGTTTTCATGAAGTATCAATACAATCAAAAAATGTTTGTTTGGTTTTCCATATGTCTGTTGTTTTTAATTAAAATCCCCTCCTTGCTTCCTCTTTTTGATTAGGGTTTGCACTCTCCTCTCAACTTCTTCCGAAGCTCTAAAACACTCTTTTCCATTGGGGTTTAGGGTGATGCTTTAAGAGAGATTAGATTGGGATTTGAGATGTAGAATTAAGAGTGTGATTGTCTCCAAAATCAAGTTAGGTGGTCAGTGCTTGGTACTGACGTAATAGTAATGGAATGTTAATTAGATTGGGATTTAGGTTGAATCTTGAAGATTGCATAGATTGGGCTCAGTTACTTTATTGTGTAGTGATTAGTGTGATGATGTCGGTGATACACAGTTGTGTGAGGTACCCAGTAGAGGATGAGGATATATGAGGCATGGGATATGCATGGTAGGAGGAGGGTGGGGGGGGGGGGGTTGTCCAAGGTCCAGGAAGGAGGGGGGTTGTTGTCATGGGTCTAGGATGGAGGATGGGGCTGTCCGGGGTCCAGGGAGGAGGGTGGGGGGGGGGGGGCTATCAGGGGTCCAG
Source organism: Viscum album (assembly GCA_963277665.1). Taxonomy (NCBI): domain Eukaryota; kingdom Viridiplantae; phylum Streptophyta; class Magnoliopsida; order Santalales; family Viscaceae; genus Viscum; species Viscum album. Next base: position 602,086,195 of record OY728130.1, on the reverse strand, counting down.
GGAGGAGCATGGGGGGGGGGGGGGGGCTCTCCGGGGTCCATGAAGGAGGGTGGGGGACTGTATAGGGGGATGTCCAGGTGGCTTTCTGGGGGGATGTCCGGGGTCCAGGGAGGAGGGGGAGGGGCAATCCGGGGGGCTGTCTAGGGGACTATCCGGGGTCTAGGGAGGAGGATGGGGGGGGGGCTGTCTGGGGTTGAGGAAGGAGGGTGGGGGGGCTATCCGGGGTCTAGGGAGGAGGGTGGGGGGCTATCCATGGGCTATCCCAGGTTCATTGGATGTTTCTATATATTTTATAAGAAAATTCTTTCTAGGTTAAATGAATTATTTAATTATATCAACTTCTAATCAGACCACCAATTTTCAAAATTCCACAAAAAAATTACAATTTTATTAAAATAGGGGGATTTCACAACAAATAATAAAATTACATTTTGTTATTTGTAGATAAAAAAAATAAAGATAATGTGACCTACCTAATCACACATATATTCAAACACAACAAATCAATAAACATCAAAGGTCAGTAATATCTGTCAGAAATGTAATGGATCAATCTGTCCTTCATCACCATCGCTATCATCACCATCATCTTCACCCTCACCTTATCCTCATCGTTGTCCCCATCATCATCCCTACCCTCTTCCTCACCTTTGTACTCATCCTCGGCCTCCTCATCACCCTCCTCCTCTGCCTCAGCCTCCTCCTCAGCCTCCTCCTCCGCCTCAGCCTCCTCCTCAGCCTCCTCCTCCTCCGCCTAGGCCTCCTTCTTTCCATCATCTCAAACACCACTAGAACTTCCACCTGCTGCACCATATATAGAACACATCAATGAAATATATTCCTTCCAAGCAGTGATGGCCTTTGGTGGAAGTGTTGGACTTAAATCTTCCATCAGTTTTATAAATGCAGTGTTTTCCATAGCAGACTCTACTGCCATCTCTATGGCCCTTTTTTCAGCCTGTTATTCCAGTGCCATAACCTTCTACAACTCTGTGGAACTATAACTCATACCTTAAGAGGGCCAATACCTCGTCAGAACTATACTCTTCCCAGGACGGTAGCATACTCTTCTAGGGTGCTCATCTACCAACACCTGATGTATGTTATCGTTTGGCGCAAAATCATCAGGTTCCTGGGCATCAAGGGCCTCTAATATAGCCCTTTAAAAATATAAATAGATCATTAAGTTACAAAATATAGATTAAAATTTTATATCTATAATGTAAAACTTACAATTTGCTATTGAGTCGGTTTATTAACCGCACTTCCATCTTTCTTTTTTTACTCGAGCAAAACAGTTTTGCTTGAGGCACATGTCCTTCTATATTAAATTTATTCCTCTATAATGAAATTGAATGTAGGAAACCATAATTAAAAATAGGATACCAAAAAAATAGTAATTTCATAACAAAAATTTTATAACAACTTTAACAATCGAATAAATTATGGAGGAATCAATAGAAAGTGCATGTCGTATAGAAAGATTATAAAATGTTATACCAGCTGTATCTAATAATCTGGCATCATAGTACATCTCAATGCGTGGATGTATTTCTTAACATCAATGTTTTTTTATTTCCTCCAGATGCATCCAAAATAAAATTCAATAATTAGTATTAACAAAAAAACATGATATTTTTCATTTAAATACTTCTAATTTGATTAATACCATAGATTTTCTAGTCTCCCAATGAGTAATCATCTATCGGTACATGTTCTAATGGAAAATCATCCATGACAGGGACTGCCTCTAACTCTGTTCCCACTCTATCCCTCTATCCAATGTATAAATCAGGCTTATAAGCTCTCCAAATCTCACCTAAATTCTTTAGACGTGCTGGTCGTGCACCATCACCATTGGGAAAATTAAACCGAAGTTGAAACCAAAATATTAATTCATATAAATAAAAAAATTAATATATTCCATTAAATAAAAAAGATTATTTTACCCATATCTCTGCCAAGGCTTTCTCCTTGACATCATTTGGCAGCTTTCTTCATGAGAGCGGGCTGACAGAAACGATGTCAGAGTTTTTGGGAAGCATTGCCAAAAAACTTCGACATTTCTACACTAATTTTTCAATCATCTGACTATCTTCATTGTAATCCTCCATCAACTGCATACGATGGTTCCACACCAAACGCATGTGTGTACACCCCCGCCCCCAACTCCTATCAGTAGATGTATCTGTTATGAAAGAAAAACAAATATTTTACCAAATACATGTTATAATGAAAATAAATAATTGTGTAACAATTTGTTAGGGTTTTATAAGTATACCTGCAGTAGTCTAATCAATGGGTTCCACTGGATCCGCAGAAACTGAAGGAACACCCTGTACAGATGGAGTGGGTCCCAATGTATTCTCCACATGGAAAGACTCTAGTGGAGCAGTAGTCAAAGAATATGGAATATAATGGCCCAGATAGAATGAAGAAAAAGTAAAAGAAGATGACAAGGATGGCTGGCCAAATGCTTGATGGGGAGTGGGAATCGTCATCAGATATGGTACAGATGGGTGAGGAGGATCAGATGTAAAGGGTGGTGAAAACATGGGAGGCCTAAATATCTCATGTGTCCCTAACGACACACCGAGATTAGAATGTGGGATGGATGGTACGTCATTAGGAGGGGCAGGGTCTAATCGGGTATCCCGACCAGATCGTCTAGCTCCCGTATCACTCCCCCCTCATATGAACACCCTGAGTACTAGGATCACTACTAGTCTGATCATCGAATAAATTTCACCTAATAGATGGATCCTAAAAAATGTTTAAACAAATTAATCACATGAAATTATATATTTTTTAAAGAAATATATTTGAAATAAAGTACTCACGGTAGGAACTAGTGGTGGAATGTCCAGCTCACCCATGTGACGACTGTTGTCCATAATCTATTTTCGTCACCTCTCTTCAATTGGTTTTATTTTCCTGCATTTGAAAACAAATATATAAGTAAATAGAAAAGGATATCTAATGTGTAACCCAAAAATAAAAATAAATGAGAGGGAAAAATTTAATTTTTAGTAGGTTGATTATTTACTAAGTGTCATCAGTCTATTAAAATCATGGATCATTAATTCTACCAAATTCATAAGTGGTGAAACCGTTGTCAAAATTAAGGAAAAATTTAATTTCTTTAGCTTAGGTAGATGATGCAGGGTTCAATACATGTTTTGTAGAAGAATAAAAACCATCATGTTTATCACCTGGTAAAATGTTAAAGAGAGGTCTTAGATTCATACAAATTTTATACAAATCACAGTTGAAGCATTGAAATGTTCACCAAGTTAGAAATGTTGCTTTCGTAGGTCTAAATACAGTTCAATTCCAAATTAAAAAATGCAATTCAAATAAAAATTCCAACCAATAAACATTGAAAATGCACATAATGATAAAATCGGATACAACATATTTGTAATCAATATTAAATTGATTTGAATAGTACTAACCTTAACAACCTAACTCAAGGTAAACCAAAAGAATTGAGAACATGGATGAATGATTCAATATATTTTCCACCACAACATCAGGATCTCAATAAACTCTGACAATTGAGCTATTAGAGTCATCAAAAGAAATAAATGGATTGGTTTCAATGATAGTAGGGATAGTGTCAATTCCATCATCACCATCATCAAAAATAGGTCTTGGAATTACATCAAGTATGACACCAAATTCTGCCCGAAGTTGGTATTTGAAATAAAAAACTTGTTTATCCATTGATACCAATACATTTGGTTCTTCAATAGTAAGAGTGCAAGTCATATTAATTACTCGAAATCAAAAATCATAAATAAATGTTCCCTGTCTCATCATCGAATCAAACCAATAGCATTTCATCATCGTGACTCTTCCATGCGAGTAATTATGCAATATTACTATTTTTTCAACGACTCCATAATAACCCAAAATTTAAAATCGCGGTCTACTATCTGATTCACTGGCATAACAGTCTGTTGTGGCAGTAACCATAACACCATTATGTTGTGTTCTCATGTTCTTTTCTCGTTCAGTGACAATAAATTTGTACCCATTGATAAAAATTGATTTACTATCACGAACCGGGTATTAGAACCAAAATCCAAAGCTTTTATTTCCTCAGAGGCCTAGTCAGCAGGAAAACCCAATATCTTAAAAATTAATTAATATTAAACTTAATTAAATATTGATTTAATTATTTTAAACAGTAATAAATTTACTTTCAATTTTAACCAAGAAGAAAACTCTTTGATATGCAAAGACTCCCTTCTGCTCAAAGATAATGATGCTTTCTATTTATCATTGTTGTATGTTCCCTTTAGATAAAAAAAATATGAATAAATTAACCGATATATGTGTATGATATACATATTCAATTTAGTCACCTGATGTAGTCATTGAACAAATCACAATTGAACAAAACTATGCGATGTGTCATCTCCCACTCTTCCAGACATAATGTATTTAATGTATATAATCTAGGAATTCCTCCTGTTTGAGGAAGTGATGGAAAACTGGGTTCAATTTTCTCATAATATTCTTCTTCATTTCTCATTGGTCTATTCATTCTTGTAGTAAGACCAGATAAATACATTGAGCAGAAATCCATACATTCTTGAGCCAAGTAACTGTTCATGATAAAACCTTCGGGATGATTCCTATTTCAGACACAAGACTTTAATGTGTACATATTTATTTCAGTTTAATATATCCAACGAAAATAAACAGGTCCTTAGAGAAGTATTTTATTGGGAATATGGATAGTCAGATGCAGCATGCATGTGAAAAATGATGGAGGAAATATTTTCTCCAAATCACACAAAATTAATGGGGCATCTGTCAACATTTATTGCAAGAAATACTTGGACAAATTCTTAGCACAAATATCTCTAAACAAATGGAATAACCGAATAACAGTCACCCTTACATATTTTTACAAAAGATGACATATTGCTATTGGAATCAACTCATGCAAAAAAACATGATAATCATGAGTCCTCAAAGATTTTAACTTCAACTCTCTTCTATTGACCCTTTTAGATATGTTGCTCGAATAGCCTTCAGGAACTCTAATAGTCTCTAATACTTCCAGAAATTGTTTTTTTCATAGGTGTCATCACATAATAAGTGCATGGAAGTTGCCATTTATTTTCACTGATACGCATGAGATGCAATTATGGTCTCATGCCCCAATCCACTAAGTCACGCCGAGACTGTAAATCATCTTTTTTCTTTCCCTTAACTTTTAGAAGTATAAAAAGCAACATTTCACATATATTATTTTCAATGTGAATTACATATAAGCCATGATGTAACAAATTGGTTGACCAATAAGTAAAATAAAAAAATATACACATCTTCCTCCAATTGTAATAGGTTTTAGTGGAAACATTCTTTCTCTTTCCAGATTTCATTTGACCTTTCCTGAATGAAAAATGCTATATTTCAATTCATTAAGCACATCAGTTCCATATATACGCTGAGGTGGATCATAGGTCACTATGGTATTGTAAAATCATCGATGATTATTTCTATAAGGATGGTCCATTGGCAAGAATCGACGATGTCCCATAAAACTGAAACTATAGAAATGTTTCATTCTTAAGGATCGTGTATTCTTCATTCAAATAGGACATGATAGTTTTACCCTCGTGCTCCATCCATACATCATTTCATAAGCCAGAAAATCATTTATCATCCACATATGCGCAGAACACATCTGAAATATGTCTTTAGAATATGCATCGTATGTGTGCACACCCACATCCCAACGAATTTTCATCTCTTTTATTAAAAGTTTCTTGTATACGTCAATATCTATGCTAGCATCAGAATGAAAAAATATGCGTATACTCATGATAGTGAAAGGATTTTTCATACACAACCATGGGGGAAGAATATAAATGTGTACAAAAACTGGCCATGTGTTGTACAAAGTAAGTATATGCCCAAACGGATTAAAATCGTCGCATGAAAGATCCAGCCTCACATTACACATGTTAGTCGTAATATCAGGATATCAGGAATCAAATCTCTTCCATGAAAATCCTTCTGTAGGGTGAACCAACTCATCATTAGTCTTCTTTCTCTCAGTATCATGACATCTCATTTTTATTGATATTTCATGAGACATAAAAAGATTCTGGAGTCTGGGGATCAATGGAAAGTGCCACATTACTTCTTGTGGCACATAAGATGTTGTTTCATCAGATTTTGACTTCCAGCGGGATGTGCCACATTTTATACAATCATTTCGTTCAGCGGTTTCCTCTTAGGATAAACTGCAATCTTTCGGGCAAGCATGAATTTTGTTTCTTAAAAATCGTAGTTCCTCAACAAACTTCCATGCCATATAGTAGTTTGAGGGAATATCTGCATCATCTGGAAGTAAATCCTTCAATGAAGTATGAATTTAATCGATTGTAGTATTAGAAATCACATACATAGTTTTTCCATGACTCAATCGGATTAAAAATTCCATCGTTTTCATTTTATCACATTTTCTATATACTGGAGTCGTGGCAGCATCATTCAATTTGTTCACATTGACAACATCATCATTTTCATTAGACACATCATGTGTGCTCATATCGAAGTCCTCTTGGGTCAGAATCCTTTCTTTTTCATGATGATGAATAAATAGAAACCAGCCACATAACAAATTCTCTACTCTAGTCCTCTCATTTGGATAATCAGCAATTTGAGATTTCATTTTCCCCCCATTGTGATACCAAACATAGTAGTTCTCTTGAAAAACATATTTGGTTATGTGGTAGATGACTTCTTCACAGCTCAACCAAGGTCTGCCAACATAAATGAAACATGGGTAGTGTATGCGACCACTATATGAAGCATTGTGAAATGAAAAATCTAAAAAGAGATAAAAATTGTTTTGAAAATCTCTTGAGATCTGATTGGTTTCATACATCCAACTTCTATCCATTATATAAAAAAATAATTGTTATAAGTCATTTCATCAAAATAAATTCAATAAGATTGATGTTTCATTGAAAATATATTTATATAAATCATAATTTTTTACTTTATACGAAACCATAACTTACACACTACTCCATATGAGAATCATAATATAAAATACAAAAAAATACTATGTTTATAACAAAATATCTTTGAAAAACTATACATGAGTGTACAAGATCATGTACACTTGTAGAGGAGAATTATTCAGGAGTTGACTAAAATTTAGATCGAAGAAATTTTATATTTTATTAGATAATTTGTGTGATCACATACACTTCCCAAGGGGGAGGGAGTGTCCCGGGCTGCGGGGTGTCCAGGGGGTGCATGGGCCATCCAGGGGGGTCGGAGGTGTCCAGGTGGTGGGGGGCTGTCAAGGGGGGTCAGGGTGTCCAGTTGGGCGGGCTGTCCATGGGGGTTGTCAGGCTTTCCAGGGGGTATGGGGAGTCCAGGGGGTGGGTGGGATTTCCAAGGGGTTGAGCGGGGTTTCCATGGGTGGGTGGGGATGTCTATAGGTACAGGGTGTCCAGGGGGTGGGCAGGCTACCCATGGGGGTGGGGGGGGGGGGGCTGTCCAGGGGGTACGGGGTGTCGAGGGGGTGGGAAGGCTGTCCAAGGGGTGGGTGGGCTATCCACGGGGGTTGGTCAGGGGTCAAGGGGGTGGGGTGGGGCGTCCGGGGGATGGGGGTGTTCGGGGGGTGGTGGGCCGGTGTCCGGGGCTATCCCCAAGGGTGGGGGGATCTTCAGGGGGTATGGGTTGTCCAAGGGGTTGGCGGGATGTCACGGGTGTGGCGGGGCTGTTCAGGGGGGTCGAGGGTGGCCCGGGGGGGGGGGGGGCTTCCAGGGTTGGGGGTGTCCATGGGGTGTGGAGGCTATCCAGGGGTGGTGGTGGTGGTAGGGCTTTCCAGGGGGGTACGGGGTGGGTGGGTGGGCTGTCCACAGGGGTGGCGGGGCTGTCCGGGGTGTTCGAGGTGTCCAGGAGGGTTGGTGGGCTATCCATGGGGGTGGGGGGTTGTCCATGGTGTACAAGGTTCCCACGGGGTGGGAAGGCTATCCATGGGGGTTGAAGGGATGTCCAGGGCGGGTCCAAGGGTTTGGGGGGGCTTTCTAGGAGTGTGGAGCTGTCCAGGGGGTACAAGGTGTCCAAGACCGCCCACCCCCAACCCCCTTGGACAGCCCACAACCCCACCTAGACATCCCACCCCCCACTACACAAAAAACATTAAACAAACCATTTACCCCTTGCACTAAACAAACCCCGCTAAAGAAACCACTTATGATGTATGAAGTGTATAACAAAAAAACATAAAACATACAAAGGGTTCGGTACTCCAACAACATTAACTCTAATTTAGATGAAATTAAAACCTAAAACATAATATAAAAATAGGAAGAACACTAAAACTAATATAACACTTAATAATGTGAAGTGTAGAAATAAGAATTTGTTTGATTGAAGAAGGATCTTTGGATGGAAGGTATTTCGCGACCGAGAATACGTCGGGAGGACGTCTGGATTAGGTCTGCAATTAGACCTACTAGGAGCTGGGGCGCTGGGTATTTGGGAGAAAATATTCCCAAGTTAAGTGCACCACATGGGTGGATAATGTTTAGGCTTCTATACTAATAGGTTTTTCATAGATAGTAAATAGGTTTAATTTCACAAAGTATAGAAAAAACATTTATTTTTAAATTTGAGATTAATAATAAAGTATGTCAATGATACTATGAACATCATAAAGAACACAAAACAGTGATACTTTTAAAGGATACTTTATAAACCATCTTCTATATACTCAGATACATCTACCAATCAATTATTAGTCATTAATTCAATATTAAATATTTTGAATCATAAAATTTTCCAAAATCCCTAAAAATAGGGAATAATGACATGATCTTTCTAGATATTGAAAGAAATGGAGTAATCAGGGGAAGATGGCTTATATGTCTATATTTGGGAAGTGGTTTAAGGATTCTAACTTGGATGGGGGAGTTGAAGCTAATCAGATGGAAGACCTCAGGTTAGGGTTCACCTGTGTGGGGGGGGGGGGGCTTCTGGAAATCGGGGGAAATGAGTTATGTGCTTCTATGTAATCGGGGGAAGGTTTCTCTATTTGGGGGGACCTTTCCCAACAGTTTTTAAAAACCATTGGGAAAATCATGGCCATTACCAACATTTTGTAAAAACCATTGGTAAAGGGTGAAACTATTTTGGATTTCCCAATGGTTTCTTAAAACATTTCAGAAATCCTTAACTAAACCAACCTTTACCAACGTTTTGAATAAACCGTTGGTAAGGACCCCTATACCAATGGTTCTATAGAACCATTGGTATATAAGCATTGGGAAAACCCATTTTCCTAGTAGTGAATAAAAAATTAAAATAAATTAAATGATATTTTAATACAAAATAATCAAGAAATATTATGGTGTTTAGAATATATTCCAAGCATTAGTCTAAAAATATAATCACAAAAAATTATTCTTGAAGGATACACAAATCCTATTAAGAATTCCAAAATTTATCTAAATCACATGATAACATCGGTAATGAAAAAGTGATAGAGTTTTTTTTGGAATTAGACATTATTTACCTAATCAATGACCCAAAATGGACCAACCTGATCCATATAGATCCCAAGAAAAGAGGTTTGACAATTATAAAAAATGATCAAAATGAATTAATCAATACAAAAATTCAGAACAAATGGAGAGTGTTTATTCATTATAGTAAGATGAAAAAATTAACAAGGAAATACCACATCCCCATCAGACCCATTTTTTAGATGTTAGATAGACTTAAAGGGAAAACACATTATTTCATTTTAGATTGGATTTTAGGATATTACCAGGTACCCATTGCTCAAGATGACCAATAGAAGACAACCTTCATATATACCATTAAAATATTTACCTATAGAAGGATGTCATTTGGGTTATTTAATTCCCTAGTTACATTCTATAGGTTCATGGTAAGTATATTGTCAACCCACATTAAAGACATTATGGAGGTTTTCTTGCATGATTTCACTATTTTGGGTATTTTTTATAATGGTTTCATAAATCTCGAAAAAAATTAAGTAAAAAAATTAAAAAAATCATGTTTCAAATTTTGATAAGTGTCATGTTATGGTGGAAATAGGAATTGTTATTGGGGATGTATTCTTAGAAAAAGTCATTGATGTGGATAATTCTTTAATTTATGTGATAAATTCTTTTCCTTACTCAACTTGTGTGAAACATGTATGATATTTTCTTTGAAATGTTGAGTTTTATAGGAGATTTATCAAGTAATTTTGTATTGATTTCATTCATATCTATCACTTACTATTTAATGATACATGTTTTGATTTTATTGTTGAATATAAGGAATCCTTCCATCTACCAAAAATACGATTAATCACCCCACCAGTGATGAAGCCACCCAACTGGGAGAACCAATTTTAGATAATTTGAAATGTTTCTAACAAATATATGGAATAGTATCTTTACCATAAAATTTAAGGTATGCCAAAAGTAAACGATTATGGCTCAAGGACACTAGATTCAATCCATCTCAATTATAAAACTATATATAAATGGTTTATTTTATATTTTTCTTTTCATAAATTCATATCTTATTTTCATATAACTAATGTCAATGTGTTTTTTTAATATAGAACACTTAGATACTTGAGGATGAAATTTGAAGCCAAAAAAGGCCAGTGAGATGGATATTACTACAATAAGAGATCAACCTAGAGATTAATGACAATAAATGAGTTAAAAATTATATATCCAATCACCTAATTTGATTAACCAATACTACTGAAGAAGAAATTCCTAATCCAGACCCCTTGAGAGGCCACCTATGAGAAGAATAATTACATTTTGTAAAAGGATTGGCACCATAGTATGCAGATGCAATAATTTATTTTGTAACTTCCCAAGTACCATTTATTTTAAATTATTATTAAATTCATGAACATAAACCCAAATCTATATTTTACATCTAGAAGGACTCATACATGTTGAAAATTTTCAATGATCAAGTGGTATGAAATTTTTTTTCCTTGTAAGTTAAATTTAGCCAGTTTTTGTATTTATTCATAATATATAATTTGAAGTCCACCTAAGAGATAAAAAACTATAAGTAATGTTTTAGAATTTAAAATTTATTTTCCCATAATTTTTAGAAATTATTATAATGTTTTTAGAAAAATTTGATAAATTCCATTTTTCAGAAGAGTTTTAAAAGAAACGAGATACCCCAAAAACCCATCAACTTTATTAAAATTTCATAAGTTCATGGAATATTTTTTATGTGAAATTTTCCCAAATAATTTTTTAATTCGTATATATTTCCTAATACAGATTATGTTTATAAATGAGTGGATTCCAAGGCCCCCACAACTCATGTATCTATTTGTTTGTGAACTTCTTTCAGTTCTAACATCTTTTTTTGGTTTTGAGTACCAAGAACTATCACTATGAACCAATGGAATTAATTTTGTAATATATGTATGGTTTATTTTCTAATAAAATATTGAGTGCATCATAGGATATCCATCCCTTACCATCCATAAAAAAGAAAATGATGTAATTTCAAATAAGGAAATCTTGGGAATTTTATAGAAAGATTTAAATCTAAATGGTAATCATTAGATCCAAAGGTTGGTATACCATTTATGGTATTACAAATAGATTATAAAAAACAAATAGGTATGATCCCCTATATATTGATTTATCAGAATAGTTTTCACGTACATGTGTAGCTGGAACAAAAATCCTATTGAGCTATTTAAAATTTGAATTTAGGCTTGGATAAAGATGTAAATGAGATTAAAAATTAATTGGAATTCCCTTGAAAAATTTGAATCTATAACATTGTTGAGAAACTTAATTGAGTCATTAACGCACCATAAATTTATACTCAATTGAACTAGTTTCCAAATTTTATTGAAGAAATATTATAATAAAACCCACTGAATATTGAATACAATAGTAAAATTATGAAATTCTAAAAGAATAACATTTTATTCAATACCATATGTGACATGAGAAACTTATGTTAGAAGGGAATATAATACACCATGTTTTTAAAATATATTTATTTTAAAATAAATATAATTTATTTGATATCTTATGATACATGAAGCAATGAGATAAACTAATTCTGTAGATCTGCTAATTTGAAAATGATGGTAACAAGTGAAGTGGCTGGTATTCATCAAGATCTGATTATGTGTATTGAGAGTAAGTTGTGATATAATGTGGTGGTAGTAGCTATGATTAATAGATCAAATAGAACTATGAGTGTTAACCTAATTTAAATCGTATTGTATGAAGAAGATGATCGCTGATTGTAACACCCCAAGCATCCATGGTACAGTTCTCTTTGATGAATACAGTAGCATGTGTTGTACGCAACTACGAGTTCTAACACACCTCAACCAATCAAAGTAGCAATTATGAATAGTAATACCCACCTTTGGAAATTTTATAAATTTTATCTCTAAAAATGGACTTCATTTTTGGATTCAGACTGTCTAAATTAGCCTAGGGTGAAATTTTGGTACTTTTTGGATAACTTTTATATTTTGATGAATAGTGAAAACTACTGAATTTTAATTAAATATAATTTTTTTAATCAAAATAATTAAAAGTGATAAATTATGAATTTGTGTGGTTTTAAAATATATCTATAATATATTTTTACCATTTAATATAATTTTGGTCATTGGACATAATTTCACAATTAAACCAGACATAAACAAGTGCTAATCTTTTGATAGTTATTATCTCTTAAAAAACGCTTTTTGTTTTAACAATGGGAATTAATTTAAAATTAATTTCTCCCACTTATGTGTTTTGAATTTGGAAAAATGGTTTCCATATTAGGAATGACGATGTCCAAATTTTTTAAATAGGTAACTTTTATTTTTAGACATTTTGAATAATTACTTCGGTAAATATTTTATTTACCATGGTTAAAGGGTAAATCTGGTAAATAAGGGTAAAAAAATAATATTATAATAATAATAAATTACCCTATATCGTATCCTAACCTTATTGGTTGATACATGTCCGACCATGGGCATATTTGGGTCGATTTAGGGACCCCATGGATCCACTTGTAAGTGATAATGACACTTTATATTAATTAAGTTAAAATAAATAAAAAAATGACATAAGCATATATATTTTAGAAAAACAATTTTTACCTAGGGTTATATATGTTCGATTTTCAAATATAAACATTCATTAGAAAGGTAAAATTATTTCCTACTTAATGGTATTTTATTTATAATTTTTAGACATTTAATAATTAATATTATTTATGACACAATAATGATGCTGTATTTTCATTATTAATGAAAGAATCAAATAATTGGTATTATAAATGTTAATATTAATATAATTTGAATGTTTTGACGACATACATGAATTTTATTGAATAATATGACATTATAGGATTTCTTAAATGAATTTATTTTGAATTAATAAAGTTGTTAAGACTTTAACAAAAATCCATTATTGAATAGTGTCAAAATTGACATAAAAGAGTTTTTAAAACAAATATTATATTATTAATTGATATTAAATTCCTAAAAATCTAAGGATCAGACAAGAGACTTATATCATGATAGGGGAATCATTAATGGACCACTTGGGGGTCGCTTGGATGTATATAGTAAGTTTATTAACTATATAATATAAAAATACAAAGTGACATGGTAAATGTTAAACTAATTAACTAAGAGTTAAAACTAAAGGATAAGGTTAATATAGTGACCCAAAATTATTCATCGTGTAATACAATGAGAATTAAATTGTTCACCACTTATTTATTGCATGTGGTGTATGTGTACTTCCCATGATTGTATTCATTGTGTAATATACATTAATTTATCGGTATTTAAATCATCATTATACGATCCTTTTTTCATGGGTGTATGTTTCGTAAGTTACCAAATCGATAAGGGTATTTGAAATTTCAATTTCCATTCATTCGGCATTACGCATACTTTATTGATTATTTTAATCCAAGATTAGGTGTGGAATCACTATTAATTTTCTTATGTCATAATTTCCACTCCCCTTTCTGTGGATATAATTTTGTTACACATAATCACTCAATTGATAATTTCTCATGTCGTCGATATGAACTTGATAAGAGTAATTTTAACTCAATATCCATTTGTTGAGTTAAATATCCAATTCATTGGTATTGTCTTTACAATAATATGTGTGAATGTCTTCTGATTGATTTACACTGAATATAAAATCATATTGAGTGTATATATATTTGTCACACATAATTATGTTGTTGATTTATCTTTAACCTAAGGATACAGTCTTTATAAGAGATTGCATCTCAAATTACAATCCATTGGGACTTCTTTGTTGTTATACACCAAATCACTTTTATATGGTGTATATAATGTACTTTGAAATTATATATCATGTATCCCTTTATTCTCAGGATATTATAAAGTTTTTATTACCTCAATTATTTATATTCAAGTGTCTCTCTTTTGGTTAGGAACTCTAACTAAAATATCATTTTAAATGTTTTAAAGATTTATTATTCTAAACCTTTCTCATTAACGTCCATGTTTTAACAATGGTTTAAAGGATTTATTTATATGGGCATTAATGTTCTCAAATTAAAATTCCTTTTCATGGTTTCAAAGTGGAATGGGACACTTTGATTCAAAAATCTATTATAAATGGCTTCTTGAAAAATAGTGTGACTTTTAAATGATTTCATGAAAGAGGGTGATATTTCTCTCAAATAGTTTTGATGATTATTTTCATCTATGTCAATATACTTCATTATTCTCGATTGAGGTTAATCTATTACAATACAATCTTCTATATTGTATTGAATGAGTTATGTTTGACTGTGGATGTACTATTTTTATACCATTCATGGTTTGAGGGTAAAGTATTGACATTTCATATGCTAGTTTTAATATGAATGTTTATGTTATGTTTCAACTTTTCATATTAGGAATGCATTGGACTTATTAAGTGATGGGTGGAGACCACTATAGCTCCTCTATGCATCGGTAGGTCTCATGAGACAAACTAGTGTCTTGGCACGAGGCCTTGGCTACGTGGTTATGATAGTCTGACATTATGCATTCTGTCATTATGAAAGTGGTTATTGATATTGCGTATGGTTTTTCGACTAGTAGAATATCCATGTGAATAATTAAATGGAATTGTTTCATTTTATCCTTGCCATATTATGATGAAGTTCAAGTTTGAAAAGATTTTGTTTTAGTTATACATTACCTTAAATGTTTATGTTTATTTATTAATGTTTCTGCTATATTGTTATCCTTAATGACCATCTGAGCTCACCCATTTCAATGTTTTATTTTTCCCAAGATGTGAAGAAGTATTTTATGAATGACCTACAGGGATAGTATGAGGGGATATGAAGACAATATGTTGTTGTATTTTTTCATTTATTGATATAATGTAAACTTTATGGATATATCTAGTGTTTCCAAGGCTACTAAACTAACCAGTTTTTTGAGACTTGATCTTTTCTGATCATGCCAATATTTTGTAATAATTCACCGACTCTGGGTAACTGGGGTCAGGGTGTTACAGTTGGTATTAGAGGAAGTTTAGTACAAACCTTGGAAGCTAGATTTAGATAAACTCTTGTTAGATCACATATCCCTAAGATAGACATTGAGGATTGGTATAAGAACATACTAGATTCTTTTTATTGTAGATATTTTGTGAGTTTTCTGAGCAATACATCACTGTCTAGATACGAACATGTAGAGGCAGCTATGGCACAGATATACCTATGGGTAAAACATGAAAACACTGCTTTGAGCTAGACTCGAACGAGAACTAGTGCACGACAATGGGCCTTGCTTCACTCTTGGTTACGACACTCTCGGGGGGTATGCTTTGGTAAATTCACCAGATTAGTATGAACCATTATAAAGGGAATAAAAAATGCCTCTAAGAATATATGTTAGGAAATAGATAGTGGATAACCTAGATTTTAACATAGGGTACCCAAAGTTGGGATATATTGTTAAATTACAAGATTATCCTATTATGTCAATTTTTTTACATTCTTATTAGATAAGTATTCAAACACCCTAATTGTATTTTCTTTTTATTAGTTCAAACATAGAGGAAGCAAGATCAAGAAAAACTCTTCTCTCTCTTCCAGAATAACTACTTACAATTATTATCCAGAAGTCACGTGCATATGATGTTGAAACTTTTTCAAATGTCCAAGTTACATGAAAACAACTTTTTGAGACATCCAATACCTCTATCATTGCACGATTATTTCAAGGATCAATTACTAACTAAGGGATAATATTGTGCTCTCAACTTTATTACCATGCTAAGCATGGGAAGTACCATCAGGGTCTTTTCAAATTCTTCACTTTATCTCAAAATTACGATGCACTAAATAATTTTCTAGATGCTGCAGAAGAGGGAGAGCTTCAAACAGTCTATATGTGTCAAATTATATATTTATGTCATTTGGGATATACAGAAACTGATTTTCCAAAACCTTATTTTGAAATATTTGAAGATGAAACAGTAAGAATTTTTCTAAAAAACATGTTAAAGACGGTGTCTCAAAATTATATATAAGAAGTACCTATTTTTTATGATGCATCGATGCTTCCATCGATATAATCCAAGATGGATGAGGAATTTTTGGGCAAAGGAAGTAGATGATTTTGAAACATTCTTAAGGTACCATTGTGACACATGAACACATTCTATGAAAAGGAAATTCCGCCTAGTCTCTCCAGATTTCATGATATGTTCCACATGTCACTAGTGAAAAAATAAAGGCCCGACCCAATGCATGTACTCACCTATGAATAAATAAATTGGAACCCGATCTATCTTATTGTGAAGAGCCTATCAGAATTCTTCATACCAAAGATCAAGTGTTGAGAAGCCGGAGGGCTCGTCTGGTAAAAGTTCTATGGAGAAATCATAATATGGAAGAGGCAATGTGGGAACCCGAGGGACATATGATGAAGAAACTATGTGGAAATAAATGAATGGTGAAATGGTTAAATGTGTTAGTTCTCTTTATTGATGGGATTACTTTGGAATAATTTTCTCTTGTTTGTGTAACCATGCAATTTATCATGTGAAAAAAGATATTTGAGGAAGAATTATCTTTTCTCTTGAAGATATAGTTATAAATAACCACTTGGTCTTATATGATCATTGGGTTTGAGGCAATTACAAGTTATTATATTTTGGGATGAAAATGCATGGTTTGAGATAACATTTGTGGTTAAATTATTTTATGGTTATTTTGAGGAATTTATCTTATTTTGGTAATTTTATAAAATATAGTTTTTGAAAAAGGACAACACGTAGACTGTGTGACAGCCTGTCGCGTCGGACAAAGCTGTGGGAATCGAACCCACAACCAAAGTGCGATTGAGATTTATCGCCTACCACTGGACTACGTGAAGTCCCTAGTTAGTGTGACTAATTATTTTTTAGTTTAATGATTTTATTGATCAAAGATAAGTTTATTTGGGATCTTATGTCTTATCAAATGAATACCCTTAGTATAAGAAAATGATTTTGTGATTAAGTGATGAATGTTATTTTGGAGGATGTTCGCTTTGTTGGGAACACTATATGCCCAAGGAAAATAGAATCCTATTGGATTTCATTTAAGGAGTAATGGGGGATTTTTATGTTTTTATTGTGTATTTATAGTAATTTGGGTTATTTATGAAAATGATTAACCTATAATAGAGAATATGTGATTAGGTTAATCACTTTTAAGTATGTGAATTTAAGAGTAGTTGATGTCTTTTGGAGATACAATTTAATGTGGAAGACTACATAACCAAATTCTTATATGTTTTGGGTTACAATATTAGTTTGGATTATATTGAAGGATTTTAAGGACAATTGATTATTGAATGGTATTTATTTAACTTTGGGGTATTGTTGGTTTAATTTTAGAAATTAGGATTAGTGTTTTTTCTCTAATGGAATATACATTTGGGGGATCATCAGATCTTATACTAACCATTTTGGTTTTGATTAATCTCTAAAGACAAGGTAAATATATAGTTTATCCTACATGGATCATGTTATTCGGTAGAAGTTTATTTTAGATCTTCTAGTGTGACCAAGTCTTCTTGAATACTCATTGTTCAAAAAAAAATGAGTTAGTGGTATAAATTTATTAAAGAATGAAACGCTACATAAAAAGTAATTATATCTCTTTATATTCTTAGTCAATATCATAAATTAATTCCACATCCTTATGTAATTTAACTTAAAACAAAAAAATGTTTTCAGTTTGCTTTTCCTACTAGGAGACTAATAAATGTTTGTCCCAACACAAGTTTGTGGTATTCTTGTTGTTAACTTTCTCCTGATCATGTTTTCTATACCTATCTATCAGAACTAGACACTTAGTTTATCATCCATATCCATGTTTTTTTACATTGAATCCTATTATGGGTTATCTTGGGTGACCTTTATACCTCTCTTTATTTCTTTTAAAGTGATAGTTTTATTGACTCTTTTTCCGATTTGGGACTTTCCATTATATTATTAAGCCCAATTTTAAAAATTATGAGGATGAAATTTATTGAAGGAGGGGAGAATGTAACACCCCAAGCTTCCACGATACGGTTCTCTTTGATTAATACAGTAGAGTGTGTTGTACGCAACATCGAGTTATAACACACCTCGACCAATCAAAGTAGCCGTTATGAATAGTAATACCCACCTTTTGAAATTTTATAAATTTTATCTCTCAAAATGGACTTCATTTTTTGATTTAGAATATCTAAATTATCCTTGGGTGAAATTTTGGTAATTTTTGGATAACTTTTATATTTTCATGGATAGTGAAAATTACTAAATTTTAATTAAAAACAACATTTTTAATCGAAATAATTAGTAGTGATAAATTATGAATTTGAGTTGTTTTAAAGTGTAACTGGAATATATTTTTACTATTTAATATAATTTTGTTCATTGGACATAATTTCACAATTAAACCGGACAAAAACAAGTGGCAATCTTTTGATAGTTATTATCTCTTAAAAACACGCTTTTTGTTTTAACAACGGGAATTAATTTTAAATTAATTTCTACCACTTATGTGTTTTGAATTTGGAAAAATGGATTCAAAATTTGGAATCAGGATTCCCAAATTTTGTAAATAGGTAAATTTTATTTTTACACATTTTGAATAATTACTTCGGTAAATATTTTATTTACCATGGTTAAAGGGTAAATCCGGTAAATAAGGGTAAACAAATAATATTATAATAATAATAAATTACCCTAAAACGTGTCCTAAACTTATTGGTTGTTACATGTTCGACCATGGGCATATTTAAGTACATTTGGGGACCCCATTGATTCACTTGTAAGTGATAATGACACTTTATATTAATTAAGTTAAAATAAATACAAAAATGACATAAGCATATATCTTTTAGAAAAACAATTTTTACATCGTGTTATATATGTTGGATTTTAGACTATAAATATTCATTATAAATATAAAATTATTTCCTACATAATGGTATTTTATTTATAATTTCTAGACATATAATAATTAATATTATTTATGACACAATAATGATGCAGTATTTTCCTTATTAATGAAAGAATCAAATAATTGGTATTATAAATGTTAAATTTAATATAGTTTGAATGTTTCGAGGACATCAATGAATTTTATTGCATAATATGACATTATATGATAGCTTAAATGAATTTTTTTCGAATTAATAATGTTGTTAAGACTTTAACAAAAATCAATTATTGAATAGTGTCAAAATTGACATAAAAGAGTTTTTAAAACAAATATTATATTATTAATTGATATTAAATTTCTAAAAATCTAAGGTTTGGTAAAGAGACATATATCATGATATTTTTATCATTAATGGACCACTTTGGGGTCTCTTGGATGTATATAGTATGTTTATTATCTATATAATATAAAAATACAATGTGACAGGGTAAATGTTAAACTAATTAACTAAGAGTTAAAACTAAAAGATAAGGTTAATACAGTGACCCAAACCTGTCAAAAACCTATTTTTTGAGTGGTTTTAGACCTATCCCCACCTTAACCTTTAAATAATCCACTTTGGATCCATTAGAAACCGAATATAAATTTATTATAAAATAATATTTCTAGCTTTTCTAAAGGTGCCCCTCACCCCTCTTTTAAAAAGGCACTCCCCCTTCTCACTAATTCACACATTCAAAGCCTTTTGGCTCAGACAAAACCTGCCCAAATACTCTCTAAACTTCCCTCACTTCAACCTAGAGGCCTTATTTTGATCAAAAATCCAACCTATTGTGCCCTTTTGATTAAATCAAAAGGAAGAACCCAAAGAAGAGGTAATGTTTTCACCACCCTCTTTCAAGTTCATTTCTTCTTCAACATCTTTTTTTATTTGTTATTACCATTATAAAATAATAAATATAGTATATTATATATACTGTGATGTTATTATAAATATGTTACAACCATATTCATCATTCTATCCATCCTTTGAATGACATGTCATCGTACGTGCGTACGTACGGCTTACCGTCTCCATGTCATGGTGTAATTGTTATTCAAAACATTATTATTTGGATGGGTATAATAATGATGTGTAATTCATGTAAATAATAAATATAACATGATAATTATTCTGTATATATGATATACCATCCAATTTTATATTATTTTAATATCAATAGAATGATATTGTCGCTCATGCGTACGTACGGATTACCGTCTCTACGAACGCGATAAGATTCATTCTCCATCGTATCCATTCAAGTATAATTATCATTTGATGATTAAAAATAATTTTTGAGGAATTGATATCATTATGTATATGAATAAGATACAACTGACCCATAACAAACATGACTTATGTAACAAAACATATAAAAGAAAACAAGTATGTTAACACCTGAAACGATGATAATACTAAGATATTATTAACAAAGTAATGTTAAAAGATCATATATGATATCATATTAATGTATATAATCCTTGTATAATTAAATAAAAATTATTTCAAAATTATACAGGAGGCTAACCTACCCTCGACCAAGGAAAAAGTACAAAGTAAGGGGTTTCTTATCTCACTCTTAATTTCGTGAGAATTCCATTGTTCACCACTTATTTATTGCATGTGGTGTATGTGTACTTCCCATGAGTGTATTCATTGTGTAATATAGTTTAATTTATGGTTATTTACATCATCATTGTATGATCCTTCTTTCATGGGTGTATGTTTTGTATGTTACCAAATCGATAAGGGTATTTGAAATTTCAATTTCCATTCATTCGGCTTTGCGCATACTTCATTGATTATTTTACTCCAAGATTATGTGTGGAATCACTATTCATTTTTCTTATGTCATAATTTCCATTCTCCTTTCTGTGGATATACTTTTGATTCACAAAATCACTCCATTGATAATTTCTCAATTCATTGATATGAACTTGATAAGAGTAATTTTAACTCAATATCCATTTGTTGAGTTAAATATACAATTCATTGGTGTTGTCTTTACAAGAATATGTGTGAATGTCCTCTGATTGATTTACACTGAATATCTAGTCATATTGAGTGTATATATATTTTTCACACATAATTATGTCGTTGATTTATCCTTAACCTAAGGATACAGTCTTTATAAGAGATTGCATCTCAAATTACAATCCATTGGGACTTCTTTGTTGTTATACACCAAATCACTTTTATATGGTGTATATAATGTACTTTGACATAATATATCATGAATACCTTTATTCTCATGATATTATAAAGTTTTGATTACCTAAATTATTTGTATTCAAGTGTCTCTCTTTTGGTTTGGAACTCTAACTAAAATATCATTTTAAATGTTTTAAAGATTTATTATTCTAAATCTTTCTCATTAATGTCCATGTTTTAAAAATGGTTTTTAGGATTTATTTATATGAACATTAATGTTTTCAAATTAAAATTCATTTTCAAAGATTCAAAGTGGTATGGTACACTTTGATTCAAAAATCTACTTTAAATAGATTCTTGACAAATAATGTGACATTAAAATGATTTCATGAAAAAGGGTGATATTTCTCTCAAATACTTTTGATGATTATTTTCATCTATGTCAATATCCTTCATTATTCTCGACTGAGGTTAATATATTACAATACAATATTCCATATTTTATTGAATGAGTTATGTTTGACTGTGGATGTACTATTTTTATACCATTAATGGTTTGAGGGTAAAGTATTGACATTTCGTATGCTAGTTTTAATACGAATGATTATGTTATGTTTCAACTTTTCATATGAGGAATGCATTGGACTTATTAAGTGACGGGTGGAATCCGCTATAGCTCGTCGATGCATCGGTAGGTCCCATGAGACAAACTAGTGTCTTGACACGAGGCCTTGACAAAATCTTATTTGTAGTCTTTGCACGAGGCCTTCGCTACATGGTTATGAAAGTCTGACATTAAGCATTCCGTCATTATGAAAGTGGTTATTGATATTGCATGTGATTATTCGACTAGTAGAATATCCATGTGAATAAGTAAATGGAATTATTTCATTTTATCCTTTCCATATTATGATTAAGTTCAAGTTTAAAAGTATTTTTTTAGTTATACATTTCCTTAACTGTTTATGTTTATTTATGAATGTTTCCTCTATATTGTTATCCTTACTGAGCATCTGAGCTCACCCCTTTCAATGTTTTATTTTTCCCAGGATGTAAAGAAGTATTTTATGAATGACCTACAGGGATAGTATGAGGGGATATGAAGAGAATATGTTGTTGTAGTATTTCACTTATTGGTGTAATGTAAACTTTATGAATATATCTAGTGTTTCCAAGGATACTAAACTAATCGGTATTTCGAGACTTGATCTTTTGTGATCATGCCAATATTATGTAATAATGAACTGACTCTGGGTAACTAGGGTCGGGGTGTTATAGTTGGTATCAGAGGAAGTTTATTACAAACCTTGGAAGCTATATTTAGATAAACTCTGATTAAATCACATAGCCCTAAGATAGAATTGGAGGATTGGTATAAGAACATGCTAGAATTTTGTTATTGTAGATATTTTGTGAGTTTTCCGGGAAATACATCCCTATCTGGATATGAGCAGGTAGAGACGGATCTGGCACAGATGTACCTAGGGGTAAAACCCGAAAACACCGCTTTGAGCTATACTTGAACGGGAACTGGTGCACGAAAATGGGTCTTACCGCACTCTTGGTTACGACACTCCCGGGGGATATGCATTGGTTAATTCACAAGATTAGTATGAACCATTATAAAGGGAATAAAAAAATGCCCCTAAGAATATATTTCGGGAAATAGATAGTGGATAACCTAGATTTTAACATAGGGTACCCCAAGTTAGGATATATTGTTCAATTACAAGATTATCCTATTATGTCTAATTTTTTTACATTCTTATTAGATAAGTATTCAAACAAGCTAACTGTATTTTATTTTATTTAGTTCAAACATGGAGGGAGCAAGATCATGGACAACACTTCTCTCTCTTCCAGAAGAACTACTTATAATTATTATCCAGAAGTCCTGCGCATATGATGTTGAAACTTTTTCAAATGTCCAAGTTATATGAAAACATCTTTATGAGACATCCAATACCTCTAGTATTTCATGATTATTTCAAGGATCAAGTACCAACTGTGGGATAATATTGCGCTCTCAACTTTATTACCACGCTAAGCGTGGGAAGTACCATCAGGGTCTTTTCATATTCTTCACTTTCTCTCAAAATTACGATGCACTAAATGATTTTCTAGATGCTATAGAAGAGGGAGAACTTCGAGCAGCCTATATGTATCAAATTATATATTTATGTCTTTTGGGATATACAGAAACTGATTTACCAAAACCTTATTTTGAAATATTTGAAGATGAAACAGTAAGAGTGTTTCCAAAAAAACATGTTAACGATAATGTCTCAAAATTATATATAAGAAATACCTATTTTTTTATGATGCATCGATGCTTCCATTGATATAATACAAGATGGATGAGGAGTTTTTGGGCAAAGGAAGTAGATTATTTTGAAAAATTAACGAGGTACCATTGTGACACATGAAAACATTCTACCAAAAAGAAATTCCACCTAGTCTCTCCAGATTTCATGATATCTTCCACATGTCACTAGTGACAAAATACATGCATGGCCCAATGCATGTACTCACCTATGAAGAATTAGAACTGGAACCCGATCTATCTTATTGTGAAGAGCCTATCAGAATTCTTCATACCAAAGATCAAGTGTTGAGAAACTGAAGGACTCGTCTGGTAAAAGTTATATGGAGAAATCCTAAGATGGAAGAGGCAATGTGGGAACCTGAGGAACATATGATGAAGAACCTATGTGGAAATAAATGTATGGTGAAATGTTTAATAGTGTTAGTGCTCTTTATTGATGGGATTACTTTGGAAGAAGTTTCTCTGGTATGTGTAACCCTGCAATTTATCATGTGAAAATGATATTTGAGGAAGAATTATATTTTCTCTTAAGTATATAGTTATAAATAACCACTTGGTCTTATATGATCATTGGGTTTGAGGAAATTAAAAGTTATAATATTTTGGGATGAAAATGTATGGTTTGAGAAAACTTTTGTGGTTAAATTATGTTATGGTTATTTTAAGTAATTTATCTTATTTGGTTAATTTTATAAAATATAGTTTTTTAAAAAGGACAACACGTAGACCATGTGACAACCCGTCACGTCAGACAAAGCTATGGGAATCGAACCCACAACCAAAGTGAGATTGGAATTTATTGCCTACCACTAGACTACGTGAAGTCCCTAGTTAGTGTGACTAATTATTTTTTAGATTAATTATTTTATTGATCAATGATAAGTTTATTTGGGATCTTATGTCTTATCAAATGAATACCCTTAGTATAAGAAAATGATTTGGTGATTAAGTGATGAATGTTATTTTGGAAGATGTTCTCTTTGTTGGGAACACTATATGCCCAAGTAAAATAGAATTCTATTGGATTTAATTTAAGGAGTAATGGTGGATTTTTATGTTTTTGTTGTGGATTTATAGTAATTTGGGTTATTTATGGAAATGATTAACCTATAATATAGAATATGTGATTAGGATAATCACTTTTAAGTATGTGACTTTAAGAGTAGTTGATGTCATTTGGAGATACAATTTAACGTGGGAGACTACATAACCAAATTCGTATAAGTTTTGGGTTTAAATATTAGTTTGGATTATATTGAAGGATTTTAAGGACAATTTATTATTTAATGGTATTTATTTAACTTTGGGGTATTGTTGGTTTAATTTAAGAAATTAAGATTAGTTTTTTTTTCTCTAATGGAATATCCATTTGGGGGATCATCAAATATTATACTAACTATTTTGGTTTTGATTAATCTCTAAAGACAAGGTAAATATATAGTTTATCCTACGTGGATCATGTTATTCTGTAGAAGTTTATTCTTGCTCTTCCAGTGTGACCAAGTCTACTTGAATACTCATTGTTAAAAAAAATGAGTTAGTGGTAGAAATTTATTAAAGAATGAAACTCTACTTAAAAAGTAAGTATATCTCTTTATGTTATTAGTCAATATCATAAATGAATTCCTCATCCTTATGTAATGTATCTTAAAAAAATGTTGTCTGTTTGCTTTTCTTACTGGGAGACTAATGACCATTTGTCCCAAAACAAGTTTGTGATATTCTTGTTGTTAAATTTCTCCTGATCATGTTTTCTATCCCTCTCCATCAGAACATGACAATTAATTTATCGTTCATATCCATGTTTTCCTACATGGAATCCTAGTTTGGGTTATCTTGGGTGACCTTTATACCTCTCTTTATTTATTTTAAAGTGATAGTTTTATTGACTCTTTTTTCGATGTGGGACCTTCCATTATATTCTCAAGCCCAATTTTAAAAATATCTAGGACATGATTTATTGAAGGAGGGGAGAATGTAACACCCGAAGCTTCCACGGTACACTTCTCTTTGATTAATACATTAGCGTGTGTTGTAAGCAACTTCGAGTTCTAACACACCTCGACCAATCAAAGTAGCGGTGACGAATAGTAATACCCATCTTTTGAAATTTTATCAATTTTATCTCTCAAAATGGACTTCATTTTTGGATTCATAATACTTGAATTATCCTAGGGTAAAATTTTGGTACTTTTCGGATAAATTTTATATTTTGATGAATAGTGAAAATTACTAAATTTTAATTAAAAAAAACATTTTTAATCGAAATAATTAATAGTAATAAATTATGCATTTGAGTGGTTTTAAATTATATCTAGAATATATTTTTACCATTTAATATAATTTTGGTCATTGGACATAATTTCACAATTAAACCGGATATAAGAAAGTGCCAATATTTTGATAGTTATTATCTTCTAAAAACACGCTTTTTGTTTTAACAACGCGAATTAATTTTAAATTAATTTCTGACACTTATGTGTTTTGAAATTGGGAAAATAGATTCCATATTTGGAATCAGGAAGTACAAATTGTGTAAATAGGTAACTTATATTTTTAGACATTTTGAATAATTACTTCGATAAATATTTTATTTACCATGGTTAAAGGGTAAATCCGGTAAATAAGGGTAAAACAAAAATATTATAATAATAATAAATTGCCCTAAAATGTGTCCTAACCTTATTGGTTGATACATGTCCGTCCATGGGAATATTTGGGTCGATTTGGGGACCCCATGGATCCACTTGTAAGTGATAATGACACTTTATATTAATTATGTTAAAATAAATACAAAAATGACATAAGCATATATCTTATAGAAAAACAATTTTTACATGGGGTTATATATGTTGGATTTTAGACTATAAATATTTATTAGAAATATAAAAAGTTTCCTACATAATTTTATTTTTTTTATAATTTTTAGACATTTAATAATTAGTATTATTTGTGACACAATAATGATGTAGTATCTTCCTTATTAATGAAATAATCAAATAATTGGTATTATAAAAGTTAAAATTAATATTATTTGAATGTTTTGATGACATACATGAATTTTATTTCATAATATGACATTATAGGATTTTCTAAATGAATTTGGTTTGAATTAATAAAGTAGTTAGGACTTTAACAAAAATCAATTATTGAATAGTGTCAAAATTGACATAAAAGATTTTTTTAAAAAAATATTATATTATTAATTGATATTAAATTCATAAAAATCTAAGGATCGGCCAAGAGACTTATATCATGATAGTTGTATCATTAATGTACCACTTGGGGGTCTCTTGGATCTATATAGTATGTTTATTAACTATATAATATTAAAATACAAAGTGACATGGTAAATGTTAAACTAATTAACTAAGAGTTAAAACTAAAATGTATGGTTAATATAGTGACCCAAACCTGTCTAAAACCTATTAGTTGAGTGGTTTTAGACATATCCCCACCTTAACCTTTACATAATATACTTTTTATCCATTATAAACCGAATATGAATTTATTATAAAATAATTGTTCTAGATTTTCCAAAGGTGCCCCTCACCCCTCTTGTAAAAAGGAACTCCCCCTTCTCACTAATTCACAAATTCAAAGCCTTTTGGCTCGGCCACACCCTGACAAAATACTCTCTAAACTTCCCTCACTTAAACCTAGAGGCCTTATTTTGATCAAAAAGCCAACCTAAGGTTCCCTTTTGATCAAATCAAATGGAAGAACGCGAAGAAGAGGTAATGTTTTCACCACCCTCTTTCAAGCTCCTTTCTTCTTCAACTTCTTCTTTATTTGTTATTCCCATTCTAAAATAATAAATTCAGTATATTATATATACTATGATGTTATTATAAATATGGTGCAACCATATTTAGTATTCTATCCATCCTTTGAATGACATGTCACCATACGTGCGTACGTACGGCTTACCGTCTCCATGTCATGGTGTAATTGTTATTCAAAATATTATTATTTCGATGGGTATAATAATGATGTGTAATTCATGTAAATAATAAATATAACATGATAATGATTATTTATATATTATATACCATCCAATTATATATTATTTTAATATCAAAAGAATGATTTTTTCGCTCGTGCGTACGTACGGACTACCGTATGCAAGAACGCGATGAGATTCATTTTCCATCGTATCCATTCAATTATAATTTTTATTTGATGATTAAAAATAATGTTTAAGAACTTTATATCATTATGTATATGAATAAGATAAAACCTACCCATAACAAACACGAATTATGTAACAAAACATGTAAAAGAAAACGAGTAAGTTAACACCCGAAACGACGATAATACTAAGATATTATTAACAAAGAAATGTTAAAAGATCATATATGATATCATATTAATTTATATGATCCTTGTATAATTCAATAAAAATTATTTCAAAATTATACAGGAGGCAAACCTACCCTCGACCAAGGAAAAGGTACAAAGTAAAGGGTTTCTTATCTCACTCTTAATTTCGTGAGAATTCCATTGTTCACCACTTATTTATTGCATGTGGTGTATGTGTACTACCCATGATTGTATTCATTGTGTAATATAATTTAATTTATGGGTATTAAAATCATCATTGTATGGTCCTTCTTTCATGGGTGTATGTTTCGTATGTTACCAAATCGATAAGGGTATTTGAGATGTCAATTTCCATTCATTCGGCTTTACGCATACTTCGTTGATTATTTTACTCCATGATTATGTGTGGAACCACTATTCATTTTCTTATGTCATAATTTCCACTCCCCTTTATGTGGATATACTTTTGATACAAATAATCACTCCATTGATAATTTCTAATGTCATCGATATGAACTTGATAAGAATAATTTTAACTCAATATCCATTTGTTGAGTTAAATATCCAATTCATTGGTGTTGTCTTTACAAGAATATATGTGAATGTCCTCTGATTTATTTACAATTAATATCCAATAATATTGAGTGTATATATATTTGTCACACATAATTATGTCATTGATTTATCCTTAACCTAAATATATGGTCTTTATAAGAGATTGCATCTCAAATTACAATACATTGGGACTTCTTTGTTGTTACACACCAAATCACTTTTATAATGTACTTTGAAATAATATATCATGAATCCCTTAATTCTCATGATATTATAATGTTTTGATTACCTCAATTATTTTTATTCATGTTTCTCTATTTTGTTTAGGAAATCTAAGTAAAATATCATTTTAAATGTTTTAAATATTTATTATTCTAAATCTTTCCCATTAATGTCCATGTTTTAAAAATGGTTTTAATGATTTGTTTATATGGACATTAATTTTTTCAAATTAAAATTCATTTTAAAAGTTTCAATGTGGTTTTGGAAAATTTTATTTAAAAATCTATTTTAAATGGATTCTTGAAAAATAGTGTTCCTTTTAAATGATTTCACGAAAAAGTGTGATATTTCTCTCAAATTGTTTTGATGATTATTTTCATCTGTGCAAATATCCATCATTATTCTCGATTGAGGATAATCTATTACAATAAAATCTTCCATATTGTATTGAATGAATTATGTTTGACTGTGGATGTACTATTTTTATACCTTACATGGTTTGAGGGTAAAGTATTAACATTTAGTATGGTATTTTTAATACGAATGTTTATGTTATGTTTCAACTTTTCATATGAGGAATGAATTGGACATATTTAGTGATGGGTGGTGCCTGCTATAGCTCCTCGATGCATCGGTAGGACTACTGAGACAAACTAGTGTTTGGCACGAGTCCTTTACAAAATCTTATTTTTAGTCTTGGAACGAGGCCTTGGCTACGTGGTTTTGATAGTCTGGCATTATGCATTCCGTCTTTATGAAAGTGGTTATTGATATTGCATGTGATTATTCGACTCATAGAATATCCATGTGAATAAGTAAATGGAATTATTTAATTTTATCCTTTCCATATTATGATGAAGTTCATGTTTAAAAGGCTTTTGTTTTAGTTATACATTGCCTTAAATGTTAATGTTTATTTATGAATGTTTCCACTATATTGTTATCCTTACTGAGCATCTGAGCTCACCCCTTTCAATGTTTTATTTTTCCTAGGATATGAAGAAGTATTTTATGAATGACCTAAATGGATAGTATGGGGGGATATGAAGACAATATGTTGTTGTAGTTTTTCACTTATTGATGTAATGTAAACTTTATGAATATATCTAGTGTTTCCAAGGCTACTAAACTAATCGGCCTTTCGTGACTTGATCTTTTGTGATCATGCCAATAGTATGTAATAATTCACTGACTCTGTGTAACTGGGGTTGGGGTGTTACACCGATCTTCGGTGGTGTATAACTAGCACGAGTGTACAATGGTGGAGCATTGAGTTTGGGTTTTGATGGTTCAGTTGAAGGAATCTTCCTAATCTATCTGGAAATCAAATGACATGAACTACTCGATGGATGATGTTTGTATGCTTTTCTCTACTATAAGTAAGATGTTTGATAATTTATACTTGGATGTGGGAAAGACCAAACCTAAAACCATGGCTACATCTACTGTAATAGAGCTGAGGGTTGGTTGTCCTTCATCTAGTAATTTGGTAGATGTGGGAAACCCTAGTAGATACCATGTAGGTATTAAAAGTTATTCTAGTCGATGCCATTTCACATATGTGCATGATGATATTTCATATAGAATCATGAGAAAGGGTTACACTTCCCATGTGGTTGATAATAGGAAGTCCATCCTTGATAGATTTAATCATTCATAGCATTCAATTAATTCTATACTTGATCTTCTAGGAGGGGGAAAAATTTATAAGCTTGATGATTTGGTTTGAAAGCTAGATTTTTTATGGAGATTTTCTAATTGGATATGTATACATATGGTTAACATATTTTTCTATATAATTTTCTAATTAGAAGATCTGATGAGAAGAGATGGGGGGATCAGATCTATTGTGCTGAATACAGGTATGGTTTTCCTCCATAAATCAGATTTCAATTTAAATACTTTCCTTTAAAAAATTCTGGTATCAGGTTTGGACAATTTTATTTGTATTTAATGGATATTATAGAATCCAAATATTCTATTTGTTATTACTTCTACGGTCGGAATTCCAATTAAGATGGACTTGACCACCGAGGCTGTGAACTTTGATCACTATGCCAGGGTCCTGGGGGAATCTGACCTAAGTTACAAAGTTCATAATATAGTTTCTTCGACACTAGTTAATGACATCTCTCAAATGGTGTAATATGATAAATTACATGATTTATATATATATACTATCAACTTATATTCCAAGTTAAATACAAGTGATGTAAAAATAGAGTATTCTCTTTTTTTCATTGAAAGGGTATCATGATGATTCGTTTAGGAAGAATATTAGAACTAAGAAAATGTAGAATAAAAATAAATCTGTTGCCAGAAGGCACTCCCCTACTGATAGAGGAAAGGATTATTTTAGTGCATGTATTTCACAAGAAGTGGAGGATGTTTCTCGAGAATATGAAAATATGTCTTAGGTGTCTAAGGATAATTAAAATAGAGTTATAGTGCATAACATAGAGGAATGTAGGCCTACATTGATTATATGTAGGATAGGGATATCCTTGGATTTGTTTTGATCATTGAGTGTGTGAAAACTCTTGGTGAAGCATGAAATCAGCATTGGAGCAGCAGGACTCTTGTCCTGCAATTAAGGGGAACCATATTATGAGCGATGGCACAAATCATCCATGTTTTTAGGAGGAAATTATTAAATAAAGGGAAACACAAGGAATCTATGGAAGGTGGGATGATGTAGAAGAAGAATCCAAAAAAATCCATCCTATAGTCATGATTTTTCCAAAGGGAATTTGTTTTGTGGATGATGAAGGCTTTCAACATGTTCCTCCTAGTAATTAAGGACACATGAAATACTACTCACATCTAAATCCAATTATGGTTACAAGGTTCAATGGATCTTTAGATTATGACTCTGATTATTATAGTGACTATGATGTTTCCTATTGGTACATTTATATTTGATATTTTACATTTTTTATTCTTGGAATGAGGGCTTGATTCTTATATGACTCAAACCCTCCTCCTTTTGTCTATTATTTTCTTCATTTTTAATATAAGATGGCTCTTCTCTAACCATTTCACTAATATGATATTTTACACCATGATATAGAAATGGAGGAAATGAATATGATTAAAAGACTTATGAAATTATATATTTTAAACACATTTATAGTTTATTTTTTATTATAAATAAAAATAATCATCATTTAAAAGAAAAAAAATGTATTCCTAAAAATAATATTTTTTTCTAATGATAGTTTAGTAATTCTTTATGCACATAATTTAAAATTATTTTTTATCAATTTTATAAATTTTAATTGAAAAAGACCAAATTTTTTAAATTTCAATACATAATTATATGAGGGTGAATGCGTGGGATTTTGTAGAAATATTTTATATTTTGAAGAATATTGAAAAAACTAAATTTTAATTAAAAACCACATTTTCATTTAAAGAATTTATAATTTCAAACTATGTTTTTAATTTGTTTTAAAGTAAAATTAGTTCAATTTTATATAAATCTATCCAATTTAGGTCATTTTAATCATTTTCATATTGAATTTAGATATACAAACTTTGTAAACACTTAGTCATTTTCACATTAAAAACCTTTTTTTCATTACACCTCTGGGATTAATTTTAAATTATAATTTTACACTTCTATGAATTACTGCAGTTAATGTAAAAATGAGTATACTGAGGGTTAAACTAAAATTATAAGGGTAAACATGAAATGTAAAATTTTCAAAAAAACTATTTCCTTGGAGTATTTCAAAAATAAAACCTATTAAGTTTTATTTTTTCCAATTTGGACCCTTTTTTAATATAAAAAATGTGGGGGAACTCAATTATTTTAAAAAATACCAAGTATCTCCTCTCCCCCACTTAAAAATGGCCACCTTATCTCCTCTCCACTTCACACCTTAAAACTAATTTTTTTAACATTACCAAACCAAATAAATTATAATATTTTGTTCTATATTTCTAGAATAATTATATTAGTCATAAAGTAAACCTTTTAATGCTTTATTGCAAACCCAAGGAGGACATTTAGAGAAGAGGTAATGTTCTTCAACGAGCGCCTTTATTTTACATCTTTCTTTGCATAATTCAAATTTTCATTAAATCATGTTGATCTAAAAAAACCAGTGTCTAACATATAATAAGATGATTTTATCATAAGGTAATGATTTAAAACCATCTTCGTTTCCCTAAAATTTGTTACGATATAATAATTCGTGTTGACGATGGACTACCGCCTCATGAACTGATGTCATTCATTTTTTCATCTCTAAGAGAGATGATAACTTCCCTCATGTGTATGGAGGACTACCACCACGTGATGCGATGTGATTTGTCTTTCTTTAACACTTCACATGGATAGTGATAATGATATACTTAATTAATATATATAATATAAATTTAATAATTATGATATTAATGGAATATTTATCATATTTAAATTTAATACATATCATTTTATTTCTTACCATTTAACTCATGTAAAGATGATAACATCATTTGTGTACGTGTCGACTACCGCCTTCACAAAGCGATGTGACTCTCTTTTCATTATAACACTACATAGATGATAAATATATAAGTATATAATATGGTATATATGATATAATTATAATTATTAAAAGGTAAAATATTACTTAAATCCTTTCCATAATGATCATTTAAAATAGAATCATAAATCATGAAAACGTATGACTTACCATATCCATGATCATAAAATACTTCATTTTTCATAAGCAACACTAATGATTGGTTTTAATGGAATAATTCATGTATGAAAAAAAATTATTTAATTATAATTATTTTGGAGATGATATAACTGTGTAATATGTGCATGAACCGAATATTTCAGGATGAGACACCCATGAACAAACAAGGAAGTCAACACCCGAAGAAATTAAAATAATGAAATATTGTTAATGAATGTGTAAGAAGATAATATAAATAATTATATATTATAACCTAAATACTAATTTGGTTATTTAATAACATAATATAAAGATTAAAACCTCTATAAATTATGTTAAATCATGATCAATAAAAAGGGATCATAAGGTAAGTGATTTCTTAACTCAAGTACCACTCATTGAGTAAAACTTCTATTTCAGTGATTACATCATGCTAAGATTATGTGTGTAATGAACTTTGATTATATTTTGTTTTATTTACACTTTTTATTTTTATTGATATTTGATAAACATAATCGATCCATAGATTAATTCTCACTGAAAATTTATTATCATTTAAGGGTTTGTTTTACAGTCTCATTCTAATCGATATTTTTTATTCTTGAGTTTCATTTGAAGAAAATTTACATGAAAATTTATTAATAAACCCAATTATATTTTCTTTTGATATGGTTATTAATTATATTTTATATTAATATGACCAATTTTCTACTTTTTTGTACTTCAAATGTTTTTGAAAAAATGTTCATCAAAATATGACTTTATTTCTCTCTTCGGTCAGAAATATGTTTTCTACCAAAACCATGTTTTTTGAATATATTTTGATTTTATTAACATTTTAAAAATGATTATCAATGAAATTATCACACATTTTCACTCTTTTATAGTTTTCAATGGAATATTATTTCATTTTCAAAACAACTTCATTTTGGATTTTAATGAAAATATATAGGAATGTTTGTGTTTGTTTTTCTGAACAAGGAAATTTTGTAAATTTTTTGTAGTGAAAAATGAATGATTTTTAAATAATGTATGGAATTACCCACCATTATTAATGTAATTTATTTAAAGATTCCTTTGTAATTTTATGAATTTAATTTTAAAGGAAATATTTATATAAATTTATTTTCAATGAAAAGAATTTTGAAAATTCTTTTCAAAATGAAATGGATTTTTTTATCAAGAACATTCATAAAGATATTTTTATTGTTATTATTTTTATCAATAAAAAACCCTCTATTATTACCCTGATGGGTATATGTTACATTGATACCATTTTTATTCCTCCTATGGATGGTTTATGATCATTTTGATTAGGGAGAGTATTGACATTAACTTACATTATTTATCTTTGTATCTATTAACCTTTCCTTTGATTATTTGACTTCCTAAATTTTTCCCCTGAATATCCATATTATTTATCATGGATAAATTTATTTATTAAACCTCATATAATTTTTAAATATAGTGTTTAACATTTATTTTGAATTTTATCTTAGGAAATATTGATAAATTCATATTCTTTACTCGATATGGATATTTTATAAAACAAATGCTTATAAATGGAATCAATTATTTGATATATTTATAATTATTTGGAAAGGTATGACATGTGTGAAGTCCAATTATAGATAGATCATTTATGCATTGATAGTATCATGGGAAGAATATGTTATCTATCCTTAGTTAAATGTGTTTTTACCAAGCATGGTTTAAACTATCTTGTAAACGGTCTTGATAGTAAATGTATAATAGAACTAATAAACATGGAATCTGATAATTAATAATTTCCTTCATTCAATATTCAGTTATTTATATCCATGATATTTTCACTATGAAATTATCTATGAATGCATTTCATTTTCTGTTTACTATTAAATGGAATATGGTTCTATTTATTTATATTTACATATTGATTATTACTTATTCAATTATGGTAGTTATGTTTTTGAATTAATGGAATGTGATTCCAGTTATTTACAATTTCATATTCATTATTAACTATGACATTTTCACATTGATATTATTTCTGGATACACTTATTTATAATTTGATTAATTATATGGAATGTGTGTTAAGTTATTACCTTTCCATATTTATTATTATTATTGATTCATGGAAGCTTATGCTCTACGTAACCCTTAATGGGAATTTGAGATCACCCTTACTTTGTTTCTTTTCCTTATGATTCCATTAATCTTACTATGATAAATATTCTATAATATGATAGAGTTAATAATTATATTCTCAAAAAATTATTATTTTGTGAATTTTTATTCAAATTTAATGTATGACTCATGTATGTATCTAGTTTACCAAGATAAATAAACTGATTGGTCATTCATTATGCAATTACTTGTATCTTATGCCAATATATTAAAATATAACATTGGCTCTGGGTAGTTGGATTCAGGGTCATTACAGTTAGTATCAGATTAATTTTAGTAGAATA
Source organism: Viscum album (assembly GCA_963277665.1). Classification (NCBI taxonomy): domain Eukaryota; kingdom Viridiplantae; phylum Streptophyta; class Magnoliopsida; order Santalales; family Viscaceae; genus Viscum; species Viscum album. The sequence goes on along the minus strand of OY728130.1, from coordinate 602,049,968 downwards.
CTTGGGAAGTAGATTTTGGATTACATAGATTAGGGAACATAACTTTATGATGAAATTTTAGGGTAAGTATATAATAACATCCTAAATATTACATAAGATATATATTATGTGAATCTTCTTTATGATATATCAATATATAGATACTACAAGTGGATGTGGTTCTAGAACAGATATACCTTGGGGTAATAACTCCGAAAATGGAAAATTAGGCTTGACTCAAGTGTTACTTGGTACATGACAACAGGCCTTATAGCGCACCTGGTTTGAAACTCCCAGGGGATATACTTAGAATAATTTTCATTTTCTTGATAGTCCATTATAAAGGATTTGAATAGATGATGAGAGTGAGTGACCTCTGTTAATAATAAGGTGTCTTATATTGAAAATAATTTTTCTTAATTTAGAAATCCTATAGATGATTATATAGTTTTCCCACTATGATTAATGTTTCCCACACTATGTTTTTCGGGTTTCATTCAATGTTTAGAGCCTTAAATAATTATATAAGCAATGAAAATGATGGAAATTATGGTGACAATGATAAAAAATGGGATGTTGATTGGAGAAAAAGGTATCATGTTTATTTCAAACCAGTTTTACCAAAATATTGTTAAAAACATAAGCATTATCCAATTATCTCACTCACAAAAGAATAAAAGGATGTAAGTTTACAAGAAATATATTGGTAAATACCATATAGGAAAGAAGTATGAATTTACATCATGCTAGTTATCGGGAAAGATACATCCATGAATGTTTCTCAAAGGATAGATAAAATGATTAATTCCTGGAAAAGAAAGACCTATGTAAATAATTTCTAAGGAAAAATGAAGAGTATAATGGAAGTAAATAAATATCATCCTAAGAATCCACTTATAGATCATTGTATTAAATTTTCGGAGCTTTGGAATTATCTAAATAATTTCTCTTATCTAAAGGTTCGCCCCAAAACCAAGTAATTACCTATGTAAAATATAATGGATGAAAAATTTAGGTATTTGGATTCAATAATTAAATTTCTGAAGTATATTACCAAAGGATCATTGGTTATAATAATTATGAAACATCTAAGGATTATGTTAAATTTTATAATCTCATGTGTATTAATTAACATAAGAGTAATGAATACTTAATGAGTTACAGTTTGATCATATATTCAAAGTCATAAATACCTTTTTTTGGTTTAATGTGCTGGTAGTGTACCAAGATTAAGGGAATTGTATAGAAATTTATGGATTGTATACGTTTTAGTGGAAAATTTATTTGAGAAATAATTCCATTAAATTTTATAGATTTAACTCTAAAAATATTGATAACTATTAGGGTTAATATATTCATTAATAGAATTGTAATAATATTAGAATAAATAAATTTATACCACATAAACAAATTATTGAAAACCACAGTAAAAACACAATTTAAAGATTACTTTTATATCAAGGATGTCAACCATATTTTATGCGTACATTAAAGAAATTATATTATTTTAGTTTTTGGAAAATGGAAATATGTATGTCGTGTAACAACCAATCGAGTCCAATATGGTGGTAGGTCTTGAATCCATGACTAAAGGACAATAAAGGTTTAGCTCCCACCACTGGCCCACATGATGTACTATTTAATATTTTATTGTATTTAGTTAAACAATTTGAAAAATAAATATTAACGAGGAACTAGTGGTATTTATTTTGAGGTTTAGAAATTAATTTATTAATAATTGTTTTTAAATATTTATGGACACATGGAATAACTTGTCCCTATTTTATGGATTTTATGATCCATTAAATTTGATTTCTAGTGCTTCAGATATATGACATTAATTTTTGGATATTCATTTCATGGGGTAAGTGATAAAAACACAACCAAGGGATGAAATTGTATTTATGAAGTAAAACAAAACAAGTAAGTATATTTTATAATATTCATATATAGTAAAAGAATTTTCTAACATTAGGAAAATGATCTTAGAAAACAATCTTATCCTATTCCATTCATATCTGATGAACCAGATGGTCTTTCAAATCATTATCGATTTATGGTTTTGAATCCCATAACATTCCATTGATCATTATCATTATTTTGATAAATGAAAACTATAACTATCTATAAATATTTACCCTTTTCCTCCATGTCCAGATCTTCACCTTCTACCAATGTCCTTCTTCTTGGAAACCTAGTTATGTGTTATTCAATATGATCTCTATAATCCACTTTCTCTCTTATTAAGAGGATATAATATTACCTATTTTTACGATGTCGATTTTCAACATGATGATTTTTAAATATAAAACTATTGGTTTCCAAGACCATGTTAAAATTGCGAGGACACAATTTATTTAAGGAAAGGAGAATATAATAACACAGAATCTGAAAAGATTAACATTTTATTAAATAGAGTATATGAAATGAAAAACCTATCTTAAATGATAATATCACACACCAAGACATTAAAATATATTTATTTTAGAATAAATTTAATTTATACAATAGATTATGATACAGACAACAATGATTTTCTTCAATATCATGTGTTAAATGCAAGACTGTGTTTTACTGAATAATAGTATACTATTAGTATTATTATTTTATATTGTAATTATCATCACACCATTGGAATTTAGGGAATGAATAAGATTAACTAAACTATGAGAGTATATGGTATGAACTAATTTATTTTTATCTATTTATTAGAAATAATAATAAGATACATTTTAAATAAAAAGAAATATTTTTGAAAAATAGTATTTTTTTCTAAATATGGTTTAATCACGCTTTACGAAAAAAATTTAAAATTAATTTTTACCAATTTTAGAAATGTTATATGAAAAAAAGTTATTTTTTGAAATCGTAACACCAAAATTACCTCAGGGTGAAGTTTTATGTTTTTTCTGAAATATTTTATTTTTTTATGAATAGTGAAAACACTAAATATTAATTAAAAATTATTTTTAATTTAAGTTATATATAAAGTCAAAATGTATTTTTAATTTGTTTTAAAGGAAAATTAGTATAAATTTATATTAATTATTACAATTTAGGACATTTTAAACATTTTTATTTTAAATTTAGATTTTAAAACTTTCTAAAAAATTTAACATTTTTAATTTAAAAATACCACTTTCTCATCACGTGTGTAGGATTAATTTGAAATTAAATATCACAAATTGTGTGAAATGAATTTTTAAAAATGGATTTCGTATTTGGAATAAAAATAATTTAAATTTATAATTTTTTCAACTTAATTTCTGATCAAAATGATTACTGAATTGTGTAAAAATTAATTATTATTATATAAGTAAAAATTAGTTTACCTTGGGTTAAATTAAAAAGATAAGGTAAAAATGAATAATAAACATGTCAAAAACAATTTTAAGAAATTATTTAGACCATTATTCCTCTAAAGTTCTATAATTGACCATTTTTCCCATTGTTACATGTTAAAAACATGCAATCACTCAATTATTTTAAAAAATACCAAGTGTGTCCTCTCCCCACTTATAAATGACCATCCAGTCTCCTCTCCACTTTAAAACTTCAAAAAAAATTGTTTCATCCAAGAAATCCTGAAATATGTTTCCAAATTCTCTACCCTCATCCCATAATCCCTATTTTATGAATAAAGGCATCCTATGAAGGCTTCTGTAAAAAACTAAGTAGGATGCCCGGTGAAGATGTAATGTTTTCAACATGGTGCTTTTATTTTACTTATTTCTACACCTCCTTAAATTTTTTATCCAGCCATGATGATATAATAAACACTTTATATCAAATATACTTTTATGATGTTATAATTTGGGAATTACCTAACACCATCTCCATTTCCATCAAATGGGTTACAAAATAATCATTCGTGTGTATGTCGGACTACGACCACACAAACCATTGTTGTTCGTTTTTTAATTTCCACCTCTCACAATTGGGTATAATGATGGATAAAAAGTAAATATATGATATTAAAAAAAATTTATACCTATTTAGTAACTAGATAATGTATATATTTTAGTTTCCATTCTATAGGGGACATGATAATGTCTCTCCTGTGCACGACAGAGTACAGCCTCGTGAAGCGATGTGATTCTTCTTTAACAAATGCTTTACAAAAATTATGATGATGATAAAGTTAATTATTATATGTGATATAAATGAAATAATTATAATATTAATGATGTATTTTTAATCATTTAAGGATAATATTTAACATTTTTTCCTTATGTTTTCACTCATGTAAAGATGATAACATCATTCTTGTACATGTGGTCTACTGTCTTTTTGAAGAAATGTGACTCTCTTTTTATCACTGCATTGCATAGATGATATATATAAGTATAAAATATAGTATATATAATATTATGATGATTATTTATATCTAAAATATTACTTAACTCCTTTCCTTAATTATTATTTAAAAATTAAAGCATTACTCTTGCATATGTACGACCAACAATCTCTATGATCGTAGTGTACTTAATTTTTCATAACTAACTTTAATGATGTATTTTAAAGGTATATTTTTTGTATAAATACTATATTAATTACCAGATTATTATTTTTTATATTATGTAACAATATAATATGTGCACAAAACATATCATTCATGGAAAAACACGAATGAGAAAACATGAAAATTAATACCCCAAACAATGGTAATAATGAAATGTTATTAATAAAAAGTTCATATGATGTTATAACTGGATCATATATAATATCAAAATTATTAATATTGTTATATAAGAATTTAATAACTTGATTAAAAAAATATAAAATATTTTATAAAATTTTCAATCAAAAGGGAGAATAAGGTAAGGGATTTCGTAATTAAAATTCCATTCATTGAGTTAAACATCAATTTAGTTGATTTTGGCATGATAAGATGAGGTGTGTAATGAATTTTTATATATTATGTTTTATTTTAACTTTTTTGATTTATTTTTTATACACATAGTCACCCTATTTAATAATTTTCACTTTAATGTTATGGTCAATTTAAGGGTTTATTTTAAAATATCATTCTAGTCAAGAATGTTTATTCTTTAATATTAGTTGAGTAATATTTACTTGAAAATTTAATAATAAAACCATTTAATTTTATTATCCTATAAATATTAATTATATTTTTATGCAATATTATTTTTTCCACTATTTTTTTACTTAAAACGTTTTAGAAAATATTTTCATGAAAATATGGCTTCATTTCTCTCTTCTGTTAGAAATATTTTTTCTTCATAAATAATGCTTTCTAAAAAAGATTTAAAAAATGTATTAACATTTAAAAGATGATTTATTAAAGTAAAATTAACCCATTTTTAATATTTAAAAATTTTCCAATGGAATCTTATTCCGTTTTAAAAATAATTCCCATTTGTGTTTTACAAAAAAAATTGAATGGAATGCTCTTTTCGTTTTCTGAATAAAGCACTTTCCTAATATTTTTATAGTGAAAATGAATTTTTTTTACTGCATGTTTAAAATTACCCACCATAATTACCATCATTTATTTAATTCTTCTATTTCATGTTTATGAAATTATTTTTAATGAAAATTCATTTTTAAAAGTGTTTTTCATTGAAAAAGTTTTTGAAAAAGTTTTTAAAAATGAAATGGATATTTTTTCCAAGAACGTTTTTAAAGGTAATTTTATGGTATTTATATTCATAAATGACAACAAAACACATTGATATGTCTATTTATTAAACTTTATATCATTTCTACATACATTGTTCTATGTAAAATGTCATTTGTTTACATAAGGAAATATTTATAAATATATATTATTTACTCAATATTAACATTTGATAAGGCACATTTTTATTAATCAAATAGAGTATTTTATATTTTAGGAATTATTTGGATAGGTATGACAAGGGTTCATCCAAATTATATATAGCCCTTTAATGCATCTATAGTATCATTTTATTAAATGGTAGGCTAGCCGTAGTTAAATAGGTTTTCAACCTGTACGATTGAGAGAAAGGAAATGGATTTTTTTATAGTAAAAATATAACATACATGGGAAACATGGAATCCAATAATTATGAATTTAATCGATTCAAAATTTATTTATTACTATCTATAATCTCTTCACTTTGATATTACCTTTTGATGCATTTAATCATCATTTTTTGTGATTAAATTTCATCAGTTATCAGTTAAATCCTTGTGTCCATTAAAATCCATGAATGAATTTGGTATAAAACTACATTATGATAAAAATGTCCCTATATACCATTCTATAGATTTTTTAATAATAAATGTTTAATTCTTGTAAAGGGAGGGTAAAAAAGGAGTTGGAATAATATTTTTTGGAATATGTTTTTAAATTTAAAGAAGTTGTTACATGTTTTGTTGTTATTTTTTGGAGAATTGTTATTATGTGAAGAGTGAAAAAAAAATCTTTTTAATATCCAATGATGCCATTGAAATCCCCCACTATTTTGAAGTGAAAAAATTCCTCTATTTACCAAAAAAAATATGATTCTAAAGTTGATTTATGATCTAAAAAATATGAAACAATGCTAATAAAATAATGAAATATTGAATAAATTTTAATGTTGAAAATTTTACGAAGAGGACAGATGGTCCATGAATTTGATGAGGATTTCAGTGGCCTGTTATAGATTAAATATATTTTAATTTTTTTTTATTTTTTAATGTCTATTATAGAGAATATATTTGGAAAAAAATTATTGAATAAGGAGAAGTTTTAATTGTGCCCTAGATAGATTAAAAGGAAAGAAAAATACATCCTAACTTTTGAAAAAAAAAATCTTAAACATAGTAAATAAATCTCAATGTCACTCTCCACCTTCAATTTTGCTTCCAAAATAAAAAACAGTAAATTTCTTTGAAGGAAAAATAGTGTAGAATTATATTTGTTGATAAATTGATTAATGGTGTAGGATATCCATGAAAAATTCAAATAATTTAAGCTGATTTAAGGGAATAGAAGGTTGGGGGGATCCATTATTAGAGGAAACTCAAAATAATCTATTTAACTTCAAATGAGAGCTGAGAATCCTCATTCATCCTCAATAATATAAATTTTATATCTTACCAATCCCATGAGAAATATAATGATCCCAATTAACCCCTCTTGATATGAATAAATACTTTCATAATTTGATGGAAATGAATAAATCCTTCTTTACTATGGTAAAACATGTATGAAATTTAAATTTGAGAATCTTTTTAAGAAAATCACACTTGAGTGTTGACTGCAATATTTATGGGAGGGTATTTATAAGTTTTATTTATGGGATGAGATAAATAGTAATTAATTTAATTTTCTTAATGGATAAAATATAATCATGAATATTAGAGATGCGTGGAGGGATTAAAAAAATGGTGTTAAAAAATGGACTCACATTGTCTAGGTATTTTAATTTTCTATGGAAAATAGTTTTAAATAATAATTAAATTAATTCCTAGGTTTTCTTTTTGAGTAATTAATATAAAATATTTTAATTCACATTTTCTTGTGTTTTGAATGATTTTAATCCAACAATTATGTTGTTTATTTTTGTGGAAATATCACATTTATTGTTTTTTGAGTAATTATGATATAACTATGAAATGAATTAAATATTTTGTTTTAATTATTTTACCTATATTTTGAATTTTTATGATTATATGTATATTTAATATTTATTAGTTTGATGATAATTTCAAGTGGATGGGGTTGTTTTGGATAACCAAAATTGATCTCTAAAGGAGTATACTTTTTTTATGTTTGACGAATGAGTAAAATTGAAAAAGGGGAAAACATAATAATTTTTGAAATAATATAATCTATTAGCTGGAACATAATGTTTTCCCTATACATTAGACTTTTGGACAAAAAATATGCCTTTTAGCCGGATCGTAATTATCACGATCATAATACCCTGCATCAAACTTATGACTTTTTTCCAAAAATGTAATTCATTTATCCCATCATATAATTTCATGGATTTTGTATATAGTAAACTATTGGATAGTTGATAGATGGATTTGATTTCATATCCACATAGATGGTTTAAATATGGATATTGTACTCAGATTATAGTTAATAAAATTATATCTTAGGAAACATGAAAACTCCTAAAAAAATCAAAATATATAGAGACCTAAAGTCAATAAAGGATGAAATATCATATTAAAATGGAATGATAGAAAATTTTGGAAAATATAAAGAGATTTTGGAACAATTTGAAGGATAATAAACCTGAGTATCTATAAAAAATAACAAGTAGGCCACTACTGAGGCAGGATTGAAACCCAGATAATGTGTCTATGTAAGAGAATTTGAATCTATTTGATTAATGGTTTTCCTTTTAGTATGATTATTTTTTAATTCCTTCTCCTCCAATAATTTCCAATAACACCCCAATATTTTAAAATAACACTATGTTTGATAGTGTATACAATACACAACACATAGATTAAACAAGTTGGGACTTATTATTAAAATATTATTGTTTAAATATTTTCATTATACCATAGATGTTAAATTTGAATGTATGAATATTATCAACTACTTTATTAGAAATATATAAAATATCTAATATATATAAATACATTTATTAATGCATAGAAAATGAGCACTCAATTTTTTTTATAAAAATACATTTTTTTCAAGAATTATTTTTATTGATTTTATGATAAAATATTTTTATCAATTCATATATATTTTAGAAAAAATCATTGATAAAATTTAATTAATTTGGTAAATTATCATATAAAAATTAACAGAGGGTGGAAATTTAAGATTTTTTGGAAAATAATGAATTTTCAGGGAATAGTGGAATATACTGATTTTTGTAAAACTGTCATTTATTTTTATTCAATTAAGTAATTTAAAAGTAAATTTATTTTTTTATTTTAAAATAAACATAATTTTTATTTATTTTAATATACCAAATTAATTTAATTTAAACCATATTTATATTGGATTTTAGTATACATTTATTCTTAAGCTTAAAACATGTATTTTCTACAAACTATTTAAAAGTGTATAATAATCCTCCATTATAATTAATTTGATTGCCCCTAAGTTAGAATAATTTTAAATAAATATGTAGATTGTGTGTCTATTTTTTTTAAAATGAAATTTATATAATGATGATTTATTTTCATACAGTTAATAGAAGATTGTATTTTTCTTGAAAACTACATTTTTTAGAATTTTTTTTCAAGTTTGTGTGTTTTATTTGAAATTAAATTTTTCCATTATTTATAATCTAATTTTATAAAATGGTTTCTATATTGTTAATAATAATTATTTATATTATATAAAATGTTCAAATTAATTTTGTGTCATAATGAATACTAAAAAGAGTAAGAAAATGTTACCGTGGTAAACAATTAAATTGGTGGAAGTGAGTAACATTGGAGGTAAAGAGGGAATCATATATATTTTTTGGTAGAGGTTTTTATCGACCATATATCTCGTAAAATACTTTATTTTTCAATTTTGGAGGAACTTGGATTGAGAGTGACTTCCCAGTATTGAATAGTTTTAGGTATTTAGAAAAATGTCACTCCTACAGAATTATTAAAGGGAATATACTACCCTCACCCATTCTAACATCTCAAGACATTTGGGAAAACCAAACCATAAAAAAATCACATACCAAAATAATTATCCAAACTATAGAACTTCTAGTCTCCCTAAAATACTAGCCTTAAGGTCTTTAATAAGATATCTGAAGGAGGTTCTTCTAAGCGAAAGTAATCATCTTCATCAAGCTCCTTATTTTTTACTTCTTACCTTTCCGCCTCCAATTTTGTCTTAAAAATTATAATATAGTAACATAATTAACCAATATATAATTATATTTTATTATTTTCATGGTATAATATTTTTATATTTTATCTTCCATTAAATGGGAAATAAAACCACCATTCGTGTGTATGGTAGACTACCACCTAAAAAATTGATGTCATTCATTTTCCATCATCGCCTTTCATGGAATTTTATTATGGTGGATTTAATATTTATATATGATATTCAAGAAATATTAATTATTATTTTAATGAAATATATCATATAGTTTCATACCTTAACATCCATGGAAACTGATAAAGTCGTTCGTGTGTTAGGAGGACTATGACCTCAAGAAATGATGTGATTCAATTTTATTTACCACATCACATAGTTGGTTTATGAAAGTGTATTTAATGAAATAATATGATATTTATGAAGTTTTAATAATTATTTAAAGATAAAATAACACTTTCCTTCTTTCCATCATGATCATTGAGAAATGTAATTGAAACACTTGAGTACATATGACCTACTATCTCAATGATTGTAGTGTAGTTCATTATTCATAACCATAATTCATGGTTATTTTTTAAAACATAATTTATATATAAAAATGATAAATATTTCCTGATTAAAATATTAATGTGATGTAAATATGTCCCATTTGACCATGCTCAGCACACTTATTCTGTTTTGAAATTATGAATTGAGTTTTCTCAAAACACCTGAGGTGGACACAGCTGATTATGTCATTAAACCCATCAATAGAATAAATAAATAAAGTCAGTCAATTATAAGAGATTAAAAAAATTAAATCTTTCTGAATAAAAAAAATTACATAATTTTATTATATATTAGATAAAATACATACACAACAAATCCTAAATCTAGGTAAGGGTTTAATCTCAAAACATCCTTCTTTGAGGGAAATGTTCTCTTACGCACCAAATTTATTTTAAATAGTGTATATAATAAACTTTTACATATTATATCATTAATAATTCATATTTAATTAAATTTTATTCTATAATTCATTTACTTAATTCATTTTAGTTAGGATTTAAAAGTTATAAAAGTAGTAAGAGTTTATTTTTCAATCTCATTTTAATCAGGATTTTTTATTATTAAATTTAAATTGAAGGAAATTATTTGATCATTAAATAATAAAAATCTTTCATATTTCTTGTCAATTATTTTTTAATAAAATTATCATCTAAGAACATATTTTCCTCTCTTTTATACTTAAATGTCTTGAGAAATATTTTAATAAAAGATGATATCATTTCACTCTTTAGTCGAAAATCCTATTTATTTCATATCCATGTTTTCTAAATATATTTTCAACAATATTTTTAATATTCCTTAAAATATTTATTAAATAATTTTTAGACATGTTTAAAATTTTATAAAATTGTTTTAATATAATCTTATTTTTATTCTCAAAATTATGAACATTTTACACTTTTTTAAAAAAACTGTGAAAGGAATGTTTCTTCTAACTTATACCAGATATACATAATTACCCACCATAATAATCACTCAATAATTTGAGGTTTCTATAATATGTGTCCTTGGTTATTTTTAAAGAAATTATTTTCTATAACATTTTTTAAATCTTTATATTATGAAGAATTATTTTCAAAATGTAAAGTGTATTTTTCACAATAATTATTCTATGTGATTTTATAATGAATAAAACCTTTGATATTATGGATCACTTATAAATTAAGTATATATATATTCCATATATACACATATATTATTATCCCTTACATTGATAGGGTAATTATGTTTATCTTTCTAATGCCTTCATTATGAAATTTATTTTTATTAAAAAATAATACAATATTATACGGCCCATCTCTTACCATGGGTAGTTATTATTTTTATTCCTTCTGATTTATGTCCTTTTTGGGTCTCACATAATCATTAATATGTTACGATGGTTTCACCAAGATACCAATCCAGTGCATTGGGTAATGTTTTTAGTCTCATGATACGTTATGTGTGGGATTAGAGAGTAAACCTAATCTATCATGAAACATTTTCCACCGTGTTATATTTTGTAGGATATTATCCTTGAATTATATTTATATAATTTATATGGTGTTTTCACATTTCCTATAATTCCAAGATCTTATGACAATATGTTTATTTTGTTATTCCCCCATGTGATTAACCTTGTGACTTATCTTTTATGATATCTTGTTTTTATTTGATTCCCATGTTAATTTTCCTTGTCATGTTTATTCTATTACAAATATTTTTAGATCAACCCTTTTGTCTATGTATTCCACAAGTTATCCAATTTAGTTTTAGGATATCAACAGGATTTATGATCTCATTATAGATAATAAGATAAAAAAGTTTTATTTTATCCCTACTTTGATGTATTATGATCATGTGATTATAAATACACTATGTCTCACTATATGTGGGTTATAATTAATAGGATTTTATTTTAAAATCATGTTATAATATATGTAAAAGTATTAGGTTTCTATAGTTGGTATCATAGAATGTACTAGTTATTTTTGGGGAATAATAATATAGTAGTTTAGTGATGAACCTGGGGATAATTTAATGAATATGGCTATGTATAAAAAATGTCCTAGAATTTTGGTGAAGTATAGAGTGAGTGGGTTCCAAGATATTACGTCCATATAAAGATACTGAAAGTAGATCTTTCTGGGGAATATTTCTACCAAAGGGAAATATGTATTAAAAGGGCACATTGAGTTAGACTCATCTTCACTTGATTCATGACAACAGGCCATGCTACACAATTATTTTGACACATGTATAGGATATGTATGGTAAATTCACAAAACACTTTCTGAACCATTATAACAGAGATACAGATATTGATATGTTAGAAAACCTTATAATAAATATTAGCATGGATAAACTAGATTGAAACCTATAGAATCATAAGTAAGGATATTCTTATCATTTATAATTTATTCTTTATAGGTTTATATGTTTCCCATTTTATATGTTAATGTATTCTCATATTGTATCTTTTATTATTTCTAGTTAATGAAGTGAAATAAGGGAAATCAAGAAAACAACCAATATGATGGGAAATATATTGATTTACCTAATTATATTCCTAACCTACTGGGAATGGAATTTAGTTATATTGTAATCATTTAAAATGATATATATACAATTATGATTAACAACTAGAATATAATTGAGTTTACAAGCACACTAAATAAGAAAAGGAATTCAATTCATGAAATTTCGAGTGTTAAATATAACAAAGAAAAAATATTCGATTTCCTACATGTAAAAAATGTGGGAATCGACCCAATGGAAAATTAATTAAAGGAACCTAAATAAGTTTTATGTGTGGGAAATGAAGACACAAAGAATTTAATTACTTGATAAAAATGAAGATCCTAGTTAACAATACACATAGAAATAAAGTTCAACCTAAGTAACTACTAATAGTTCAATGACATGGATGTGGGGAACTTTTGGTATATTCTTATCAATTCCGTAATACAAGGATTAGTTACCAAAGGCTCGGGTTATGAAATTAAATTCACTTTATTGATTAAATATTATTTGTGTTAAAACCTGATAATCATGTTGCCGATGTATTTTTATCAATGGTATGTTAGTTATAAGAATCATGAAACGTTTTAGGATTTTACTAAAGTTTTTAATGGATTTGAATAAGTTTTTGAATGAAAAAATGAAAAATAAAGTTGATATGATGTTAAGGTGATGATTTATAGAAAAAATATGATTTTTGATGGGTAATATTTGATATGTTCTTGATGTTGAGGTAATTATAGTCAATTAATATTATTTATTTTCTTAAAAAAGTAATAATATTGATATAACACTTTAGTGGTTAAAAACTAATTTTATGATTGATGTTACTTTGAGTATATTCATTATATTTTTTATAATGTTATAAGAATTATATTAATATATTTTTTGAAAAAGGAAAACCTTCATGTCAAGATACAACTCGTTATATCTAGAAAGGCCACATAGTATTTACACAGAATCAATGGTCGGTAAGAGTGAAATTCCTACAACTAGCCTATGTAATTTATTATTTTGTAATAGATTTTTTTTCTTAAATGATTTGGTGGAGAAATATTAAGATAATTTTTAGAAACATATTATAGGATCAAATATTTTTGAATTTTATAGGATTTTATGTGATTAATGAAATTTGGGGAAACATTTTATTGGGTTTCGATATATATATATAACACATAGGTTTAACATAAAGGGGTATTCTAGAAGAATGTTATTATGTTTTTAGAGATGTAAGTTGAAGGGTATATGATAACATTTGAGGTTAAAACCTTCTTTCATGTAAATGTCATTATGGTTATTTGGAATTGATTCTTCTAGAAATGTGGATGACCTTGTTTGTTTAAGGTTCAACCTTTACAATTGGTTTCTAATGTGTTTATTCATAGAACCAGAAACATCCAATGATTCTAGATCCATTTGGACCTACTTTCCAAAGGTTGGTGCTTCATTAGTTGTGGACCGATGAGGCTTAATAATTTTCATTGGTCGAGAGGATGGGTGGTCAGGCTCATCACACCATTTTTTGAGGGGAATTATTACCTACTCTGGGACTCTCTTATAGATTTAAGTTATGTTCATGAATCTTTATTAATTAACCAAGTATGAAAATGGGTTTTCCTTTAGATTTGGTAATCAATGATTGATATGTATGGGATTTATAGAATATTTTATATGTATTTTAGGTTCTTCATCGATAGAGAATCATTCGTATTTATTAGAGATTCTTAGTCAATGGTATCCTTAAATACATTATATAAAAATCTCATGGTCATTATGATAACCATACGGGTTTTAAAGCCACTCAGTGGGGCACTAGAATGTTATCGTCATTCATAAAGACAGAGATTATTTCAGATTTGGGATTGTACCCGCAGACGGGCTACCTATGTATCCTTATTAAAAATAAATGAATCAGAACCCACATAGTTATATAGGAAGGATATAGTTTAATTTCATATAAGACGGAAAAGAATTAATGAAAGATTGTCTTGAGCCATATAAAGGCTTCCTACGTACTCTACTTTTAAGGCAGATATCAATGTCCATGTAGTTCTGGTAATGAAAAATGAGGTTTATACATGGTTAATGGCCCAAAAATAGATTCCATTTATTACTTTTACACTCTAAGCCCACGTGATTCAAGCTCGGTGTGAGAAACAAGAGGTATCAGTAAATTTGAAAATGGTTCCATGAAAGATGCAGTCATGAGAAATGATGTAGGGATTATGTATATATGATGGCCCATGTAAATGAAGATCAGGACTTAGTTCAGTAAAGAAGCCCAAGAGGAGGGTCCATAAATGTATTTGTAATTTATAGAGATTTTGAATTTTAACTCGGGACTTACTCCCGAAAAGGAATCCCAAATTAAGAGGGACTTATGATTGGGTTTTATTCCTAAGAAGGAACCCCAAATCAAAAGAAAATAAGGTTGGGACTTACTCTTGAGAAGGATTACCAATATTAAAGGAACTTATGATTTGGGCTTAATCCTGAGGGGGAGGCCCAATGAATTCCTCTTATATAAGGAATCCAGTAAAGAAACCCTGGCATAAATGTCTTTGAAGAAGGGTTTTAAGGCCATTTCTTGAAGAGGAGAGGTGAATTTCAGGAAAGGAGGTGATTAGGAAGGAGGCTCACAAGTATTGTTCTAGAGCACACGTCCTGGTCGCACAAGTAGACTTGCATGAAATGAGTCATCTTGGGAGACAAAGAATACATAGGGTAGTACATGGGCGACTTTGAACTCAAGCCCTTAGTATCATCCCAAGAGGCTTCCAAAATGTTGGCGTGCAAGTTCCCTTGAGAGGGCAAGGTGGCACACACATGTTTCCATTATCCTTAAGGGATGGAAACTTAGGTGCACAATTATTGAAGTGTTATAACACTTAGGAATTATTCTTCCTCTTTATAGGTTCTATTCTAGGTAAATAATTACCATAGAAGTGTTCGAGAGACATCAGAAAAAGACTTGGTGACCAGGGCTTGAATCTGAGTTTTGGAAAATTCATCCTCGAAATGGGGGGCCTATAGGGGCTATTTATAGGCCATTGGGCACCTTGGGTGAAAAAAGGAATTGGGTGTGCAAGTGACTTGCATGACCCATATGTGGCACTCATGTGACTTGCACGGCATACTGGATACTTGCGCGACGACCTCCAAATGGGGTCCTAGTTCATCCATTTGTCAATTTTTGATGTTCTTTAAAGGGTGACCCTCATTGGGATTAAATTATTCCCCTTTTCCATTTTTTGGACTCTGTGATGGAAAGGAGCTTCAACAAAAGTCCCCCTTCAGAGTTGGATCCGAAAAAGGAAAGAGGATTTGACTCTGTGGAAAATGAAAAACAAGGGTTCGACGGTGCGAAGATGTTGGCACGTAGGTTCTGGAATGAAAGTTATGGCGCACAGGATTGTGGGATCGCCTATATATATGGGTTTCACTTCTCGCAAACCATCCTGCCTTCAAAGCTTTTGATCTCTCATCATGAAAGTGTCTTCATTTCCTCGGTCGATCGCTTTTCTTTGTGTCACGCTTCTTCAGTAAGGATTTTGACTTGCACGACAATACTTGTGTGACAATACCTGCACGTAATTACTTCTGTGACATGACTGGAAAGCCTTAATTACTTGGATTTTTTTTTTCTTCACATGTATTTCATAAAAACAGACATACTTAAAAGTTAACTGTTTGATCCTTGTGCAGATTCAATTGCTCCAAGAAGAATTGGATCAGCTGATTAGTTGGACAACAAGAGAATATATGATATAATGAACATCGTTGTCCATGACTATTATGATATCTACGATAGCACTCTCCTGGATTTGGATAAGTATTAGAAGAAATATTATATCAATTTACAAAAGAGCATTTACTTGCCTTTATATGGCCATGGTCATCTACAAGGAGTCAACATTCCCAAAGAAAAGAATTATATTCCTCATTCCTAGATTCAGAATGACACCAATTTCTCCCCAGCAAATGTCTCAGATGTAGGATCATTTGTCAATGCTGGAATAGTGGATAAGGAATACATAATGCATCATAGCCCATTTTCTCCAGATCTGAAGCCTCACAAGCCTGATCTGTAGCTGCATTGCTATCCCTCTGTTTTCTGAAATTCTCAGATGGATCAATCCAAGGGATGGAAAAAGAGTTGGGATTTCTATTCCGGAAGAGGTGTGAAGCCTACTTGGATGTGGGAATATTGGGTACGACAAACCTATGCATAGTTTGTGGAGGATCTGAAGGGAGCTGCAATAAATGAAGCCATCTAGGCTTGGTAGACATATGTCTACAGAAATGATAATTTTGTGTCTGAGCTAATCAGTCGCCGGAGCCCGAAAACCAATTCTTTCCATATGACTCATGGAGAAGCAGGCATCAGCTTGTGATATGCCTAAATGATCTCAAGGGCTCTAATTTTGGGAGATATGTATGATGAATTCATCTCCCCATGGTGATCTGGAATGATTCAGAGAAGGCTCTGGCTTCGGATCCAGAGTTATTTAAAATTTTCCACAAGCTAAAAAATTAAAATTCCACCAAAAATCATTCTAGAAAGGATGTGAATCTAGAGGAGTGGATGGATATGTTTCTCATCAAGAAGAATGAAAAGGGGCCCACATGTACTCGTCCTACCAGCTACTCTAGAACAAAGAAGAGGGGTGCTCTTGGCATATTTTTCCCAACTCTAGAAGTGGGAGAGTTTGAAAAGTGGGGGTATAAAATGGAATAAATAATCCCCGAGAAGACCCGTATGGAAGGATTTTTAGCTTTGTGGATCAGTGTTTATCTTCTTCCAGCTAGGGATTCAAAGAGGCATCAGTCCAGGGACCTTCGTTGTTGCAGCCAAGTGGGTTGAGAGAAAAATGGTTGGGTTGGTCACCCCGATTTTGGAGAAGATACACAGGAGCTT
The DNA here is from genome assembly GCA_963277665.1 of Viscum album. Lineage (NCBI taxonomy): Eukaryota > Viridiplantae > Streptophyta > Magnoliopsida > Santalales > Viscaceae > Viscum > Viscum album. The sequence goes on along the minus strand of OY728130.1, from coordinate 602,032,245 downwards.
ACTCCATGTCTATATGAGTAAGTCTCATTTGAGAATAGTGTACCATTCCAAGTTTAATGGGGATGGATCACCACTCAGTTTAGGACATATGTTGTACAGAACAGAGTACAGGTTCCTGGAAGTTCTTTTAGGCCATCGGTGCAGGCATTTTCCGAAATTTCTCCGTTGTCCCTCAATCCCTATGATATGAAGGTGAGGCTGAGCATGTTCAAGGAATTTCATTTCATTCCTTATGGAAAACCGCCAACCGGGTGGTTTGTTGATGATGGAATAGTTAGCTTGAAATTGAGGTCATATATGCTGGCTTGCAGAGATGTTGTATTAGCCACCAGAATTGAAAGAGAGATTATATGCGAGGCCTATTCTCCATATATATTTTCACTCCAATTCATGTGTCTGGAGTAGATTGTTGTATCCCCTCCCATTCATGTTAGGTCATAGAAGCATCCAATGGTTTCCTGACAACTATGGTTGTTGAAATCTATGAAGAAAACTGGGGTATTTTTTGTCCTACCAATTACTGGAGAGGCGAGTCAATTGACTACATGGTATGCTGAGAACAGGGTAGCATCATTCCCTGAAGTGCTACTGAATCATCTGGTCCCTCAGGTGGGAAAAAAAGAGAACTGTCAGGAAAGAAACCCTTCATCTCGAATTTGATTCTTCCTCACCCGGAGCTGATTCACCGAGTTCCTCACCCGGGGATGATTCATCGGATTCCCAGGATTGGGATGATGAGGCACAAAATGCATCAAAGCAGCATCGTGCTTGATATAATCCTCCTTCCAGAGTCAAGAGACCTACTCCATCGACTCTTGGTGAGTTATATCATTGAGTCAATTTAGTTGCCCTTATTTTTTAGAGCAACAAGTTTCAAGATTCATTTTCTTATCCATTATCCGTGATTGGAGGAGCTGGGAAGAATTTGAAGTCCCAGATTGAAGGACCCTCCTCCCGACCTTCTGATGCACGTGATGAATATTTATGACCAATGGTTGTCCAGATATGGCAGAGTTTATATTGTGATGCTGAAACCGCCTGGATGGTCTTATGCGAAGGGATACACATCCTCGGAGTGGGGACTCTTTGGTCTTATGCTGATATCTGCTTCGAGGTTAACCCTGATGAAGTGCGGTCTTGCTTCAGAGAGCTGGAAACGCTCATATATGTCACTGATGATTCCATTCCTATTACCAAGCGGGTGAAGGAAATGATGAATTGTGTCCCCACTGATGGGAATGGTGCTTCAGTAGACGAGGAGTGTCATGATTATGTGGCTCCTGAAGATGTAAATTTCTTTCCTTATTTTCTTTAGAACCAAATATCAGTCAAAGCTATGTTACTCAAGGAAATTTCTTACTTAATCATGCATCTTGTTAAGAAAGGAACTAGTGAGGTCCCTTCACCGTAGTACATCCCTAGTGGCACCACTCTTGGAGCCGCTGACCCTCCTCACGATCCGGGCGACGAGGAGTTAGAAAGGGATTTTCACTCTCCAATACCTGTATTTGGAGGTGATGATTTCAGCACACCCAAAAAGTCAAATAACAAAAGGCATTGAAGAAAGAAGTACACAACTAAATGCTTCATCAGTAGTGGTAAGTCCTTCGGATAGTCATGAATCCTAACTCATGAAAATATTGATCATAATTCTTGGGATTGCAGGGGATTTTTCGATTTCCCCTTTGAGGGAGAGGACTGACCCTCCTTTGAGGACAACAGAGGGTGCTGGTGAACAATCAAAAATTCATGCTGACATGGCTTCTCCTAGTGAAACGAGGAGAGAAGAAGAGCCATCTTCTGTTCCCTGTACTACTCCTGTTCTTATTTCCAGGAGAGAGGAGCCTACTTCTAGTAAATTAAAAATAATTCATAGAACTTTGAATGAAGAAATCAACTGACTTCCATTCTATGATTCTTTAGGTTCAAAATCTGCACTAGAAAATTTGGAGACCACTACAACTGACTCTGCAATTTTCTCTGAGGAAGCTTTTCGGGGTCGGAGGCCGTAGGAGGAGGTTCTCCATAAAGATATGTAAAATGCTCCCACTGGTGAGACTAATCAATAATCTGAGATATCACTGGATGAAATGATGAAACCTGGCATGTCTTTTGAATAAATTTGATATCATGTTAAATTAACATGTGATTTAGAAGATTTTGTACGTGAGTGTTATCCTTCCTCCTATAATTTGTTTTATTACATCTATGACCATGGTTGGTTGAAATGTGCAGTTCTTTATGAACAAGATGCTGATCTACCAATGTCTGAAAGGGGTAGAGACAACCCTATCATTGTAGAGACTCCAGCTCAAGTGGAGCTTAACCCGGATGAGCTTCCTGAAATCCATCTTGAAAATCCTTTTGAAGCTAGGAAAGACAGGGAGGAGCCTTCTGATGCTTCTGATCTACCGTTTGGTAAAAGATGATAATATTTGTGGCTGTATTTAATTTACAAGAAAAATAATCAACTCTTTTTATCCTTCGGAACTAACCAGAGATTTCAATTGACTATGCAGGGCCGTCAATTTCAGTGGCAAGATCCAGAGTTGAAGCCTCATCCTCAGACCCAACGGGAGTAGAATGTGAAGTACCAAGGGTTAGGGGGGAAGGACTAGAACAGGGCACTTCCTTAAGTGCATTAATCCCAGAATGTATTCCCCCAATGATAGTGATTCTGAATCATACTGAGAGGTGCAAAAGGTACTCCAATTCTCACGTCGCAAGGCATGGCAGAATATATGGAAGATCATATCTGAAGTGCCTCTTGAAGAGCTGTCTTCGAAGATTCTGCGACTTTCATCCTTGTCCATCTTCCTGGGACTTGGTGGTTTTGGATATCAAGAGATCCATACCATGGTGAAAAAAGTCATCTTAAGGAAGGAGTAGGAGCAAAAGTGTCATCAAGATCTGACCAAAGTGAGGCTATTGACCAATATCGGCAAATTTGAGGCTACAGTGTCCTAAGCAGAGGCTGATAATGCTGCAAAGCTAAAGGAGATAAAGCATAAGATCTAAGAGAAAGTTTTCCAGTTGATGCATCTTCAGAAACAGTTAGATTCCATTACTGGGGAACTTGACCTTCTTAACAATTAATTGGAAGGAGTCCAAATGAATGGTATGAAATCCATCACAGATGCCAAGAAGGCACTACATCAAGATGAAAAGAGTGAAGCTGGTCAAGTGAATCAACTTCAAGTGGCTTCTGATGAAGCTCAGGATGCTGTAAATCAAATTAAAAGTTATTTTGAAAGCCTCTTTCAATTCTTGAAGAAGATAAGATACTACAATATGTGGATGTTCTTCTAATCTTGTGCATCAATGAAAAAGACAATTCATCTTCAATCATTTGTACCCGCATTCTCTTTCTAATTACTTAAATTATTATTATTATTATTATTTACCTAAGCCAATGGGCCTTGTAATAATAGTTTAATTTTTATAGTATTATACAAACAACCCTTCATACATTGCATCATTTATCGCTCAATATTTCCTAAATCATACAATATGTACGTGTACCGAGCTGGGACTCGATTTTTGTTCAGATTTACTTTTACAAGTTCCCGTGTTAATGAGTACCCTATAGTTTTTTAGCACTTTAAAGTCATGCATGTTCGACATAAAAAGGCTAACGTTTAAGGTCTAATAGCTTTGAATGAATGGATTAAAATGGTCTCAATTCCATGAAAATTTGTTTGAAAATATATTACCACATTCAAGTATGGGGGAAAACATGTAAACTTTGACTTAATAAATTTTGAATATGAGGGATGATATGAAAAAAGGTCTAAAATGAATTAGAGGAATTATTTCCTAAGAGTGAAGTTACCACTATTTGACAAACCTGTTAGGGGTTGAATTATGTAGGGCCACTTAAGGGCATTGGATGCATAGTCAAATAACAACATCTTTTGGCTGACAGGTTCGTTATGTAAACCAGTTTTTCAAGGCCACCTAGGGGCACGTACTGCATAGTCAAGAAAAAGAACTATTAGAAATTTTACTTTTCTATTGATAAAATCCAGTGGAAGTTTATGGAGGGTCAAATTTTCCAATGCATAGAGTCTGCTGTATGGAGAGAGGTACTTGAATAGGGAGAGGATATTCCAAATCAAGATTGTCAAAGAATTACATGAATATCACTCCTATGATGGTCATACCCAAACGTAGGGAAGGGAAATATAAACCATAGACTTGAATACTTTTAGACCATGAAAAAGAGTATGGGAAAAATATGTTAAGGATGGCGGTTTTTTGCAGATCCCTACTCATCGTCGTTAAGACCAATAATGTCAAAAGAGTTTTTCCCACCAAGAATGAAGTTACCAGTATTTGAAAAACCCATTAGGGGGTTTTAATTATGCATGTCCACTTAAGGGCATTGGCTGCAATGTCAAATAATAGCATCTTTTGGCTGATAGGTTTGTTATGTACACTACTTATACAAGGCCGCCTATGGGCCCGTGTTGTATGTACAGGTAAAAGAATTCTCGGGTATCAGACATTTTGTGACCAGAAGTCAAGAAAAGGGTTATGGGTAGCTGGAAGTATGTAAGGTTAGAAGTATGAAACATAAAAATGGGTATTTTCCAATGCATGAAAGAGATACATAGACCAATGCTGACCAACATCATGTTGTGGCTGCGTCTTGAATTAAGATGATGGACTTCACTACATATCTCATTAAGATGAGAATCAAGCTATACATACTTCTTGAAATATAGTTTAATGTCATGTGGGACGAGATAGTAGGATATCTTAGTTTAGGGTCATAGAGTTTGGACCATAATGAGGGAGACACATTGTGTGTTTGTTATAAACTTGATGTGAATAATGGCTTGGGTTTTCATACCACATTCATGTGCTCAAAAGGGGACTTTTCATCCAAGGGACTCATAGTGGAGTTTGGGGTTAGTCCCAACGACTTGGGGCTGGGTTCGAGGGATGCTCGAATGTTCCTACGTATCACATAAGGATAGGAATCAAGCCATACGTAGTTCTTGAAATACCCTTTATACAGATTTGGTTCGTACATGTGAAGGGTGAAAGGGGACTTTACTGCAATGATGGTTGGATCCAAGATTAAAGGTTCTGACATTACCACGTATGCACGTAGTCCTTGGAATACAACATGATTGGAGATCAATATCAATAATGAGTCCCTCTCAGGTGAGGGTGTCAGAAACTATTGTAGTTTATTGTCGTACAGGACAAAAGTGAGAATAGTTTAAGGTCATATGCATGGACCGGTGCTGTATATTTTAACATCATATATCAAGGATTATGATGAACCAATGTGAATATATTGGTTTCAGGGGGGGGGGGGCTTCACGGATCAACATCGTATGAGATGGAGGAGAACCGATATGAAGATATTGGTTTTGGGCTTGAACCTCAGGAGGTTGCCTACGTACCTAGCCTAAATGGCAAGGATAAAAGTCTGCGTAGTTTGATTGAGAATGAATTGGAGATCAAGTTGTACTTGAGGACAACCTAAAGATGGTGTTGGGACTTACGCGTGGTTAGCGGCCCAGAGAGGGTGTTGTGGTGAAAGATTACTCTAAGCACACGTGAGTCGTGCTCGGTGTGAGAAACAAGAGGTAACAAAAACCCTAACGATGCACAGTTTAACATCACATGGGAAAAAATGGTACTGTACAGTATAGAGTCATGTAGCTAGGACGTATTTTAGTTTAATGTCTTGTAGGACATGTTCATAGTTTAACGTCTTGTTGGACGAAGAAGGGACTATGCAGTTTAATGTCTTGCAGCAAGGACAAAAGGGACCTCGCATTTTAAATCTTATAGTAAGGACTAACGGGTGTATTTGTGTTACAAAAAATACTTCTTCAAAAATCTTGCATTGGTTGGAGTTGTAATGAGTTCTCCATCCATTGAGATTAAAGAATAAGCTCCATTGGAGTAGACCTTATGAATTGAATAAGGTCCTTCTCACTTTGGCTCAAGCTCTGGAGGTTTCTTTCCTGGTATCATTGGAGTTCTAAGGACCAATAACAATTCTCCTTGAATGAATGAATGAAGATGAACCTTTTTATTGAAAGCTCGTGCTATTCGATTCTGATAGACTTCCATGTGGTGCAGGGTGCATAATCCTTTTTCATCTAATCATTCCAATTCCTAAAATCACTTCTATGATTGTTCATCTATTTATAAATGATCACAAATGGCTACTCTGAGTGCAGGTAATTGAATCTAAATGGGCAAGACTGCTTCTGTTCTATAAACCAGTGAATATGAAGTTGACCACGTAGCAGTGCAGGTGGTTGTCCTATAATCCCATAAAGCATGCAAAACGTTTATCAAGCCAGGAGTTATTATCTTTATACACCATCATTTTTAGTATGTTTGAATGATTATTATTGAAGGCTTCTACTCGGCCATTGGCTGCGGGATGATACCGAGATGAATGGTTGGATTTGATGTTGTATTCTTGATACAACTTTCTCACCTCAGATGAACAAAAGTTGGTTCCATTGTCTATCAATATGGTTTCAGGGACACCAAATCTAGTAATGATGTTAGACTTGATGAAGCTAAAAATGGATTTAGAACTAACTTCTTTGAGAGGTATTTCCTCTTCCGATTTGGAAAAGAAGTTAGTAGCAGTAATAATGTACTTAAACTGCTTGAATTTAAAGGGAGGATAAGGTCCTACTACAGACATTCCCCATGTGGAAAATGGCCATGAGTATTTAGCTGTATGAATCAACATTGGGGGTTGATGAATGAAGTTGGCATATACATGGCAAGAATGAAACTTCATAGTGAAATCAACACAATCTTGCATCATTTAAGGCCATATGTATCCAAGACTTTGAATTTGACCAAAAATTCCATGTCCAGACTAGTGGGCACCACAAACCCTTACATGCACTTCATTCATGATAGCCATTGTCTCTTCACTATCAATACATATGAAGATAATTCCATCAAAATCTCCCTTGTAGGGAATTTTTTGGTGATCTGGGATATCATAAAGAATAAAATTGAATACACATCACTGAACCTGTTCTTTCCCAGCTCTATCAGGTGGGAGTGTTCTATTTTGAATGCATTCCCTGATAGGTGTCATACATCCTGTAGAATGACCATATGGTTCATAAATGGGACCAATTTCATTGATTTCCTCTATTCCGATTTGAACAAAAGGTGGAACTACATGATGGTGGGCAATATAGATGATTGTTTCGTCTTGATTTGGATCTTCTAGAGCTGTGGCTATATTAGCCAGTGCATCATCTTGGGCATTTTTTGATCGCGGGACATAATAAAATATCGGTTCTGAGGGAAATTCAGCAATTAACTCTCTCACGTAATCACAAAAAGGGATTAACTCTTCTTTTCTGATGGAATAATCCCCATTGATTTGTTTGATTACCAAATCCGAATCACCTTTTACCCTCAAGTGATTCACCTGTTCCTAAAGCGGCAATTCCAAACCTGCAATGAGATCTTGATATTCTACTTCATTATTTGTATCGCCTTCCAACAATATGAAGGAATAGTGTAGCACTGCCTTTTTGGGGAAATAAGCATGATTCTTAACCAAACTTTGTTAAATTTAGGATCTTCCATTTTCATTCCTATTGGACTTCTGGAGGCACCATCAAATTACATTTCCCTTGTTTGAGGATTATCCTAAATATAGAACACTTCCTTATCATGAAGTTCAATATTTAAATATGTATCTTCTACATATAGGTTTTCAGCAAGAAAATCGGCCAGAGCTTGGTCCTTTATTTCCTTTTGAGACACATACTGGATATCAAACTGATGGAAAATAACTTCCCACCTTGCAAGATGTCCTATAAGCATTGGACGACTAAGGATAAACATGGGCGGGTTATTGCGAGATACCAATTGGACCTCAGGATGTTGCATGTAGTGTCTCAATTTTTGAACTTCAAAGATTAATGCTAGATATCACTTTTCAATACTTGAATATCATGTTTCTGCCTCAAGCATAGTCTGACTGAGATAATAGAAGCTGTATTCATTCCCAACATCATTATTTTGGGAAAGGAAGGTAGCCGATTGTCGTTCTAAAGATGCCACATAGAGAATAAGTGGTATTCCTTCAACGGGTGGCATTAATACCGATGGAATCAAGAGATATATCTTCAAAATATTGAATTCTTCTTGAAATTCATTAGTCCACTGGTAGGTGACTCCCTTCTTTATTAATTTGGTGAAGGGTAAACACTAGCATGTCAAATTCCCTATTAAATGACGAATATAGGCCCAGTTTCATTGAAGTCATCTTAATTCCTTCAAATTTTGAGGCGGTGACATACCAAGGATTGATTTTTTCTTCTCAGGATCAACTTTGATTCCATGATGGCGTACACAAAAGAGGATAAATTTTCCTCAGGTTACCCCGAAAGCACATTTCAAGGGGTTCATCTTCAAATTGTGTTGTCAAAGTTTGTTGAATATGATTTCTAAATCGGCCAAGTGATTAGAACGTTGTCTTGATCTATCCAAAAAATCATCCACATAACATTCAACCAATTTCCCTAACAAGGGTTTGAAGATATGGTGCATGGAATGTTGATACATTGCACATACAATTTTTAGGCCAAAGGGCATTACCGATAGAAAAACACACCTTGTGTAGCTCTGAAATCTTTAGAATCCTCATCCTCTAGAGCCATTGCTATTTTATTGTACCCAGAATAACCATTGATGAAGGAAAGAGCTTCGTAGCCATCTGTTACATCAATTAAGAGTTCTGTGATCGGAACTGGAAAATCATCCTTGGAACAATACATATTAAGATCTCTGAAGTCAATGAAAACTATAATTTTTCCATTCTTCTTTTTCATAGGGACAATATTATCTATCCTTTTGGGATACTGAACTTCTTTGACGAAGTTAGCTTTGATAAGCTTATCAACATTAGCTTCAATTTTGGAGGCATAAGTTGGGTGTGTTCTTCTCCCGGCTTGCTTAAATCCTCAATGTTCTTCAGGAAAACCCAAATGATGAGTGGCAACATCGGGACCAAGACCTGGTATTTATATATAATTCCAAGAAAATATATCTTGATTTTTCTTTAAAAATGATGTATAAATTTTTTTCTCTTCAAGAGTCATGGCTTCACTAATTAAAGTGGGTCGTGGATCTTCTTTTGTACCCAGATTTATTTCTTTGAGTTCATCCATAGTGATAGAGATACCCTCTTCAAATGCTGGAGGAGCATCCCTGAGATCTTCCTCTTCTTCTTCAATAAGTGTTACTTCTTCTGCTTCTACTTCCATAGTATATGACGAAGTAGAATTTCCATGACCATGGTAGAAGATAAAATTTGAACATTTTGAAGAAGAGGCTGAATTTCCGACCCTATTGATGATGAAGGGTCTTCTTGGGTTGATAGAGAGGAAATGATGGATTGAGAATCGACATCCTTATTTTCATCTGGTATTGCTATAACTTTTTCTGTCCTGGTTGATGAAGTATAGAATTACTAGATTTCAGTGGATGAAATGAAGACATCTCCATTTAAGTTTGCATCATTGCTTGGCCAATATACAATTTCTCCCATGCTACCTGGCTCGATTGCTGTAATTGACATTATGGAAGTTTCCATAAGAGTGTTTGGATTTGGGTCTATCCTGTCAATTTGACTGATAGGCAACACATAATCTATACTCACATGTATGAATGAGTTTAATGGAATCTTTTCCAAACAATATGGAACATTAATTTTGGTGACCTTATTTGTAATACCCCATGATTTCATAGTATGTACTTCTTCAAAACAAGTCAATAACTTGCACTACACGCAACACCGAGTTCAACCACATCATGACTTACCAAACAAGCCGTTCAGAAGAGGTTATGAATAGTATTAACTAAAATTTGAACTTTATATAATCCTTATAATTTTAGAATCCATATTATGAGTTTCTTAGACATAATTTAAGAAAAAATTCAATTTTTTCAGATAAATTAAGTATTTTTCAAAAATGCGCTTTTACCATCTTTTAATTGTGAACCCTTTTTAAATCCAATATTTTAAAGTTTTATATATTCAATATGACTAAATAAATTTATTCTTTAGAATGGGGACATCAAAAATTTACAATGTAACACCACAAGATTCCACGATACATTTCCCTTTAGGTAATTCAATAGCGTGTGTTGTACACAACTTCGAGTTCTAACACACACCACAACCAATCAAACTAGCTGTTATGAATAGTAATACCTTCTTTTTAAAATTTTATAAATTTTATCTCTCAAAATGGACTTCATTTTTGGATTCGGAATATCTAATTTAGCCTAGGGTGAAATTTTGTTACTTTTTGGATAAATTTTATATTTTGATGAATAGTGAAAATTACTAAATTTTAATTAAAATTTGTTTTTAATCAAAATAATTAATAGTGATAAATTATTAATTTGAGTGGTTTTAATGTATATTTAGAATATATTTTTACCATTTAATACAATGTTGGTCATTGGAAAAAATTTCACAGTAAAACCGGACATAAACAAGTGTCAATCTTTTGATAGTTATTATCTCTTAAAAACACGCTTTTTGTTTTAACAACGGGAATTAATTTTTAATTAATTTCTGACACTTCTGTGTTTTGAATTTGGAAAAATGGATTCCAGATTTGGAATCAGGATTTCCAAATTGTGTAAATAGGTAACTTTTATTTTCAGACATTTTGAATAATTACTTCCGTAAAAATTTTATTTACCATGGTTAAAGGGTAAATCCGGTAAATAAGGGTTAAAAATATATATTATAATAATAATAAATTACACTAAAAGGTGTCCTAACCTTATTGGTGGATACATGTCCAACCATGGGAATCTTGGGGTCGATTTGGGGACCCCATGGAGCCACTTTTAGGTGATAGGGACACTTTATTTTAATTAAGTTAAAATAAATATAAAAATGACATAAGCATATATCTTTTAGCAAAACAATTTTTACATAGGGTTATATATGTTGTATTTTTGACTATAAATATTCATTATAAATATAATATGAGTTCCTATATAATGGTATTTTATATATAAATTTTAGACATTAAAAAATTTATTTTATTTATGACACAATGGTGATGCAGTAATTACCTAATTAATGATAAATTAGAATAAGTGATATTATAAATACCCAAATAAATGAAATTTGAGAATTTTTATAAATACAAATAATTTTCATGGTTAATATGACATGTTAGGATTTATTTAATTAATTTTTTTTGAAGTAATCTTTCTTTTATGAATTTTACAAAAATCATTTATTGAATAGTGTCAAAATTGACATAAAAGAATTTTAAAAACAAATATTATATTATTAATTGATATTAAATTTCTAAAAATCTAAGGTTAGGAAAAGAGACTTATATCATGATTGTTGTATCATTAATGGATCACTTGGGGGTCGCTTGGATGTATATAGTAAGTTTATTAACCATATAATATAAAAATTCAAAGAGACATTGTAAAAGTGAGACTAATTAACTAAGAGTTAATACTTAAATATAAGGTTAATATAGTATCCCAAACCTATCTAAATACTATTGGTTGAGTGATCTTCGACCTATCCCCACCTTAACCTTTAATTAATCCACTTTGGAGCCATTAAAAACTGAATATGAATTTATTATAAAATGATATTTCTAGATTTTCATAAAGAGCCCCTCACCCCTCTTATAAAAGGGTACTCCCCCTTCTCATTAATTCACACTTTAAAAGCCTTTTGGTTCGGTAAACCCCTACCCAAATACTCTCTAAACTTCCCTCATTGAATCCTAGAGGCCTTCCTTTATTCAGAAAGCCAACCTAAGGAGCCTTTTTGATCAAATCAAAAGGAAGAACCCGAAGAAGAGGTAATGATTTCACCACCCTTTTTCAAGTTCCTTTCTTCTTCCACTTCTTATTTCTTTGTTATTACCATTATAAAATAATAACTCCAGTATATTATATATAATTTTATTTTATTATAAACATGTTACAACCATATTTCAGTATTCTATCCATCCTTTGAATGACATGTCATCATACGTGCGTACATACGGCTTACCGTCTCCACGTCATGGTGTAATTGTTATTCAAAACATTATTATTTGGATGGTTATAATAATGATGTTTAATTCATTTAAATAATAAATATAATATGATAATGATTCTGTATATATTATATGACATCCAATTAAATATTATTTTAATATCAAAATAATGAAATTGTCGCTCGTGCGTACGTACGGACTACCGTCTCCACGAACGTGATGAGATTAATTCTCCATCGTATCCATTCAAGTATAATTCTCATTAGAAGATTAATAATAATGTTTAAGGACTTAATATCATTCTAGATATGAATAAGATTCATCCTATCCATAACAAACATGGCTTACATAACAAAACATATAAAAGAAAATGAGTAAGTTAACACATGAAACGACGATAGATATAAAATATTATTAACAATGAAACTTCAAAAGATCATATATGATATCATATTAATATATATGATTCTTGTATAATTTAATAACAATTATTCCACAATTATACAGGAGTTTAACCTACCCCAACCAAGGAAAAGTACAAGGTAATGGGTTTTCATCTCACTCCTTATTTCCGTGAGATTCATGTCATATTGCCACTATTAACTTTTGTGTGGTGTACGTACTACCCATAATTTTATTCTTTTTGTAATACACTTTAATTTATGTGTATTTACATATTAATTGTATGGTACCTCTTTCATGGGTTGTATGTTTCGTAAGTTACCAAATTGGTAAGGGTTTATTTCGCAATCTCATAATTATTCGAGGTTGTTTATACGTAATAATCTACTGGGACTTCTTTATCATCCACATCCATGATTCTTAAAAATGTATTTCAAAACATTTTTAATATTTACAAGAATATGGGTTAAAGTCATTTATACCCTTGTTTCAATTTTTATAAAAGGTTTATAAAGGAATCTTTCCGTCATTTTCCAAACAAGGTGCTTTTTAACCTTTTCGACAGAATTAAGGTAAGAATGTTTTTTTAACTTATACGGCAGGTGTGGATATTTTACACCATTATAAAATAATCGAAGCTTTCCTTACAAGCTTATAATAAAATTTTCAAATTAAATGTTTTATTTTATAATTATGTGACTCTTAAATGATTTCAAAAAAGGGATATTTCTCTCAAATAGTTTTGATTTCATCTATGTCAACATCTTTTGATGGATTTTAAGATTATTTGAAGTTGATTTTTTATGATAAAAAACTTCCATATTGTATTGAATGTTTTGTGATTTTTTTGACTGTGGATATGTTATTTTTATTCCATTCATGGTTTATAGAGAAAGTATTGACATTTGGTATGCTAGTTTTAATACGAATGTTTATGTTATGTTTAAACCTGTTCATATGAGGAATGCATTGCACTTAATATGTGACGGGTGGAGCCCGCTATAGCTCCTCGATGCATCGGTAGGTCTCATTAGACAAACTAGTGTCTTGGAACAAGGCCTTGACAAAATCTTATTTTTATTATTGGCACGAGGCCTTGGCTATGTGGTTATGATAGTCCGGCATTATGCATTCCATCATTATGAAAGTGGTTATTGATATTGCATGTGATTATTCGATTAGTAGAATATCCATGTGAATAAGTAAATGGAATTATTTCATTTTATTTTTACCATACTATGTTGAAGTTAATGTTTAAAAGGCTTTTGTTTTAGTTATACATTGCCTTAAATGTTTATTCTTATTTATGAAAGTTTCTGCTATATTGTTATCCTTACTGGGCATTTGAGCTCACCCCTTTTCTATGTTTTATTTTTCCTAGGATGTGAAGAAGTAATTTATGAATGACCTGTAGGGATAGTATGAGGGGATAAGAGAGTGGAATATGGAGACTATGTTGTTGTAGTTTTAATTTTTATGATGTAATGTAAAACTTTATGAATATATCTAGTGTTTCCAAGGCTACTAAACTAATCGTTCTTTCGAGATTTGATCTTTCTTGTGATCATGCCAATGTTATGTAATATTGCACCGACTCTGGGTAACTAGGGTCTGGGAGTTACATTCTTCACTGTGGATTTTTCCTTTCCTTTCATGTGATAAAAATTTGCATCAATGTATTGAGATTCATATATTTTGAATGGGGCTTTGTCACCTTACAATGTCTCGATTTGACCATTAAAACAATATTTGAGACATTGATGGTATGAAGAAGGTATGGCCGCATGTTGATGTAACCAATGCCTTCCAAACAAAATGTTGAAAGATGTGTCCTAATGAACAACCATGAAATCTGAATTAGAAACAAGGTCTCCAAACTGAATTCTTAGTGTAATTTCACCTAGAGGTTGTTGATCATTCTTATCGTATCCTTGCAACATCAATGTAGAAGGAGATAAATCAGATTCGGTGATGCCCAATCGATGGAGTGTCTGGATAGGAATGAGATTGACTTCTGAGCCATTATCAATGAAAGCTTGTCGTATGTATATATCATTGACTTATCCTAATAGATATAATGGTCAGATATGTCCATGTACAATATCATCTTCATCCGCATCTGTAAAAGATATCACCGCATGACATTCTTCTGGATCATTTTCAATATAGTAGACTTCGTCCGTAGCAATTCCAGTTTCGAATTCTTGAGGACTTGACAAAGCCTCAATGAGCGCCTTCTGAAGATCTTTTGATAGATTCAAGGCATCTAGAATTGATAACTCGGCTGGTACATGGGACAAATGTTTCCAGACATCATACTTTTGGTCCAAAGGTCTGTTTTTTCCATCATGAAAATGTGGTTTTTCAGGTGCCATTGAAGTTGATTCTTTGGAAGTAGATGCATCCCGTATCGGGGTCGGAATTGGAAACACTCTTGGATTCAGTATATTAGACCGACTAGGTCTATCTATTTGCTGAGAGGAAGAAGTTGGGACCTCTATCTGGTCTTCCAAAATAACCATGCCAGGACTGAATCTTCCATGTGTGGAATAACTTTCTTACTCCTGTTGATCCCATTGAAGGGCTTCGCCACGAGTTTCTGCCGCATATACAGTTCTAGAAGGGGTAGGATTGAAATAGTGTCTTCTAGAATATCCATGTCTTCCCCTGTATCATAAACCTCTTTATCTTCCTCTAATTCCTCTTTTAGGTACAGGGAACTGAGGCTCATCATAATCGAAACTATCATTGGCATAAGGATCTGTTAAATGAATCATATTAATAGAATAAAAGATTAATTCCTCATCTGATGAAGATTATTCCTGATTATCCATTTCAGGTTGTGCCATTTGTTGGGGCGGTTCCCGTGCTTTTAAAGAAGATGGCATAAAATCTGCCTCAGTCAAAGACAATATAGGCTTTGACACGAACTCTTCTTCTTATTACTGCTCTTTTTTCTTCAAATTATGTTGCTTCTTTGAGGTTTTCCCTTCTGATGAAGGGGGTTTTGTTGTGGCATTCATAGGAGAAGACACAATCAGTTGATTCAATTGTGTTCGTAAAATGGCATGGGTTCAGTTGATCGTTTTTGTAACCATCCAATCATCATATTTCTATGCATTTTTTACTTTTGACTTCGTGCCACTTTCCCTCTTCCTCTGGATCAGTAGCAGTAACACATGCTACCTAGGCTGAAGAACCTTTCAGTTTTACCTGTCTAGAATCCACCATCTTTTGCTGGAGGTCTTTGAAGACAAAACACTCATGAATTTTATGCCCCAACATCTGATGAAATTGTAAATAATTGAGGAGGTCTTCATATCCTTCCTTGTTCAGCATTTTGGGCCTTGGAAACTGAACCAGGTTCATTTCTAGAGCCGAGATGAAGTAACCCAGAACCTTTTATTCTGGAAAGAATAAACTTTATTCTTCAAATCATCATCATGTTTCCACCTTTGATCTTTTTGATCATATTGACGAGGCGATCGTTGTTGTTGACGCTCTGGAGGTGGAGCCCTTCAATATGATGAAGGTCTTAAAGTGGAAGTAGGTACAGGTACTTGTTTAAGTGTAACTGTAGTAGCCTTTTCTTTTCTTATTCTCCTTCCTAGAACTGATGGAATTACAAGCGTTTTGACTTAATCCTTGTAAGAGAGTCTTCGATCTGATGAGAGATTGAATTGAGGTCTCGAAACCCTCCTGTGTATTTCACAGGGATCAACGGTTTGCGTAATACATTACATAGATTTTCCACACAGATTGGCAACAATTCTTCTTAAGGGAGTGATAAGATTAAAGAATATAATAATCCCTTCCAGTGAGCAATGAAATCTGAAACTATTTTATTATCTCTTTTCTTACATTTGGTAAGATGAAAAACTATCATCTTTTGAAATGTTGAGCTGAATTGAATAATGAACCTTTGATAGAGATCTTCCCACCCAGTAATTGACTGGGATTGGAAACTTGTATACCAGACAAAAGCAGGTTCTTTTAATGAATTTACAAAACACCTGAGCTTAACTTCTTCTTGTTGTTAAGGAGTTCCCATCAAAGGATCTCAATGAGAAAAAAAATGTGTTAAGTGTTGTTCTTGATCTCTCGAACCATTAAAAATTGGGAATGTGGTACTCGCAATATTTTATTGGGGAGGAATTGCATCCATCAATTCAAGGTATGATCTATTTTCTATTTGAATTTGTGCACGCTTTCCATCCATAGCTTCCAATCGAGCTGTTAATGACTCAATCGTAGTCATTAATTTTTTAGAAACATCTGGTTGAGCTTGGACCTGAGCAGGTGCAAGAACTGGAGTTTTGACATGTGTGGTGACTAGGACTGCCACTGATGGTAGTATTGCCGGTTTTTGTTGCGTATGACCCATAGAATTGGACCTGTGAGGGTGTACTTGTAAATGGGGATATTCTTGATCCATCCCAGTAGCTGCAACAAATTCCCTTGATTGATTAACTCCAGCATGCTTAGGAGGAAGACTATCTTTAAGTTGTTCGGTATTTAACCTCATTAATTCCTTCATTTCTGCTTCTTGTTGTACAAACCAATCCTCTAATTAGAGTGATTTTCCTTCTCTAGAGGAAGGGTGGAATGTAACATGACTTTTCCCCTTTTCCTTGGTATGTTCCTTTCTGGAGTATGGAAGGGAATTACCGAAAGAAATGTCTTCCCCTTGGGTAACACTCTGTATTCTGGTACACACACCTCCTTCATTCATTTTTGTGTGTACAACTTCTTGAAGAGGAACTTCTTCATCTGATCCCTCTGAGTGAGCCTCATGTTTTGGGGGATCAGTGACAAAGGTATTGATGACATTTATCGATGCATAACGCATTGAAAACCTTCTATCAGCGCTTCTATGATACTGTCTTCCTCCATGTCCTTTATGAGACATTTCCTTTTGTTTGTTTGATCCCTCCGGAACTTCTTGAGGAACATTAATTTGGAGGGAATTTATTGATAATTAGGATCTACGTTCCTCTTGTGTCTTCTTCCATAATCGAGAGAAGACTGAATTTTGCTGAGGAAGAGATTGAGAATTTAAAAAATCCCCAATCTAGTAGACTGGGGTTGTTCCTATTTTTTTTTTCTCAACTGATCGAATCATGTCTGTTGATCCATAGGGTTGAGTTAAAAGAGTCCCCAATCTAGAAAGATGATGTGGTTTTTGAGCAGCTACATCAGAAATGTTCATAAAAACCCTCCTAATTTTGCAGATTTGAGTCCGAAAATTGGACGGATGCATCAACCTACATCCACTCAAATCACCTAGCTCAGATGACCACTAGATTATTTCTGACACTTCTGTCAAATGATGATATGCCTTCTCTAAATGAGAAGCTTGTTTGATATTCTAATTTTCTTGATGCAAGAGTAATTAGACAACTTATTCTTTATATGCTTGACTTTGGGAAGAATGAGTTGAGGCCTGTTCTTAAGCAAGACTTTGATTACGCACAAAACCAGTTAGATGTTGGCATCCATGGGCAATAACATTGCATGAACCCACTTTTGGCAGGATTTGTTGACTAGAGAGCATAGTGAAATGCAATGCTCCATGAACACCCAATCCCCTGATATGAATACCAGATGGAGCATTGGTAATTAACTGGAGAAACCTTTTCAACACGCCAAGGAATGAATACTGAATGGATCTCTACTACTTGTCAACCTTTGGATGTCGGGAAAATGAGAGAGATGCCAAGTCAATTTGGCATTGCCAACCTTATACTGTCTTGACATGATTTTGATATTTGTCATAAGATAATATTTTCTCTTTTAAGTGACAAAGAGTTTTCCATATGTTGAGATGAATATCGTGAATAAAATCTTCTGTCGACGTTTCTAGAATATCATACTGAGATTCAGCCAGAGGCCAAAACATGACTGGTATTTCACCTTTCTCAAATTGTTTTCTCATATTCAGCACTTCCTCTTTGTCAATTGATGAAGATTCTTCTACCAGACTAGACCAAATCTGGTGCTTCTTTGTTGCTTCATCAGATTCAACAATATTGGTAGAGAATTCATTTGTCAAATTAGATTATTAATGACCCAACAGTGGTTTGGAGAATGACCTACACCTCCGGATATCTTCTAGTTGAGAAAGTATTTCACCTACTAGTGGAAAGGAATTAGACATGACTAGATTTTCATTTGCAAGTGCCTCAAGATAAGAGGTCTTTCTCGTTACAGCATTTTCAATTGAAAATTTTTCCAGGAAATGAGAATTACTATTATGGAGAGAACATTCATAGCTAAATTCATCATCATGGGGAGGACCACCATGGTGGGTTACAACAAAAGATGAAACATTTTGATCCTTGGTCTTCTATCCACGCAGAGGGTTTTTATAGATCTCATCTGAAGATGATACTTCGAGATTGACCAAATTATCATGAAGCAAGCCTTCATGAGGAAGTAACTGATTAAGACCTTTAGAATTATTGTTTTTACTTCCGGAATCTGGAAATGAGAGAGAAGAATCTTGAGTTGCAACATACAATTGTTTGAGGAATCAGGAAATCCAGCATTGAACAAGGCCTTATTGCAGATTGGCTCTTGATTTTTCAACCGTGATGGTTAAGTCTTTTTCTTAGACACCTTCTTACTCACTTTGGAAACCTCTTATTGATGAAAGTGGTTATGATGGGCAGGTTTATATGCCTGACCAGGAGAAATGGTCAGGTTAGCCTGATTATCTCTTTTTAAATCGGTTGTATGTACCAGACTTGATTGTCCGTATGACATTGGGGAGTACGCCACACGACCCTCTTGGACTGCAAAAGCGGTGTGAATCTACTCCGGAGTGACATATTGATGAGTCACTCCACTGATAGGGATAGATTTATGTTTCTTTCCATGTGATGTCGCTGGAGTTGTTATAATATTTTGACAGGTATCCAGAATATGGGCAGGGATTTGCTTCTACTCTTTCACCATTGTCAGAATTTGATTGGTGACTTCAGCTTTTGGAATGAGAATATAAGTCCATTCAGTGTTTGGAGTAGTTTTATATTCCTACTCCTATCCTCCTTTTCCTATCAACGGATATTGACAGTACTTATGCATAGTGTCAGAGAGTTGAATCTGCTCCAGATTTATCGTCAGAGCTTTCCGACTAACTTCTCTGGGTGCTACCAAACGAGACTGTTGACAGGCTTGATGAACATTGGTAGGTGTATGTGCCTGCTGTGTATTCTCCATCAAGTATGGTTGAATATTTTCCATTAATACTAGTAGACGAGACTGCTGAAAAAATTGGTGATTGTAAACAGATATATGTTCCTGCTCACCAGTTGCCACCATATTAGATTGGCGAACATCTTTGGATGAAATTAGACAATCCTTCTGACTGGATAATGAATTATAAATAGGTGTATGTGCCTTCCTGTAGTACTCCATAGGAATTGCCTAGCGTGATTTGTGTATTACTTCCAGATGAGTATGCTGAGCAGAGAAATCAGGACAGACGGGTGTATACGCCCGCTCATTGTTTGCCATCAAGATATATTGATGGACTTTTCCAGATGGGGAAGAGGTAAGAACCTACTCCATTTTAACTGAATTTCACCTCTGGTAGTTCATCTTTCTTTCTCGGGTCTGAGGAACCTATGCTGAACCCCTAGAGGTGATACCTTCATCATGTTGAGAGTGCACTACCGCATGAGTCTGGCGGTGATTGTTGGTGGGAGTCCTATGAAAGGACTCCTGCCTTCTTGAACCAAGGCCTTTAGTGACCTCTTGATTATCCTCCCTGTAATATGGGAGGGATTGGTTGTTTCATTCTGAGGATAACGACCCGAAACGGTTGGAAACGGTGGTTGGCACCACCTACTTCTTGACCACTGGTCGTCGTTGTCGAGACAACCAGGGTGAGTTGTTAACTTAGAGGGCTTTTCGAGCAGCCTCCAGAGTCGAGATGGTACCGTGTTAATGGTATTCAATCACAAATTCATTTGAGACCCAGCATTGCAGACGCTGAGTAGGTGATGTCATTCTTAGAGCGGATGAGGATTTAGCAGGAGTATCGGCCGAGGCATTCACAGGCGTGAACATTAAAGAAGCCATTTCTATATTACAGAGAGATATTGGAAAAGAGTGCCTGTTTGATATAACAGACATAATCAAGATAAGATTTCCTAAACTACTTCTTTTGGATCAACAGATATGTGTTTGGTTGCTTTGTTGGCCCTCATATTGAATTTAATAAGGGCCTTACAAATAAGTAAAACATCATTTAACTTGTTTAAGGATTCCCATCAGGTCAGATGTTTTTTGTTTCTTCTAGAAATGGGGATGAACTTGTTTTTTTAAGGATCAAACTTTGAAATCGTTTTCTAATGGGTTTATTTGTAGAACCGGGAACAACCAATTATTCTATATCCATTTGGACCTACTTTCCAAAGGTAGGTGGTCATTATTTTTGGACCAATGAGGCTTAAGAATATTCATTGGTCGAGAGGATGGGAGGTCAGGCTCATCACACCATTTTTTGAGGGGAATTATTACCTACTCCGGGACTCTCTTATAGATTTATGTTATGTTCACAGATCCTTATTAATTTACCATGTATGAAAATGAGTCTTCCTTTAGATTTGGAAATCAATGATTGATATGTATGGGATTTTGAGAATCTTTTCTATGTATATTAGGTTCTTCATCGATTGAGAATCATTCATATGTATTGGATATTCTTAATCAATGGTATCCTTAAATATATTATATAGAAATCTCTTGGTCATTTTAATGACCATTCTGGTTTTAAATACACTTAGTGGGGAACTTGAAGTTTATTTTCATTCAGAATGAAATGGATTATTTCAGATTTGGGATTATACCCACTGATGGGCTACATACGTATCATTGTTAAAAAGAAAGTAATTAGAACCCATGTAGTTCGATAAGAAGGATATAGTCTAACGTCATATGAGACTGAAAAGAATTAATGAAATAGGGGATTTAACCTTATGAAGGCTTCCTACATACTCTACTTTTACGGTAGATATCAAAGTCCACGTAGTTCGGGTAAAGAAAAATGGGGTTTATGCATGGTTAATGGTCCAAAAATAGCATTCATTTAATACTTTTACACTCTAAGCCCATGTGAGTCATGCATGGTGTAAGAAACTAGAGGTATTAGTAAATTTGACAATGGTTACATGAAAGATGCAGTCATGAGAATAGATAAAGGGATTACATATGTATGACGGCCCAAGTAAATGAAGATCAGAACATAGTTCAGGAAAAAAGCCCATGAGCAGGGTCCATAAAGGTATTTGTACTTTATGGAGATTTGGAATTTTAACTTGGGACTTACTCATGAAAAGGAATCCCAAATTAAGAGGGACTTATGATTGGGTTTTATTCCTAAGAAGGAAGCCCAAATCAAAAGAAAATAAGGTTGGGACTTACTCCTCAGAAGGAGGCCCAATATTAACGGAACTTATGATTGGGGCTTAATCCTGAGGAGGAGGCCCAATGAATTTCTCTTAGATAAGGAATCCAAAAAATAAACCATGCAATAAATGGCTTAAAAAAAGGTTTTGAAGGCCATGTCTTGAAGATGAGAGGTGAATTTGAGGAAAGGAGGTTATTAGGAAGAAGGCGCGCTAGTATTGTTCTAGCATGCATGTCCTGGTCGTGCAAGTAGACTCGCATGACATGAGTCACCTTGGGCGACGAAGAATCCATAGGGTAATAGTTGGGTGACTTTGAACTCATTCCCTTAGTAACATCCCTAGAGGCTTCCAAAAGGATGGTGCGCAAGTTTCCTTGAGAGGGAAAGGTGGCGCACAAGTGTTTCCATTTCCCTTAAGGTATGGACACTTAGGCGCACAAGTATTGATGAGTTCTAACACTTAGGCCTTATTATTCCTCTTTAGAGCCTCCATTAAAGTTAATGAATTTCCTTACAAGTGTTCGGATGACGTCAAAAAAAGACGTGGGCGGCCAGATCTTGAATCTGAGTTTTGTAAAATTCATCCAAGAAATGGGGGGCCCACAGGGGCTAATTATAGGCCAATGGGCTCCTCGGGTGAAAAAAATAATTGGGCTCGCAAGTGACTTTCCCAACCCATATGTGGCGCACAAGTGACTTGAACGGAGTGCAGGATACTTGGGCGAAGACCTCCAAATGAGTTCATGGTTCATCCCTTTGTCAATTCTTGATGTTCTTCAATGGGTGACCCTCTTGGGCTTAATGTATTTCCCTTTGCCGTTATTTGGACTCTGTGATGGAAACGAACGTCAATAGGGATATATGGTTATTAATTTAAGGAATTTTTTATGTTAATCAATTGGTTTTATTTTTGAGTTTAAGATATTAATATCTTCATATTCATTTTGGGTATTATATTTCTTTGTTCGGGATGTTTTGTTTTTAATAAATACATGAGTAATAACTTTTAATATTTTGTGGATCATTTGATCAATTAAAAGTAAATTTTATTCCTTTATGCTTAAAAAGAGTTATATTGGATATTAATTGCCCTAAAGTAAATGGTGAATTGGAAATTGATCAAAGAACCAGTATAAAAAATCGGATTTTACCAACAAAAACCTATTGAGAGATAATATTTTTTTTGGTTGAAATCATAAATTCCAATGGATATTGTTTTTTATTGGTATTAATTTTATGTACCAATAATCATTTTTACCAACATATATATAAACTATTCTTGATTGATTCATAACATCAGATATTTCATTGATAATAAAATATTCCGCTTTTTCATATTAATAGAAATAATTGTTTCACAAGAAAATGGATCTATTATTATTATTAATTATCATTATTAAAAATTATTTTACCATTTGAAAAACATGTTACACTAAATTATTGAATAATTATTATTATTTAACTAAGGATAATATATTTATTATTAATTCAATATCAACACATTATTTTCAATAATAAAATATTTTTATATATTAAATTTAAATATGGACAATTTAGTAATATTTTGATGTATTAGGTTTAGTAAATATATAAAGTATATATAAACTAAATATAAAATTATTGATAATTATTATCATATCATAGGATTATAAATATATTTCTCAATTGAAAACCCTAATTCCAATTATCCTTAATTAAATCCATCCACCTATATCAATCATTCATTGATGTTTTCAGCCCCTCCTAACCACATGATTGAAGATCTATTCCACAGTTTCTCTTCCAAAAACGAAAACTCAAAAATTTGGTGATTTAATGATTTAGTGTTCCCTTTTTTTCATGTTTTATCTCTATGGTTAGATGCTCTTGAAGATAGTGGTTTTAGGTATATTCCCATTTTCGGTTTGGTGTTGGTTGGACAAGTCACGTTTCTACAGCTCGAGCATTGGTCAACCTATATTCGGAGCCATTCCTCAAGATGGTTCAATGAAATTATTTCATGTTGAATTGTTTGGGTTACTTATACTATGATCTATCTTCCTTTGATTTCATAAAGGTGATTATGGATGGTTTCCCCTTTGATGAATATTTTTGTTGTAGTGATTCAAGGCATGTTCATGGGTTCTATTCATGAATCTTCATCAGAGAAGTTTTGTTCTAGAATCATATTTTAATATGATTCTTTATGATTAATATAATTCAAATATGGATTTGGAATTAATTATTGGATCTCATTTAGTGTTAATAGGTTTGGAGTTGTCAATATAAGGGTTTTATAAGTTCTTTGTTACTATGGGTCACTTGTGAAGTTAAGATCTAGTGATTCTCACTATATGCATGAAACATTGTTTATTGGTTCATCTCTTAGTTTTCAATGCCTTTATAACAAGTTATATTTTTTATAGGTAGTGTATATTGTTTCCAATTGGTAATTCAATGAGATGCCCTGAAGTTTCTACATGTAATTTAATATTTCTCTTATGTATTATAAAAATTTATTTTTCTAATGTTTTGTGTATTTAATGCTAATAAATTTTCTAAAATAATAGTAATTCTACTGAAAGACTCTAGCTAGTATGTTGTTAGGGTTCCTAGTAATGAGGTTTCTAGTTTTAGATATTAAAGTTGTATTTGAGAAAATGAAATAAAATTTTACAATGAAAAATAATAAATAACCATTAAACCTAATCAAGCAGTCTTGGTTTCATGGATCAAAATAATAGAAAACTTAATTAGACGAATTTTTCTTCCATGATTATTTATTTTCATATTATTATGTAACGAAATTCTAAGTGATTTTCTACTGAAATTAATTTTTAAGGTTTTGTTTAAGAAAAAACCATTACGTTTTCGAACTACTTATCAAAAATAGTGAGTGGTAGACACATTTTTCAAAAAACAAACTGTCAAGTTGAACCAAAGAGTTCAACATTATCTTGGATTTTGAAGGGAACAATTATACTTTTTAGAATTGGGATATGATAAGCTATGACAATTTTATATTAAAATTAGATGTAGAAGAAAGCATTTACATTTCATCCATAATTTAACATTTAGTGTCTTTTATATTTGGTATTGAATATTAGGGATTAAAGCATAGCATGTTGATGTGATTGATTTCTATAATGGTGAAATTTTCCCACAATATTTTTTTAGATTCTCATATTTTGGATTCATTTCCATAATTTTAACTTGAGAAATAATATGTAATTACTTCCATATAATATGATTACAAAGGAGTGGAATATATTATTATAAAATTCTATTCTTTAAGAATAATCAAGTTGAATTATAGTATTCTTGCTGATTAATTTCCTTTTCTAATATTCTTAACAACAAGAACAATATCGTACATTATGAAATCTATGATGAAAGATACATTGTTAATTAAATGGTCTTTACTACATGATTATGTTTAAAAAGTTAATACATGTTTTTTTGTGTTTCTTTTTTATCATAAATAAAAGGGAAATAAAAAATCCCATTGTTATAGAAAATTGTTTGGACATACCACACATATTTATTTTTCATGTTAATGAGTTGTTCATATTCAATCTAATCTATTCATATCTTTAGAAACCTATTCATGCAGTCAACTTATCTTGTATTTCTCTATAATTTTATGATTGTTCTGATGGAATTTATAGTTGGATGTGGATTTTTTTATGTTTTAGGGTTTTTACCCTATTTTATTATATTTGTTTTTTCTAGGATTCATTTTTATTTGAATTTTCCTTGACACTTCAATTGTATCGAGTTACACTTTATGTGTTTTTTGTTTTGACTTAGGTAGTATAATGATTATTTTTTCAATTCTCAGTGCTATAATTATTAAGGATAATTCTTTATTCATAGTTAAATGCTATTTTATATATTAAATAAACCTTTACTACGAATAATGGTGAATAATTTTTGGTCCAACCAAAATAGAAACCATATCATATAATTTTGACTTAGTAATTCCTATTTTTTATACTTTCACATTAAATATCGAAAAATCACATGATAAATTATTTTTTCATTCAATAGATAGGTAACATGAAATGATTATTAGTAATGTGAAATTTATTTATTGTACCAACCTTTTGGTTCATTTTATATATCCATGTTAGCAATGTCAGTATAATTATTATTATAGCAGAGAGAGAGATATTATTCTTGCTAATTAATATTTATTAAAAATTAAAGTATCAGAATCTAAAATTGACATACTCACTAGTCACTTGTAACATTAATGATATATTTAAACTATTAACTATAGAGATTGTCAAGGATACTTGTTAGGTAATATGATTTTAATTTTTATTGTATAAATTATTATTTCTAATGCTTCATTATTTTAACATTTTAATTTATATTATAGTTATATGTTCTTTATATATTCAATGCATATGGTAGATTGAGTTACTTAGAAATCTTGGATGTGCTGAACTTGAGTGATAATTACATGGTCATTTTATTACATAACTTGACTCATGCCAAGTAAAATATTTGTAGTAAGGACTCATACAATAAAATGATATAACCTCATTATAACATTGAATTCAACTCACTGTTTTCCAATAAAATTAAAAGAAAAATTCATATATATGGAATATATTTAGAAGCACATTTTGGAAATTGGAAATATATTTATAGAACTATATTTTGGATTTTTTTTGTTTTATTAATCTTATTTTTTGAAAATTGGAAATATATTTTTAGAAATAAATTTTGAAACAATAAATTTTATTTAGTATTGGAAATTCATATTGTATGATGGTTTATTTCAAATAATTTTGAATTCAAATTTTGATAGTGTTTTATAAATTTCAATTGAAGATATTTAATGGGCCATTTCCATTGACCATGTTGAGTTCAAGATTCCAGATTGAGGAATCTTGCTTTATCACCTAACCTATAATCCGAGAGAAGTTTAAATACTTTGTTTATGGTGAAGTCATCTATCCAAAAAATTAATCTTCTATTCTAGTAATCAATCCAAGGTAGACAAACAAAGTCTAGGATTCCTGGAAGGCCTCAGTGAAGAAATAGAAACATAAAAAATATTTTTTCATGATCCAATCGAGGTCTTTTCAAGATAAATACCATGTTGATTCCACCTAGACCCAATCCTATCAATTGGAGGTACCAAACTATCTTCTAATTTTCTAAAAATCATGGAGTGTTAGTTATATTAATTCCTATATATGGAAAATATTTATAATTATATTAATATTATTTTCAATGTTTCTATTAATGAATGTAATGATATAGGAAAAAATTCATTTCAATGTGTTGTATTATGACTCTATTAAAAATTCATTTTTTATTTTAAAACAATCTATAAATCTATTTTTCATTCTGCTGTATATTTTTTATTGTGATTTAAATACATATTATTTCTAGATAAATAATTTTAAATTCACAATGAAGAAGATAAAAATACATCATGAAATTATAGTAATACATTCTCACGCTTTAGTTTAAAATGACATTTCTACACCACCATATCCATCCCAGAAGCCAAATCTACCATAGAACCAAACACATTTTTGATGTAACCCCTAAATGAGATTCGTATTGACCATACTTGATGAAATTATACAAAACTGAAACAATAGTAACATAGAAGCCAATTGAAATTGACATCCAAAAGAAGAATGAACGTATAAAAACACTGAATATAATATAATGTCTATAAAAACCAATTCATGTTCCCAGATGCGGTTCAAAAGTTCCAATTGAAATTGAATTAAATAAGAAAAAACAATGTAGGTAAATATAAAATATAATATAATGAATATAAAAACCAAATCCTTATCTAAGATTCATCTAAAAACTTGATCTCATACATGTTTCAGTAATTCAAGAAATAGGAGTCCACCCCCAGTGAAAAAACCATCTACTGATTCAAATTTAATGTAGTCTAAATTGGAAGATATGGATTATTTGTTTTTTTCCTCATTATTTATTCCATTTATAATGAAAAAAATAGATGAAGTAGAAATAATATGAAAAAACATGAAAAAAAAATACCACAACAAAATAACACACATAAAGCTTACATAAACTTACAAGAAGTCTCTCTATATAGAAATAAAGTGTTGTTTGACATTAGAGGGACAAGAAAAATAATAAAAATTATTGGAATCTATTCAAGGGTCATTTAGAATTTATTACCATTTATATATTTTGTTTTGTAATCATGAAATATTGAATTATTAATTTATTATTTTAATAAAATATATTTTGGTTTTGACCTCTTACATAATTCATATTTTCAGATTTCAGATTTTTCTATTTTTAGGTTATATGGGCTTATTAATAAGAAAACAACATATACATGTTGTTGAAGACTTATGTGGATGATCATATGGTATTGTAATTTGTAGTTATTCATGATTGAGATTCCAATGTTTCCATGTTAATAGAATTAAATATTTTCTAGTTCATAAGATTTTTGGTTTCAAGATTTATTTTTTTTACTAATTTTAGGATATATGATTCTAGGATTCAGGTTACAGGTTATCAAATTGAAGGTTTGGGGTTTATAAGAATTTTTTTGTTCAATTGTTTTCATTATGGACAAACTGATTTGTAGGATTATATATTTTTTTGTTTATGGGTTTCTATATTATTGGTTAGAAATAACTGTATTTCTAATTAAAATTTAATTTTTTGTAGGTTGTTATACATTAAATTAATATTATTGGATAGTACGAACCAAAAAATGGCTCTCCCATTATCTTGTGAGAACACGTTGCATGCACCACTTGATTTTAAAATTATTCCAGCTGTTGTGGCTTCCTCTTCCTTGACTCTAGCGCTTCTAGCTCCCATATCATCAGGTCCCTCTTGCTCCCTCCCTGGCCCCAGGATCCCTGGTCTCCATCGGTGTTTTCTGCTTCGACACCCATCATCTCTGGCTCGGCACCACTTCTTGCCGCTCCTGCGGCCTCCTAGCCCATCACCCCTACTTCTCCTCCGCTTTTCCCTGCCCTCCCCATATAGGCTCTCGATCCAACCTATTGTTCAGGGACACCCTTTCCAACACATCTCTGGAACCCTCCCAGCCTTTATTCCCAATGGCCATTGTGTATTTGGCGCAAGAAGCATGTAAGGGTAACCACGTTCATCTAAACATTCTTATGTTTGTTTTCAAGGAGGAGAAGCCCTTTATGAGATGGATGTTGGTGGCTCGTTTTGGGTTCTCTAAGACATATATACTAGTCTTCCAGTGCTTTGTGGGCTCCTGGGGGCTCTGCCTGCCAGCGTAGGTTTCGGTCATCCCCTGGAACTCCTTTTTCATGGTGATGGATTTGAAGGATGATTTCATCCATGTATGTTGTAGGGACCCTTGGTCCCTGGGGAACTAGAGCTTTAGCTTATCTATGTGGTCCTAGGAGGTTCATATAGGAAAGTATAATTTGGCTACTATGTTGTGGATCAGTCTTCCAGGGTATCTACTGCCTTTCTAGAACACCAGCTTCCTCAATGCAATTGGAGAGTCCCTTGGGGGTTATCTATTGCCCGCATCAGCGATGCCTCCTTCCCTCCCCCCACTGCCTTTGGCCGAATCGATGACATGGAAAAGGTGCGGGGGGGGGGGGGGGGGTTCTACCTTTCTCCTTTGGGTGAGGTGAAAGGTGGCACTGCTAATATCACCTTTCCCTCAGATCCCTATTAAATGGAACCCCCTTATCCTCACATCCATTTCCCCCAACTCTCCTCATTCCACTACTTCTCTCTATAAATTATCATTTTTCATATGGTGGAGTCAATTGTTCAAAAGAATGCCCAATTTTTTGTGAAGCATCATTTAGAGGTATTTTTTTATTTAACATAATGTTTTTATTTTTTTAATAGAATTCTATTTAGTTCTAGATATTTAATCTTTTTTAAGTTGTTTAGTTTGTTCTAAATATTATTCTTATTAAGTCGTTTCTTTAGTTATATATACATTGGTAAGTATTTATTAAGTATAGATCAAGTATATAATAACTTAGGATTATGTTTTCTGAACTTTTAGTCGCATAAATATTATCTGGTTATCTAAGAAACCAAATCCATGTTTGGATACAAACAAGTGGATGTGGCTCTGGAACATATGTATCTAGGGGTAAAACCCAAAAACATCACTTTGAGGTAGACTCGAACTGGAACTCGTGCTTGAAAACGGGCCTTGCTGCACTCCTGGTTTGACACTGCCAGGGGATATGCATAAGATGATTCATATTTTCTTTTTAAACTACTAAAATAACTTAGAAAATAAAAATAAAATAAGTATATTTATCAATGCTAAAATTATAATTTTGATGATATAGAATGAAATGGAAAAGTACAAAGGCATTAAATAATGAAATTCATTATTTTTAATTTATTTTTTTATTCATTTTTGATGATGTTATTTGTTATGTACTTTAATTTGTTACGTTCACTTTTTAAATAATACTTATTATAAGTAATGATTAATTATAGATTAATTAATGAATAAATTAGGATTAAAAATACATACATATGATTAGTTAATTATAATTAACTAATAAATATCATATGATTAATGATTAAAGAATAAATAATTAAACAATCACTTAAAAATGATTAACTAGTGATTAAAGAATGATTGATTAGTTAAAAACTGTACTAAGAAACATTAGTATCGTTGCATAAGATATAACAAGATGTTTTAAAATATTATTATCATAAAGCATATATATATTAGAAATAATAGTTTTTATTTGTAATGATTAATTATAGATTAATTACTGAATAACTTAGGATTAAAAGATAAATAGATATAATGATTAGCTAAAAATAATTATCATTGATATAATGATAATGATAATTATATAAAATGAAATGGGAAAGAACAAACACAATAAATTACACATTAATGTTTTTAAATATACAAAAAATACCTTAAAATCATTCAATTAAACATGGTTTGGATGAGATGAGTGTGACTTCAGAAGTGAGTTAAAATCCATTTTATATTTATTTAGTTGACTAATGACGTAATCAAAAGATATGTAGTTAATAAGTTTTGTACATACATTTAGAAGATGTTATTAATCTATCAAATAAAAATAATTTGGGTTTTACCTCACATCCAATGTAAGGCTCATATCATCCAAAGCATGTTTTTTTGAAAAATGTTTGTATTTCATGTATGTTGTATAAAATTAATGTGTTATTATATGTGCCTTTTCTACTATATTATAGAGTGATTGAAAAATTATTACCAAATGATTAACTTTTGATTAAATTATTAATGATTAACTAGTGATCAATGAATTATTAGTTTATTAAAAAAATTCTAAGAAACATTATTATCATAGTTTAAAATATAAGTATATGTTTTAAAATTTTGTATCATAAAGATTATATAGCGTTGAAAAAATAGTTATTATTAACAATTATTAATTATATATTAATTAATGAATAATATGGGATTAAAAAATGAATATATATAATGATTATTTAATGATACTTATGATCATATTAGGTTAACTGAAGAAGAATAAGAAAATTAAATAACACATGAATACATTACAACATAAAAGAAATACCTTAACATTTTTCAATAGAATGTGGTTTGGATGAGATGGGTCTCACTTCATACATGAGGTAAAATCCAACTTATTTTTAATTAGCAGATTAATAACATCTTCGAAGGATATGAACATTACTTTTGAATTTTCAAAAGCTTTTGGAATTCTAATGACATCTAAAATGATATATAATATATTTCATTTGATGATTGAAATAATTTGAATGTTCAAAAGTGAAGTACATATCTTTCAAAAATGTTATTAAGCTACCAATTTACAATAATCTGGATTTTTCCTCATGTACGAAGTGACACACATATCATCCAAACCACATTTGTTGAAAATTGTCAAGGAATTTATTATATATTATAAATCATTAATGTGTTATTTAATTTGTTTTTTCTTCTTAATTACACATTATATGATCAAAAATGTCATTTTATCATTGATAAATAAACTAATTTGATGTTTCCACTTCTTTTTTCCTCGATTTAGAAAACATTCTTTGAATTACATTCTAATAAAATTTTATATAATGAAACATTACTAGAATATTTTAGGGTATAAAAATGTGTCCTAAAATTATATTCTAATAAATATTATATGTTCAACCATCATTGTTAATATTTTTTACACTATCATAATTTTGAACAAAAAAACATTTTTGATGTAGAGAGTCATATTTTCCTATGTGTACTGCTATGGGGAGGTTATTCAAACTGGGAAAGGAGCTTCTTATAGAACACAACCAATAACAGTGGTTAGTATAACTAATCTTGTAACCCTAATTGATCTTCAAGATAGAATTTGTGGATCCTTAAATCTGGGACCCTATTAAGAGATCAAGTCAAGGAGATATAGAATTTTTTCATTTCCAAAAACATCGTGGAATCTATCTTGTCTATTGGTTACTGATTCATAGTGCGTCCAAGAAATAAATTTATTTTCTCAATGGTCAGATGATAACATTATGGAGTTATATGTTGATGTTTCTACTGTACAACAACAATGTCCATTTGTACGAAGAAATGGACTTACAAGAGTGGTTAAAGATTGTCTACCCCATGAAATTGAGCCTATTCCAAATGATGCAGAAGAGTTCCACCTAGATGATCTTCCAGATATACATGCCAATATGACATCCATTAAGGAGTTTCATAATGATGGAATAGATGGTTACAATAGTGTTGATGAGGAGAGACCAACTAATGTTAGGTAGGAGGTTTCGAGAAATTTATTAGTTGTATAGTAGCCTCGACCTACAATAAATAATCCAAAACTCTTTGAATATTTGTCATAAGAAACAAAACGTGTCCCTAAATTTGACAATAATGTTCTCACATCGGAAATTGAGTTTCCCATAGTAGTACTAGACAAGTTTAGTGAGATAGACAAAAACATATTTTTTTGAAGGAATTTTCAAAGTAAAGATGAATTAAAAAGCATGCTAAAGAAATTTCCGATTAAGAGGCACTACATATATATAGTTCATGAATAAAGATATAGTAAATATCTCATATGGTGTTATATGTATGAGGATGATTGTAGATTCCACTTGAGGGAGATTACATACATTTAATTAGGAGGTTGGAGAATCTCGAGGATTGAGGCAACTCGTACTTGCGTTCATCCATTCTTATCACAAGATCTTACCTCGTTGGATGTAGAATTTTTCTCATCCATTTTTGTTGAGATTATTAGGACATTTCAAGATGTTGTGATAGCCCTTGTGCAAGAGAGGATACCACATACATTCAGTTATATTATTTCCTATAACAAGACATGGATGGAGAAACATAAATAAATTGTAATGGTCCATGGTTATTGGGATGACTCATATCGGGTGTTTCCGAAATTTCTAGACATAATGAGGAATCATTACCTAGGAGTCTTCCATCTTGATAGAAAAAAACTTGTTCCTCATGAAAAATGTCTTGATCCATATTGGGTTCAATTTCTTCGGTTGTTCTAGGAATTCCTCCCCTATATCTCTGAATTTCATTTAAAAAAAACAGTTCATTCCGGTTTATGGAACATTTCTATATGGATAATACAAGGATTTGTTGTCGTTTGTGGAAACTCAAGATGGAAACTGTTCACCTCTTCTGCTTTCCTTTTCTATTGTATAGAAAAAATACTATGGATCATGGAGTTAGTTTTTGGCATGTCTCAGCAATCATATCACCAACATTTGGGGATTTTTTTTGATAAGTGATCGCCATTAGGAAGTTATTGAGGAGATAAATGTGGATCCTAATACATGAAAATACCAAATTTCAAATCATGGGTTCTGCATTAGACACATTTCTATCAACATGAATAAAATATTACACAATGAACTAATGATGAAAGTTATCACAAGGCTTGGTACACATTATCTTTCTTATTTTTTACTATTTAAATGTAAAGGTAAAATCAATTTATGTTAAATATCATCTTATTTGTGTAGAATATGAGTCAGATCAAGGAAGGTTTGAAAAATGATTAGAAACAATCCACCAGGATAATCAAGATGTTTATGATTATATGATGCGGATTTCCAATGAAAAATGAACATTGGCATATGATGGGGGAAGAGGTACTGTCACATGACCAAAAACATTATGCATTGCATCAATGGTGTCTTCAAAGGTCTTTGCATGTTAAATATAACTTGCCTAGTTTAAGAGACATTATATCGTTCCTTGAAATACATTATTGATAGAAAAAAACTAACACCATATAGAATACACCAGGGGATAAGGTTTGAAATACACATTCAACGAGAGATTCAAAATAAAATGGAAGAAGATTCTGATTATCATATCTGCATTTTCAGTGAGAAGTCTCTCAACATGATGTTTAAGATCATTCATACCCTATCACAAATAGCATCAGTGAAAAAATGGCAGTATTACTAGAAATGAGGAAATTTCAATGTGGAAACTTTCTGGCATTACATTTTCCATGAACACACTCCATCGCAATATGTTCCTTTATTAACATATCATGTGAATTATATGTTGATCCAGTGTACCAGATAGAGACCATTTCTAACTATTATTTTTCACCATGGATTCCTATTGGGGGAGTTTTGTTATTTCCCAATGCCAAAAGGCCAACTGATAGTGATACCTAACATCAATTAGTTGCATCCCCATGAGACACTGAAGGCCAACCGGATGTAGAATTAGATGAAAAAGCCTCAAGAACAAGTGAAGAGTTTGAGATTCACCATATTTCATCAATAAGGTCATAACCAAAAATGATGCCCTAACATTGTTGGATCAAGTTCACGCTCTCAGCCACAATGATGTATTGTCTTCATTGTGAGATTCTCGTATTGAAAATTATATGTTGTTTTCTCTTATTTTTACCTTGGTTTTTTAAACCCCAAAACCTAAAAGCAGAACAATAATCCAAAAAACATATTCCCTATACCATAATCTCTAACTTCTATACTCTAAATATTAAAACCTAAACCCTATCCTTGAATTTAGAAACCCAAACCCTAAACCAGATCCAAAAAATAATAAAACCTAGACCCAAAATAGTAGATAAAAATCAAAATACCTAAACTGTAAAACCTAAAAGATTATCCCTAAACATAAACATCTATTCCTTATAACCTAATATCAAAATAATAAACCCAAAATGTTTTGACCTACACCCTAACCATGATATAATAAATATAAATCCTAAAACCTTACAAATAATCCAAAAAACTAGACCCAAAAACCAATATCTGAAACCCAAATCTCAAAACCCTAAAACCTAAAAGATGAATTGAAAACCAAAAAACATATTTTCATTACCTGAGTTTTCAAAACATAATGTGACTGAAATTCTAATAAACTTTTATATAACAAAATTAAAGTGTCATATAGTATGGTATAAGAAGATGCTATAAAATTTCTGAATAATACAGATTATATGATCAACCATTTTTGTCCCTCTTAGTTACACTATCATAATAATGATCAGAAAATATTTTTGATATATAGATTCAGGTTTTACCTGTGTGTACTACTATGAGGAGGTTATACAAATGGATAAAGAAGCTTGTTATAGTAAAAAACCAGTAATAGAGGTTAGTACAACTTTTTTTTGTAACACTAACTAAACATCAAGAATGATTTTGTGGTAAATGAACCACGACACAGGAAGAATAGTGACAAAGACAGCAGTGATGGAATGAGTTTACATTATCACCGTCGTCATTGTCACTATTCCTCATATATCGTGGTTCATTTCCCATAAATTCTTTCATGAAGTTCAGTTAGTGTTACAAAATGACCTGTACATGTGAGAAAATAATCATGAAACATACCATTATGTGTACAATCATACATAAATTAAAAAGCTCATAATTTTCTAATAAAAATTTAACTAACAAATAAAAATTGTTTTTATATGTAAATATATAAAACCATATCTTAAAAAAAACTATTTTCAAGGTAAAATATTATCTTAACAACATGTTAGTAATATGCTTTGAAAAACCAAGAGAAATTCCCCTTTCTTTTTGTAAAAATAACTTCATAAGACAATTTGAATTAATATGTAATTTCTTGCATTCTACATGTCATATCACTCTACTGACCATAAAATTATATTTACATTTTACACTTATGAATCATTTCATTTGTTTATATACGGATGGATGATGCCATACTACTCACTCCGTAGGACAACCATATTTCTCAGGTTGTGTTATACAATGGTGAGGATCGATTGATTAGGGTGTGTCGAGCTCAAGATTTTCATCACAGGGAGCATCCATATGCCATAAGAACATACTTGGGTAGTGTGAGATTCTATAGAATATCTATATTAGAATTTCACATTTGTCGACCATCACCTACCTGCTACCCTCATGGAGAGGTGGAAACTATAGACACCCACATTCTACCTGCCTGAGGTAGCGATGACCATCACCCTCAAGGATGTAGTGGTTCTTCTCAGTCTTCATATCTTGGTGGAAGCCATTATTGGACCCACTTGTGCATCATAGCCCAACCTTTCTCAAGGATTTTTAGGCATCAACATTTTTTCTGACACTAGGGCTCTAAATGGAGCATATATATCTATTCCTTGGTTCGAGGTGCAGATTTCACATTTACCCAATGATGTTGTTGAGAAGACTGTCATGCGTTATGCAAGTGCATATATATTATGAATCATCGGAGGGACCATATCTACTGATCACTCAGGGATGCATGTGAACATGATGTATCTACCCCTACTAGAAAAATTTTATCGGGCTAGAAAATATAGCTGGGGATCAACCTTCATTGCATATACACATAGAGCATTATGATGGTTATCCCACAAGGACTGTACAGGTCTAAAGAGATATGTCATCCTTCCTCAGATGTGGGCATGGGAGCACATCCCCACATTCCTCCCTGATATTGATGGTATGTCAATCGCGATGGAGTTGTTGCATGATTCTATGCATGGACACTGGTATGAAATCTCATTTCTATTAGTTTTCGAGGCTAACATGAGTTGTTTCACTTAATTTCTCATTATTTTTCATTATTGATGTTGTTTTTTTATAGGTGATGTCAAAGACATTGTTTCCACATGCTTTCGAGACACCATTTAGGAGTATATCATCTCTAGTTGGAATGTCTCTTACCCAACTAGGTGTGCATATAAAATCTATCACTACCTAAAAAAATTTAATAATAGCATCAATTTTGATTTTTAGTAAGGAGATTTTTTTAAAAAGGTCACATGTCATTTTAGATTTTATGGCTTCCATACTAGACTATTATGGACTAGTTTCTACCATTCTACACTATTGGGATTGAGGATGTTATGGATATAGTTCCCCTCATCCACTTCCATATTATTAATTGACAATATCCTGACAGTGTCATGCAGTAGTTTTTTTTGTGATTAGCCGATTCTAATACCTCCGATACAGACAGATAATATTTATGAGGTGAAGCTGAGAAGGAGGTTGGATAAGGACTTGCACCGAGTACATGCCCACTTTCTCAACTGCTGGTGTAGACATGAAATGTTTTAGATCTAGGGTGTACCTATGAATCAATTCATTCTATCAGAGTAGGTTGAGTATGATCCATGGAATATAATAAAGTATATAATGTATCCTACCAAACATAGTAGAGAGATTCATATGATTTTAAGTCAATAAATTTACATTAGTTTGTTTATTGACCTATTTTCTAATTCATTTGGAACCTATTTACTGGGAATTCACTCATAGAATCTTGTTTTCTTGAGTGGTGTTGATGAAGAAGGGGTCTTTATCTGGGTAGTCGTCCATACTGAAGCATTGGAGTTGAGGTCCTCTTAGCTTGAGCTTTCCGAGAGCCTCTGCGAGTTTCCAGCCCAGAGAGAAGAGGTTCCTAGCCAAGAGGAATATCTTGAATTAGTTACTAGTGCATAGTATTCATGATGGTGACAACATAAAAAGTTTCATGTTTCACATGCGGCCTCACCTATTCCACAGGTAGAGGTCGGCACTATTGTTCTCAATCCTCAACCGATGCAGGATGTTCCTCAAGTGTCCCGGGATCCTTCATTTGTGACATGATATCCACAGTTCTCTCCCTCTTGGGGTCTAGATCCATTGAATCCTTGCTATCTAGATCCATCACAACCTTGGGGTCCGTATCCATCAAAACTTTGGGGTATAGCTCTATCGCAGGCTTGGTTCCCCACTAGGATGATGGAAGGTCATTCTACCATCCTAGTGGGAGAAGTATCTGGAGCTCAGAATAACATGTAGTTGAGATCTTCTCCCACTAACAGACTGGTGGAGGATACGACAATCAACATTTCAGTTCTTGAGGATCATCCCTTTCCAGGTCATCAGACTCCACTGTGAAATTGAAGTGGAAATTTTATTCGTAGACCACAATTTGGGATGTAATCTCCTCACCATAGATATAGACATTGATTGAACATGTTCATTTATATGTTTTATGTCTATTTAATTAAATATATTATTATTAATATCCTCCCTTCTTATATTTTTATCAAGTTTATCAATTTTCATTAATATTTTAGTCATAGTTTATATGTTACAACTTTCAAATTCTACTATAGGAAACATTAGAATAATTATTAAATTTCAAATAGATAACATTAATAAAATACAAAATATACAGTTAAAAATGTAAATAAAACTTAAAATATATCCTAAATATCTATAAAAAATTTTAAATTAAGATTTTTAGAATAAAATAAATAAATAAAAATGAAAGGAATGTAATAAAAGTTACTTGGAAGTGAGAGAGAAAAAAAGGAATGGCATGGAGGATCCAAAGCCACCTACTTGACTTTTAAAGCCAATAAAATATAAAATGTAAGACCTATATAAATTATAATTAAAACTTATAAGACTTATTATATGTTTAATTCATTTTTTAATTTTAATTGATATTGATTTTATAGTTTATATTTTATAGGCTAGCAAAGTCACGTAGACGAAACATTTTTAAGATTAATGTTGGTGAACTAGAAATCTTTTAAATTATTTTCCATCATCATTTTTTAATAATTTTTTAATTTTCCAGTATTAATTATATCATTAATCTTATTTTAATTTTCATTTATATTTGTCTTATATTTTATATTATATAGGATAGAAAGGTCATGTATTTGAATTATTTATAAGTTTCTAGTTGGTTGATCAAAAAAAATTTAAATTACTTTTCATCAACATTTATTAAGAGTTTTTATATATTTTTTACTACTTATTAAATGTTTAATCCATGTTTTAATTTTCATTTATATTAGTATTATAGTTTATATTTTATATTCTGGAAATTTCATGTACCTGAAGCATTTTTAAGT
This sequence comes from Viscum album, assembly GCA_963277665.1. NCBI lineage: Eukaryota > Viridiplantae > Streptophyta > Magnoliopsida > Santalales > Viscaceae > Viscum > Viscum album. The sequence continues at coordinate 601,993,027 of OY728130.1, read as the reverse complement.
TTCATGTTGGTGGATTATAATGCTTATAATTTATTTTTCATCAAAAAATTTTAACAGATTATTTTTTTTCAAATTTTTCATATATGTTTAATCTATGTATTAATTTTAATTTGTATTGTTATAATAGTTTATATTTTATAGGATAGAGAAGTCACATACTTGAATCATTTATAAGTTTCATGTTGGTAGACTAGAAGGCTTATAAATTATTTCTCATCAACATTTTTTGAGATATTAATTTTATTTACGACTACCTATTATATGTTTAATCCATGTTTTAATTTTTATTTATATTGGTCTATTAATTTATATTTTATAGGCTAGAAAATTCGTGTACTTGAATAAGAGACAAATTATAGTGAAAATATTTGCTATATATATATATAAATATAAAAACATTTAAATAAAAAAATTAAAATTTTAAATATAGAAAAATGAATATTTAATGTAAATTCATTTTATTTAGGGAAAAGGCGACAACAATGATGCCGCCTTTCAGGCACTTGTTTTTAAAAAATAACCTATGATTTTTAAATTTTTTTCCAAAAAACATATTAAAAAACCCCAATAATTCTCTTGGATTAAGGTTATTTTATACATTATTTTCCCTAGATATTGCTCACACTGCCTCCTCTAGGGGGAACTCCTTGGAGGTTTTCCATCGTCGTCTCCAGAAAGAGAAACACCACCCTCTAGCAGTGGAGCCGTTAATGTTTCTGGGGTGGCCCTTAGTGTAAAAAATATTTCTATAGAACTAGAGGTGGATCATATCCTTGATGCAGCTCCTCAGTCACCTGATTAGGAGCCGATGTCAGAGGTGTTGGCAGCTACTTTTCTAATGGTCGAGCCTGTGGAAGGTTGGGATTTTGTACCCCTTTGTTCCAAGGTGGATTCCCCCTCTACTGGTCACATATATCCCCTACTTTTCCTAATATTACCTGAATTCCTTCATGTTTAGATAGAAATAGGTGGTCCAAGCCTTTGTTCCTCAACCCTCAGGTCTTCTAGCCTTGCTTCCCCCACCTCTGGCTCTTCCATGCTGCGGTTCTGAGGATCATGAGAAAGTTCTTGTAGAGTTTTCATTATGAAAAGGTGTGTCATTAGGAGGGCTCCCATCATCCCCTACCTCATAAACCTTCATGGAATCCTCAATATGCTCTCCATACCTGAAGACAGACATCATAAATGGAGGTTCTTCTTCCTCTCCTTATAATCAGAGTTAGAAAAATAGTTACTCTCAAAATAGCTCCTTAAATCTAAAATCATATATGGATACCAAGACGTGAGTGTGCACAAGGTCCAAATCTTAGAACCTGAAGGTGAGTCCCCCCTCCCACTTTTAGAAGGCTATGAGTTTTGGATCTAGTCCCAAAACGTTATTCCTTAAATGATTTATCTACTCATATGGAATGCCTGGGGAATAGCCATTCAGGTTAAGATAAACTTCTTGGATTTTGAGATCTCTAAACACAAGGTAGTTATCATTTACATACTTGAACGCAAATAGAATCCATCTAAAATTAGTGATTTCTCTAGAAGGATCAAGCTACATGGATTTATGAATGTTGACCCAACCAAACATGAAATATTTATTTTCAAACACAGGATTTGCAGCGTGGTTATGGTTCTAGCCGGTGACCAGTTCCTTACAGATAAGGTCACTCGTTTCCATCAATCCTTATCTGTGTCCTTATTTTATGGGAGTTGTGACTCTCAACAAAGATAGATTTGGTGTGAAGACCTCAATTTAATTTATTTGGTGTTTGATCTGTGGATCATCAGGGGCGATTTAAATGGTGTTGCGGACATGGAGGATAGAAAATGTAGGGGTACTTTACCCAAGAAATCCAATTTAGACAAAAACTAATTTATTTTGGGAACGGGGAATTTGGATGTTGGATTCATTGATGATAGTTTCATGTGGTGTAAAATCTAACGTGGGAATTAACATTCATGGAGTCGCTTGGACAGATGTATGGCCAACATACAGGCAATTTCTATTTACTCGAATACAATGGGAAGACATCTGGTTTGAATGTTTTCAGATCACTCCTCCATTCTGGTCTCTCTATCATCCATGAAGAATCATCATGAGAGGTTTTGATATAGACATCTTTGGACCAACATACCAGGTTTCCATGACCTAGATAGAGCCCCATGGAATGAAGCTTCTCAGGGTCATACATGGAATTCTCTTAATAAAAATTAGAGGTGATTAGTATGACCCTCCAATTGTTGTTGAAAGGAATTCCACGTTCTAATGGGGACATGGATGCCACCATGGATGACGTCGAAAGGGTAAAGGGTCATTTATAGGTCTATAATGACCGAGTCTTTGAGGAGCTATCGGGGAAGAAAGACCTTCTAGAGGACTTGATTTTGAAGCATAAACACCTATCCAGGGAGGGGGAGAGGGTCAAATGGATTAAAGAGGGAGGCATGAACACCGTGTTCTTACATGCATGCATTAAGGAAAGGAAGAGGCTAGTTATGCCATAAATTTTTCTGGATGATGGTACTTACACAAATGACAGGGATGTCATGGGAGGTTTGGACAACTCCTTTTGTGATCTCCTTACTGGAATTAATGATCTCAATCCCAATGGGTACTCTATGGAGAACGTAATTCTTTTTCATGTTATTCCCACCCATATATCTGATCAGGATAACGAAGGCCTAGGTGATATACATGGTGAGAAGTAGATATGGGATGCTATGATGAACTTGGACCCTGATAGTGTGGTGGGTCCAGAAAGGTTCCCTAGATCCTTTTATAGGTAGTATTGGGATATTTTGATGTAGGATTTAATTGTAGTCATTCCTCAATTCTTCTTGGGGGAGCATGCCCTCCATTGCATGTGCCACCACAATCATGATCCTTATCAAGTCCATGATCTCTACCTTTATCATGCATTGCAAGACATTGAGTATGTGTAACTTACCATATATGATATTGGCCAACATCATTCACTCCAAGATCACTTCTCATCTCCCTCTTTGGATTTATTTTGAGCAACACAGTTTTGTGAATGGGAAATTGATGCAAGAGGCTATTTCTCTTTCACAAGAGATGCTCAGATATATTAACTTCAAAACTCGTGGTTTAAATATGGCCATAAAGCGTAATATGAACAAAGATGATGACCTATTGGAATGTATAATTATCAACTAGGTTCTTGTAGGTATGGTCCCCTCCTCTTGTAATATTGGTTTCATTTTTCGATGTTTTAGCTCCTCGTGGCTGTTAGTAACTTTCATGGAGAAGTTCTATGGCTTTTTCAATCTGACATGCAGCCTAAGACATGGGGATATGATATCTCTATGTTTATTCATTCTCATCAAGGATGTTATTATCCATATCATCCCTAAATGTATTAGTAATGATTCAATCCTACCATACCACAGAAGGATGAGATTCCATACAGTATCCCATCTTATGTTCGCTAATGATAACATAATCTTTATGACTTCATCTATTCAACCACCGAGGTCACACATTTATGGGCAGTGGAGAAATGGAATGAAGTGGATGGTCACCCTTCACTTTTTCTAAAGATATGGTTTATCATCGAATTCATCATTCCTTTTTTTCGACCTTTTCAAAACCATTATCCTTTAAATAAGGTTGAATTAACATTATGGGAACTATTGGTCCCATCAGGAAATTGCATGGGGGTCAAGAACGTGAACAATCGGTCCTCCTCAGATATAACTTCCTCAAATGGTCTCCAATGGGTTTATTCATGGAGACAAGAGTGCCCAACAAGCCTGGTATCCATGATTCATGGGCATGTGTTCCAAAGGAAGGCGCTCATTGACCTATGATTCAACCAACGACACTTAAAAACTCCATTGGTCGAGAGGAGGGAAGTTCAGGCTCACCGAACCCTTCTATGGGAGGATTGTTTCAAGTTCCAGGACTCTCATATAGATTTAAGTCGTGTTCATATGTGTGTGAATCCTTGGTCCACTCTGGAAGAGTGTGTCCACATGAAACCCTTGGATTGAAATATCATCGTAAGCATGCATATATTTGACGTTATGTAATAAATTCTAACTTCATACATATTATAAGAAACTCTGGAGTTTATCAACAATTAGGGGGGATGGAAGGTGACTTGATATTGGTATCGGGCCCACAAGGAGGGATTTTTATTTTTCCTCTGGAGAGGAATCAGAACCCTTGTAGTTCTGAAGGTGTGGGGGTTACGCATGGGAGCTTCGCAATTGAGTAACATGATTGAATTAACCCTTTTGTATGGGAACCCTATTAATTTTGGTCCTTCTAGTAGGCATCCTACGTTTCTTGATTTTCTCAAGAATCATAGTTCTTGTAGTTTATATGCATGTGGACATTGTAATCCTCCCATACCTCTAAGCCTACGTGATTCATGATTGGTGTGTGAAACAAGAGGATGCGACATATTCAACAATGCATATTCCTCCTCCCCAATTGGTGGGGGAGGGAGAGTTTGTGGAGGAAGACGTCAGAGAGTCTGTGGGCTAGGTCGCAGAGCAACGAACCCTTTAATGTGAGATGATACTAAATATCATGTGACCTTGCCTCAGAAAAACGGGGACTTACCTCAGTGGGAGGGTCTCAGAGAACATTTCGGGAAGGGGATGAGTTTCTTCTTCATCAAAGGGGGGAGTGAACATGACCCCTTTAACTAATCACTACTCCTTGTTGAATGGAAAATAAGGTGATCACACATAATCCATAGAATGGGGAGGTTCACATCAGCGTCCCAATGTTGAGATTCAGGTTACCATGGGAATATAGACTCATAAGCATTCCTGAAGCCCGCACCTTTATGGGGAAGGCCTTCGTGACTCCGCGTACCGTGGGTATGTAGACTCAATGGGGTACGCTGATACACCTGATGGTCTGATCACACGGGTCTGGTGGATTTGGGGGAGGCTTTGGCATAATGTTGGGGGACATGTTAGTTGAGGGATCATGGAGGACTAGACCGTAGTAAAGGGATGAGGTTGGAACTGTAGAGACCCAAAGCTTGATGTACATGGACATTCTACTACTTTTGCGTAATAAATAATACATAACCAAAACAGACACACAAGGACCGTAATAGTTTAATGTCTTTAGAAACTCAGAATATAATCTTCTAATCATGGAAAAAGATCTTCAACATCTCCCATAAAGATCTTCCCCTTTTTTTCTTACCTAAAACCTTTCTTTAAATCCTGGGGAAAAGAAAACATATAAAGGGTGAGCTCAAATGCTCTGTTAGGGTAAGAATGGAGAAAATAAAACAAATCATATACATTTTAACTTTAAAAAAATGAATATAATGTTTAAACATCATAATCTTGATAAATGACATAAAACATGGCAGTACATAAGGAATAGATCATAAAGAAACATTAATCACGATAAAATATCATGGGAATAAAACATGTAACTGCGGCAACCTTTAAGCACATGATATGATTTCCATAGTAGCCAAGGCATTGCTGCCAAGACCATCTTAGTGGACAAAGTCCCTTTATAAATCGAGTTTAATCCTCATTCCAGTCCTGTATCACTGAACCAGATTAACTTACCATTCCAGCCATGTCTATCTCATGAGATATAAATATTTACCCAATTCATTGGAGAGAGATATAGGTCCCACCCATCTCATAATGAAATCATTCTTACTTGTGCCACAAAATAAACATAAAAAATTCATCATAACCCAAAGAATAAAATGGGTTTCATAAACATCATCCCATCATCACATAATCCATATAAAACAAGTGTATATAATTTCATAATAAGAAAAATCAAACCATATAAATAATAAATACATTATAATTGAAACATAAACATGCTAAATAATGTCATCTTAGATGGAATATAGTATTGATAAAACACTTGAAATGAATTTTGAGGAAAATATCCTTTCTTCTTCAAAATCATTCTCGTTTCACAAAATTCCATGAAATTTTAAAAGAAAATTATTTTTTCGAAAATAATAATGAAATATTATGGATGAATCTTCATGAAAATTAGGCGTTATGAAACTATAAAAATCCATTCATCCCGTATAAGTTAAAAAAACATTCTTCTCGTACTTTTTCCAAAAAAGTAAAAAAGAACCACATATGGTAAAAAAAGAAAGATTCCTTAGATACCATGTAGTAAAAGTAAAAAATGGGTAAAAATGACTTGAAACATACATGAAACCATTTTTAGAAAACAGGTACATGGATGATAAATATAACCCTAGTAAATACTTACGAATAAACAATCTCAGATAAAAACGCGATTGGAAAAGTTATCCCTTACATTAAGTCTGATATGCTTTGTATGTATCCGAACCTCCTGTATATTGATTTAAATAATGTCATTGAATTATTACAGAATCATATTCATTTTTATGATATCATATATGGTTCACTTATGACTTTATATTACCCGTTCTTTTGTAAATTTCATGTTAAAGCAGCGTTTTGGGTAAAATCGTTTCATTTATCGTACGTGTTTGGACTTGTTATTCTTGATATTATTATTACTTATATCATGATTTACTTACTTCTAGAATTAAATAGATGATTTTTATATCATATATATTTATTATATATATATAATAGATAGATAAATGAAATGAAACACACCATTCATGGAGACGGTAGGCCGTACGTAGGCATGAACGCTGTTTTCGTTTCCTTATTGAATTGAATGGAATTATGTAAATGAAACATATATGAACATAAATACATTAGCATTATTATGTCATATATATAATTATTATTCATTATATATACTTTATAATCATTCTTTAATGGTTAACATGGAGAATGAATCTCATCGCGTCGCGGAGACGGTAATCTGTACGTACGCACGAGCGATGATATCATTCCCATAAATATTGAATGGAATCGGAGTGGAGGATATAATATATTATAATTAGTATGATGTTATAATAACCATATATAGTTATTATTTACACCTTTATACCCATCCAAGTAAGGTGGTGGGGGAAAACAGATTACACCACGGCGTGGAGACGATATTCTGTACGTACGCACGCGCGGTGATTTCATTTTCCGTAGGATGGATAGAAGGTGAAATGGGGTTGTTTCATATTTCTAATAACATATAATTATGTTATATATACTTATTTTATTACTATATAATGAAATAATTAAAAAATAATAAGTTGAAGAAGAAAGAAACTTGAAAAAATCGGTAGAAGAGATTACCTCTTCTTCGACACACCACTTTTAGACTTTTTCTTAATGGAGTAGATTTGTTCTATTGAGAAGACCATAACCTCCAGAATGTTTCTAGTGAAGTGTATATGGGAAATTTACAGGGTTTGGCCGAGCTTGAAGGCACAAAGTGTTGTGAAGAGGAGATGGAAGAGGTGCCTTTTAATAAGGGAGGAGAGGGTCACCTTTGGAGACCTCTAAAATATTAATTTATAATAAACCCAAACCCCACATAAAAACTTCCAAAATGACTCAAATAAGAATCTTAGATGAGATAGGGTTGTTATATAAACAAACAATAAAATTTAGACTTGTTTGGAATTTATTTTAAACATTATCAACTTGGATTATTTTTATTTAATCTATTTAATTTTATTTGTGGTAATAAGATTCTAAATTTTAAATTGTTATAAATAATTACTTATATGTATTGAATTTTCCATAATTGAATAATGTATGACATTTTAGACCATATAAATTTTAATTAATAATTTTTAAAGATTTTTGTGAATTTTAATCAATTTTATATTATGTTATTTTTATAAAATAACAATAGTGTCAATTTTGAAACTATTCATTTATTTGAATTTAAATAAAATCCTCACAGAAGATATGTTGGAACTAAAAGCATTATTATATTCCTAACATGTCATATTTATCTAGAAAATTAGTGGAGCACATTAAATAGTTCATATAATATTTATTTTAATATTTTTAAAACCATTTATTTGATATTTCAATCAGTAAAATAATTTCAACATCACTATTGTGTCACCTATAATGATATATATTTAACCCCTAAAAATTCTAAATAAATTCACATAATGTATATAATTTTATTATATTTCTGGAGACTAATCATGAACTAAGTTTCATGATGTTTATCACTAAATTAAAATTATTATACTTATAAGATTTAATAGAGTGACATGTTGTCACTTTCTTTGGTTTTAATAATAATTACATTATTTTCATGGTAAAAAGTCCATAAAATTAATCTATTCCGACCCTTAAGTGATATGGGTCTACTTTTAGTAATCCCATAGAATTTTTGAAGGTGTTAGGGATAAAAGTAACCTAATAACATAATTTGGACCCACTGAATTCAAATATGGAATCCATTTTTCAAAATTCAAAACATAGAAGTTGCAGTAATAAATTTAAAATTAATCCCATTGTTAAGAAAATGAGTTTTCAAAGTTAAAACATTGCCAAAGATTGAAATGTTTTTACCTATGAATTCAATGTTAAATTAATGGTAATGACATACATTATATTAAATGATAAAAATATATTCTATTTATAATTTAAAACCATTCAATATTATAATTTATTCATATAAATTATTACGATGAAAAAAGTTGTTTTTAATTAAAATATAGCGTGTTTTTACTATTCATTAAAATATGAATGTTATCAGAATAATATGAAAATTTTATCCAAATTAAATTTTTATATCCCAATTCCAAATAATAATTTAATTTTTTTGAATTGAACTTATAAACATGTCAAAAACTAGATTTAAAGTGGGTGCGCCAGCAAAAGGAGGCAAACCTGCATTTTTTGAAAAATAGTTATTTTATCTAAAAAATTTATTTTGTTCTCATACCATGTTCTAGAAAATATGTAAGATGAATAATAATGTTATAAAATTCAAAATTCAGTTAATACTATTCATAACGACTAGTCCATAATAATATTACAATAATATATCATTGTTTAGTGAAACCCGGTATTGCGTACTACACATGCAATCGAGGAAGGTCACGATTGCGTGTAATGCATGCCAAGTTAGGGATTCATGTAGTGCAAACTCCCTTTGGTGTAGCATACAACAGAAGACATCGATTAAAAAGAATAATTCTCATAAAATCTCGGGTTGTTACAGGAACCGAAAAGAACAATACCTGAAAACACCCTATTCTACATACTGACTTTTTATGTGGGATGGGGGAGGCTCAACATACAATAGTGGTATGTGGGTAGAGGGGTTGTCTGTGTAGGAATGTGGTAGGAGAACATGGGTATAAGAAAATGCGTACCAAAGTGGTACGCAGCCCATCACACTAGTTTGGGTTCCATCCACACACCGATGTAGTATGTGGTTCCAAGTTCAGTAAGCGTATCATTATGCTATGCAGAGCAACATATTGAAGGGGGTGGGGGCTCCGAGGGATCATCATTTTCTGGGGAGTTCATCTGCAAGAAGACGTTGGTTTGTAGTTCACCATGTAGGTTTTCGATTCTATTATTATTATCCAATTTCTTAATTTTATGGTTCATGGCTGGATATACCTTCAGCGGGAGTGGTTCGCGGTTCATGCTTTGTCGATGAGACAAGATGAAATTCGGAGTGCAACCTCTAAGTCTCCCTCAAGATTTCTTTGTCTGTCCTTCTCTCTATCTGTCTCCCCTTGTCTCTGTGTGTGTTGTACTTCTACAGTGCACATTTTATAGAGAATTGTAGAAATCGTATCTATTGGGCATGAAGCACCATTTGTGGAGGCCCATTGAAGCAGTATCCTGACCTCCAGAAGACTCGATCAAGTGGGGTTGCGAAGGCTTCAGTTCACAATAATGGTCCACAAAACCCTGCTGATTTGATTCATCTGCGAACTGATGAGTTCTCAACACAGTACGCGGATGGTCCTCACAAGTATGAATCTGTCGATGATATGGTTTGTGGTCTACCTTGATCGTTGGCCATCAACTCATGGGCCAACAGTTCACAGATCGTTCGTCATACCTGGTAGTCCGCAATCAAGATTCTCTGCGTACCTTTCCCGATGATGGTCTACGGGAAACTAAAAATCTTTGAAAACATTAATTACTTCAATTTTATTGAAATAATTTCAACTCAATTAGAGTCCACTCACCTTACTAGACTTGTAGAAGTACTTGTTTCATTGTTCAAAGCATTCAGGAAGGAATTTTCTTTCCTTGGTGTAATTTTCAGGACCCCACAAATTCCCCCCATCCGAATAGTGACCATTTCGAGCAAAAAGGTGACTATTACAATGTATAAGTGACCATAAATTGAAATGGTTCATAGTATAATAGATGGGCCTGGTAGTTGGGTACCACACCTATATATAAGACCCAATATCATTTTTGCTTTACTATTTCTTTGGGCGAAAAGTAATCTTCATTTCCACAACTTCCTTTTCTATAGTGTATCGTTCCCCTTGTAAAAATCCCATTCATGAACAACTTTGTACATTCCATGAATCGATCTCATCGCTATTTGTCAATTCGCTTACTGTTTTTTGGATTTAGCGAACATCATTTTGGAATTTCAAGACATAAAATATAGATTCCATGTAAAATAATGCTATATGGATGGTTTTTTTTCATACCGTGCACGGATCGGTGAGCCATACTTTTAATAATTTAACAATCCAAACATTAACTTTAATCCACCATTCTGAAATTTGAACTTAATCAAGCCCTAGGTTCGTGGGATCCTATTTCAGTGATCCTTTCTGTTCACCGAACAATGATCTGTGGGCCAATGCATTCCATATGGTTCATGTACCATGGTTTTATGTGGTAGAACATGACTCCGTACTGTAGCTGTAGGTTGTGTTACTTCCATGTATCATGTAGTATGCAAGATTTGGCTACCACATACCATTTCTGAAATCCATTTGCAGAGCCTCCTATGGAAACATTTTGAGTCCTTTAACTACTATTTTGTATCCTTTATCCCGCAATATTTTGTTGGACTAGCTTCTCATCAGCTTCTAGATCTTCCTTTACATGATATAATGGTTTATTCACAGGTTTCTTCTGACGTTACATCATCTTCTGAGGCCACTATTTCTTCTCCTCTTTCTACTGATGACATATGATCGAAGGATATGGTGGCTTTGGTTGATGAAAAAACTCTATTCATTCCATTTCACTAATATCTTGAAAATATTCTCATAGTGGTTTAATAGGATTACCTGGTATCAGACAGGCTTCCTTATAATGGGGTTGGCCCTTTGTCTAAAGTAGATATTCGGGTGCCAAACCCAATTGATCAGTACACCTCCTCGATAATAAAAAATTCCATTATGAAGGCTTTGATCTCTTCAAAGGGTAGGTACCTTTAGAGAGATGCTACTCTCATCCTTTTCTTCACTACACACCATAAACCTTAGAGGTAGTGCAGTAGAAGCATGATCAGACAGCCCACTGTTACAAGAGTATCACATGGAAGGCTACAACGAATGAGCAGCACGATTGGTGTTCTCAACGGGGCCTTCATCCTAGCGGCTCATTTGGCTTCGACTAGGGGTGGAGCTTCTGGGTTATCCAGAGTTTTGAATATTACCAAGACAAGCTACAGACTGTGGGACTGTACGAGGCCTCCTAAGTTTCTCAGACAGACAACCATCATCCTACTATCCTTATTTAACATCTCTTAAGCAGGTGGAGTCTATATACCAAAAATTTCCAATTCACCCACGGGGATGTTGGCATCAGCCTTTGAGAAATACTAAGGAATTTTGGATTCCCTATTGTAGGGGATATGTACGATGAATTTTTTTAATCCCGTCTTTGTTTGGGATGATAAAGAAAGAACCCCACCTATGTAAAGGAAACTCATCATCCAAGTGGAGTACCTTCTGAAGGAATGTGATCCCTGTCTGAAGTAAGATGTTATGTTTGATGATTGGTTCGGTGATTTTGCAAAGAATATTGGTCTCGAGCATGATCCATAGAGACCTAGAGCTTTTCCCACCAAAGACACTCAGAGGCAAGCGTGTACTTACTGTCCCACTCTATAAGAGGGGCATTTCTGGAAATTGGGATCAGGTATCATCCCTGACAGCGATCAGTTATTTAGACTGGAGAATTTCTTTCCCATGTTTCTGAGCGTGTGTGTAACGCCCTGGCCCCTCTAGACAAGAGCCAGTGCATTTCTAATTACATTGGCATGGTTAGAAGGAATGAAAATATAGAAGGACCTATCATTTTAATAGTCTTTAAGAAACTAGATACATAGATGTAACTCAAATTACATTGTAAAAGTTTAAAAAATACAATACATAACAAAAAAACTGCATCCACAAGAACTCAATATATGATCTCCTCTTCATCATATGTTTAAAGTAAATAATGAAAGGGGTGAGCTCAAACACTTAGTAAGGGTTTCAAATAGCATAATAATGAATCAATAATAACTGTATTGTAAAAAATTTGACATAATCAATATGGCATGGTGAATAAATAAAAACTCACGCCATTAATAAACTGAGTGTGAAACTGCATCCACAGATTTTTTCATAGTTAAAGCCTCATGGATATTAATAACTAATAATGAATAAAGAGATTGATTATTAATTGGAATTCATGTATCTGTCACGCGATACCATAGTACCATTAAAATGGTTTAGTTCTGTGCGTAGAAACCCGTTTGATTTTTGGAAACAAAATCGAAGGGTTTGTCGCCAACAGATTTCTCCCATGAGACCTACTGATGCATCAAGGGGTTTTAGCGGGACCCACTCACTAATGAATGTCCAAATAATTCACTATACATAGATTCAACACAATAGAAATATTCATTTACATTATCTATATAGAATAGAGGATACATATTCATCAATATTTCCACAATCAAAAAAACATTCAAAATAAATACCATATTTAAAATGGTATACGACTTAAACAATAATCATATCCATGATATGAGAATTTGGAAATTTAAAAGGAATATAATTTAAATTGTAAATTGATCTCAAATGTGCATTAGGTACACCGCATAAGAAATAGTAGGTTCACAATACTAAGCAGGTCACAATGAAATGAAAATTGAGGCAAATCACGTTACCACGTTGTAATCCATTGAGTAATATGACCAAAAGATAATAACCAACAAATTAATCACATAATACCATGAATATAAAGATAATATTGATAATATACATCTAATATAATTACACCTATACCACATATAAGAAATTATAAGCAAACAATAGAAATCCCACAGAATTGAATGTGAGATGAGAAAACCCCTTACAAACATTTTGGCATGGTAATGAGTGTTCTTGTGAGGGATTAATAAGAGGTAAAGGGGTATCCCATTATTTATATATCATAAGGTATGTATGGGTCAATTTTTAAAAACATACCCCATCATTAGGTATTAAAAAAAAGAGCACATCATATAGGATATTCTTGAACAAAAGTGAGAGAGAGGATCCATTTCTATATGCTTGAAGGTGTTCTTGATTGTTCTTAACGACCTGAATAATTAAATTTATCATCATTAATTTATAAATACAGAACCTCATGAACATTTAATTGATATGTTATAACCTAATTAGTTTCATTAGTGGCCTTTTTGATGGGTTTTAGAGATTCAATTTTATAGTTTTAGTAGCATTTTCTTCTTTGGTTTTCCTGACGTGTTTACTTGTATTCATGAATGAATGTTTGTTTCAAATGTGGTTAGAAATCCAGAATTTTTAATATAAATTATTAGTGAAATTAAATATATATAAATGGTCTTATAATGATTCTGGTTATATACCCTGAGGATGACTCATTCTCTGAGTTAATGATAAAGGCTTGGATTTGGCTTGGCGGTTTTGTGCCCAATAAACATGTTTTGTATTATTATTCCATATTATGATTGTTTAAGGATTACATAACAATAAACCAGATAAAATAAATATATTATGATCTGGTTCAACCATTGAAAAAGTTTCATGACCAATATTTAAGATAGTAATTCAAATTCAAAACCTTTATTCCTTGAGTGTGATAAATTAATACATCTCGGACGGTGTTTGCATTTATTGTATAGAAGGAGGGGAAAAGGGAGATTATGATGAAATATTCCATTATAATAATAAAAATAAATTAAATTTATGTTAATGGAATTATCATGGAATTTGGATGAGGTGAGGTGATAAGAGAGCAACAAAAATAATAAAATTTGTAAAAGAATTTGAATGAAAAAGGAAGAGAAGTTCACCTCATGGGTACTCCTCCTTGAGAAACTCATTAAGACCTTTGTTTTTGGCCTTTTGGTAGGACCATAAGTTATTGGACGTGGGGAGAGGTTTTGGGAAGAGTATTTGGAAGAATTTAGGCAAGTCTTTAAGCTTGAATGGTGTGGGAGGAAGAGGATGTGATGGGTGGTTTATATAGTGGAGGGGAGCGGGGATTTCTCTATATTACATTCATTGATTTGTTATTTCTCCAAAAGACAAGGAATAGTGGGTCTCCCATGACCAAGAATAGTAATTGTATCATGTGAATCTGAATCAATTGGGATTACATCAGTATAACATCACACATGACTCTATAATTAGTGTATTAATCTTAGCTTTTTAAATTATGGTATTTCACTATTCATCAAAAATATAAGTATTTCAGAAAAATACCAAGAATTCACCCTAACCGTTTTTCGAGGTGTAGAATCCAAAAATGAAGTCCATTTGTAAAAAATAATTTCCTAAATATGATTAATTAAATATTTAATTAAAATCATTATTTAATCGAAAATATAAACAGTTAAAATATTCATCTTCATTTTCAAGGTGCCTAAATTTATTTATAAATTCATGGGTATGGATACCATTCATAAGATTCATATTACTATTCATAAGGGTAAGTTACAATTCGTAAGGGTGGGTTAATATTCCTAAGGGTGTGTTACTATTCACAAAATATTATGTTAATTCTATCAGACTCTAAATATCATCATAAACACAACAATGTATGTCAGATTTTCAAGATACAAAAGACACAAGTAGAAAATTTAAGTTCAATGGATAGGCTATAACTGTATCCTAAATAACCATGTATTGATTCAAAGAAACTCAGTTATTTATAAAATATAGGCTATGAAATGAATGTATTTAATATAAAAATACAATAAAATGTTTGGGGGCTACATTAATCTCTCCTTCAAAAATTTCATCCTCAAAATTTTTCATTTATAAATCCCATCAAAAAGATTTTGGTGGTTCTTCTTCATAACATTAGTAGGTTACCATGTTGCTTCCTCCATATTCTAGTTTTTCCAAAGAACCTTTACTATACGAGTCATCTCATTTCTCAATACATGCTCCCATGTTTCAAGGATCCCAATTGTCTATTAACAGTATGAAAAATCATGTTCCAGTTCTATTTCTTCGTATATGAGTACATGCATTGGGTTTGGCATGTATTTCTTCAACAATGACACATGGAACACATCATGAACTTTTGGGATACTTGGAGGCATTTCTAAAAGGTAAGCTAAAACACCAATTATTTACAGAATTTCAAATGGTCTGATGTACTTGGGGATAGGTTTCCCCTTCTTACTGAACCTTAAGAAACCCTTCCCTGGAGATACTTTTTGAAAGACATGATCTCCCACTTGGAATTACAAATCCTTTCTCCGGTTTTCGGCATAAATCTTCTGCCTACTTTGGGCTACATTAATATGGGATTGGATTGTCTTCACCTTTTTTGGGGTCTCTTCAATATGTTTTGGGCCTATAATTTTTCTCTCATCAACTTCATCCCAACAAGTTGATGTTCGACATTTCTTTCCTTATAATGGTTTATATGAAGCCATTTGAATACCGAATGGAAAATATTGTTTTATTAAAATTCAACCAAAGGTAAGTATTGATCCCACATACCTTGGAATTCTAGAGAGCATGATCTCATCATATCTTCCAGAGATTGAATTGTCCTTTCAGACTGTCCGTTAGTTTGGGGGTGATAAGCAGAACTCATACGAAGCTCAATATTCAAAGCCTTATGGGAACTTTTCTAGAATTTTGATCTAAACCAGGGTTATTGATTGGAAAAAATCGATATAGGTGCACCATGAAGACTTAAAACTTCATTAATATAAAGTCTTTACAGGCACTCAAGTGGTAAATCCTCTCTTAGAGGAATTAAATGGGCTGATTTTGTGAGACGATCAACACTTGCCCATTTTTCATCATTCCTTCTAGGTGTCCTCAGCATTCTGGTGAATAAATCCATCGTAATATTATCCCACATCCACAGAGTAATAGGTAGTGTTTGCATCACTCCTCTAGGATGTTGTCTCTCTGCCTTCACTTGTTGAAAAATTAGACACCTTGACACGTAGTACGCAATTACCCACTTCATATTATCCCACCAAAAATATTCCTTCAGATATATGTAAAACTTTGTGCTACCATGGGTTTATAGGGAATTTTGAGCTTTGATAATCATCTAATAGTTCCCTTTTTTAGCTCAGGTACTAATTGAATGCATAACCTCTTCAAAAAATTTAGAACTCCTTCTTCATACATGAAGTCTTCCATTCTTTCATCCATGATTGAATTAATTTTCTTGTGCAGATTCTCATCATCATATTGAGATCATTTTATATTCTCTAATAAAGATTGTTTAATAATCATTTGAAAAAGGAATGATATTTCCCCTTCCTTAACAATTCCCATATCCATCTTTAGTAGATCCATGAATATAGGATCTCTTTAAATCCTCATTTGGGTCAGGAGTCTGCGATCATTCCATCTTAATGCATCTTCCACCTTATTTTCCTTTCCTGGGTGGTCGTGTATTGAACAATTGTATTCTTTGAGTAACTCGATCTATCTTATTTTCCTCTTGTTGAGTTCTTTTTGTGTGATAATGAATTTCAAACTCTTGTGGTCTGTAGAAATCTCACATCATTCCCCATAGAGATAATGTTTCCATATTTTCAGAACAAAGATTAGAGCTTCTAAATCAAGATCATGATTTTGATAATTTTGATCATGGGTCTTCAACTGCCTTGATTAATAAGCAGTAACATTATCATTTTTCATACGTATTCAACCTAGTTCATTATTTGAGGCATCACTGTATACTACAAATTCATCACTTACAGATGGAAGAGTCAAAATTCGAGCATTGTACAATATTATTTTCAATTAATCCAAGAATTCATTACATTAATTTGTCCACACAAACATAAATCCTTCATGTGTGAGCTTTTTTAGCGGGTTAGCCAATCAGGAAAAATTCTGAAGGAAACGCCGATAGTAACCTGCTAATCCAATAAAACTATATACCTCGATTATGTTTGTTGGCGTGGGACAATCTTGGATTATTTTTGTCTTTGTAGGATAAACTAGGATTCCATCCATAGAGAAAATATGGACTAGAAAAGAAACTGATTGAAGCCAGAATTCAAACTTTCTAAACTTCCCATATAATTCATTTCTTATAAGAGATTTTAGAATAATCCGTAAGTGATACTCATGGTCTTCATAGCTTTTTGAGTACACCAGGATATCATCGATGAATACCAAAACAAAGTGATCAAGACATTTCTTGAAATCTCTATTAATTAAATCTATGAAAACAGCGGGTAAATTAGTTAATCCAAAAGGCATCACTATAAAATTATAATGCCCATATCTGATTCGAAATGCAGTCTTAGGAATATCTTCCTTCCTCACACACAACTGATGATATCCATATCAAAGGTAAATATTCAAAATTTATTGAGCTCCATGAAGTTGATCAAATAAATAAACAATCTGAGGGAGAGGATACTTATTATTTAAAGTAATAGCATTTATTTCCCTATAATCAATGCATAGCCTCATGGATCCATCTTTCTTATTTAAAAAATGGAACGGGATCCCCCTGGAGATACACAAGGTTGAATAAATATTTTGTCACTGAAATCCTCTACACTACTGGAAAGGGGATGTTTCCCCACACATATATTCCCACGGTTTTTTAAACTGTGGGGATAGATGGTTATTTATTATCTATACCCATGGTTATAATAAAACCATGGGTATTCAACCCCTAAATTTACCCCGACATCGGGCTCCTCCTCAGTTCCATCGCACTTCCGCCAACCTTCAACCCTAGCCTCCCCCGACCGATGACTCCCGGCCCTGTCTTCCCCTCCCCGACCACCGCCTCCCAGCCATTTGACCTCCGCCTCCCAGCCCTCTCCTCCCCTCTCCGACCTCCTCCTCTCGGCCATCCGACCTCCACCTCCAGTCCATCTCATCCACTCACCGGCCTCCGCCTCCCGACTCTGGCTCCGCTCCTGACCTGGATCTCCGGGCCTTCTCCTCCGCCTCAACATCCCTGCTTTGCCGTGCTACCCCCAGCTCCGGCGATGTCCACGCTCCCCCATCTCGGCTCCCTCTCCTCCTGCAACTTCCCGGCAAATTCATTCCAAATAGGTATTTAATTTCATCTCCTTATCTTTTTTATTCTTTTTAAACTAATCACTTATTCTTATATCACTACACAATTTATGTTTTTCATTGTTTATTTAGTCAATAATCACTCATCTTAGAGGTAAATTTTACTTCCTCTGATTGTTATTGCAAAATCTATTTAACATTCACAACCCCTTATGGAACTTAAACTCTAGTCACATCATCAGAGATTACACTCATATATGATAACTCACCAAAACCAAGTTTTGGTTGTTTCATCTTCCATTTATTTCCTTTCAGTCTCTACCCTTCTGAATATCAACATCGTCCTTTAGTTATAGATCCTTTGACACTTGTGTGCACCCATGTTGTCTTCTCTACAGGGGGATCCACCTTAGCATTTTTTAGTCCCTGTAAGCAATTGTTAGGAATAATTTGAACAATTTGTACAATGTAAAATATATAAAGGTCCCTAACTAGTCAGAAAATTATCACTACTATATATCATGTGCAGGTATACACCCTTTGGAACTAGTGAATTTTTATATCCTGTATAAATCAGTAACCCAACCTTCAGCACCTAGTTCAGTATACACATCACCTTTTGATTCTTCCACTGATTGTTATTCATAACAACTCCTTCCAAACATTCATGATAAATTATTCTAGTAATCCATTTTCAGTGACTTATAATCAGAGTTACATACATAAAACCATCAATATAACCTTTGTAACTTCAATTAATAATTCAAAAGATACCCCTTTAATTAAAGTCACTATGTCATCCAAAATATTAAATACCACCTCCATGATCATTTGAATGATTCCCCTTTTACTACTCATATTCTACTATGAACCATCCAATGGACTACTTCTACCTAGATTCCTTCTCCTCCTCAATCCATTTTTTTATTCTTTAAGAATTCGCTTTATGGAAAAGTGGTAACCGTACAAAAACTTCTAGAAACCACCAACATAAACCTCCAGAATGCTTCTTCTAATCCTAACATAAAAGGATTCTTGTAAATTATATTCAACTAGAAGTGTTTCATCCACTGAACTCTATTTTTTCAACTACATCCATTGAATATCATTCATTTAATTGCTTATGATAATATCCTTCTACTGGATTGATTCCATACATTCCATGGTGCTAGTACAATGCCTCGATTCGGGTTCCCAAGTGTTATTTCCCGAGTATGTACTTCTAGATTCCCAACAATCAACCCAAAAATCATTTATCACATCAAAAACAACACCCAAACCTTAATAGTCGTCAATTATTACTAAATGATACACCTAACAACGAACTCATTACATCATGGTCTAACATTAATGATAGAATCCAAAAAATAACAGGCCTACCTAGTTACATGTGAACTTAACAATGTATTAACAATAGACATGACAACAAATTCTATCCTTCAGAAAGAAATATTCCTCAAACATGGAAAATTTTATAAAACACTCAACCATTGATTTACAACTTCTACATATTGATATCATCAGTTAAGTACATGACATAAATTATTTTCAGTTCTATCTAAGAATCACCTAATTATCCATATTGGATTATAAAATTTATTCTTGACATTATTTATACTATATATCTCATCACAAGAAAATATCATTATCATACATTCTCATTGTATATTGACATTATGCATCATGAACTCTAGACAAGAACAATTTTTGAATTCCATTCTAGTTAGTTATAAAATGTAATGAATTTTTAAGTATTGAAAAAAATATACAAATATGGATATTCCTCATAAATAAAACCATTTACCTAATCATCTAATAGTGCAATTAATCTGTCATAAAATTCAACGACTAAAAAGTATCATGTGATTTAATGTCATTTGGAAACAAATATGAAACCACCACCACCCATGAAACTGGTTTTCCTACACATCATCCTCAATTTTTACAACACTCCTCTAGAGATAATGATTTTGTTAATAAAAAAGTATATGACATACTTACCACCTTATATTTTTTTATATCTATCCCTCCCCAATAAATTAGTGCATATGGTTCTTATCATCACTCAAGTAACATTAGTTCTATGATATACTCATAACAACCCAACTAAACCATTACATGATCCTTATTCTTGATTAAAGAATTTAATTGTGTTGAGAACCACCACTGACCGAGACAAAACGCTAATCTATACAATATTTAAATTTAAGGAAATAGCTACTAGGACTAACAATACATATTTTACTTCATTGGAGTATGTGTTAAGGCAAAGTGAGTAGTGCATGTACTCTTTATGAATCATTAATCCTATTTCCAAAATGATGGATTTTTATGAATTAATTTATTTTCAAGGTTCATATGAAGTAGATTAATATATTAAACTTATCAACTTCATTTGTTACTAATTAACCAAACTACCATATCTTCATGAATTCCCATAACTTCTCTAGGTGTATAGTCTCTCGATAGAATGTCTCATAGAAGAAAGAGTGGAGATACATCCAGTATTATATTCCTCCTTTAATTCCTAGATCTATTTTCATATATCATTTACATGTATAACCATCCAACTAAAAAATTTTCATGGCGATGTATAACTTCTAGATGTACCATTTTTTTAAAAAGAAAATGAATCAAATACTTTTAATCCAATTTTTAATGTCATGGGTTGTAATTCATAACTAGGAGAAGAATATTATAGATATAAAGAATAGGGATAACCATAAACACTATCCATTCTTCTTTTACTAGACCTTTATCAAATCGTCATAAACTCACAATACACTTACTGTGAAAAATACATCCACTAGATCACCCCTTTTTCTTATCCTGAAGGTCCATCATCACTAAAAAAATATTAACCAAGGTCCATAAATTTCCATTTCAAACATGCATACATGTTGGAATAAAATTTTGACCTACTCAAATCATATTATAATTGTTCCGGTCAGATTAGTCCTAATCTGACACTTAGTCAATTAGATGAACTATTCATCCTCTCCTCTCCCCCCCCCCCCTTAGTTCTTCTTCCATTATCTACTGAGTTTCAATTCTCACACTGTTTCTATTTCTATTTATAGGTGCAGAATAGGGCGATCATGTAAGATGGGAGATCTATTTTTATGGAAGATCTCCTTCTTTTCCCTAGTTGCTCTCCTCATCCTCATTGCCTACCAGGTTCTTTCCCTAAACCCTCGATAACAGGTCCCGATTTAAAGGCTCTATTTTGCTGCATGTATTCATATGAACTCTTGGATACTTTTGATATACCTAAATCATGTGAATTCACTAGAAAATCATGAAACATTCTCTAAATCTTGAAGTAAATAATCTTGATTCAACATGAAATATTCCAAAACATGATTAATAGATCTAATATTCTCAGCCTTTGAATTATAATATAGATTCACTTATTAAATATCCTCTTGTCTCACTTTATGTAAAGAGTTGTAGATGTTTTAAAATTCATTTTTGAGTATTGAAAACATCTATGATTTAAACACATCTAATTAATCTTTAGTGATATATGAAGATGTTGGAATTGAGGGGGAAGGATAAGAGGGAGATGGATCACTAATTAGATTCCTACCATCAACCATACGTAAATCCTCCATCAAAATATCTCTCATAGTATAATCTTAAACTCTATAAAAAACAGTCACTTCATCATTACCACAATATTCTAAAATTTATTAACGAAAAAAACTCATAATCTTCAATTATCTCTTGAATGGTATCCTTGCTAATCAACGATTCATACAAAGGATGATCTTAGTGGGAATTATGGTGTTATTGGTGTCTCAGATGTATGAAAAGGGAGTAACAATATAAAAGCAAGGATCATGTCTTTGTTCATTCATTATGTCCATTTTGAGAAGTCCCTGATGCTAAAAGTACAACATGGCGCATGCTACTTTATAGGAAATTTTTTGGTGATTTATAATTCATATAGACATGTTTTAAAAGAATTAAATTCATTAGATAAAGGGAGATAATGAGGTCACAAAAATTCAAATTACACATGAGTAATTAATATCCAAATATTCTTAGATTTAAATGAAGATTATTGTAGTATGATTAGTTGAGATTATAAGAATGTTATTGTTCAAATATCAGTTGGGGTTATTCATCTAATTCTACAAGTGATATTATTGGGAATATTATCAATTATAAATGACCAGATATGCAGGATAATTCAAATTCCATAAATCATGGAAAATCATATTCATATATTATTCTATGAATATTTATGTATGATAAATATTATGAGGCCCTAATATTGATAAAAACCTAAGATATTATTTGTTTTCTTATCAAAGCAGGACAAAA
Source organism: Viscum album (assembly GCA_963277665.1). Classification (NCBI taxonomy): domain Eukaryota; kingdom Viridiplantae; phylum Streptophyta; class Magnoliopsida; order Santalales; family Viscaceae; genus Viscum; species Viscum album. The sequence continues at coordinate 601,970,333 of OY728130.1, read as the reverse complement.
AAATAGCATTTATGAAAACCTAGGCATTGAATAAAATAGAAGGCTAACACATACATGATATCATGTGTGTCAGGGAAGGTTGAAAATAAAACCAACACTGCAACAACTGTGCTAGGGTGATCAAGGAGAATAGATCCTCAATAAAAATAGTACTTGAAGACTTGAAGAAGAACAAATCAAACTTTTTATAGTATGAGAGGGTGTATTTGAAGACCTATTCAAGGAGGAGTTTAGAAGGACCCTTAATGAAATATCATAAGGCAGTATAAGGACCCCACTAGGAGGTCACCAAAATCCTTTTTGGGAGATAGATTCAACTGGAGGGAGCTTGTATAACGAAACAATTGGAAGGAAGAAAATATGTACATAAGTGTCAATAAATTTGAAGATATTCCATGTTTGGTATTTCAAAATATTTCCTCTCAATATTTTCAAGGATTTCTTGTACTTTATACTCAAGTGTTTTATAATGTAGATTTTAATTTGGTGTGTGTGACTTTCCATGTTAGCCTATAAGACTTTGTTTTCTTTTTTCATAATACGTTATCTATGCATATTACATTCGAGTTTTCTAAAATTTTAAAAAATAATTTGTTGTATCCTATACATGGAATACTTCAGCTTCAGTATAAGGCATTGGGAATTTGAATTTAAAATAATATAATACTTCATTAAATGTAATGACATGAGAAATTTCTTGAATATGGATAAGGGGAGTGTGAAATATAAAATCAATGTAATGGAAAATGGTTGACCTAATATCAATTTCAAATTTCTATAGTTCAACCACATTAGGAAAAGCTCCTAAAATTGATCCACATGGCACTTATCCAGCTGAAGAAGGATACATTAATCATTGTAAGGAATTATGATCCAATGATATAATTTGAGAGATTCTCAGAACAATAAATCAATATTATTAATCCTTTAACATTAATCAATCTATTTTCCCATGAGATCATGAGAAACAATAAACTCAATGGTAGTATCCTGAGCAGTTATTGTAAAACACTAATTAGTGGGATGATGAATTATACAATAGTAATGATATTAATTAACATCAACTACATATTACATGAAACCATATGTGTGAAGGATAACCTACACTATAGGAGATTCCATACTACATAACTTGCTCATTTTTTTAAAAAATAACTCAAAGACCAAGAGAGTGATAAGGGTGAGTTTAACGGCATGTTTTCCATGATATCCGCCAATTCTTGAGAAGTTATGGAGTATGGAAGACAACTAGGGGGATATTAAGAGTAATAAGTGGCCTTATCCTTTTCTCAATAACTTATACAAGAACTCAATGAAATAATTAAAGACACTTCCCACAAACACATTTCTAATATTTCTCCCTTGTAACTGCAGTATAAGAAAAATAGGTATAGATTCCTCAGTATACTAAAGTATCCTTTTCGTGGGAATATTACATGCTGAATAAACTTAACCATGAGACTATATTCACCACTCATGTAAACATCAGTGGGTATTCTAGGAGTCCCATTCCATGTAATCTCATAAAATTCAATCGAAAATTAAAATTTTGTATGATTAATAGGATATTAACTTTGATAATCTTCATACTCATTACACTGAAACACTTTTCCTAGTGCATTGAAAAGAATTCAAAAACTCCACCATTTTTTATTCTAGTTTTCATTATACCTGAGGTTTTTTGCTTCTTGTTTCACTTCACCTGCTTTACAGATGGGATTCTTCCTTGCTGTGGAAATTTGAGCATCCATGGATGGACCCTTTATGTTGTACTTGTATATGGACTTGTTTAGCAGATCTGAATTTTTGTTCTAAAAATTAATTCTGAGGTTTTTAATCCTGTTTTCATTACACATGATTTTTTGATGGTGCTTCTTCTATGCTGAGGAAATTTTGAAGCTATCTAAGGATGGATCATCCTCTTATCCCTCCTGATCAGAAGGTTAGAGCTAGCTGAATTTTCTTTCTGATGTTTATTTCTGGTTTTCTCTAGTTTTTATTCGGGTTTGTGGTTTTTATATTCTTATTTGTAGTTTTTATATTATGGTTTGCGGTGTATAGGTATAGTAACTCTTGGTATATGGATTTATAATCTATATATAGGGGGTGGGGGCTGGGTGCAGGGGGTGGGGTTGGGTGCAGGGGGGAGGTGGGGATGGGTGCATGGGGAGGGGGGGCCAGGTGCAGGGTGAGGGGGCTGGGTGCAGGTTGGGAGGGAGTGTAGGGGGTGGGGTGAGGGTGAGGGTGGCCTGGGTGTGGGTTGGTAGGGAGTGCAGGGGGATGGGGCTGCGTACAGGGGGTGGGGCTGGGTGCATGGGGGTAGGGATGGGTGAAGGGGGTGGGGCTGGGTTCAAGGGGTGGGGTTGGGTGCAGGGGGTTGGGTTGGGTGTAGGTGGTTGGATTGGGTGTGGGGGAGGGGGGAGGGGGGAGGGGGCTGGGTGCATGGGTGGGGGATGGGTGCAGGGGGGTGGGCTGGGTGCGGGGAGAGGGTGGGGTGGGTGCCGGTTGGGAGTGAGTGCAGGGAGTGAGATGATTATTTTTATATTAGCATTATTTTTTGAGTTCTCATCTAAGAATTTTGAATCCACTATTAGAATTTATTTATCTTTAATAAGATATGAATGATTTTGATACTTTGTCATTATGAATTTATTTAGGACTTTTCTAGTATGAACATTTTTATTTATTGAACACTTTGGCCATCTCTGCTTATGTTTTAACAATGCATTAAAAACAATGCATTCTGGTTTAACAATCCATTATTCATTATGGTTTGCATTATGCATATTCAGTGTGGTTTAAAAATGCAGTATTCAATCTGGTTTTTATTCTAGTTTTCATTCTGGTTTTTAAACAATGCGTTTTAGTTTATTCATTGCAGTTACATTAATTTTTCATGTTGCAATTCATTCTAGTTTATTCATTTATTCATTGAACAATTCATTCTAGTTTGATAGGAAGTTTACTACATTGATTTTAAACAATGAAATCTAGTTTGCATTCTGGTTTTTAACTGCAGTTACATTGCAGTTACATTGGTTTGCTTGTTGCAGGAGAAAGATGAAGGCTGGTTTTCTTAGATTTTTCATTCTGGTTTTCTTTGATTTTTTATTCTGGTTTTCATTGATTTTTCATTATGGTTTTTATTGATTTTTCATTCTAGTTATAATTTATTTTTCCTTATGGTTTTCAATGATTTTTCATTCTAATTTGAAGTTGTAGGTTGCAGGTTGCAGTTCCACTGCATTTTGGTTTCAGGTTGCACTTTGCAAAGGAAAAGTGTGCTTGTTCTATATAAAGTTTCTATACCCACAGTTTAAGGAACCGTGGGTATAGATTTTTCTTCAAAAACAATCTATACCCACGGTTCTCTAAACCGTGGGTAATATGGTATTTCAGTGGGCTATACCCACAGTTTCTACAAAACCGTGGGTATAGGGCTATACCGACGCCACTCCAGCGCACGGTTAATCAACCCGTGGGTATAGCCTATACCCACGGTTTCATGGGCTATACCCACGGTTTGAAACTGTGGGTATAGGCTATATTTCCAGTAGTGCTAGTTGTTTCTTTAGCTCAACTAACTCCAAAGTGGTCATTCTATAGTAGGTTTTGATATAGGTCTTGCACTCGGAATTAAGTCAATGGAAAACTCAATTTTCCACTTTGGAGGATGTCTAGGTAAATCCTCTGGAAATACATCAATTTATTCTTGAACTATATTCAAATCTTCAATTTCATGATTTTTTTCTCACACATAGATATTGGGTTCTCTTCTTCTCTAAGAATTTCATTCTATATAGATACTGGGGGTGGGTCTAGATAATAATCTTATGGTGATGTATCTACTCTAAAAATAAGATAGTCTACACTATTTTCAAGAATTGTAACTCCCTTTTTCTTGTAATAAATCTTCACATCATAGTTTGACAGCCAATTCATTGCAAGAATTATATCAAAGTTAGTCATTGGTATGATGATAAGATTAGAAACTATAGCATGTTTATGTGTCATGAGGGGGACTAGTTGACATTACATTGTTGTAATGATGCATCCCCTAGGTGTTTTAACTAATAATTCATTTATTAAATGAAATTTTATGTGACTAATATTCTTGGAAAACTAGGATTATATAAATGAATGCAATGATCCAGAATCAAATAAAGTGTTGGATATTTTTGAGTAAATAGTTAATGTTCCTGCAACCACATCATTAGGAACTTTAACTACGGCGGTTGTAATCACATAAGCTATCCCTTGCTCTCTTGTCCTTTTATGAGGCATGTTTCCTTGGAACTTTTGAAACTTATTTGAATAGTGTCCCATCTCTCTAAAATTGTATAATTGAACATCATTAAATTGTCTCTTCCCCTTTCATTCATTAGATCTATGACCCTTTTCTCAACATATATAGCAAACTCCCATGCCTTTCAAGAATTTACTCAGATAATTCTTTCCACAGTTATCGCATAATGGGAATTTCTTTATTCCCATGTTCTTCTTTGGCGATTCACATTTCCCTTGGTTATTACAGTACCATTTTTATCTTGGTTTTCGTTGAAAAAATTTGATCCAACAAATTCCTTCTCTATTTTGATGGCACTTAATACAATTTCATCATGTGATGAAAATTTCGGAGAAGCCAGTGCCCTACGAATACTTGGATTAAGACCTTCAAAGAAATGATCAATCTTGTCTTTCGAGTCATGTATGTAATATAAGAAATACTTGGCTAGCCTTGTTAAGGTTGCCTCAAACTCTACAAAACTGTCTTCTTCCCTTTTCTTTAAGCTAGGGAATTTCCTCTTCATTTTGTTTCATTGATCATGAGCGAAATATTTTTCAAAGAATATTTCCTTAAATTCCTCCATTCTATATCTTCTATTATATCTTCCTCCATGGTATTCTTGATCAAGGACAACCATTGATCCACGTCATCCTTAAGTCAACATACTGCCAGTACTACCTATTCATTTTCATTGCATCATCATGCCATGACTATAATTTCAATGTACTTGATCCATTGCTCAGCAATCACCGGATTAGTAGTACCACAAAAAGATGGGCAGCTTCTTCTACATGAAATGATCCAACACATATGTGGAATGGTTATTCGTCACAACCTGAGTAAGTTGTCCTAATATAGTCATGATCTGATCTTCTCCAACATTGACTATGTTGACTTGCACAATGGGGAGATCCCAATATTTCCCACGAGTATTGATTCCCCTTCTTCCATTAGAATCCATTTCTAAATAATGGAACACACTAGATTACTGTACAAATCATACTGTATAATCTTAACTTAACAAAATACTTGGCATAAATTGATAGCCTGTGCATGGCTACTCCCATAATTAGGAAAAATGGTTTCTTTGAGGAATAATTTACATTACAATCCTTCACAATGGATTGTAAAGAAAATATGAATTATCCTAACCATATCCCCTAGGAGTTTCATAACCAAGAGTGCATCAAGGATAGTTTTTGTGTACCAGGATACCCCGGGTCAAGTCCAAAACTCCTTAACATAGCTTTCACTCCTAGATACATCTATTACAGAGCCACCTCTACCTTCTCATAACTAGACATGGATGTATTTCTTAAAGTATCCACATAATAGTTTCCTTACCAAAATACTGAGAAGTTGTGGTACACTGTTCCTCAAAAAATACTTTAGGGAGGTGTTCCCTAATCTACGTTTTCTAATCTAGTTTCCATGTTTTCTACTATACTTCCTCAGATACCAACTGTAATGTCCATAACCCTCTAGATCAAATATTTTTCATTTCTAATTACATTGGAATTGTTATAAAGAATGAAAATCTCGAATGAATGGGCAGATTAGTAGTCCTAAAGAAACTGGATACATATATGTAACTCAAATTACATTGGAAAAGGTTACAAAAAACAATACATAACAAAAAATAAAAATTGCATCTATAAGAACTCAATATATGATATCCTCTTCATCACCTATTAAAAGTAAACAACGAAAGAGGTGATCTCAAATGCTCAGTAATGGTTACAAATATCGGAATCATGAATCAATAATAACTGAATTTTAAAAAAATTTACATAATCAATATGGCATGGTGAATAAATGAAAAACTCGTGCCATTAATAAACTGAGAATGAAACTGCATCCTTAGATTTTCTCATAGTGAAAACCTCATGGATAGTAACAACTGAAAATGAATAAAAGGAATTCTTATTAATTGGATGTCATGTATCTGGAACATGATACCATAATACCGTTAAAATGGTTTTTTTCTGTGGGTAAAAACCCGTCTGATTTTCGGAAACAAAGTCAAAGGGTTTGTCGCCAACTGATTTTTCCCATGAGACCTACCGATGCATAGAGGGGCTGTAGAGGGCCCCACCCACTTCTACATGTCCAAATAATTATTTATAAATAGATTCAACACAAGATCAATATGGCTTTACTTTATTTTTATAGAATAGAAGATACAGATTCATCTATATTTCCACGGTCAAAACAACATTCAAAATAAATACCATATGTAAAATGGTATAATACTTAGACAATAATCATATCCATGATATATAAATATATAAATTTAATGGAATATAATTTCAATTGTAAATTGATCTCAAATGGTTAGTAGGTACACCACATAAGAAAGAGTAGGTGCACAATACTAAGCAGGTCACAAGGAAATGAAAATTGAGAAAAAGCTCGTTACCATGTTGTAATCAATTGACTCATATGACCAAAAGTTAATAACCACTAATTGAATCATATAATAAAATGATTATTAATAGAATCATGATAACATATATCAAATGTCAGTAAACTTATACCACATATAATAAATAAGAGGGAAACAATGGAAATCCACAGAATTGAAAGTGAGAGGAGAAAAACCCTTACAAACATTTCATCACGGTAACAAGTGTTCCTATGAGGGATTAATGAGAGGTAAAGGGGTATCAAATTATTTATATATCATAAGGGCTGTATGGGGGAGGTGCGAAAACATAGACCGTCATTAGTTATTAAAAATTAAGGAGCACAATGTAGGGGATATTTTTGAACAAAAGTGAAAGAGAGAATCCCTTACCTTATGCTTGATGGTGTTCTTGATTGTTCTTAATGACCTGAAAAAAAAATCTAGCTTCTATCACGAACCAGGCCTGGTCGCCATCTGACCCGACACCCGAACCCGTCCACGACTGTTGAGTCAATAAGTTTTTCCTTATGACTTTTCCATTCCTTCTTGTTTTGAAAATCACATACACCTTATCTTTAAGGAAAATTGCTTTTGTAAGGAAAATATCTTTTATAAGGAAAATTGATTTTGTAAGGAAAATCGCTTTTATGAGGAAAATTGATTTTATAAGGAAAATCGCTTTTGTATGAAAAATTATTCTTATCATATTTTCATTATCAATATCCTTATTTTTCTTAAGTACAAGAATCAGATTCATTTCTATATTCTCGGAATTGTTTAAAACGTTGATATGAAGCATTCTATTTTAGGCTCCGAATTCTGGATACGAACTCTGATAATGTTCTACTCCGAATTCTGGATATGAACTCTGGTAGAGTTCTACTCTGAATTTATTTAGACTCCGAACATTTATTTTTCATACACTTTTATAATTTTTCTACTCTTTGATATTCTGCTTACACTATGAACCTTCACTCCGAATCTTCACTCCTAACTTTCACTCCGAACTTTTGTGTTAGAATTAAAATGATTTCGTACATTCTGTTACACTTGTTTTATTATAAAAAAGATGTCGTCTATTCTGTTTCAAACTAACCATTGGTTAAGTTACACGTATATAGTTCCCTCCGATTTGTAAGTAAAATATGACCGTTGGAATGGAGGCCGACCGAACCTATAAATAGGAGCTCATTTGAAAGAGATCAAAAAAACTTCTTCGACATTGTTCACACATGCTGTTGAAGTGATTTCTAGAGAGAGAGGCTCTTATTAACTCTCAAAGCTTCGTGCGACTCCGAATGATAGTGATTACATTCGAGGACTTCCGGGGATAGGAAGCCAGAGGTGCCGACTACCTTGATGTTCGAGGGCTTCCTTGCTGAGGAAGACAGAGGTTGCCAACTACCTTGAAGTTGAGGGCTTGCGGGGATAGCAAGACAGAGATTCTGATCTTTGTATTGAGGGCTTACCCTGGTGTGGGTAAGAAAAACTTTCTTGAAAGTATAAATCAAGAGACCTTTATCCAAGGTTGTTGGATACCCTTCTCTTTGGGTTAAAAGACTTATATCTTGTTACTTGTAGTTTTACCACTTGTTTGTTTCCGCTGCATATTGTATTGGAAGTAAATTATAACTTTCTTATACTTCCTTACTTGTAATCTATTTTATTTAGATTCTATACGCTTTAAGGTAGAATCTCATATTGTAATCTTTAGTTAAGTTTCAATTTCTGGATCCATATTTCCAGAACCTACTTTCGGAATCTCTTTCCAGTTTTAAGCTAGCACATAGAACTTGAAGTTTATAACTTCATTCCTTATTCCAATTTTTCAATTGGTGTTAGAGGTGTTGTGAATTTTCTTAGTTTAACTTTGTTAAACTTAGCTCTTTCCTTTGTTTAAAGAATTTTTAAAGTATACAATTCACCCCTCATCTTGTATATTTAGCATCTACATTATTATTTCGATCCTACAATTGGTATCAAAGCAGGTCTCTGAAATACATATTCTCACGTATAAGTTTTTCTTGCTCACTTTGTCATTCTGAACTTTGAACTTTCTCATTTCGAACTTTGAACTTTCTCATTCCGAACTTTGAAATTTCTCATTATGAACTTTGAACTTTGTCATTCCGAACTTTGAACTTTCTCATTCTGAACTTTGAACTTTCTCATTCCGAACTTTGAACTTTCTCATTCTGAACTTTGTAATTCCGAACTTTGTGATTACGAACTTTTTCTACTAACAAGTTTGTGTGAAAAAAGTTGTTTTTAGTATGTAAGGAGTCAATGTTGGTTATATTGATAATATAAATCCTACAAGACCACCAATCATTGATGGTAATGACTATGAGTACTGGAGAGATCGAATGAAGACTTTCATTATCAATACTGTTGTGGACAACTTTGTTATGCTTACTAGTGATTATAAAATTCCTGATATGGAAGTTAGAACTTTCACTAACCAGGAAAAGCAAGAGTATCAACTTAATTATAAGGTACACAATACCTTACTTTGTTCAATGGCTAGAAATATATATAGCCAAATTTCTTATTGTGAAGCAGCTAACCGTATCTGGAAGAAGTTAGAGGTTACGCACATTGGAACTTCTAAATTGATCGAAACTAGGAGAGCTATGCTTAGAGCTGAATACCCTGGCTTCAATTTTCCTTATGGGGAACTAATCTGTAAAGTTCAACGGAGATTTATGACTATTGTCAATAGTTTACGGTCTATGGGAGAAAAAGGGTTAGATGATAAAGCACTTGTGGAAAAGATAATTGATATTATGCCTAATGAGTGGGAATCCAGAAGAACAGCTATAGATGAGAATAGGAAAGTGACTCAAATTTCTCTTGATGAGTAATTTGGGACTCTTCTCCAATATGAAACAAGAATGAAGAGAGATGCTGATAACATCAAGAAGAAAAATGGAAATGGTACTGTTGCTTTTACAACAACATCAAATCAGATGAAAGCTAAGACTCATGAGAGAGTAACCAGATCCAAGTCTAAGAAAGTTATTTTTTCCAATTCTAATCTAGTGAGAGTGAAGTCTCTGAAAATGAGTTAGAAAATCTTGCTCGAAGGATGAACAAGATAGTTGGCCAAAGAAGTTTCCAATCCAAGTATAAGAAGAAGGAAAGAAAAGATAGGAAAGATGGAGAAGTCACTTGTTATGAATGCAAGAGAGCTGGACATATTAGACCAGATTTCCCTTTGCTCAAAAAGAAAGAATGGAAATAAAGGCATTCAGACAGGAACATAAATAAGTATTATAAAGCCAAAGCTAAGAAAGTTTTGAAAGCTAATGACACCTGGAGTGCCAGTGGTGGTGACTCTTCAGATGAATCTTCTGATTATAAATCTTCAGGACAGATGAATCTTGGTCTTATAGCCAGACTACCTATTGACAATCATTGTTTTATGGATAAGGTACAAAATGCTGAATCATTGACCAATGTATCTTTAAATTCTAATGATAGTAAGTATTATAACTCCTCAGATGAAGAGTACTCTTCTGATGAAGAAAATACTTTACCTACTTATGATGAAGTTTCTAGGTTTGCTGAACTTCTTGAAATTGAGAATTACAAACTCAATAAGAAACTTGATAAGGAAAACTCTAGGAATAATATTCTTACAAAAGAGATATCAGATCTTTCTAAAGATCTTGATAAGAAAAATGTTGATTTTTAATGTATTTCAAAAAATCTTGAGGAAGTAAGTTCTCAGAGGAACAAACTTTCTAAAGAGTTAGAAAGAGTAATTTCTAAGAAAAATGTTTTCGAGCCTAGATCAAGTTCTAAAACTAATGATTTTGAAAATAAAAACATGGTTTTAAAACTCAAGTCCGAAATTTTTTCCTTAAAGAAGTGTTTATCAAACTTTACCCATGGTAAGGAAAATTTTGATAAAATGTATTCTCAAATACGAACTTTAAGAAATAAATCCGGATTTGGTTATACCCATGAAAAACCAACTTTTAGTAACAATTACATTGTTCCTCAAAGTACCCCATTTTGTACCAAGTGTCAATGTGGTGGTCACTGGGAAAAGAATTGTTCCTTAAACAAAACCCAATCTCTAGGATTTCATAAAGCTTATTTCTCTAAGAAGATGTTGGAACCTAAAGTTTTGTTATCTGGAAATCTCGGATCCAAACAAGTTTGGATTCTGAATGTCTAATTCTTTTCTTGATTTCAGGAAAATAAAGAGAGTACCAGTAGCAACACATGGTACATAGATAGTGGATGTTCCCGGCACATGACTGGTAACAAAAGCTATTTTGAAAAGATTATCAAAACGAAAGGAGGAAATGTAACTTTCGAAGATAATTCTAAGGGAGAGATTGTTGGTATTGGTAATATTGTTCTTTTAGGAAAAACATTGATTTAAAATGTTCTTTTTGTTAAGGTTCTTAAGCACAACCTCATTAGCATAAGTCAGTTATGTGATGAAGGTTACCTTGAGAATTTTAAGAATGATAAGTTCTTAGTTCACAATTCCAAGGAAGAATTTATTCTCTTAGCCAATAGGCAAGAGAATGTTTACACCTTAAATTTAGAAGACCTCAGAAGCCAAGATTTACCTTTCCTAAATGCAATGGAAGATCATTCCTGGTTATGGAATAGAAGACTAGGACACTGTAACCTTAGGAAATTATGTAAACTCTCTAAGAAGAAACTAGTTAAGGATCTACCGGAGCTTAGATTTGATTCTTCTAAAGTTTGTGATCCTTGTCAATATGGCAAGCAACATAAATATTTTTTTAAATAAATTGGTGAAGTCTCAAAAACTGATGCATTACAGTTAGTGCACATGGATCTTTTTGGTCCAACACAAACTGGAAGTATTGGAGGCAAATACTATGTGTTTGTTCTAGTTTATGATTACACTATATTTACATGGGATTATTTTCTAGCAAAGAAATATGAAGCTTTTTTTTTATTTCAAAAGTTTTAGAGCTCGTGTTAAAAATGAGAAAAACCTTCCATTGAAAACTATTCATAGTGATCATGGAGGAGAATTTCAAAATTCTAATTTTGAAACTTTTTGTAGTAGGAAAGGTATTACTCATAGTTTTTCAGCGCCTAGAACTCCTCAACAAAATGGTGTAGTTGGGAGAAGAAATAGAATTATTCAAGAGATAACTAGAACAATGTTGAGTGAATATTCTATAGCTAGACATTTCTGGGCTGAATCTGTAAGTACTGCTTGTTATACTATAAATCGAGTTTTGATTAGACCTTTTCTTAATAAAACTCTTTATGAGTTATGGAATGGTAGAAAACCGAGACTATCCTACTTCAAGGTTTTTGGTTGGAAGGTATTCATCCTGACTACTAAATATAACTTACATAAATTCGCACTAAAATCTGATGAAGGAATTTTCTTAGGTCACTCTACAACTTCTTAGGCTTATAGAGTTTTTAATAAAAATACTTGTACTGTTGAAGAAACAGTGCATGTAAAATTTGATGAGTCTGATCCTTTTGTTTTTAAATGATCTCAACCTACATCCTCGGATGTGTTTTCAAAAACTGATTTTCAACCCTTGATAGAAGATTCTTCTGATAAGGAAAATGTTCAAGAAGATACTTCTGAATTATTTACCCCAGAATATTTTCTACCCTATGTTGATGAACTGGTTTTTCAAAACCCAAATCAGGTGTTTCTTAAGAATCATCCCAGTGATAGTATCATTGGTGATGTAAATAAACCTGTAAGGACTATAAGTTCCTTAAGAAATGAAGTAGAACATCTAGCATTTCTTTTCCAGTTAGAACCAAAAATCACTGATGAAGCTTTAGGTGATGATGATTGGATCAAAGCCATGCAAGATGAACTAAATGAATTTGAAAGGAAAAAAGACTGGATCTTGGTTGAAAGACCTAAATAAACTTCTATTATTGGAGTAAAGTGGTTTTTCAGGAATAAATGTGATGAAAATGGAGTCATATTAAGAAATAAAGCTAGACTTGTTGCTAAAGGCTATAATCAGCAAGAGGGAATAGACTATGAAGAAACCTATGCTCCAGTAGCTAGACTTGAATCTATCCGTATTCTACTTGCCTTTGCAGCTTCTTTAATTTTAAACTTTTTCAAATGAATGTGAAATGTGCTTTTCTTAACGGTTATGTTCAACAGGAATTTTTTGTTGAACAACCTCCTGGTTTTGAAGATACAAAACATCCTGATCATGTTTTTAGACTTACCAAAGCTCTGTATGGTCTTAAACAAGCACCACGAGCATGGTATGATAGACTCACAAGATTTTTGCTTCAAAATAACTATGTTAAGTGAAATGCAGATCCAACCCTTTTTATAAATAAAGATAAGAAAAATGTTTTGATTGCTCAAATTTATATTGATGACATCATATTTTGTTCAACTCACCAATCCTTAACTGACTCTTTTATAAGTCTAATGAAATCTGAGTTTGAAATGAGTATGATGGGTGAGTTAAAGTTTTTCCTTGGTTTTCAAATTTCTCAAAAACTAGAAGGAACCTACATATATCAACATAATTATATTAAATATCTTCTCAAAAAGTACGGTTATGACAACACTAAGAGTATAAGTACGCCCATTGGTACCTCAAATTCTTTGGATCTTGATGAAGCTGGGAAACCAGTAGATCAAACATCTTTTAGAGGTATGATAGAAAGTTTACTTTACTTAACAGCTAGTCGACCATACTTAATGTTCTCAGTATTCTTATGTGAAAGATATCAATCCAATCCTAAGGAATCTCACTTTAAGGTAGTAAAAAGAATTTTTCACTACCTTAAGGGAACCATGGATCTAGGATTATTTTATACTTCTTGAAATGATTTTGTTTTAAAATGATTTTTTGATGCTGACTTTGGTGGATGTAGAATGGATAGAAAAAGTACATCCAGAACTTTTCATTTCTTAGGAGATTCGTTAGTTTCTTGGTCTTGCAAGAAGCAACATTCTGTTGCACTTTCCACTACAGAAGCTGAATATGTAGCAGCTGGAAGTTGTTGTGCTCAAGTGTTGTGGATGAAACACACACTCACAGACTATGGCTTGAGTTTTACTAAAACTTAAATATTGTGTGATAACACAAGTGCCATTGCCCTAAGTAAGAACCCTGCACATCACTCTCGTGAAAAGCACATAGATATTAGGCATCACTTTCTTAGGGATCACACACTAAAAGGAGATATTATTCTTCAGTTTATTGGAACACAAGATCAACTTGCTAATATTTTCACAAAACCTTTACCTTCTGATATATTTTAATACATTAAACAGAAGTTAGTAATGATAACCGTAAGGTAATCTTTCCTAATTAACTTTCTGTTGAAAAAGTCTCCTTACAATAATAAACTCCTTTTCATAGGGGGAGTACATTTTATTGTTAGAATTACTCAGTTTTTCAAATTTTGTTTTCAAACTTTTTGAAAATAAAATTCTGGAATGGGAATTTCCGGAACTGAAATTTTCCAGAATGGATATTTTCTTATAGAAAACTTGTGGAATAGAAGTTTTTGAATTGAAAACTTCCGGAATGGAAAATTTCGTTTTAGTGTTTCCATAACAAGATTTTTGTACCGAGTCTTTCATAATGAGCTTTTAGTATTCAAACTTTTGTAATGAAATTTTCGTACTAAAATCCTTATTATGTTTTTTCATTCTGAGTTTTCCGTATTGAGATTGTTTTTCGTAGTGTGTTTTGCAAAACAAATTTAAATATTACCCATTACGAATAATCCTCCTAATCCAATCCGAATGGTATGATTTCCTACTCAAGTTTTCGTAATCATAATTTACTTTCTGGTGTTTTCTTATAATTTTTTCGGATTATAGTTTTCTTAAATCTTTGTTTTAATAAAAACCTCAAAATATCGGATCCAAGTTTTCTTGAGAATTGGTTTTCAACCGTCAGATCTGATCTCAGTTTTTTTACAACCGTTCGATCAACCAAGGAAGATAAACTGTTATATTGTTTCCTATATAAAGGGGATCCCAAATGGTCGTCCCACATCGGTTTTTCAAGCTCCAGCGTCCCGAAGCTCTGCCTCTCTATTTTAAGACCGTTCTGATCTTCAACATTCTCTGTTCGGAACTTCTCAGAAATCATCAGATTCGAATGTCTCTGGAAGAAGCCTCTCAAGAAATGTCTTCCTCCAAGCCAATTTCTAAGTGGTTAGTATATATAGAAAGGTTGTTTCATCCTGATTTCTTCAACAAGTATGATTCTCTTATATCCAAGAATATTAAGCTTAACGTATGGGAAGATGTTGATGTGTCCAAGCCCAAAAATCAAGATGAAGTTTATTCGGATTTGCTTATAGAATTCTTTGAGACAGTTTCCTTCTATAAGGAAGATGGCAGGGATAAATTATCATTTAAGTCTTATGGCAAGACTTATAAGCTTTCTTATGTCAAAGCAGATAGCTTGGTAGGGCTGACATGTGAAGGAGAAGCCGAGTTCATTTCTCATGTTTTTCCGGGTTCAAAGGGAAGCTTCGACAAGGAAAAGGCTTTGGAAACTCTCGGACTGTTATATGATAAGGCTCTGATGATTTCTACTCTGTCTACAAATTTTCAGATTCGAGAATTATGGGTACAAGGTATTATCGTACCGATGAAGGGTGACAAAGATAGTCTGAAGAAGAGCGAGATCTACATCCTAGATTTTCTGATAAATCTGAGGAAGTTTAATCTCATGAAACACATTCTTATTACCCTTGAGAATGTTAAGAAAGGGAATATGAGAGATCATATCATAATGTATCTATAAATCATCTCGAAATTAATAGTTCAATGCCTTGAGTGTTTTAAGGAGGATTGAAAGTCTAAGCCAAGAGTTAGCAAAATTATGTTGGTGAGTGATGGTACCCTCAAAAGGATGGATGTAGCCTTCGACAAAAAGACTGGTCAGTTTGTTGATTTACCTGCTCAAGAAGAAGCGGTTCTGAAAGTTGATGAACCTGAATCCTCTAAGCCAGTGAAGAAGAGAAAGTTGAAAGAAGTTGAGGTTGAATTAGAGAATCCCAAATCTAAGGAAGCTCATTCCGCACCTCCAAAACCGAAGAAGAAGAAAGATTACCCAGATGAGGTAGTTGCTAAGTGAAGGGAAATCAAAGAGAAGAGAGTGCAAGGGGAGCCTCAGTTTGGCTTGGATCCTATGGAGGCTAAGGCCTTGAAAGAAAGAACAACAGATGAACTAGAAAAACAAGTGAAAGAAAATAAGCTTAATAAAAAGATGTCTGAAGATGAGGTGGTTCAGACTTTGTTAAAGTTTACTGAGATGCCTCCGGAAACATTCTTGTTCCGAAATCATTTTCTTTGGAATCTCTACTTGAGAATCTAGGAAGAAACTTTGTCATTTAGGAAGAGGTAGTTTCTAAGCCTATTGAGGAAGTTGAGCAGATTGAGCAAGTTGAAGAGGAAGAAGCAGTTGCTGAAGGTAGTGGTGAGACCGGAGATGTTTTGAAGCATGTAGATAATTATAAGGGGACACCTTCGGAACATTTGTTGCTCCGAACATCAGAAGCTGAGTCTTATAAGTTAGTTACTCCAGGGAATTATGATGAGAAATGATAACAAGAACTAGTTTATCATGCAGAGGAAGAACAACTTCTACATGACATTGCTCAAATGGAGAATGTAGAGGATGTTGCTCAAAAAGTTGCTGATGATGAAGACAATGTTGTTCAAGTTTCAAATAGTGAAATGAAAACTCCGGAAGAGGACTCCATTCCAAAAAAGGACAAGGGAATGCAACTCATTGTTGATACCCCGAGATCAGTGGCTGTAAATAGAAGGGAAGTTGGTAGTTCCTCAAAGAGAAAGCTTGAGAAAAATAAAGAATAAAATTCTCCAAGAAAAGTCTCGGATTCGGAGTCATCTTCATTGGGGCATGAATTTGTTTTTCAGTCATTAAAGAAGTTGGTAGGTTCTATTCCGACTTTCTCAAGTATTGATTCAAGATGCCAGATGCTTCAACACACTTTAAATCAGAAAACAGACTCTGTATCCATGGTTATGGACAAATGTGTTGAGATAGAGGCTCAGTTCAAAACATTCTTTGTCGGCTATGAATCCCACAAAAGATCTTTCAAGAGGATGACTAGTTGGTCGAGGAAGACTGTAGAAGAGATGAGACTCTTTGATGAATTCCAAGATAATGTGAAGGATGGCTTTGAGACAGAAGACAGGAAGATAAATGAACTTACTTCATCCTTTGAAGAAAAATTGACAGATGAAAAGAATTTCCGGATTCAAGAAGTCATAGATCTGAATGGGAAGTTGAATTCTGTTGCTCAGAACTGGAGGAATAAAAGGGATCGTCGGATTGAGTTTGAAGAAAATTTGTTAAATCAAGAACAAATCTTGAAGGCTCAGGAAGAAAATCTTAAAGCCCAGGAAGAAAAGATTAAAGCTCAAAGTGCAAGAATTATTATGTTAGAGAAGCAAGCCGAGGAAGACCATAAAGACCTGAAGAAGATAAAGACTATTCTTAAGGGTCTCATGGCGAAGTAAAAAGATCCAAAATAGACAAATCTGATCTTTAGTTGTATCTTAATTTCCTTGTTTTTGAATTTTCAAACGTAATGAAAATTGTTCTTGCTCGTCTCTTTTGTTGTTGCTACTAATTTTTTAGGTACTTTGTTATATTTTCCATTCCATCGAATTCTTTTTGAAAATCACAAAGGGGGAGAAGGAAAATAACCCTAACAAAAGGGGAAAAATAAAAATAACCTTAAAAAAGGGGTGAGAAAGAAAAATAACTCTAATAGAGTTTATCTAAGGGGGAGTTTTTCATTAAATAAGACATTCTTATTCTTAATGAAATATCATTCCGGAAATCTAGAATATGATCCTTAGAGTTTCGAAGCCTAAGGGGGAGTTAGTCGTATTCATAAACATCCATAATCAAAGGGAGATAAGCCTTAATGTTTTCTTTTTCTCAGACTTTCTTTTTCATAAGGATGTTTGTGCTTTCCAAAAAGGGGGAGATTGTTGAGTCAATAAGGTTTTCCTTATGACTTTTCCATTCCTTCTTGTTTTGAAAATCAAAAAAACCTTATCTTTAAGGAAAATTGCTTTTGTAAGGAAAATCGCTTTTATAAGGAAAATTTCTTTTGTAAGGAAAATCGATTTTATAAGGAAAATTGATTTTATAAGGAAAATCGCTTTTGTAAGAAAAATTATCCTTATCACATTTTCATTATCTATATCCATATTTTTCTTATGTATAAGAATCAGATTCATTTCTATATTTCCGGAATCGTTTAAAACGTTGATATGAAGCATTCTGTTTTAGGCTCTGAATTCTGGATATGAACTCTGATAAAGTTCTACTCCAAATTCTGGATACGAACTCTGATAAAATTCTTCTCCGAATTCTGGATACGAACTCTGATAAAGTTCTACTCCGAATTTATTTAGACTCCGAACTTTCATTTTGCTTAAACTTTTATAATTTTCCTACTCTTTTTTATTCTTCTTACACTCCGAACCTTCACTCCAAATCTTCACTCCTAACTTTCACTCCAAACTTTTGTGTTAGAATTAAAATGATGTCGTACATTCTGTTACAATTGTTTTATTATAAAAACGATGTCATCTATTCTGTTACAAACTAACAGTTGGTTATGTTAGACGTGTACAGGTCCCTCTGATTTTTAAGGAAAATATGACCATTGGAAAGGAGGCCGACCGAACCTAAAAATTGGAGCTCATTTGAACGAGCTCAAAACAACTTCTTCGACATTGTTCACACATGCTGTTGAAGTGATTTCTAGAGAGAGAGGCTCTTATTAACTCTCAAGTATTCGTGCGACTTTGAATGTTGGTGATTACATTCGAGGACTTCCGGGGATAGGACGACAGAGGTGCCGACTACCTTGAAGTTCGAGGGCTTCCTTGATGAGGAAGACAGAGGTTGCCAACTACCTTGAGGTTGAGGGATTTCGGGGATAGCTAGACAGAGATTCTGATCTTCATATCGAGGGCTTACCCTGGTGTGGGTAAGACAGACTTTCTTGAAAGTATAAATCAATAGACCTTTATCCAAGGTTGTTGGACACCCTTCCCTTTGGGTTAAAAGACTTATATCTTGTTAATTGTAGTTTTACTACTTGTTTGTTTCCACTGCATATTGTATTGGAAGGAAAGTATAACTTTCTTATACTTCCTTACTTGTACTCTGTTTCATTTAGATTCTATACGCTTTAAGGTATAATCTCATATTGTAATCTTTAGTTAAGTTTCAGTTTCCGGATCCATATTTCCGGAACCTACATTCATAATCTCTTTCCAGTTTTAAGCAAGTACATAGAACTTGAAGTTTATAACTTCATTCCATATTCCAATTTTTCAATTGGTGTTAGAGGTGTTGTGAATTTTCTTAGTTTAACTTTGTTAAACTTAGATCTTTTCACTGTTTAAAGAATTTTTAAAGTATACAATTCACCCCCCTCTTGTATATTGAGCATCTACATTATTATTTCGATCCTACAACGACATGGCCCGAAGGGCGTTCCCGATCTCCATGGGATGGGACAAGTTCCCAGGTATCAAAACTGACACATGGGAATGATTTACCCAAAATAGTAAACACAAAACAACTAACAAGGTAAATAAACTAAAACTGAAATAGAAAATCAAACTGGACCTTAAACAAAATCAATTTTAATGATTTACCACTTGAACCAACATCCAAAAAGTAACATCATGGAAAGAAACTACAACATTAACTCAAACCTCCATGCAATAAGAGAGGTGCGACATCCACACGTCATAAACGCTAACCTGCGTGAGAAGACCATCAATGACCAACCACAATCCCTGAACATGATGCCTCAACATGGAATACACAGAGAAAAAGTACTACATACACCCAAAGGTGTATGTAGGATGTGAGTAAAGAGCCTAGTAGGACGTCACCCAATAAGAAGGTTCCACACATAATTATTAAATGACAAATACATTTTCAATATTAACTAAAGAAAAGAAACAAATGCTTGAACAGTTTAAAAGAAATCGGAATTAAAGAAAGCAGTTTCAAATGGAACAAATTAAATTAAAACACATGCACCATTATTTTTTTAAAATAACCAATATTTCACACCAACAAGCGTAAAGTAACCAATGAGCACTAATATGGGAGAGGCTGCATGGGTATCAGCTATATTGGGTCCCTAGATCTTCTTGTCTCGGTGAAACGTGGCTTAGAAGGCCACGACCCTCATAAAACGTGACTTAGAAGGCCACGAACCTCAGAAAATGCAGCTTAGAAGGCCAAAAACCTCAAAAGGCATAAGTTTAGTTAGTGTTTCAATCGCCAGTCCTACCAGTTAAATCGGGTGGAGTCACCTCTAGAACACCAACCCACTAGTCTAGTCCACCCTCCAAGATACCCAGGCTTCCTGCTTTATGCTCAAGTGGTTCAGAGTTCATGTCGTATGTTGTATTCATACACTCAAACCAAAAACGACACTACAGACGCCAAAACCACTATTTGGACACACAAAAGCCATTATAAATAATACACAAACTAAAATATTCCAAAACTCAATCTACATTTCTTACACAACCAATTAAAACCAATATGTGGTCAAAGAAAGAATTTTCATGGTCAAACTAACTATTTAAAGAATTTATTATACAATTTCAACATGTGTCGCATGTCTTTAAACACCAAAAATCCACCCAAATACTCATTTAAGATAGCACACATACAGACGCTACACCAAAACACCAATTTCACCCACCCACAAATTCTCTAAAAATAACAATAATAAAAATAATAATAATAGTAATAATAATAAAAATAATAATAATAATAATAATCATATGAATTCCAAGAATCTTTAAACAACTCAATTAAAACAATTTTCTATCCTTAATAACTATTAAATAAAATGTTTAATATTTTAATAAACAAATTTTTGAAAATCTGAACATTGATTTGAACACAAAAAAACAACCCAGCCCTCTTTTTAGAATCAAATGTACACTAATGCCATAAAAAAATTGCATCCTTTGCAAAACTTAATAAGCCAGGTGAACAATTTATAAAACTCTAATAATCAGCTCCACATGAGTTTTCACATAAAACCATACTCATATCGCATAAACGCATTACTAATAAATCAAAGCATATGAGATCTCAATAAAAAACAACAATTTCGCAAAAATCAATGTAATGAAATATTACACTGAACTAATTAAACATGCAAATTATTTCATCGGAGAATAATTATATGCGGAACCACCTACCACGATGTCGAACCCCGAAAATTGATGTGAAATCTTCAAATTCTAGATCGAAACATCAATTTCGCGCTGTTTTCACTGCTAGGAACCTCGCGCGAACACAAAAAACATGAATTTAGATAAAAAACTTCATGTTAGAACCATAAAATAAGAGCTCATACCTTCTGAAAAAATATATATAACTCAAATACTAAGGGGATATACTTATCCGAAATGGGGGCAGGGAAGGTCCGATGGCTGGACCAAGGTGCGGCATGACATGTTGTCTTTCGGGAACAGACAGTGCACCATGGGGGGTGTAAGGTGGTCGGTCGGGGGTGTTGCAGTCGCCGAAGGGATCAGAAGAGGGTTTTCCATAAGAGAAACTGGAGTGGGGGGTCACAATGTCCGAAGAGGGAGGCGGCGACGAGAGGTCGGGATGAGGGGCTTGGTGCGATGGAACGAGTCCAAGAAAGAGGGGGCTTGGCGCGACATAGTGGAGGAGGGTAATGGGGGTTTGACGGCTAGCTGTGGAGGGGGTGACAGTGCGATGGGGAGGGCGAGCCATAGAAGAGTGGGGTACAGCTGCTCAGGGGAGTGGGGCATGCGCCTGTGCGACGAGGCTGGCCGGGAGGCGCTTAGACACCAGCGGCGAGGTGCAGCACACAGGATGGCAGCGGCACGATGGGATGGGACTGGCTAGGAGAGGCCGAAGCGGTATCAGATGGAGGTTGGCCAAGGGCATAAGGCGGATGCATGTAGGGTTTGGGGGGGTTCTGCAGCGTGACACCATGAAGGGGAAGGGGGTCTGATGAGAGAGAGTGAGGGGAGGGATAAGAAACAAAAAAAAGAATAAAAAAAACCCTAAAAAACTAAAAGAAAATAAAAATAAAAATATGATTATTGATAAAAATAGTCTTAAACTAAAACCATACTAATAATAATATTATTATCAGTAAAAAAAACTTATTAAAAAACCTATTAATCTATTAACACATTTATCTCATTTTATTTTTATTTTTATTCTTCCAAACATTGAATTTTATTTCACCGTTATTAACTCAATTTATTTAGTTAACTGAACAACGGGCATGTCACACAGCGACGCTGGTGAAGTCTTACGACATTTCAATTATGCTTCATCCGTGCGTCGCATGTTGTTGTGCCCCGAAAAGAAAAAATCATTTATCAATAAAAACATCAAATTCAACTGAAACATAGCTCACATATCGACGGAAAATTTCGAATCCAAATAAAATAAAATAAAATAAATTATATTAACTTAATTTAATTTTTAACAATAATAATAAATGTTGCAACATTAATAACGACTTAATTAATTACTATCATTTTATTTTTTTAACATAACTAATACCAATAATAATAATATTCTCATACAATACTATTATTATCATCATCGAGGAAATTTCTTAAATTTTACTAAAACTTATTATTTTTATTTTATTTCCATTTAATTATTCATTAAACTTTATATGTCATCTTTGATCACCGAGCAGTCCGTGTGGTAAACGGGGCGAGGTCACGTGGTGACTCGGACGATAACGCACAGCTTCGACCACAGTGCACTGGATGCTGTCAAGGAAAAAACACTCATTTATCAACACCAATGTGCAAACCCCAGTCAGGCTCAACCTGCATTTCATATAAAAAGAATAATAATAATTAGAAGTAGATAAAATTATAAGATAAAAAAATAAAAATTAGAAACATGACACAAGACAAATTCTGGGTGTGAAAGCTTCACTAATTAATAAATACATAAACTAATCAACATTTAATTGATATGTTATAACATTATTGGGTTCATTAAAGGACTTTTTGATGGGTTTAAGAGATTCAATTTTATTGTTTTGGTACCATTTTCTCCTTTGGTTTTCATGATTCTTTTACGTGTATTAATATATGGATGTTTGTTTGAAATGTGGTTAAACATAAAAAATTGTTAATATAAATTATTAGTGAAATTAAAGAGATATAAATGATCTTATAATGATTCTTGTTATATACCCTGAGGTTGACTCATTCGATGAGTTAATGATAAATGCTTGGATTTGGCTTGATGATTTTGTGAACAATAAACTTGTTTCTTATTATTATTTCATATTAGTAATGTATAAGGATTACAAAACATTAAACAAGATAAAATACATATATTATGATCTAGTTCAACCATTGAAAAGGTTTTAAGACCATTATTGAAGATACTGATGAAAATTGAAAACCCTTCTTCCTTGAGTGTGATAAATTAACAAATCTTGGACGGTGTTTGCATTTATTGAATTAAATGAGGAGAAAAAGAGATATTATGATGAAATATTCCCTTATCATAATGAAAATATAGTACATGTAAGGTAATGTAATTATCATGGAATTTGGATGAGGTTAGGTGATAATAGAGAAACGAAAATAATAAAACATGAAAAGTAATTTGAATGAAAAAGGAATTGAGGTTCACCTCTTGAATAATCCTCCTTGACAAACTCTTTAAGACCATTGTTTTTTTCCTTTTGGTGTGACCAGAAGGTATTTTACGTGGGTATAGGGATTTGGAAGATTATTTTTCAGAATTTAGGCCAGGATTTATGCTTGATTGGTGTGGGAGGAAGAGGGGGTGATGAGTGGTTTATATAGTGGAGGGGAGAGGGGATTTCTCTATATTATATTCATTAATTTTTTATTTCTCCACAAGAAAAGGAATAGTGAGTCATCCATGACAGGAATAGTAATTATATAATGTGAATCCAAATTATTTGGGATTATAGTAGAGGAACATCACACATGACACTATAATTAGTGTATTTAGATTTCTTTATAAATTATGTTATTTCACAATTCATAAAAAATTCAAGTATTTCATAAAAATACCAAAAATTCACCCTAACCACTTTTTGACTTGTAGAATCCAAAAATGATGTAAATTTTTCAAAAATAATTTTCTATATATGATTAATTAATTATTAAATTAAAATAATTATTTAATGAAAAAATATAAACACTTAAAATATTCATCTTCATTTTTAAGGTGCCGAAATTTATTTATAAATTAATGGTTATGGATACCATTCATAAGATTTATATTACTATTCATAAGGGTAAGTTACTATTAATAAGGTTGGTTACTATTCATAAGGGTTTGATACTATTCACCAAAAATTAATTTAATTTTACCAGACTCTAGATATAGCATCCAGCCTCTTTCATTACGTTTTACAAAACCGAGGATCTTTAAGGTTTAGTGTCTTGGAAATCAGGAACTTTAAACATGAAAACATAAAACATTCTTCTAAAACACTTGAAAGGCTTCTCCTCATGTTCATCCTAGGTTCATTACTGCATCACATAACCTGGGAGCATACATCAAAAGAAAGGGTGAGCAAAAAGCCCAGTAAGGAAAACAAGAGAAACATTTTACATGTGAACTTGAGATACTTCAATAAGGTCATGAAAAAGAACTTTAAGGCATGAGAATGAAATAAGGAGGCATATCATAATAAAAATAACATTTTTCATAACTTGAAAATGTGGGTACATCATTTAACATAGACAATCATGAACATATCACCAAGGTCCATACCCAAGGTGTCATTTGAAAATTACCAAGGTAATTCACCAAGGTATCGTGAAAATTATAATCTCTAGTGGTTACATCATTACCCAATGCATTGGAGCTCTATCAGGGAGCACCCTTAAATTTGCCTTTATTATCATGTGAGCCACATATATCATCATCAAACATTTCATAAATAACCCATATAGAATAAAATAAATGGGTTTCATTTCATAATCATAACGTTTTAAAAACTGCTTTAAAGACATGATCTTTACATCACTTTAAAACCCACAGAAAAGGAAGGTGGGTCTCATGTATGTAAATCCCAGAATTTAAAATAGAACATTTTGGTATATATGTGAATACCCCTTTAGAAGAAAGAGCTTTGAGTATTCACTTAATAATATAAAATAACTTTAGAAAAAGAGAGAGACATTTTGAGACGGAAATTCTGCAGCATAACGGCTATGTTACGAGGTTTTAGAAGACATTAAAAAGAGAGGTAAAATGGGTCAAACATTCATAAATGACCCATAAAATAGTATATGCACAGAATAAGAAGGATACATGATCATGTTAATTAAATTTAAAGGAAATAACATTTGAAATGAAAAACATGGAAGGAAGACAAAAATTAGATTTCTCTTATGAAAGTTTGGCAGCCTAACAGCATTACTTAAACTTCAACAAAAATGATTTGAAAAGATCAAATAGGGTCTCTCATCATGTGAACATAAGAGTTATGTATGATAGATATAGAGATAATTCCCCAACATAACAAAAGGAACTTGAAAGAATTGACATGAAGGTAGAACTTCAAAACGAGAAGGGTGAAGAACCACTTAAAAATTCGGCAGCTTAATGGCGCCACTTAAAACATCAAAATACTGAATTGAAGAGATCAAATTTGGTCTCTCATCATATGAACATAAGAGTCCAGTATGATAGATATATAGATCATACCCCAACATAACAAAAAGTAACTTGAAATAATTGAAATGAAAGTAGAACTTCAAAACGAGAAGGGTGAAGAACCACTTAAAAATTCGGCAGCCTAACGACGTCACTTAAAACTTCAAAATACTGAATTGAAGAGATAAAATGGGGTCTCTCATCATATGAAAATAAGAGTCCAGTATGATAGATATAGAGATCATACCCCAACATAACAAAAATGAACTTGAAAGAATTGACATGAAAGTAGAACATCAAAACGAGAAGGGTGAAGAACCACTTTAAAATTCGGGAGCCTAACGGCACCACTTAAAAGATCAAAATACTGAATTGAAGAGATAAAATGGTGTCTCTCATTATATTATCATAAAATATAAGTATGATAAATTTAGATATCAAACCCCAACATAATAAAAAGGAACTTGAAATACTTTACATGAAAATAGATCTTGAAAAATGAGAAGGGAGAAAGAATCTGTTACAAAAATTTCGGCAGCCTAACGACGCCACTTAAAACTCCTTAAAAAAAATAATGAGAGTAAGAGGGGATCTCTCATTATATGAACATGAAAAGGGCAGTAAGAGGAGTATAAAATAACATCCTCCAACATAAGAACATGGAGCATAAAAGGAATGACATAAAAGAGATTACTTGAAATGAAAGAGAGAGGTCGGATCCCTTACCTTAAAACATAACTCTTAAAACTCAAAGGTTGGGACCTTGAGGGCTTGGGGGCACCATGGGAGGACTCCTTGGGAGGTAATGAGACCAGAACTTCGTTGGGGGAGAGTGGGGAGTCGAATGGATGAGAGGATGTCTTGGTATTTATAGGGAAAGTGAGGGGACAAGGCATTAATGGCAAAGGGACACCTCATTAGTGGTTTTGGAAAAACCATGGGCTTGCCCATGGTATTTTCCCATGGTATTGTCCACTTAGGACACCTCATACCTTATCTCACTATTCATAATTCGAACATATTGATTACAAACTTAATACATCATTTAATGATGTCATTAAACACCCGTAACTTAAAAACTGTAGTTTCACTATTCATCGAAAATTCAACTTTCTCAAAATAATCCCAAAATTTCACCTTAACCAAAAATCAACGCTCTGATAAAAATATGAACTCCATTTTATAAAAATAATTTTCTAAATATTTTTAATTTAATTTATAAATAAAAACACTATTCACCGAAAATTCATTTTTTTCCAGAAAAAAACCCCAAAAATTACCATAGCATAATATCAGTGCTCTGAGTTCAAAAATAAAATCCGTTTTATAAAAATAATTATCTAAATATTTTTAATTAAATTTTTAAATAAAAAACACTATTCACCCGAAAAAACTAATACTTGAAAAATGATTTATGAAACTGTTATTTAACCATTTTATTGAATCACATTACTTAATCAAGGTGCCTAGATTATATTAATACTTTCTTTAAGTGAGATTACTAATCCATTTGGACACATTACTAATCCTAATCATAAAATCACTATTCATAATTTACTATTAATCAAAAATTAAGTTGATCTTATTAGACTCTAAATTTCTTACTGAACATAATTGTAGAAGACCCTTTTTCGAAAATCATTACACATTTTTAATTATTTAAGGTTTACACAACCATTTTTAAAATATCTTTTTTCTAAAATTAATCAAAAATATGAATACTATATTTATCTGTTCATTTAAAAATTCATAAACTTCATCATAAGAAGAAATCCCAATTTTTATTTAAAACAAAGGATTACACAAGGCAGTTACGGTCTCCTTACATAGCCCCTTATCAAACCAGCATAGGACCTAAGTGTAAGGTGTGCTAAGGTGAGAGAATCCGAGGGAGGCTCGGCCATCATCGCACGAGTAGTAATTTCTATCAGTTTGAACTTCTCGCGAAGGCGATCCCGTTATAGCTTTCTACGATGAAGTTCATCTTGGGTTTGGTCTAGAGCAAAGCCCAGTGGTGCTACCTCCTTCCCAAGTTCTGTTAGATGGGCTTCGATTGGTCCAAGACTACTGGGTGAGGCCATCGAATCTTCTTTCTATATTAATTAACCAAGATTACTTGTATTTAGAGACAATAATCAAAACGTTTAGTTTCTAGTGGTCATATTGACCAATGGTCATATAAGAGTCAAAAACCAACAATATCATTTTAATTATACTCATGTTATCAAATGAAACATTTTTGTTGAGTATAAAAAATAAAATAACACATAAAATTAGGAAACAAGATTTATTCAAAATTTCAGGTTGTTACAATCTTCCCCCCTTAAGAAATTGCGTCCTCGCAATTTTTTTAAAATTAGGTTTTGAAATTTCATTGAAAGTCCCACATCGGAAAAGGAGTCAGTAAAACTATTACTTTAAAAGAAAGAAAGGGAAGTACGAAGGTCGCCCGAGTTAGCCCACACTAGGATTCCATGTAGGAAAACATGGATATGGAGGAGAAAACAAAGGGTCAAGTTCTAAGGGAGAGTGACAGAGAACGTGATTAGGAGAAAGTTAACCATAAGAAAATCCCAAACTTATGATGTGTGTAAACAATCTTTGATTACCTAGTAGGAAATGTAAACCAACAACGTTTTTTGTTTTACGTTCCTTTTCATAATTTTGAGGAATTCATTTACAACATAGAACAAAAACATAAGGAAATATATGTACCTTCATGTAGAGTTTCACCCTTTAATAAGTTTCTACAAAAACTAATCTTTTCTCCCAAACGATGAGCATTCAAAACTACTTGGTCTCATCAAAACACAAGAATCATCATATAGAGAATCACATAATCCACAAAAGATTAACTATCTATTTCTTCTATCTTTAAACATTATCCCAAAAACAGAAAGGGTAAGGTTAAACAACTATTCAAAAAGGAATAATCCCATAGGAATGGAAACTAATTTTAAATCTTCAATGTTCCATGGTAATACCCAAAGTTCATCATAGAACATCCCATAAATAACGGTCCTTAAAATTCCTCAAAATAAACCAAACTAAGATTGAAACCCAAATACAAGAAGGATTTGATAACATAGTCTTCCAAAATAAACTTCATTGTTCATCTCCAAACAACATCAACCACTCCTAACATCTTATAACAAAATTATCTAAACTAAACATATTTTACCCAAGATAGGTTAATCATTCCCATAAGTAACCTAAATTACTATAAGTCCACCATAAATTCATCAATTCTTCAAAATATAAGTCAACCTTACTCCTCAATGAAAATACCGTAGTAATCTATTTACCTCAATCATATAGGGTCCCTAAAATAGTGAAGGTATTCCAAAATAATAATATTTTTTTAACCCCCTAATCATCTCTGTCATATTAATATGACAATCATCACATTTCCTATCACATTGGTTTTTGGTACATGTTCTTCCATTTCCCGCCATTAACTAAGAAAAGAAACTATAATTAGGGGCTTTTTTACTTAGCTAATAATCATGAAAAGGAAACTTTAAGTATAAAAGGATTAACATGTAGAATAAAAGTATATCCTAACTTGTGATCCCCTAGGTTCAAATCTAGGTTATCCATGATCATATATTCTTATGTGAATCTTTATTTTTTTTATCCTTGTTCCTTTAATAATGGTTCATATTAAGCTTATAAATTTACCAAAGAATATCCCCCGGGAGTGTCGTAACCAAGAGTGCAGTAAGGCTCGTTGTCGTGTACCAGTTCCTGTTCGAGTCTAGCTCAAAGCGGTGTTTTTAGGTTTTACCCCTATGTACATCTGTGCCAGAGCCACCTCTACCTGCTCGTATCCAGACAGGGATGTATTTGCTTGGAAACCCCTTACTCAATACTCACCAAAATACCAGGAATATTTCCTATATTTAAACTTTTCTATAGGTTTCTTCCTAGATTTTTCATATCCTAATTTCCACAAATAACTAAACCATCCTTTGATACCAACTATATCATCCAGCCTCTTTCATTACGTTTTAGAAAACCGAGGATCTTTAAGGTTTAGTGTCTTCGAAACCAGGAACTTTAAACATGAAAACATAAAACATTCTTCTAAAACACTTGAAAGGCTTCTCCTCATGTTCATCCTAGGTTCATTACTGCATCACATAACCTGGGAGCATACATCGAAAGAAAGGGTGAGCAAAAAGCCCAGTAAGGTAAACAAGAGAAACATTTTACATGTGAACTTGAGATACTTCAATAAGGTCATGAAAAATAACTTTAAGGCATGAGAATGAAATAAAGAGGCATATCAAAATAAAAATAACATTTTTCATAACATGAAAATGTGGCTACATCATTTAACATAGACAATCATGAACATATCACCAAGGTCCATCCCCAAGGTGTCATTTGAAAATTACCAAGGTTATTCACCATGGTATCATGAAAATTGTAATCTCTAGTGGTTACATCATTACCCAATGCATTGGAGCGCTATCAGGGCGCACCCTTAAATTTTCCTTTATTATCATGTGAGCCACATATATCATCATCAAACATTTCATAAATAACCAATATAGCATAAAATAAATGGGTTTCATTTCATAATCACAACGTTTTAAAAACTGCTTTAAAGACATGATCTTCATATCACTGTAAAACCCACAGAAAAGGAAGGTGGGTCTCATGTATGTAAATACTAGAATTTAAAATAGAACATTTTGGTATATATGTGAATACCCCTTTATAATAAAGAGCTTTTAGTATTCACTTAATAATATAAAAGAACTTTAGAAAAAGAGAGAGACATTTTGAGACGGAAATTCTGCAGCATAACGGCTATATTACGAGGTTTTAGAAGACATTAAAAAGAGAGGTAAAATGGGTCAAACATTAATAAATGACCCATAAAATAGTAGATGGATAGAATAAGAAGGATACATGATCATGGTAATTAAATTTCAAGGACATACCATTTGAAATGAAAAACATGGAAGGAAGAAAAAAATTAGATTTCTCTTATGAAAGTTCGGCAGCCTAACGACGTTACCTAAACTTCAACAAAAATGATTTGAAAAGATCAAATAGGGTCTCTCATCATGTGAACATAAGAGTTAAGTATGATAGATATAGAGATAATTCCCCAACATAACAAAAGGAACTTGAAAGAATTGACATGAAAGTAGAACTTCAAAACGAGAAGGGTGAAGAACCAATTAAAAATTCGGCGGCCTAACGGCGCCACTTAAAACTTCAAAATACTGAATTGAAGAGATCAAATGGGGTCTCTCATCATATTAACATAATAGTACAGTATGATAGATATAGAGATCATACCCCAACATAAAAAAAAGGAACTTGAAATAATTGACATGAAAGTAGAACTTCAAAACGAGAAGGGTGAAGAACCACTGAAAAATTCGGCAGCCTAACGGCGCCACTTAAAACTTCAAAATACTGAATTGAAGAGATCAAATGGGGTCTCTCATCATATGAACATAGGAGTCCAGTATGATAGATATAGAGATCATACCCCAACATAACAAAAATTAACTTGAATGGATTGACATGAAAGTAGAACTTCAAAACGAGAAAGGTGAAGAACCACTTAAAAATTCGGCAGCCTAACGACACCACTTAAAACTTCAAAATACTGAATTGAAGAGATCAAATGGGGTCTCTCATCATATGATCATAAAATATCAGTATGATAAATTTAGAGATCATACCCCAACATAATAAAAAGGAACTTGAAATACTTTACATGAAAATAGTTCATGAAAAATGAGAAGGGAGAAAGAATCCGTTACAAAAATTTCGGCAGCCTAACGACGCCACTTAAAACTTCTTAAAATGAAATAATGAGAGTAAGAGGGGATATCTCATTATATGAACATGAAAATGGAAGTAAGAGGAGTATAAAAGAACATCCTCCAACATAAGAACATGGAGCATAAAAGGAATGACATAAAAGAGATTACTTGAAATGAAAGAGAGAGGTCGGATCCCTTACCTTAAAACATAACTCTTAAAACTCAAAGGTTGGGACCTTGAGGGCTTGGGGGCACCATGGGAGGACTCCTTGGGAGGTAATGAGACCAGAAATTCGTTGGGGGAGAGTGGGGAGTCGAATGGATGAGAGGATGGCTTGGTATTTATAGGGAAAGTGAGGGGACAAGGCATTAATGGCAAAGGGACACCTCATTAGTTGTTTTGGAAAAACCATGGGCTTGACCATGGTATTTGCCCATGGTATTGGCCACTTGGGACACCTAAAAACTTATCTCACTATTAATAATTCGAACATATTGATTAAAAACTTAATACATCATTTAATGATGTCATTAAACACCCGTAACTTAAAAACTGTATTTTCACTATTCATCGAAAATTCAACTTTCTCAGAATAATCCCAAAATTTCACCTTAACCAAAAATTAACACTCTGATTACAAATATGAACTCCATTTTATAAAAATAATTTTCTAAATATTTTTAATTTAATTTTTAAATAAAAACACTATTCACCGAAAATTCATTTTTTTTCAGAAAAAACCCCAAAAATTACCATAGCATAATATCAGTGCTCTGAGTTCAAAAATGAAATCCGTTTTATAAAAATAATTATCTAAATATTTTTAATTAAATTTTTAAATAACAAACACTATTCACCCAAAAAAACTAATACTTGAATAATGATTTATGAAACCGTTATTTAACCATTTTATTGAATCACATTACTTAATCAGGGTGCCTAGATTATATTAATACTTTCTTTAAGTGAGATTAATAATCCGTTTAGATACATTACTAATCCTAATCATAAAATCACTATTCATAATTTACTATTCCTCAAAAATTATGTTGATCTTATTAGACTCTAAATTTCGTACTGAACATAATTGTAGAAGACCATTTTTCGGAAATCATTACACATTTTTAATTATTTAAGGTTTACACAACCATTTTTAAAATATCATTTTTCTAAAATTCATCAAAAATATGCATACTATATTTATCTGGTCATTTGAAAATTCATAAACTTCATCATAAGAAGAAATCCCAATTTTTATTTAAAACAAAGGATTACACAAGGCAGTTACAATCTCCTTACATAGCCCCTTATCACACCAGCATAGGACCTAAGTGTAAGGTGTGCTAAGGTGAGAGAATCCGAGGGAGGCTCGGCCGACATCGCACGAGTAGTAATTTCTATCAGTTTGAACTTCTCGCGAAGGCGATCCCGTTCTAGCATTATACGATGAAGTTCAGATTGTGTTTGGTCCAGAGCAAAGCCCAGTTGTGCTACCTCCTTCCCAAGTTCTTTTAGATGGGCTTCGATTGGTTCAAGACTACTGGGTGAGGCCATCGAATCTTCTTTCTATATTAATTAACCAAGATTACCTGTATTTAGAGACAATAATCAAAACGTTTAGTTTCTAGTGTTCATATTGACCAATGGTCATATAACAGTCAAAAACCAATAGTATCATTTTAATTATAATCATGTTATCAAATGAAACATTTTTGTTGAGTATAAAAAATAAAATAACACATAAAATTAGGAAACAAGTTTTATTCAAAATTTCGGGTTGTTACACTAGATATCATCCTAGACACAACCGTGTATGTCTGATTTTCAAAATTTGAAACACAAAAGTAGAAAATTTAAGTTAAATGGCTAGGATAGGACTATATTATATATAACGAGGTGTTGTTTCAAATAAACTTAGTGCTTTATGAAATATAGGTTGTGACATGAAATTATTTAAGAGAAGCATACCATAAAATGTTTGGGGTGATAAGGGTGGATTCTATTAGTGTGATAATTTGGTGGTGCAATAACCTCAACTACTATCATGGCTGCTTATTTGGCCCCTGAAAAATGCATCAATTTGGCTATCCTAGTGTTGGCCAAGATATACCAGATGCAAAGCCGAATCAGCGAAGGGGGGTCACCCTACTAGATGGTTGGTCCTTTTCAAATTCATTAGGGCTGTATGGGATCCCACATAGAGGGTTATTACTTAATCAATTCCTTACCAATTTAGCATTCTACCCTCTAACCATACCTTTAGAGCACCAGCGAGGTCATGCTAGCAACTTGGGATTTAGAGGATAAGCAAGAGGTGCATAACTAATGGAACGATCATGACTTAAGGGCATTTTTCAATGTTCACGAACATTTCACTTAGAACCCTTATGATTCCCCTACTATTAGTATTACAAACAATTAATCTAAAGAATTTATCAATTGAGGTTACATATTCTCTCTATGAGAAGGCATCCGGGTCTAACGTATCAGAGGGGAACTTATTTTTGAGGGGTGTGCACCCTGCAGATTTAGTCTACAATTCAATTTCTTCAGAATTTGTGCCCCCCTGCTCCTAACAATGCTCGCTAGGTGAAACATCTGATGATAGCTCACCAAAAATAGATAATTTTCACTCGGGAGGACACACAGAGCCATGCATGACTTCTTCATTCTACGGATTCCATGCCATTCCTTACAAATAATTATACTTAGTCCTGGGTTAAGTCATATCCTGAAGGGAAATTATCAGACCTAGTGCCTATTATGATAAAATCCAAGGAATCCAAGGTGAAAGAAAATCGGACGGAAAAAAGGAGTTTCTAAACTCTATCGACTAGGAAAAGTCCTCTGACGGTCTATTCGTTCCCCCCTAGGAAA
The DNA here is from genome assembly GCA_963277665.1 of Viscum album. Classification (NCBI taxonomy): domain Eukaryota; kingdom Viridiplantae; phylum Streptophyta; class Magnoliopsida; order Santalales; family Viscaceae; genus Viscum; species Viscum album. The sequence goes on along the minus strand of OY728130.1, from coordinate 601,936,246 downwards.
GTTGTGAAAGATAGAGTTATGACCTCACAGACGATTGAACAAGCTGATGGAGCTGTTGCAAGGAATCCATCATCCATTCCTACCAAGGATGATTTTACAGTGGCCTAGAAGAAATGGTACATTTTTAGAGGACATTCATCTACCAATGATCGGCCCCCCCTGTGATTTATGGAAGCTCCTCCAAACTAGGGAAGTGCCCCTCACTGGTGTTGGCTATGTGTCATCACCGGCTGATATTTCTTCTGACAAGGATCTATATAGGGTGAGTTTCTATCTTAAGGACCTCGAGACCATCAATCACTTTCATAGTGGTTATCTTAAGTACTCACATCGAGTACTTTCCATGCTACGACCAAAAAATATTGATGTGGATGATGACGTCGTTGGCTTGCCTATTGAGGCTACCATAGAAAAATATTATTACTTTATTCCAAGATATCACAAACATTCTTCTTCTCAAGATCCTAAGATTGTAGGGACACCTAAGAAATGTTTGCTATTGTTGAAACCTGCTCCACTCCCATGTATCGTCCATCAAGCGCTTGTTATCGCTATTACAACTACATTTACAGAGGCTTGGAGCATCTGGGATGAATTGAGGGTGAGTACATCAGATGAAGATAAATGGAGGTTCCTTTATATGGAACACTTCAATCATCCAAGTTTTTTGGGAGTCATTGCTTCTACTTATATTTCAGATGATGAAGAACCTGATGAGGTGGCATCTTACTTAACTAAAATGGATAGTTGTCTTCATGCTCCTATAGACAGGAGTTACTGGTCGGACAACATGGTCTTTATGGAGGTATTTCATAGGCTTATGGGATAGGTATTATCTAAAACCTCAAGCCATAATTTCTTTCATTTCAATGATGATGAATGTTTTCCACTTTCCTTTTTATTTTCTAGGGACTTTCCGGATCTCAGGAAACAGATTTTCCCCTAACTTATTACCCTGGTGGTACGGTGTCTGGGGATTACACCCACCCAATGGTAGGGCATGCTATAGAAGGATCCCCTGGAGCTCAAGAACATATGGAATTAGTTATCGTAGACCCTTCCGGGGAGTTTCCCCATATAGCTCCTCTTGGTGATCTTACTTTGGAGCCATCCCCTTAGCATTCAAAGAAATGCAAGAAAGCCTCTCATTTGTCCAAGAATATTCGATGGAGGGGCACATATAATTGTCTGTTTACCTGGTGATTTAACCAAGTACCATTATCTGGTCAACTTACTGGTACATACATTTACCTTGACACAAGGCCTATTGGTGACTGGATGATGACCACTCATACTGTTGAGTCAATAAGTTCCTCTTATGACTTCTCCATTACATATGGGTTGATGTTTTGAAAATCAGAAACACTTTTTCTTAAGTTCTTGAATTTATCATTCCATTTTACTTATAGTTTTTTTTTCATTCTGTTCTACTTACATAATTCTTAATACGTTTACCTACATAATTCTCATTTTGATATACTTACTGAATTATCATTCCGTTATATTTATATATTTGTTATTGAGTTTACTTACATATTTTTCATTTCGATACATTTTTCATTACGTTTGACATACATATTTAACAGTATGGAGTACTTAAGATTCAGACGTATTGTTTTACTTAAGCCGACGTTATACCGTTTTTCATGATACAGATTCCGATCCAAATGTCATACTGAATTTATAATACCAGTACCCAAAACAGTGATACCAACGTGATACCGTTTTTCATGATATCGATAACGGTAAATATGTGATACCGTTTTTTATGATACTGATATTGGTATAAATGTCATAGTGATTTTATGATACCAGTTCCCAAAAATAGTGATACCGTTTTTTTCTCAATATGATTATTATTTTTCTTTAGAATCCGTTTTCGTAATAATGTTAGAGTTGTTTAATGTATCATTCCAATATTATATAATTCTAAATTTACTTATACTTTACATTTACCTAAAACATTACATCATTTCATATACATTAAATGATTTCATACAATCTGTTATAAACATACCGTTGTCTATTTGACACGTGTCTAGGTCCCTCTGAATTTTATAGACAATATGACCAATGGATTGGATCCGACCGTTGAATTTTTTTTCCTATAGATAAAAGTTCATTTGTATGAGAAAAGTAATTAGACGATGACATAGTGATCTTCGCAAATGATTTTTATGTATGTGAAAATTTTTTGAAGTTATTTCTAGAGAGATATGCTCTTACAACCCTTAGTGCTTCGTGAGGGTGTCATGAAAAACTTGTTCAGGTGTGAAAAAATTGTTCAGACTTTCTTTGTGAAGACTATGATCAGACTGATCATAGGCATCTGAGTTTGGAATATAGAGGTTCTGATTTCCTTTTAAATGAAGGGATTTTAGGGATAGGAAGACAGATACTGATCTTCGGATTGAGGTCTTACGTGGTCTTGGGTAAGATAGACTTTCTTGAAAATATAAATCACGGAACCTTTATCTATGGTTATTGGATGCCATTCTCTTTGGGTTAAAATAATATTTTTGTTATTTGTTTTCTATTGCAAATTTTTTTATTCCTCTTCTATTTTAACTATGTTATAGTTAGAAGTTATAACTTTCTTATACTTTCTAATTCTGTTACTGTGATTATATTAAATATTAAATACCCTCTAAGGTAGAATCTTTCTTTTATGATAATCACTCTTATGTTTTTATCTTAAGGTTGTAAAGTTTAAGAATATGTTTCTTTAAGAGGGTTTGTGAATTTTCTTTAACATCATCAAGATAAGTTTTCTTAATGTTAAAATCTAACTCTAAGAAACAATTTTCTATAAGGGTATGTAACTTTTTTATTAATCTACTATACCACCATGAAAGGTTGAAATGTAATTTTTAAAGTATACAATTCACCCCGCCTCTATTTTTTTAGCATCTCATTAAAATATTCGATCCTACAATTGGTATCAGAGTAGGTCTCTGAAATTGTTATATTCACATATATGTTTTCTTGCTCAAGATTTCATTGTTCTTAACTCGTTTATAATTGTTTAATTCTTGGTTTATAAACATTTAATACTAATAAGTTTTGTGCAATGAAATTTTCTTTTAGTATGGGGGGGGCATTCATGTTGGATCTATAGATAATCTCAATCCTAATAGACCACCAATATTTGATGGAAATGACTATGAGTACTGGAGAGACAGAATGAAGGCCTTTGTGATAAACATAGGTGTAGATTACTATATTATGTTAACTGAAGATTATAAGATTCCTGATAATGAACTTAGAACCTTCACTAATCCAGAAAAGGTGGAATACCAGCTGAAATTTATGGTATGAAATACTTTTCTTTGTTCCATGACTAGAAATATATATATCCAAATTTCATCTTGGGAATCTGCTAATTGTATTTGGAAGAATCTTGAAGTAACTCACTTTGTAACCTCAAAATTCATTGAAACTAGACGGTTCTTGCTCAGAGCAGAATATCATGGTTTCAATTTCCCTTATGGACAACCCATATGTATGGTACAACAAATATTCATGACTATATTCAACAAAATAAAATCTATGAGTGAGAAACGTTTAGATGATGAGATTCTTATAGACAAAATTATAGACATCATGCTTAATGAATGGGAATATAAGAGGAAAGTTATTGATGGGAATAGGAAAGTTGCTCAGATTTCTCTTGATTAACTGTTTGGAACTCTTCTTCAACATGAAACCATACTGAAGAGAGATGATTATAATATTATGAAGATGAATGGAAATGTATGTGATTATTTTAAAACTACTTCATATCATATGAAAGGCAAGACTCTTGAGAGAGTTACAGGATCCAAATATTTGAAGGTTATTATTCAATCTGAATCGACTGAAAGTAAAACATTAGAAAATGAGTTAGCCAATCTTTCTTGGAGGATGAACAAGATTTTTGGAAAAAAGTACTTTCAATATAGATACAAGAAGAAAGATAGAAAAGAAAATAAATATGGATAATTGACATGTTATGAGTGTAGAAGAACCTATCATATTAGACTTGATGGTCCCTTCCTTAAGAAGAGAGAGAAGAAGGACATGAATCCTGAGTGGATCAAGAGGAAGCTATAGAGATCAAAGCATAAGAAAGTATTGAAATCCAATGACACTTGGAGTATCATTGGTGTAGATTCTTCTGATGAATCTTAAGAAAATGAATCTTCTGAACAAAAGAATATTGGTCTAATAGCCCAAGTTCCATTTCAAAATCATTTTCTTATGGGTATGGTACGAACTACTGAATCCTTAACCACTGTGTCTTTAAGTAAATTTTTTTTCTGATAATGGTTTTTCTTCAGATGAAGAATCCACTTCATCAGACAACAATAATGATTTTCCTTCCTATGAGGAAGGAAAATATTTTCTAATTAACATTAGATGAAAATTTTTAAAGTTTCTATGAAACTTGAAAAATAAAATTATATAGAATTTAGTTTAACAAAATAAATTTCATATCATACCAAAGATCTTGATAAGAAAAATTATTTTTTAGAAAATCATTCTAAGAAAATTGAGGAAGTTAATTCTGAGAAGGATAAACATTCAAAAGATCTTAAAAATCCATTTTTAGAAAATGATGCTTTAGAAGATAAACATAACTTTAAATCAATTAATCTTGATTACAATAATTTAGACACGAGATATAAATATGTAATATTTCCCTTGAAGAAACTTCTAGCGAATTTTACTTCCGGAAATGAAAATTTTGATAAGATGTATTCTTAGATCCAACCGCTTGGTAATAATCAAGGATTGGGTTATTTTCCTGAAAAACCAATCGTTATAAACAATAATTTTTTTCCATAAAGAGATACCTTTTGAAGTAAATATCAAAGTGAGGGGCATTGGAAGAAGAACTTTATTTTAAATAAAGTTAAATTCCTTGGGTTTCATAAAGGTTACATTTATAAACAAATGTGGATACCTCAGATTTTGTTATCTAACAACTTCGGATCCAAGAATGTTTGGATTCCAAAAAACCTAACCCTTTATTTTTCAGGATAATGAAGGAAGTACCAACAACATATGGTACATGGAAAGTGTATGTTTCTAAATCATGACAGGTAATAAAGTCTATTTCAAAAATATTTTAAAGACTAACAGTGGAAAAGTAACCTTTGGAGATAACTCTCAAGTAGAAATTGTAAGTATAAATAACATTATTCTTCTTGGAAAAGCTATTATTTCATATGATATTTTTTTAAAAGGCCTTAAGCAGAACCTCATTAGCATAAACCAATTATGTGATGAAGGATACCTTGTGAATTTTAGAAATGATAAATTCTTAGTTTACAACTCCAAGGATGAGTTTATTCTCTCTACCCTTCGATATGATAATGTGTAATATTTGATCCTAGAAGCCCTAAGAAGTCAAGATCTACCTTGCTAAGTGAAATCTAAGATCAATATTGGATTTAGAATAGAAGACTAGGACACTGTATCTTATGGAATATTTGTAAAATTTATAAAAAAGAACTTGTTAAGGGTCTACAGGATCATAGGTTTGATTATTCAAAATTTTGTGACCCTTGTCAATATGGAAAGCAACATAAATATAGCTTTAAATCTATAAGTGAAGTTTCAACTTCTAATGCCTTACAGTTAGTGCCCATGGACTTATTTGGTCTAACACAAATAGGAAGTATTGGAGACAAATACTGTGTGTTTGTCCTAGTTTATGACTAAACTAGATTTACTTGGGTCTAGTTTCTTTCAAACAAATCTAAATATTTTTCTTATTTCAATAACTTTAGTGCTCAAGTTAAAAATGTGAAAAACCTATCTTTGATAACAATTCATAGTGATCATGGTTGAGAATTTAAAAATTCCTATTTTGACACTTTTTTAGTAAAAAAGGAATTACTCACAACTTTTCAGATCCAAGAACTCATCTACAAAATGGTGTTGTCGAAAGAAGAAATTTTATTCTTTAAGAGATGAATATAACCATGTTGAGTGAATTTTTTGTAGGCAATAATTTTTTTATGAAGCTATAAGTACTACCTATTATACAATAAATCATGTTTTAATAAGACCTTTTCTTAATAAAACACCTTACGAGTTATAGACTGGCCAAAAACCAAATTTTTTTTACTTCAAATTTTTTGGTTGAATTGTATTCATCCTGAATACTAAAGATAACTTACATAAATTTTCACCCAAATATGATGAAGGAATTTTCTTAAGTTACTCTACTAACTCTAATGCATATAGATTTTTTAATAAATATAGTTGTACTGTGGAAGAAATAGTACATGTTAAATTTGATGAAACAGATCATTTTGTTTTCAAACATCCTGAACATAGTACTGATATATTTTCTAAGAAAAATCGTCAAAATTTGATAGAAGATCTTTCAGATAAGGAAATTATTCAGGAAAATATTTCCGAAGCATTTACCCCTGAATATTTTCTACCCTATGTTGATGAACAAGATTTTCCAAACCTAAGTCAGTTGTTACATAGGAATCATCCCAGTGATAATATCTTTGGTAATGTTAATCAACCAGTAAGAACTAGATTTTATTTAAGGAATGAATTTGAAAATGTTTATTTTCATTCCCAATGTGAACTAAATACTACTAAATAGTCTTTGGGTGATAAAGATTGGATAAATACCATGAAAGATGAACTCAATGAATTCATAAGGAATAAAGTTTGGAACTTGGATGAAAAATCCATGGAAAGTTCTGTTATTGGAGTAAAATGGGTTTTTTGAAATAAATGTGATGAAAATGTAATTATTTTCCGAAATAAGGAAATATTAGTCATTAAAGGCTATAATCAACAAGAAGGTGTAGAATATGAAGAAACATATTCTCAAGTAGAAAGACATGAATCTATCTGTATTATTTTATCCTTTGCAGCAATCTTGAACTTCAAACATTATCAAATGGATGCGAAGTGTGATTTCCTCAACAGTTATGTACAGGAAGAGGTCTATATAGATCAACCCTCTGGTTTTGAAGATACAAAATATCCTAATCATGTTTACAAACTTACTAAAGATTTATATGGACTAAAACAAGCCCCTAGAGCATGGTATGATTGAATTTTAGGATTTTTGATTCCAAATAACTATGTTAAGGGAACTACTGATCCAACCATTCCATTAATAAATTTAATAAAGATATTTTGATTATTAAAATTTATGATGATGACATCATCTTCAGATCAACTCAGTAATCCTTAACTGATTTCTCTGCGAACCTTATGAAATATGAGTTTGAGATGAGTATGATGGGTGAGTTAACCACTTTTCTTGGGTTTAAAATTTCTCAAAAACCAGAAGGAACTTACATATCTCAACATAAGTATATCAATGATCTTATTCATAAGTTCAGGTATGAAAACACTAAAAGAGTAAGTACTCCTATCGGAACCTCTAACACACTTGATATTGATGAAGCATGTAAATCTATGGATCAAACATCTTATAGAGGGATGAAATGAAGTTTACTTTACTTAATAGCTTGTAGACCTGAATTATTGTTTTCAGTAGGCTTATGTGAAAGATATCATGAATATCCTAAAGAATTTAATTTAAAATATGTGAAAATAATATTTCTGTATTTAAAGGGAACATTATATTTGGGACTATTTTTTTCTTGTGGAAATGATTTCAAAATTAAATGTTTTTGTAGATGATGGCATTGGTGGTTGTAAAATGGATAGAACAAGTACTTATGGAACTTGTATTATCTTAAGAGATTCCTTAGTTTCTTATTTTTTCAATAAACAATATTCTGTAGCACTTTCCACTACTAATGCTAAATATGTAGCAACGTGAGGTTGTTATGCTCAAGTGTTGTGGATGCAATACACACTCATAGACTATGTTATGAGTTTTACTAAAACTAAAATAATGTGTGATAACACATGTTCCATTTACCTATGTATAAACCATTCACATCACTCTTGTGCAAAGCACAGAGATATTAGAAATCACTTTCTTAGGGATCAGACACTTAAAGGAGATATTATTCTTCAATTCATTGGAACACCAGAAGAACTTGCAGATATTTTTACAAAACCTTTACCTTCCGATAGATTTGAATACATTAATCAGATACTATAAATTATCTTTTTGTGGTAATCATTCATATCTACTTCATGTTTAAATAATATCCTAACATTAAATTACTCCTTATTTCAAGATGAGTACATATACTTGTTTCTTTTCATTCTTTCTCTTTCTATAAGAATTTTTTCTTTCTTTATAAATTTTTTTCTTTCCTTAAAATATTTATGAAAATTAATCATTCTCTAAGAAATTCCATATTAAATTTTTTCTTGGAGTTGATATTCTCAGAATTTAAATTCTAAGAATATAAATTCCTAGAATCTAAATCTTCTAAGAGAATTCTTATAATACCGATAAATTTTTTAGAGTATTCCAAAAGGTACACATTCTAACTATTTATTTTCTAAATTTAAGTTTCAATTGTTCTTATTTTAATATTTTCAATTCATTGTTTACCTTTCCTAAAAATATGGAAATTCATATTTTGTACAATCTTTATCAATCATTAGATCAGATCAGGTTATTTTCAGCCATTTGATTATCTTATGGGAGTTGAGAGGTCATTCCTATGTCTATATATGGGATGCTTCATTTATGAATTCCACTTCACCGTCCCTGATCTCTGTGCTGAATTTATGTTTACTTTAATTTCTATAGTCTAATTCCATAGTTTCTTACACTATGGATGTCTCTGGAATCCATAGAAGATCTAATGTTGATTAGCAAGGAAATAAAGGATTGGTCAATCTTTAGGAAAAGGCTGATATTCCCTAATTTCTTTACAAATAATGACCCCTCATTTATAAGTTCATAAGAACTAAGAAATGGGAAAGTGTATGTGTGGCTAAAGAGAAATCTCAGGATCCAGTTTACCCTGATATAGTTGTACAATTCTATGAATCCTTTACTTTATTTCAAAAGGATGTCAAGGATATGGTCAAGTTCAAATGTTATGACAAGACCTATACAGTTCCTTATAAGAAGCCAGAAAATCTTCTCAATATACCGTATGAAGGATAGACTATTTTATGCTCTCACAGACTTTCCACGAAGGAAGGTTCAATAAAAAATACAAGGATCTGGATTATCTTGGTCTTATGTCTGTCACGAATCTGATGATTACAAATCTTACATCAAATCACAAGTTGGTATCTCTCTAGATGCAAGTATTACTTGTTCCAAGAAAAGGCGATATGGACTCTCTAAAGATATTTGATATCTTTCTTTTATAACTTCTTGTCAATGTAAGGATGATCAAATTGAAAAAGTACGTATTTCCCACCATCCATGTAGTAAAAGGCGGAACCATAAGATCTCAGATACTTATGTATCCGGAAACTATCTGCAAGGCAGATGTTATTTTCCTTCAAGAGTTGAATGTCCCTTGCTGATATGTCTCTAAGAAGTTTATGATTCTGTTTATCAGCGATAATACTCTTAGGAGAATGAAGATATAGTTTTTACTAGAATCGAAATTTTTTGAAAAAATGGTTTTCTAGAACAAGGATAATATTACGGAATCTTCAAAATCGGTACCTAAGAAAAGGAAACATGAAGAAACAAGCTTACCAGCACAGGTTCCTGATGTTCCAGTATCATCACCTCCTCTTGGAAAGAATCTAAAATCCCATTCTAATGCAATGTTTTCAAAATCTAAAGAGATGGAAGCTACCATAAAGGAAGGTTATCCTTCCTTTGGCTTAAACCCTACAGAGGCTAAGGCCCTAAAACTCAAGAAAGCTAAAAATCTAGAGAAACAAAAGAAGTAGAAGATCTTGAAGAATAATTCCTCATAAGATCAAGTGTGTCAGTCTTTATTGAAATATATAGAGAATAAATCTCAAGAATTACCGGAACCTCATGTTTTTCCTAAGAAACCGGTTGTCACTCCAGAAATCTAGAATGCTAAGAAAGTCTTAACAATATCTGAACATATTCATGAAATGGAATATCAGATAATTCTGGAAGTCAATGATGATGTTTTAATGGAAGTGGAAGATTATATTGAAACTCCTTATATTTCAACTTCTAAATACAGTTATGAAGTTCAAGAGATTGAAGAAGAAGTTGAAGTTGATGTTGAAGAACAGGTTGAGATTGAATTGGAAGGAAAATAGAAAGAAGAGTTTGAACAAAAAATTTATGAAGGGTAAGAGATTTAGGAATAATAAAGACAAGAATGAACCAAAGAAGAAGAACTTGAAAGGGAACAAGATGAACATGGATATCTTAATGTTATCCAAGAATTAGATGAACAAAAACCAATTTGAAATCCTGTCAAAGGAAATGGTGTTTTGGTTGCCTCATCCCAAAGGGAAACACCTCAAAAGTATTCCAAAAGGATAGTGAAACTGGATTCCTTAACTCCAAGAGGAATTGAGAAAGGAAAAAATGATTCAAATTCCGAATCTGATTCCTCTGTTGTGCATGACCTTTTCAATTTGTCCCTAAGAAAGTTGGTCATCACTATTCCGATTCTTGCAAATATAGATGGCCAGAGTCAAATGGTGTAAGGGACCCTGAATAAAAAGGAGAAATCTACAAATATGCTTATGGACATGGTGGTCAAGCAATAAACGGACTTTAGTAATCTTTTTATTGATTATAAATCATAGAAGGTGACTTGTAAGAATGTATTTAATTACACCAAAACCATCAATGAAGAGCTTAGAATGTTCAGTGACTTCATGGATTCCACAAATGGAGATTTCAATACTTGTGAATATGAGTTCAACAATTTCAAGGCATCAATTTTTGAGAATGTTAGCCAACTCAATTTCGTTGTCCAGCCTGTAAGCAGTGAGAAGGAATTCAGAGTTGAATTAGTGAAAATGGTGGCTACTCAAGAAGAGGTCATTAAAAATCAAGATGATAGAATAAATGCTCAAGAAGAAAAGATCTTGACCTTAGAAAAGAATAACCCAGATGATGATATTTTTTTTTAAGAATATTCAAGAGGATCATAAGGTTGTGAAGAAACATAATTCTTTGATAAAGAAAATGTTGTCTGAGTAGAATAAGGACAGATGATTTTTATACATTCCGATGTTTTGTTTTAATCTAAACATTATTCCAAAAAATTTCTTATGAATTTTATTGTATATCCTACTTTTGATTATGAATGTATGTTTTCTTAACCTTTCAGGTACATCTTATACTTCTCCGTTCATTTTTGAAAATCATGCAGGAGGAGAATTTATTCGAAGGAAGAATTTAATTAAGACTCCAAAGAGGGAGAATCTATTATGGGGGAGTATGGTAAGAATGAATAATTCCTAAGTAAGGCGGGGTTTATTTTAATATTAAATTCTTATCTAAGGGGGAGATATTTCCTTAAAAAATAAAACTGGATGCTAAAATTCAAGAATACAATCCTTTGGAAACAAAACCTAAGGTGGAGTTAGTCGTATTCATCCTAAATTTCTTTCAAAGAGAGAGATAAGTTTTTCATACAAATTTATCATTGTCAATATATTCTTCGTTGGAAAATTTGTTTGTAATTTCCAAAAAGGGGGAGATTATTTAGTCAATAAGTTTATCTTATGACGTCTCTATTTTTTATGGTTTTATATTTTGAAAATCACAATCAGGTCTTCTTATGTAGCAAAATTTTCATTCCATTTTACTTATAATTTTTTCATTCCATTCTACTTACAAAATTTTCATTACATTTACCTACTGAATTCTCATTCTGTTATACTTACAGAATTTTAATTCCGTTATATTTACAGATATTTCATAACATTTACATACATATTTTTCATTACGATAAAATTTTTATTACGTTTTAACAACATATTTAGAAGTATGGTGTACTTAAGATTATGACATATTGTTTTACTTATGCTGACGTGATACCGTTTTTCATGATACCGATACCGTTAAATATTTGATATCATTTTTTCCATGATATTGATACCAATACAAATTTCCTACTTATTTTATGATACCTGTACCCAAAAATAGTGATACCATTTTTTGTCAATCCGATTTTTATTTTTCTTAAGAATCCATTTTCTTTATAATGTTCGAGTTGTTTAATGAATCATTCCAATATTATCGGATTATAATTTTTCATATACTTAACATTCACCTTAAACATAACATATTTTCATATACATGAAACAATGTTGTACAATCTGTTACAAACTAACCATTGTTTGTTTGATACATGTCCAGGTCCCTCCAAAATTTAAGTAAAATATAACTGTTGGAGTGGAGCCAACCGTTGATATGTTTTTCCTATAAATACAAGGTCATTTGAAAGAGAATATTACTTCGATGATGAAAGAGTAAACTTCACGGATTATTTTGATGTATGTGAAAAATCTGTTAAGTGATTTCGAGAGATAGAGGCTCTTATAACTCTCAGTGTTTCGTGCGTATGTTGTGAACAACCTGTTCAGGCATGAACAACTTGTTCAGACATTCTTTGTGCAGACACTGATCGTGCTTATTGTGGGATTTCTGGTTTGGAAGACATGGGTTCCAATTTCCTTCAAAAATCGAGGGCATGCGGGGATGGAAAAATAGATACCAATCTTCGGATTTAGGGTTTACCTAGGTTTGGGTAAGACAAAATTTCTTGAATGTATAAATCAAGGAACCTTTATCCAAGATTGTTGTATAACGTTCTCTTTGGGTTAAAATAATCATATTGTTAATTATTTTCTATTTGAAGTTGTTCTTATTCCACAGCTATTTTATCTTTGTTAAAGTTAGAAAGTATAACTTTCTTATACTTTATAATTTTGTTACTCTAATTATTTTAAAGATTCTATACGCTCTAAGGTTGAATCTTTCGTTTATGAAAATCTTTCTTATGTTTTTATCTTAAGATTGTGAAGTTTAAGAATAGGTTTTTTAATAGGGTTTGTGAATTTTGTTTAACGTTGTTAAGATAAGTTTCCTTAAAGTTAAAAGTTATCCTTAAGAAACCATTTTCATTATGGTTAAGAAACATTCTTCTTGAAAGTTCTATACCAACTTTAGTGGTTCCAAATGAATTTTTAAAGTATAAAATTCGACCCCTTATTGTATTTTGAGAGTCTTTTTATAATATTCGATCCTACAAATGCATCTATAATGCATGTCCCATTTAGGGTAGAGGAAGGGTCACCATTTTCCGCGGCTGATCGAAATAGGGAATCAGGGCCATTTGAAGAGACCGGTGGTCCTGCTTCTCCTACTTGAACAATCTTTTCCCCAATAATGGGAAGACATCCTGAATTTTTAGGCTCACATGACTGTGCTTAGTTGACTCTCATATAGAGAGACATGGTAGTATTTATGGTAGGGTTTGAGTCCGATGGCGAAACCCAGGTCTTACTGGATCTTATAGGGGCTTCAAATATCAGAGAGCCAATTAGTCATGATTGAGCGCCTTTTTCTCCTGTAGAGAGAGGCACTCCAGAGACTACTATTTCATCTGCATGGGGTGGCTCTGGTGAAGTCATAGTCAGGGGGGATGATGTTACATCCCATGAAAATTTGGAGTGGGTTATCATTCTATTTTTTCCAGTTCTGCGAGGGTTCATGTTTCCCCCCTAGATTCCAAGGCTAGTATCCTTTTATGGGATGACTATCCCTACATGACTTATATTAATCGATATACTTTTAAGGACCCCTTGAGGACAAAAGTTTTTTTCGGGCATGGTCCTGAGACTTTAGTCTTCCCACATATCCATGGTGTGTCATTTATGAATAAAGATATAGTGTCGCCTATTTTAGATAGCAGAACCACTGCAGTGGGGCGATGGAAAATGAATGAGGGAGAGAGGACCAACCTCCAAGCCGTGAGGGAAGAGGAGATACTGTGAGAAATTGCAGAGTCCAAGACTACGAATTAATTAAATCATCACCAAGCCATTGAGGAGTCTCACCAATCATTGATGCAACTTTGAGACTCTATTGAACGTCTCATGTAAAGCTCATGTCTTGATAGCAAGGAGAGGATCCAGCCAGTGGATTCCCCCACCATATATTTTTATGGAATATGATGGAACCGATTTTCTTCTGAAAACTACCTCTTTTCCTTTTCCTGTTATGTCAATTAATCATAATAAATTTTATAAACATCATATCAATAATATATTAATTTTAAACCATGACTTGATATTAGTAAATTGAAATAATCGAATCAGACACTATTTTTTCTTGAGCTATATGACCCAGTGAGTGTAGTTCGACTATTGATGAAGTTAAATGGAAAACCCCACATTCTTTTGTGTCTCTTTTTATTTTCATGTTACCATAATGCTTTCCTAGTCTTGCTTGGTATGGGATTAACAGGCCTAACTTTTCTCTTTATAACATGGATTTTGCTTAGGACTCACTTTTTGGGCATTCAACCTAACAAGCTTCATGACTTTTTTTATTTCTCAATGTTTCCCGTTTTTAATAAACTGATACTTGAATTTTTTCCAGAGGTTCCCCTTGTAGATTTTTTATCTGGAAAGTATGGATTCTCATTCCCTGGTAATTCACAGACCTAAAAATCAAACTTATTACTGATTTTTTAGGTCTATCAACTTTGACCAGACTTAACAGCCATGGACCTGACTTGGGAACATTAGTTGGGAATGTTCTAACATCCTTCAGATATTGATTATGTAATTTTATTGACCCTATATCTGTGGATTCTAGTCAGGCATGAGTCTATAAAACCTTTTTAGGCATACAGAGGTTGGAAAGGACTCTCTTATGGATGATTTTTCCTTTGATTAATGGCCATTTTTTTGTGAAAAAATATGCAAGGCCACCCTGACATAATGTGAATAGTCATGAAAAGGTTTTGACAGGACACTAGACTTCCATTTCCAATTTCTAGTTGGGATTTGAAACATTTTGAATTTATTTTAATGTTTGGGGCCCCAATGGGTGGGTGGCCTATGTAGTTTAGTCTAAAAACATTAGTAATGTTCATATTGGATTTGGGTAAGAAACTATTCATACACTTTTCTCACTTTAGTGAGGAGAGGT
The DNA here is from genome assembly GCA_963277665.1 of Viscum album. NCBI lineage: Eukaryota > Viridiplantae > Streptophyta > Magnoliopsida > Santalales > Viscaceae > Viscum > Viscum album. Next base: position 601,921,221 of record OY728130.1, on the reverse strand, counting down.
GGTGAATGGTCAGTTCAGTTAAGAGTTTTTCTGTGTAAGGGTCACTTGGAAATAAGGACGTACATAATATGTCATTCATTAGTTTTCCAAATCTGGGGGTGTGACAAGACACGAATGTCAATTGCGCATACAAAATCTCGAAATGAATCTATTGGGGATGAATTTTAAAGTGATTGAAAGTGATTTTGGAAGGCGACATATGCAGTGCCACTGGGGCATAATGTGCATAGTCAAGAAAAGGAGTTGGTGGGACACTAGACTTCTGTCTCTGTTGGCCATTGTGGATTCTGGATATTGGGGATTTTATGAATATTTTATGTGACCTATGATGAGGGGTACACTTGAGCCTCAAAAAGGAGTATTTTAACTAAGCATATTTGGGGAAACCTGAAAACGAGTGGGGAACACTTATTTTGTATGCAGATCAACTACACACATACAGATGGGATATCTTTAGAAACCTCAAAAGGTACCAGAGATGAATCGGGCATGTGTGTTCTGATATATCAAGGGTATGTGTAAGGAGGAAAGTGTAAACCATGGATTCAAGGTACCTTGAATCACGAAAGATGAGATGAGGATTGTAAGCCTTTGGGCGTACTAAGATAGTAGAGGACTCTCCCAGGGACATAATTTCCTTTGATTGATGGCCATTTTTGTGGGAAACATATATAGAGAAACCGTGGCATGATCTGCATTGTCAAGAAAAGGTGTCACAGGACACTGTCCTTTCATCCCAAATGACTTTGATGGTTATGTAGATTCAATATTTCTCAGAGTACAGAGCTTGAAATATGGTTGGATTGTATCCGGACGTGTTGGGGACATTTGAGCCTCATTTTACTCATGGAATCGGGTGTCCCTTATGTAGATCCGACTCGTACGCGGGGTGAGGAATTCATTCCATATTTTGGATACCTATTTATTTAACATCACTTGACTTGGACAGGGGGTTCCTCTCAGGGGAGGGAATCGTGACATGCCTTTTATGGTCATGCTTCTAGGTCCAAATTCTAGGACTATTTTTCCATAACGCCATGGTAGATCTCAGGCTGAAATCCCTAATCTCACATGATCCATTCTTGGTGTGAGAAACAAGGGATTACGAGGATTCAGTTTCATTGATTCGGAATATAAAAAACATTATTAGTGGGAATTTTTGGGCTTGAACCATTTTTATGTAGTTTGACATCGTACAACAAGGAAAATTTTGGCCTTGTCGTTTAACATCATGTGGTGAGGATGTGATTCTATACAGCTTAGAATCATGCAGTGAAGACGATTTTGGACTTGCAGTTTAACATCATATGGTGAGGACGTAGTGCTATGCAGTTTAAAATCATGTAGTGAGGACGATTATACTATCATAAAGATCCTCATTATTTTTAGGTTAATCGCAACCAGGAACATCCAGCATTCCTTAGGCGTGAGTGATCACAGAAGGTGAGAACCATATTCCTTGGGGTAGCATGAATCATGAGAGATGAAATGTGTCCTGGGAGTTATTGGGCATACTGTGATAAGAGAGTAATTTCCCGGGGACGAATTTTCCATTAATTGATGGACATTTTTGTGGGAAACATATGTAGATCCACTGAGGCATGACGTGCATAGTCAAGAAAAGGTGTCTGCAAGACAATATCCTTACATCTCAGATGGCCTTGAGTGATTATGGGGATCCTAGTTATCCTGGAGTATTGATTTTGAGAAATGGGAATGAAGTTCCTGGGAATGTGAGAATAAATGGACAATGATTAACTGTGAACAACTTGATGCTTCCACATAGGTATGACTCGTATGTATAGGGGGAAGCATGATATTTTGACTTCTCGTGACTAAGAGTCATGTACGAAATATCATAATACTATGGATTGGGCGACACATCACTCATGAAAAATTTCACAGTTTATTGTCATGCGATAGGATCTTCCATGGACTCCTCTTACAAGTCTAACCTATGTATGGGGTAAATGGGAATTTTTTTGTCAGTGGTTGGGCTGGAATGAAAAATCTTTGCATCACTATGTATCCTTCAAGGATAGTAATCAATATGTAGCTAGTTCTATATTCTCCCTACAAATGTTTTATTGATGTGTAGGGACACTTGATGGAATTTTTTTTATGATGATGATTGTTGGGCCGAGATCAAAGATTGATGCATCAATTCGTATCCTAGGAGGGTAGGAATCAAGACACATGTTGTTCTGAAAGATCTCTATATCGATTTGGCTCAATCCATGTTTGAGGACATGTGATGCATTTTGGTTTCACTTGATATGAGTACCGAACCTACCATATCCCCCTACGATTAATTTTCATAAGATAATCCTCACCACTAATCCTAAGCTCATGTGAGTTATTCTTGATGTGAGAAACATGGAGTGGTCACAAAGTCTCATTCTCAAGTGTAGGGAGGTATAGAAAATGATGGGGGAATTTTCTTTTTTCCTTCCTTGTGGGGCTCGACCAGGATTGAGGATCGAGGCGTCTCTATATATCCCGCAAGGGCAGGAATCAAGTTGTACGTAGTTCTGTATATACCTTGTACCGATTTGGCTCGGTCCAAGGGGTAGGGGTATTTTGGTTCTAACCACCATGGTTTCTAGGTCTACCATTTTACTCTGTAGTTGGATTTCATTTGAGAATCCATATCACTAATCCTAATATCATGGAATTTATACTCGATGTGAGAAACAAGTAGTGATAAGGGGTTTCCTTACAAATGTGGGTAGATAGGGGGCATGATGGAGAAATTGTTTTTATGGTGGTTGGGTCAGGACTGAGGATCGAGGTGTCACTACGTATCTTGCGAGGGAAAGAATCAAGTTATACGTTGTTCTGTAAGAGATTATGCAGTTTATTGTCATGTTTCAAGGACGATTTCCTTACATTTTAACATCATGTGGAAAGGACGATGACTCTCAGTTTATGGTCTTAGAGTTTAGACCATGGAATTTCATTTTATCATCGTGTTTCATATAATAATACCACATATTTTAACTTCATCTGGTGAGGACGAAGACTCACATTTTAAGGTATTAGAGTTTATACCATGAAATTTGATTTTAATGTCGTGTTTAATGGACTAATACCATATAATTTAACATCATGTGGTCCAGGTGAGTACTTGTAGTTTAAGTTATTAGAGTTTGGACCATGGAGTTTATATTTATCACCATATTTCATGGACTAATACCATATAATTTAATTTCATGTGTCCTGGATGAAGACTCGTAGTTTAAGGTCATATAATTTGGACCATGGAATTATGGGGGCAATTATAGCTCATATTTTAGGTTCATAGATCTGTGACCAAGGTATTAAGGGTATTATAACTCATAGTTTAGGTTCAAATAGCTCATACCTAGACACTAGATCCATTTTTTCTCATTACGCGAAGTATTTCTTTAAGAACTTCAAATTTGTGGGAGTTGTGATGAGTTGTCCATCCATCCATATAAAGGCGTATGCTCAATTGGATCAGAACCTTTGTAAAACATATGGTCCTTCACACTTTGGTTCATGCTTTGGGGGTTTCATCATGATTATCATCGAGGTTATGAGGACTAACACCATTTCTCCTTCAAGGATAGATTAAAGGTTGAACATTTTGTTGAAGACTCAAGAAATACGATTTTGGTAGAACTCCAAATGCTACAGAGTGTGAAAACATTTATCATCTAGCCACTCCAATTCATCATACCACCTCTGGTATTGCTCTTCCATGGACAGTTGATCTCAAATGGACACACGAAGTGATGTAACTTGGATTTCTATAGGCAAAACCGCTTCTGACCCATATACTAGCAAGTATAGGGTTTCCCAGGTGGCCGTACGGGTCGTGGTCTGGTAATATCATAAAGCATGAAGGAGCTTGTATGGACACGATTTCTTATCCTTATCAACCATATTTTAGAGTATGTTGGACAAATTCCTATTGAAAGACTCTATATTCTAATTTTCCTCCACATGGTAATGGGAAAACCGGTTGGATTTAATTCCATACTCCGAGTATAACTTATCCAACTCAGCAGAGTAGAAGTTGGTGTCGTTGTCCGTTAGGATAGTATGAGGGATACCAAATCTAGTAATGATGTGGGACTTCAAAAATATGACGATGTTTTTCTCCCCGACTTCTTTTTAGGGTATGACTTAGGCCCATTTGGGATACAAATCAGTTGTTGTGAGTTTGAATTCGAACTGTCTGGCTATGGTGATAGGATATAGGTACACAACATCCATCACCCAGATGAAAAATGGCCATGAGTTTTTAGATGTATGTAGTAACTCTAGCGGTGGTGTATGAAATTAGAATTAACTTGGCTGTAATGTCACATATTTGTGAATATGGTACAATCTTGTATCAAGCAGGCCAGTAAAACCCAAGCCTTAGGATTTTTTGAGAGAGCATGGTTACCGACTGGTGCGCTCCAAAAGCTCCAGTGTGAACCTCTTTCATGATGACAACAATATCTTCGCCATCAATGCACTTGAGAAGGACTCCGTCAATCCCTCTTCTGCAGAGGATCTTTTCTTGGTTTACCCCATTGTACATGAAAAAATTGACTGGCCGTCTTCAGACCTGCTCCCTTCCAGCCTTATCTAGTGGGTGCTCCACATTCCAAATGTAATTTGTAATGGGAGTCATCCAACTGACAGTGTGAATATAAGGTTCTAAGTTGGGGCAAATTTAATCGATTTCTTTAGTATTTCTCTTGAAGAATGGAAAGACCATCGGGCAGTGAGCAATGTTGATGACAATTTTCATCCCGCTCTGGATCATCCAAGGTTGTGGATGCATTTTATAAAGCCTCAGCTTGAGCATTTTATGACTGGGAGACATAAGTAAACATTGGATCTGATGGGAATTCTACCTTCATTGCTCGAACATGGTTAATCAAGGAGATAAATACATCTTTCTTGATGGTGTAGTCACTATTTACATGGTTGATGACTATCTTTGAATCATCTTATATTTTTAGGTGTTTGTATTGCACCTGAAGTGCCAATTCTAGGCCTACAATAAGCGCATGATATTCCAAATCATTTTTTGTACACCGTTTCGAATGCAAGAAAGAGTAAGGAAAGATGGCCTTTCTGGGAGATATGAGTATAACTCCCTGCCCCACTATGTTATGTTTGGGATCATCCATCATTTTCTCTTTCAGGCTTCAGAAAGCACCATCGATGAACATTTCCCATGTCTGGGGGTTTTCCTAAACAGAAAACACTTCTTCTTCTAGAAGTTCATCATCTAACGGTGTTGTTTCTTACGAGGGGTTATCGACTTGGAAGTTTTATAACTTCTGGTCTTTTATATCCTTGTAGGGTGTATATAATATGTTAAACTGGTGTAGGATGACCACCCATAGTGATAGGTGCACATTCTGCATACTTTAGTTGAGAATATATTTGAGAAGGTTGAAATGGGAGACCATTTGGACCTCATGGTGTTGCATGTAATGGCTAAGCTTCTGAACTGTGATGATTAGGGATAGGGAGTTCTTTTCAATTTTTGAATACCGAGTTTCAGCATCGATCATTGTCAGGCTGAGGTAGTATAGGTTGTTCTCACTGCCGGCATCATTCTGATGCACGAGGAAGGAACCTAATGACTGTCCCAGTGTAGTTATGTATAAAACGATCAGTCCCCCCTCTGCCAGTAGCATGAGCACCAGTGGGATTAGGAGATATCTTTTAAGATTGTTAGAGGCTTCTTGAAAATCATTATCCCACTCATACGTAACTCCTTTCTTTAGGTGCATGGTGAAAGGTAAAAATTTGCCTACTAGGTTGGCTATGAAGTTCCGAATGTAGTAAAAATTCCCCTAGAGACCTCTGAACATGGTGGGATTGTGAGGTTGGGAAATTCCAAGAATGGATTTGGTCGTTTTAGGGTCGAATTCAATGCCACGATGGCGTACGAAGAAGCTGAAGAATTTTCCTGAGGTAATACAAAAGGCACACTTCAGGGGATTCCACTTTAAACTATTCTTGTCTAAATTTGTTGAGGATAGTTTTAATACCATCCGGTTGGTTCAAACGTTGTCGTGATTTAACCACCAGGTCATCGACATAACACTCTATGTGTTTTCCAAAAAAAGGCTTAATGATGCAATGTCTGGCACACTGATATGTGGCCCTGGGATTATTTTGACCAAAGGACATCACATTATGAAAGAGAACTCTCTGAGGGGACCTAAAATAAATATCCTCTTTATCTCCATTGGCCATCCGAATCTTATTTTATCCAGAATAGCCTTCCATTAAAGAGAGGGATTCATATCCGGTTGTTGCATTAATCAAGAAATCTATGATCGAGATTAGTAAGTTGTTTTTCGAGAAATATTGATTAAGGTGCCAGAATTCAATGCAGATTCTAGTCTGTCTATTATTATTTTTGATAGGAACTATGTTTTCCATCCAGGTAGGATATTGGACTACCCGTATAATGTTGGGTTTGATAAGCTTGTCAACTTCAGCCTCTATTTTGGCAGCATGCGTCAGGTGGGTCCTTCTGGCTTCCATCTTATATCCTTGATGATCTTCTGGTAATCCCATGTGCAGAGAGGTGACCTCAGTATCGAGGCTTGGAATCTCAATATAATTCATAGAAAACACATATTGATTCTTCTTAAAGAAGGATTTTTATGCCTCCTATTTCTTTGATAGGCATGGTCACATTGATCAGTGTGGGTTGCAGGTTGTTTTTAATGCCCAAATTTATCTCTTTATGTTCATCTATTGTGGTTGAGACACATTCTTTGAATGCGGGAAAGGAATATTTGAGGTCTTCTTCTTATTCTTCTTCTTCTTCATCATCATCTTCCTGTTCTAATGAAGAATGGATTTTTGAAATGAACTCTCCAATTATTCTTAGTGTGTGTGGCAAGGGTGGTTTGATTTCCTGAGGACGGGCCATGAACATCTTAGATAAGGATTTTCTTATTATAGTGGGAGTTAGCCCACTCTTATCGGCCCTTGGACTCGGTGGTCATAACAGAGACCATGCAGACAACTGAGCCTACACCCAGACATTCCTTTATGCATTAAACTTGGTTGATGGGTATTACATACTATTCCTAAAGTTGTTTTGTGGGTTTTAGTGGGATTCATCTCCAATCCATTTGGGGAATTGATCCAGTCAACGTTGTTAGCCAAAAAATGTTTTTCTTCCTACTTGTAGAACTCAATGTCGATATAATGTGTTTCACAAGACTCAAATGGGGATTTATCAGCATGTAACATTCCATTTATCCCATTAAGGAAATATTTGATGCACAGATGCTATGAGGACGGAATTGCAGTTTGCTAATGCAGCGAAGGCTTCCTTAACAAAACATTGAAGGTCTTACTTTACCGCACTACCAGGAAATCCAAATTGGATATGAGATCTCTGATCTAAGTATTAATCTTGATTCGTCCTAAAGGTTTCTCCTCACTTTTTTCCAATCCCAGTAGATTTTTAGTGTAGGTTTTCAATATTTCTTCATAATATCCTAGTCGATGAAGTGTTCGAAGTGGGAGGAGGTTAACTACAGAGCCATTATCAATGAAGCTCCTCAGAACATTAATACCATTTATCATTGAAGACACAGATATGGGTTTGATGTGACATTTAATGATGGTGTCTGCATCCCTATTTGTGAAGGAGATTACGGCGTGACATTCTTCGGGACTAGTCTCTATCTGGTAGACTTCGGCTGCTTCTACTTCATCATAAATCTTCTAGGGACATAGAAAGGCTTTGATTTTTCCATCCCTAAGATCTGAGGGCAGGTTCAATGCATCCAGGATTGACAGATTTTCTGGAACTGAAGATATCTGCAATAAAATAACATAAATATGCTCCAACGTTTGGTGCTTCCTGGATGAAGGTTTCTATTTTATAGTCACAATATGGGTTTGATCTTTGGACATAGATGCTTTGGACTCTATAACAGGGTCCGACGAAACTTAAGTCATTTCCATGTTTGGAAAAACTGGTCCCCAGTATACCTTGGGTGGTTTGGTATTTTTTCGTCCCATGATGGATATTACAAGATAATTGGGGTTAGATTTTTTCTGACGGGGGAGAAGGAGCATTCTTGTTCTTGTGGTGTCTATCATAGGGTCCTTCTGTGAGTTTCCATGATGTTAATATTTTGACTTGTGGCATGGGTGTGAATTTGACTCCTGCCATGGTCATGCCTTCCAGGAAACCTCTATCCTATGCAGCCTCTTCCTCTAGATCTCCAGTTGGGCATGGGGAATTCAGGTTTGTGGCCATATTATTCATCAGGGAAGGGGTCCATCATGGGAATAAAATTAATGGATTTGAAGATCATTTCTTGATCCGACACTATTTCTATCTGACTATCTCCTTCTGATGATGTAATTTGAAGGGTGGTACCCATTGTACCATTTGGCAGGGGGTCTCATTGTACTATATGGAGGGGCGGTGCCTGTTGTACCGTTTGGAGGGACGGTTCCCACTGTACCAAGTCTATTGGAATGAACTCTGAAAATGCCAATATTGACTTCATATTTGGTGACATATCATCCTCTTTCTCTAGATTTCTTCCCTTCCAAACTTTAGAGGAACTCGTGGCTGAGGAGGATGGATGTGTTGTTTTGGGATCTTTTGGGGGTGTAGTTGGTTGTTTAAATTGTTCATGGAGGATTCCGTTGAATTAGTTGATGGTTTTTAGGTCATCTAACAGTCAAATTTTTACTCTTTATTAATGGACATTTTTTTTCCATTCCTCTTCTTCTATTGAGTTTGATGTGGAAACACACACCACTAGTCCTGGTGGAGGGCCCAACTTGACATGCCCGGAATCCACCATCTTCTACCAGATATCCTTGAAACCAAATACTTCCTGGATGGTGTGACCTAGTATTTGGTGAGAGGGAAAAAAATTTGGATGGTCATCAAGACCAAATTGATTATATCACATCGGATCTTATAGATAGAGGAAAGTGTAATTCATGGAGTCTATGAAATAGCTGCAGACCTTGTTTTCTCGGAATGAATAAAAATTATTTCTTCTTTCTTGAAACTGTTTTCTTTTGGCACCCTCTCACTAATCTGGTCTAGGTGGTGGTGGTTTTTGGTGTCCATTGGGGCCCACAAGGTTCTATTGGGCCCTCTCAATTGGAGCTGGTGTCGGGGGAAGATTAAGCATGAAATAAGCCACTGGATCTTTTCTTTTTTCTTTTCCATGGGGCTGATGGGACATTTGGTACTTGAGGTTGGTCTATTGCAAGGATTCTTCTATCCTTTGAGCAAAGGTAGAGAAGTCTCTAACCCCCTTGGTGTATATCACTAAGATGAGCGGCATTATCAATTCATCCCAATGGTTATCGATGCACATGGGAATAATCTCATCCAATGGGAGTGGTCAGTTCAGTGAATAAGTCAGGCCCTTCCATCTAGCAATGAAGTCTAAGATTCTTTCTTTCTCTTACTGTTTGTAGTTAATGAGATCACTAACCATCATCTTGGGCAGCATCGAACTGAACTGAAAATGAAACTGTTGCCGGAGGTCTTATCATCTTGTAATTGAATTGGTTGGCAAGCTAGTATACCATAAGAAAGATGAACCCTATAGGGTTTTTATGGAAAACTTGAGTTTTACGGCTTCTTGCTACTTTGGAGTGCTCATCATGGGATCACATTAAGAATCATAGTGCATTAAATGCCATTCCAGGTCCCCTGAGTAATTGAATACTTGGAATACGAGGTTCCCAAAGGTTGGTGGTGGCAGAACATTGCTCACCCACCCAGGACAGGGTTTTATCTCTCGTTGTATCAGTTCTCGCCACCCCTCTATGGCTTATAGTCGATCCTTTAGAAGCAAGACAATGTTTAAGATCCCTTGATGCATATCCAGCATGCTTGATATTTATTTGGTGCGACATTGGCCAAGACTCGGCATGCTAGCACTGCTAGAATTTGGGGTTGATACCCAACCGACGGTATCATATGTGGGTTTACCTAGATATATTCCAGCAGCCTTCCCAGTGGGGGGAAGTCTTGATGTCAATTCAGGGGTGGGTTGAACGGTCATATGACCATGGCTTCGTTCACTAGGATGAATGCCTGTGGAATGGGAATCTCTTCTAGGAGCACCTACTGACATTCCGTGGGGGAAACATCCAACGAGATAGCTCCCTTAACATAGCTCATCACCAATTCACATGATATCTTTCATTTCTTCCACCTGCTTGGCGAACCTTTCCTCAAGGGTGAGGGATGTACTCTTAGGGGTAGGAGAAGGGGGTTCATATAAGAACTTGGATTTATTCTTCTTTTTATTATGGTTACTTGAGGGAGGTAATGTCGTATTGATTGATGGGGCACCAAGATTTAGGACCTCCCTCTGGTTCCGGGTATGCATACCATCAGGTTCGGTGTGGGATGCCTATGGGGGGGAACCGTCTTCCTTCACATACTTTCCCCTATGTCATTTCCTATGAGATCCTTGGGGTTGACATTTATCATGTTCACCATGGTATACCATATTTGGTGTGGTGTACTCGGTGCTGAATTGTAGGGAGGCTTCCTGCATCCATTATTGGACTTTCTCCTTCCATTATGCGATATTCTTTTGGTTTCAAGGAAAATATTGACCTAAAAGTAACCATGGTTCGATCTCGTAATGAGCCTTTGTCTTGGAGGGTGAAAACCATGACAAGGGGTGGAATGGGTAACTGATCTATCCATCTTTCTTCCTAGATGGTGGGAGACAGACATCTGCTGTATAGAGACTTGAGGTAAAAATGCCCCCACACTGTGGGATGGGGTTCATCCCATTCTCGTGTTGATTCACTATGGCCTGGATTTTTTGATCTCATGGGGGAATTTGTTTTAAAAATTCCACCAACCCTATGGGCTATGGTTGTTCCAATATCTCAGCGGTAGCCACTACTATTTCCAGCCTTTCAATTTTACATACTCTTGTGCAGGTGCGAGATGAGCATGGAATGGGACCTTCACTGAGTCTATGGTCTTTTGGAGACATGAGAACTGTTTTCTAGTTGTCTTAACTTAGGTGGGAGGCCTACTAGATGTTCTTGGTTACCGGACTCAGAAACAATTTTATGGCTTGATTTCTTTGGTTCTGACACTTTTGGGACTTACTCAGGGACAATTTTTGTTGAGTATCTAATATTTCCTAAGTAGGGGTTTCACATGATTATTGCCTCTTGGTGATGAAATTGCAAGATTCTATTTCCATTGGGGCCTGCTGGATGGTACTAAGAGTGATGTGTAGATCTCTATGTTCTCCCCATCCTTGAATTTGAACTATAGTTGGGGTGTTTCCAATGAGGTAATGCAACTTATGTAGTGCATAGAGACATGCCAGTTCAAGGTTTTTCTTTTTTCCATTCTAATTTTGGCTTCCTTGCTGATGGGAGGGCTTCGAGATTGATTAGACAGAGGAGCTCCACTATCGTGCTAACATTTTATGCATACCCTTTATAGGGAATGAATTTTTACTTCATATTTACAATATTCATCCATATATTTAGTCGAATGTCATGCGTGCATTCCCCAGACAGCTCTCCTAGTATGTCGAAGTGAGAAGTGGTCGTAGGCCAATACATCACTGGTATATTATCCCTAGCTAGTTTTCTTCTCACCAGTAATATATCGTGTTTTTGTTCTTATGAGTGCCCCTCTACTTGATATGCCTATCTTGACTGCTTCTTAATAATTTCGTTCCAAGAAGCCGGATTTGTGGAAGTGTTATTTATTTTTTGACGGCGCAGGGGTGGCTTGGAATGTGAGTGTGGCCCTGGGCCAACATCTGATTGAGAAATAATATCACTCATTATAGATGGAGTGACCGATGTGTCTGAATCCTTTCTAAGAGCCTCATACAAGGAGGGATTTCTCATATTTTTTCTATCAAGGGGATGACCTTCGTTCCATTATGAATTTTGGTTGTGACGAGGACATTCACAATTTTTGCTGCAATGGAGAGGGCTACTATTGCAACCTGATGCCCGACTGTGGGAATTTACATTAAGGTGTATACCATGGGGAGGAACTTCATGGTGGTCTATAGCAAGGGGAGGACCTTCTTGCTGCCAGATGTCATTATGGGGAGGACCTTCATAGAAACTTTCATTGCGGGGAGGGCCTTCACAATGATTATCCTCAGGGTGAGAACTAACATTATGACTTGATATCTGGATGCAGGTATAATTTCTGTAGTCCACACATTGGGGAGGTCATTCAAGATATACTGCTATGAGGGGTGGACCTTCCCATTAAATTATGTTAATATGGGGATGGACTTCATAGAAACCGACATTACAGGGAGGATCTTCGCAATGTCTGTCATTATGGTGAGAACTACCATCATAACATGACGTCTGACTATAGGGAGAAGAATATATGTAGAGTATACCCTAGAAAGGACAATTAGGATAGATAAAAGATAGGGGTGGACATTCTTGATTCCTAATCATCATGTTGAGGGGAGGGCTACCCCGATGAGCATCAGGAGATATGATCTCATGATCTCTCATTCTTGGAACATGAATTTATCCACCGTGGGAGCTCTATAGAGGACCTTCAGAGCTTCTTGTGGCGATATTGTGGGGAGGACATTCACAACCACTACTTCCACATCCATAATTGTGTAATTTAATGATAGGTTCTTGAGACTTTGTTGATATATGTTTGAGGGAATCAAGAACCCCATCTTCCAGCAGAGCAGGATCATGTATGTGCTCTTCATTTTCTGGTTGCCTTCGGTGCTTAAATTCTTGGGCACTCTCTTGTGGGTATGCAGGGCCATCTGTTGTTGGTAATGGACTTCATATATGAGTACCTATATTTTTTGGTCATGTGTTGTTGTCAGGATAAGCCAGTGGGGATCTTGAGTTTTTTCAAGGATATATTTTTGCAGTTGATTGGCAACCACGTTGGATCGACGTCCCCCCGTTCGAACAAGTATACATTCCTGATCTAGCCATCCGTATGTCGTGGGATATTAACATTGACCCTCTTGGGATAAAGAAGAGATTCATAACTTCTCCAGAGTGACTAACTCATTTTTCGAGTGAGTCATTCCATTCAAGGGAATCAGGTCGTGGGCCCGATTTATTGTGTTTCCCGCCGATGCAATGATATCTTGGCCTTTATGGAGGATATGGTCTGGGATTTACGTATGATATTTCATCATTACCATGATGTTTTGAGATAATTATTTGGCTAGAATGGGTAAGAATTCCCATTCCAATGTCAGAACATGATTTTTTTCCTCATCCAGTCTTCCATGAGTTGCCAGTAGATACTGGAAGTTTTCCTGTGATGGGATAGAGGAATGAGTCCATCACAGGTAGTACTATCCGGTTTCCACCGTATTCAACTAGTGGTATTCATATTCATGAGAGAGGATCTTCATCTGATCACTTTCCATTATATTTGTCTCACGGGATTCGTATGAGTCCACAAGAATTTGACACTACTTGTATTTAGTTTCTTCCCTATTTGGATGGCTGTCTTAATATGCATCAACAGGTGTTTGTGCCTACGTATATCTAGTTGCTTCCCTATTTATATGGTAGGATTGAAATGAATTAGCATGTGTTTTTTTCATGCGTTCAATTGAGATCCTCCCTATTTGGATGGTGGGATTTTTGTGCATCAGATGATTTCTGCATCTGCTTGTAGTTTTCCACACAGTCTGCACGGAGGGATAGATGAGCTTTAGCAGGAACGTGCATTTTATCATATTGTGCCACCCTATTTCTATAGTTGGCATGAGCGGAGGGGGGAAATTCATAGGTCGTCCTGTTGAATTCCAATGTGATAGTACGGTGAAGATTCTCCTCAAGAACATGGTTGATAGCATGTTCCTGATTATATATCTTCCTCCCTTGGAAGGCAGTCTGAGGGGCTCGGTTCTCCTAGACTTTGGAAGGTGCCCTCGGCATAAGGTCCTCCTTAGCAGGAGGAGGCCTAGTCGTCAGATGTCAGCAGAGACACTCGCTAGCGGGGGCCCGTGAGTATGACCCGTGTGCAGTTGAGATGAAGTCGCCAACATTGAAATCATCTACCTCCCTAACATAAGGGAGGTACTCATTTTCATGTTATGGGGACAGGCTTCCGAAATGATTTGAGACATCCATCGAGGCTTCCTTGCGCTGGTGTACTGGAAACAGCTAAATATGTGGCTAGTGGACATTTACAGACTGGAGGGCTTCTCTTACGGCCTCTAGTGTGGGGAGATTATCATTTTGGTGGTACTCACTGATCAGCATGTTGGATACCCTACAATGAAGACGCCGGGTAGAGAAGGGGTAATTATCTTTGTTGGGGCCCCATCGGCATGCGGGATCGATGATGTGCCTATCTTTATGGGTTGTTGGGATGTCATTTGGATCAAAGGTCGCACTGTTGGAACTTGAAATATACATATATGATATACAAACCATAAAATCCAATCAAAGTAGAATTATTTTAAATATTTTCATATTTTGTGATTCAGCCTGGACCCCTTCCCCTTTTCTTTTGTTGTGGGAAGAAGTGGCCTGAGTGGGGTGAGACCACCACCATGATTAAGGATTCATGTTGTGTTCGACATTTTTGTTCTGCCTCTAAGGTGGAATGTTTTGCGCATACCACGGTGAATGAAATGGTCTGACGTGCAGTATCCTTTTTCCTTTTAACATTGGGATAGAACCGCCACCTTGGTTAAGGATTGATGTTAGGTTCACCATTTTTGTTCCGCCTCCGAGGTGTTGCATTTACAGGTGATGCAGAAATGGAACGATAATGATCATCACCCGACCATTTTTTTATAGATATGGGTTCCCATATAATTGAAAATTCTTTTTTCTTCGACCCATTCAGCATCATAATCCTTTAAAGAAGGTTGAATTAACCCTACAGGGACTCTTGGTCCCAGTGGGCGATTTCATGGGGGTCAAGCACTTGCGCAATCGGTCCTCCTCAAATATAACTTCCTCGAAAGGTATCCAATGGGTTTATTTGTGGATCCAAGAACCTCTAATGACCATCATATCCATGATTCTAGGAATTTATTTCCAAATGTAGGTGATCGTTTACAGATGATTCAACCAATGACCCTTAAGGACTCCTTTAGTCGATATGATGGGAGGTCAGGCTCACCGCACCCTTCCGGGGGTGGATTGTTGCCTATTTAGAGACTCTATTATAGATTTATGTTGTGTTCATATGTTCATGAATCATTGGTTAATGGATGAAGAGAATGTCCATGGGAAACCTTTGGTTTACAAGATCGTCATAATCATCCATATATTTGATGCTACAGAAGTAATGCTGACTTGCGCCATATTATAAGGCACTATAGAGTTTATCATCATCCAGGGGGGATGAAAGGTGACTTAATGTTGGGATCAAGTCCAAATAAAGGTATTCCTATGTATCATCGAGAGAGGAATTATAACCCATGTAGTTCAGAAGGTGCAGGGATTATGCATGGGAGTTGCCAAGTTGAGGGACATGATTTAGTGGATCCTTTTGGATGGGCACCCGGTTGATCTCAAGCCTTCTAGTAGACGTGCCACGTATCCTGATTTTTTCAAGAATCATATTTCTCATAGTTCAGAAGGAACAATACCTGAAAACACCCCATTCCACATACTGATTTTTTATGTGGGATGGGGGAGGCTCTACATACCATAGTGGTATGTTGGCCGAGGGGTAGTCAGCGTACCAATGTGTTCCATGGGAAAGGGTATAGGCGACCTTGTACCATAGTGTTACATGGATCATCACACCAATTTGGGTTCCATCCACATATTGAGGTAGTACGTGACACCGTGTTCAGTCCGCATAATGGTATGATATGGAGTGCACCATATTGAAGGGGGGTCTAGAGGATCATCATTCATAGGGAGTTCACCCACGAGATGCCCTTGGTTCACATTTCACCAGTTAGGTTCGCAGTTCTATTATTATTATTATTCAAATACCTCTATTAATGTTTTTTGGTCGACTATACTTGTGGTGGTAGTGATTCGCAGTCCGTGCTTCGCCAATGAAATAATACAGAAGTCAGAGTGCAACCTCTAAGTCTGCTTCAAGATTTTGTCATTCGTCCTTATCTCCATATATCTCCTCTTGTCTCTGTGTGTGTCATACTTCAACTATTCTACTTTTATAGAGAATCAATGAAATTTTATCTATTGGGAATGCAAAACCATTTGTGGAGGCCCAGTGAAGCTGTATCCGGACCTGTAGAAGACTCAGTCAACCAGGGTCTGAGGAAGATTTGGTTAGCGATAATAATTTGCGGAACCCTAGTGATTTTATTTAATTAGAGAACTGATTAATTCAAGACATAGTATGTGGATGGTTCTCACACATATGAATCTGTCGTAAACGTGGTTTCCGGTCGGCCTTTCTCGCTGGCCATCACATCACGAGCCAGAGGTTCGTGGATCGTTCCTCTTACCTAGTGGTTCACAGTCAAGATGTTATGCATACATCTCCTAGTGATGGTATGTGTGAAACATAAAAACCTTGAAATCTTGTATTCATTCATGTTCCCGTAAATAATTTCATGTAAATTTGAGTCCATTCATCTTGCTATCCATGTATAAATAATTTCTTCCTTTGGAAAAGTGTTCATGGGGGAATTTTCTTCCCTTGGCAGAATTTTCAGGACCCTAAAACATCGACCAGATATATTCATGGATTGCATAGAGTTTTGGAGGAATAAAACCACTAGAGTGGTCGGTACATTAAATACAACAAAAGAAACTTCTACAATTCTATAGGATTACCCTCTAGTTGAACATCTTCAGTGAGCCAAAATTTTGGGCATACATAGAGGGGTACTTCTTATAGACCATCTAGTTTCCCAAATTTCTTCAGGTAGGATATGTATATGAAACTTCAACCCCACCCTTAGAAAGATAAAGGATCAGGTGATCAACATGATGAACAAAAATATATCCTTTGGGGGTTGGATTAATCTTGTCAAAGAGTGATTTTGAAGACTCTGGTGCGCGAAATCTCATATACCAAGTTCCCAAAAACTAACATGAATAACATGGAGAGGATCCTTGTGAACATCATTTGGGATATGCTATCTGAAGGAAAAAAGGCACTGGGCCTCCTAGAGAAAATTGGTGAGGCCTATTAGAGAAGGATGAATCAATGTTCGAAGTCTTGAGAATACGTCCCACGACATGCATAAAAAATTAGCTCGGGGAATCCTTGAAAAATATACTCTGTGGGGGGAAACCAAGCATTATTATTCCTCGGGGAAGCTTGCCCCGGTGGAGGGACAAGCCTCACCTCTTTGTTCGATGATTTCCCCAATGTCCTTACGCTTCAGCCACATTACCAGTAGATTTTTGGGATTGGTGACCTTTATTTATGGCATTAGAAGTGGAGAAGGGATCTTATCGGCTTTCTTGGGTGCTCATCCTTCAGCATCTCCTTTAGGGAATCCATAATTTACCCGTCCTTCATCAAAATGGTGTTGGACAGGGAGCAACCGGGATAGTTCAATCTCATAGAGATGAATTCGGACCCTAACAAATGTGTCTTGACCCCATCCTCCCCATGACATTTCACGTTGAAAGACTTTCGCATGATCATTGGCATGAAGGCCCCTGAGGACATGTGGAATGAGGTTCTTTCGGTTAAAATAAACCATACCAAATTTAATTTTATCACATGGAGGATAAGGAATGGGAGGATTTTTTAAATTGATTGTTTTAAAATATATTTAAGAAACACATAGGTTATGTTATTTTTTAAAATCTACTCTTAAGGTGGCAGCATTGCTACAGCCTTTTAAATGAAGCAAAAAGGAGTCAACCTCATTTTCTGCCTTTATTCTAATACAAATTTTTTATACTATTTTTTGTATTTTAAAAAATTTCATTTTTTGTATTTTGTTTTGTTTGGTTATATATATATATATATAATTCTTGAAGAATTTATTTTCTATTTAATATCCCGTAGTACTACCATTACATAAGTCTAGATTCTGACTGAAGCTCTCACCCATTGCTCTAATTTATAAGAGGGATTACCCAAGAAATCATTCTGCATTACAAATGTGGGATTCTGCTTCTCCCATTCCTGTATAGAACATTCTGCATTTCTGATGTGGGATTCTTTTTCAATTATGTGACTTTGAATGAATATAAAATATAAAATATAAGAAAAATATAAATGAAACATAAAACATTGATTAAACATATAAGAAATAGTTGAAAAAAATCATATAAAATGATTATAAAAAATAATTTATAATCATTCAAAACCACCTACGTGAAACATAAAAAAGTTTCAAGTATGTGACTTTGAATGCCTATAAAATAAAAACAATAAGGCCAATATAAATGAACCAAATTAAATTAATAAAACATATAACATATAGTTGAAAATAAATATAATTTCATAAAAAATTTTGATGGAAAATAATTTAGATGTTTTTGAAGACACCACCATAAAATATAAAAATGTTTCGAGCATGTGAAATTGAAAGCCTATAAAATATAAACGACATTATTGAAAAAAATGAAACATAAAACATGGATTAAAAATATAACAAATAGTTGAAAATAAAAATAATTTCGTAAAAACATTTCATGAAAAATAATTTATAAACTTTCAAAACCACATACTTGAAACTTAAACATGATTCATGTACTTGACTTTGAAAGTATATAAAATATAAACTATAAGACCAACATAAATGAAACCTAAAACAAGGATTAAACACATAACAAATTTTTTAATTTTTTAATTTTTTAATTGGTATTATAAATAATTAATTATATAACAATTAGATAGTTAATTAGTAATTATTAATTATATAAAAATTAATTCGATTATCAGTAATTAAAATAATTAAGTATATAATAGTTAATTAGTTAATTATTAATATGATTATAAATTATATTTATTCATTATAATTAATAATTAATAATTATTCAAAATTATTATATAATAATTTATTGGTTAATTGGTAATATAATTATTAATTATATAATAGTTAATTAGTTAAATAGTAATATAATTATAAATTATAATTATTCATTATAATTTTTAATTAGTAATTATTAAAAATTAGTATATAATAATTAATTAGTTAACTAGTAATATAATTATTCATTGTAATTATTCATTATAATTATTCATTATAATTATTAATTATAATTATTCAATATAATTATTAATTACTAATTGTAAATATTAATTATTAAATATTTAATTAGTAATATAATTATTAATTGTATAATAATTAGTTAGTTAATTATTAATTATTAATAATTAATTGTATAATAATTAATTATTTAATTAGTAATACAATTTTTAATTATTTAATAATTAATTAGTTACTTAGTAATATAATTACTTATTATATAATAATTAATTATATATTAATTAATTAGTGAATTAGTAATATAATTATTAATTATATTAATAGTAATTATTTTATTAGTAATTGTTAATAATTAATTATATAACAATTAATTAGTTAATTAGTAATATAATTATTAATGAGTTAATAGTTAATTAGTTAATTTTTCGAGAATGATAGTGACAAGGACCTTTTTATAATTAGTTAATTAGTAATATAATTATAAATTATAATTAATCATTATAATAATTAATTAGTATTTATTAAAAATTCTTTTATAATAAATTTTTAGGGTCATGGGATCACCCATGCTCTGGAATTTTTTGGTAATTATATTTAATAATTATTAATTATAATTTTTCATTATAATTATTAATTATAATTATTAATTATAATTATTAATTATTAATTGTATGTTATTTATTATTAATTATTAAATATTAAATATTTAATTAGAAATATATTTATTAATTGTATAACAATTCTTTAGTTAATTAGTAATTATTAGTAATTAATTATATAATAAATAAATAATTAATAACTAATATAATTATTAATTATTTAATAATTTATTAGTTTGTAGTAATATAATTATTAATTATATAATAATTAATTAGTTAATTAATAATATACTTAATAATCATATAATTAGTAATTAGTTAATTAATAATTATTAATTATATAAATATATAACTATTAATTAGTTAATTAGTAATATAATTATTAAATATATAATAGTGAAATAGTTAATTTTCTGGGAAATAAGTTGTCGAGGATATTTTTAACATTAGTTAATTAGTAATATAATTATAAATTATAATTATTCATTATAATTATTAATTATTATTCACTAAAAATTAGTATATAATAATTAATTAGTTAATTAATAATTTAATTATTAATTTTATAATAGTTAATTAGTTAATTATTAATAAAATTATGAATTATAATTTTTCATTATAATTATTAAATAGTAATTATTAAAAAAAATTATATAATAATTAATTAGTTAATTATTATATGGTTAATTATAAATCATTTCTAATTAACTAATTAATTTATATATAATTAATTTTTAATAATAATAATTAACTAATTAAATAATTTATTACATGTTTAATCCATGTTCTATGTGTCATTTATTTTTGTCTTATAGTTCATATTTTATAGGCTCTCAAAAGCACATACATGAAACATTTTTATGTTTCAAGTAGGTGTCTTTGAAAACTTATAAATAATTTTTCATCAACCTTTTTTATGAAATTTTTTTAATTTTAAACTATTTTTTATATGTTTAATCCATTTTTAGGTTATTTTTATATTGGTCTTATAGTTTATATTTTATAGACTTTCAAAGTCACATACTTG
This sequence comes from Viscum album, assembly GCA_963277665.1. NCBI lineage: Eukaryota > Viridiplantae > Streptophyta > Magnoliopsida > Santalales > Viscaceae > Viscum > Viscum album. The sequence goes on along the minus strand of OY728130.1, from coordinate 601,900,480 downwards.
AAACATTTTTATGTTTCATGTAGGTGTCTTTGAAAGCGTATAAATTATTTTCCATCAACATTTTTTAAGAAATCATTTTTGATTTTAACTATTTTGTATGTGTTTAATCCATGTCTTATGTTTGATTTATTTGGTCTTGTAGTTTATATTTTATAGACTTTCAATGTAATGGACTTGAAATATTATTATGTTTCAAGTATGTGTCTTCCGAAACATATAAATTTTTTCTATCAAATTGTTTACGAAATTTTCTTTATTTTCAACTATTTGTTATATGTTTAATCCATGTATTATGTTTCATTTATGTTGGTCTTATAGTTTATATTTTATATTATTTCAATGTCATTTTCTTGAAATATATTTTTCTCTCAATTAGGTGTCTTTGAAACCTTATAAATAATTTTCCATCAATATTTTTTATGAAATTATTTTTGTTTTAAACTATTTCAAATATGTTTAATTCATTTTTAGAGTTTCACTTATATTGGTCCTATTGTTTATATTTTATAGTCTTTCAAAGCCACGTACATGAAACTGAATCCTACATTGGAAATGTTGAATGTTCTGAATAGGAAATGGAGAACCGGAATGCCAAATCAGAAATGTAGAATGATGTTTTAGGGTAAGCCCTATTTTAAAAGGGAGCCCTGGGTGAGAGCTTCTATTAGAATGAAGTACTATTCGATATTAAATAGCATATAAGTTCTGCTAAAAATATTATTTTTTGTTTTTTTTCTGTTTTTTTATATATATATATAAACAGAACAAAACAAAAGCACAAATAAAAATAATTTTTTTTTAAATAATTTTTTTTAGTTTTAGTGGAAAGGTGGCTTCGATGATGCTGCCTTTAGGGAGTATTTCTAAAAACATTTTTAACCCATCTATTTTTTAAAAACTATTTTAAAAAAACATATTTAAAAACTCTACGGAATGGGGAATTGTAGAAATATGTGAATTTCAAATGGTGAGGGATTAATATTGTCTTCAGATGTGCGTGCTTCAAGGATTATAAATAGGGGAGTATTGACCATCTGTTCTTCAAGAGTGAATGGGATCGTGAGGAGTGGCTCTACATTGGGGAGTTCACTACCTTCTCTATTGCTATTATTATTGGTCTTCCCTTTATGGATTGATGGTACCATGGCTCGAGAGATGCAGTCTAGAGATACTGGCCCACACATTGGTGTTGCATGAGTGTTATTAGATCCTATGCAAGGTAAAGAACAATGCGAGACAGGAGGGGGCATTCCTATCAGAATGTTTTTTATCACATGGATGAAAATTATTCTAATTGACATTGTCAGTATTGTAAGAAACTAGAGAGAGGACCCCTCACTTCACCGTTTTAAAGTAGGGCCCCTTCATTCCCTTCCCAACATGACCAGTATAGGGAACAACTAGATTTGTTGGAACCTCTATTCTAGATGTTTGAAGCATAATACAGATGGTTCATATACCTTGTGGGTATTGCGTGGAGGGCGGGGGGGGGGGGGTTGTGTGGGATGCCAATGGTTCGGTCTTCATGGAATTTTCAGTCAGGTTTTGATAGGGTACTTCTCCATAGGATGAGGCCTTGGAAATTCTCAAAGGCCTTAATTTATGTTGTCAAAGGGGCTTGGAATTCATGGAAGGGGAAATAGATTCTTTATTAATTCACAACTCCATGCCTGCTTTCAGCGTTTCTCTATGGTTGATCTCATATGTCACCAGGAAGTTTTGTTCCCTCCGTATCACCAACACTAAAGTGTTACACACATGGGGGAGGGTAACAAAGTTACAGACCACATAGCCTATCTGGACATCTATGGTGTAGCCGATGTCTTCTTCCATACTATGGAAATATTGATGCTCGAGGGGGGTTTATTTGATTATAGGTGATGACCTTGGTCTTAATTATTTCAGTTATCTATAGCTACATGGTTCGGTGGTAGGGGTTGGCGAAGGATGGCATGATTTTTGTACCTCATGTCATTTTATCTCTCAATAAAAACTTACCTGATGATGATTTATGTTGTTGTGTTTTTAGGATTTTATGATATCGGTTTTATAGGTTTCAGGATTATTTGTTTACATGTTTGTAGGTAAGAATATTATTTATTAGTATTTTATAGTTTCAAGAATACATGTTTACGGTTTTACATAATTTCCATGTATGTTTTCTAGATTTTTAGGATTATAGTTTACATTTTTTAGCTTTTAATATGCAGATCCACTAATGAATGGTAAACCTTGAAATATGGAGGTTCATACGATCAAGGATTACTCTTTTTAATCATTCTAAAAATATTTACGAGCTTGTGAACTCATCCATGTTTCCAGTACTGATTCACTGATTAAATATCTAGTTTCTAGTAAGAGTATGAATGCCAATTTCAATGGATTATTTCTCTATTAAAATTTTTACAAAACCAAACACAAACTTATTTAAAATCATTTGGAGAGGTAGAGTAGATGAGTTTTGTTTTTTGCCGGTTTATCCTGATAGACCAGATATCAGGGATGGACCAAATGTTGCATATGGTAAGGACTATGGTGGTATAGGACTATCCTAATGTCATTAGCAGAGTTGGATGCATCACATGTTCTATAATGTGGAACACCACCACACATGAAAAGGAACCCAGATTACATAGATGAGAGATGATTCTTATTACATCCAAAAATATTTAGAAGCTCTCATGAGCATCCCACTGAAAAAGAGTTTCCTTTTTTCCACATAGGAACCATTTTTCACCATGTTGTGAAAAAAAAAAATTAAATTTATATTAACGATGAAATTATATTGGACTAATCAACACTATTATTGCAATCTAGTTAAGATATCTGTGAATCCTAACTTACCCTGTATTAATTTTATAGAACCTATGTCAAATTTATGTATCATTTATTTGGAATGAACTCGAGTTGTACTATTTTGTTAATAATACACATATTATTGTTGCTACCCATGTCAGATAGGAGATGAATTTTTTCCATTCTTAAGTGCATGAAAGGGGAGTTTCTTAAATTAGTGGTGAACCAATACACTGATAGATGTCTCACAAACATATTCTTCTATACCAAAGTGCATAGAGGGACCATCTTGTTGAACCATGTTGGTGAAAACCTTTTCTAATAAGTCTACTTACACCCACAAGTAAAAGTTAAAGAGAAGGGACCTACAACAAAGGGGACAAACTTACACGTGTAGATGCCACTGCTAGTGTGAAAAAGGATAGTGACACATAATGTGTGAGAGAAACAAATTTGGGATCAACATGTTTTCAAATTTATTTTAACATATTTTTTCATATAAAGACTATGTTATTTAGATTTTCATATATGCTCATTTTATAGCTATTATATAATAAATACAACAAATATACCACATATAGTTGGATTAAAATATAATATAAAATTTTAGCATAAAATATTGGAATAGATATAGATAATAAGTTTTGTAAAAAATAACTTACAAATAGATATTAACTAGTGGTATATCTTATAATAATATTAATAAAATTATTGATAAAAATATAATTTTTTTTAATAATATTGTCAACAAAAAATTATTTCGTACGAATCTTTTGCCAAATTTTTTAACCAACATGTTTATTATCTTTTGGATATATTATAACTATATGAAAATTATTTTATCTATAATAATAATATTTTTTGATAGATTTCTTCACAATTATTTTGTTTCATGATAATTTCTCTTGTTAAATCAATTTATAAATAGAAAATTCACTTTTACACATAGATATACCCCTATTAGAAAAAACTAATATTTTTGTAGTGAACAACAAAATGATAAAATTGTAGTTATCAAATAAAAATATAAAAGGTAATTAAAATTTATGATGTTCCCTATCCTCATAATAAAATAATCTCTAAATTCTATAAAAAAGGATATTGAAACCAAACTGTTATCCTATTTCCTACATATATGATGACTCAAAGTTATTCTAATTAATCATAGATTTATGGGTTTTTGGTCGTTAAATTTCTCTTTATAATTCAATTTTTGTGATCTATGATATTTATACCTCTCCATTATTATTTCCAATTTTCATCCAGGTCCACATCTTTACTTCCCACCAATTTTATTCTACTTGGGAACCTAGTCATGTTTTATTTCAGATGACCTTCATATTTTTCCATTTCCCTCTTTTAAGAGAATGTTTTATTAATTATTTTTATGATGTCAATTTTCAGAAAAGGAAATTTTCAAATGTAAAACCCTTGATTAATGAGAACACATTCAAATTTTTAGGATTCAATTTTTAATGGGGACATAATATAACACCCTGATATTTTAAAATAACACTGTTCGAGAGCGTATTCATCACACAAAACCGAGATTAAATGAACCGTGATATATTATTATTTAAATATGAAAATTATAACATCTCTATTAAATTGTTGGGTATTAATATGACTAACTGATTTAATAAATATACACAATTGTTTTAATAAGTATACAGTTATTTTTAAATTCATAGTATATAATTACTCTCTAAAATAACATTTTCATCAAGAAAATGATTTTATTGGCTTTTGTGATAAAATATTATAAATAATATCTATAAAATTTAAATGAACCTTTTTAAAACATTAATTTTTTTAATAATATTTATATATAAATTAATCTATTGTCAAAGTTTCATATTTTTTCAAAAATATTTATTTTTTAGTGAAGTATGGAAAATAACCATTTTTGTAAAATTGTCATTTCTTTATAAAATTTTTTGCTATTTTAAATTCCAATTTTAATTTTAATTTTATTTAATAACAAAAAAATTAATATGTAATTATATATATCGAAATTAATTACATTTAAATCTTCTTTATAATGGATTTTAGGATTAGTTTATACTTAGGTTTAAAAGCCCGTTTTTTCTGAAAACAGTTTTAAAGTGCATAATGTTCCTCAATTTTAATTAATTAAAATAAAACATAATTAGGAATTATTTTAATTAAAATTATATATTATTTAACTATATTTTTTATTTTAAATTTACATTATTATGATTTATATTCATACAGTTAATATAAAATCTCTTTTTCCTTGAAAATGCATTTTTCAGAAAACTGTTTTTGTTCATGCTTATATGTTTTATTTGAAATATTAGTTCCAATTATAAGAATTGAATTTGAAAAAATTGATTCCAAATTTTTAATCCACATAATTTATATTATACCATAAGTTCAACATAATTTTTTTATAATGAATAATAAAAATAGTAAACAAATAGTTATTTTTCTATAAAATTAATATCGTAAAAGTGAGTTACCCTATAGTTATAGAGGATAAAAAGTTTAAAAAATGTTTCTATTTAGTGTTATATGTGTGTAAAATCCTTAAATATTCCCCAATAATTTCTTTTTCAAATTTTAGGCATTTTTCTTGAGAGTGGCTTCCCATTATTGAATAGGTTTGGTTATTTATATAAATTGAACTCCTCCATATTTATTAAAGGGTACCACCTACCCTTACTTATTTATAAATATCCCAACATTTTAATAAACCAAAAAAATATAAAAATCTCTCTCCATAAACCTTATCCAAATTCTAAAGCTTATAGTATACCAAAAATACCAACCATAAGGTTCTTAATAAGAGATCCAAAAGAGGTTCTTATAAGAAAAGGTAATTATGTTCACATTGCTCTTTCTTTTTTACTTATTCTATTGCCAAATTCAACTATGGGATAAAAATTATAATATAGTAGGAAAATATATCATATATACTATGATTATATTATTTTTATTTAATAATATTTACACATCTCTTCTTTGATTAAATGGGAAATGAAACCATCATTCAGGTGTACAGCGGACCACCGCCTCACGAACTGATGTAATTAACTTTCCATCATCACCTATCACGACTATTAATGATAATGGATTTAATATTTATCTATGATGTTAATGAATCATAAAAAATTATATATAACTAATATATCATAATCTTTATTACATTACCACATATGGAAAAAAATATTGTCGTTTAAGGGTACGATATAATAACTCCTCACAAAACGATATAATATTTTTGTTATTACTGATTTACATGGATGGAATATGTTAGTATTTTTAAAGAATTAATTTCGTATTTATGATAGTATTATCATTTTGTAATGTTAAAATAACACTTACCCTTTTTCCATCATGATATTTAAATAATGGAAATGTTACCCATGAATACGTACGACCTACTGTCTCAATGAGTGTAACTTAGTTCATTTTTCATAACCATTATTGATGGTTATTTTTAATATTATGATTTTTAAAAAAATTATAATTATATAATATTTAATATTTATTATATTATGTAATAATGACCACTTTTACCGTGGTCAGCACACCGATTCTAACATGAAATTATGAATCAAGTGTCCCCAAAAGACCCAACATGGACATATCTAATTATGTAAGTAAACAAATCATTACAATAAATTATGTAAAATTTTGAAGTATTAGTGTTTAAAAAAATAAAATATTATTAATAAAATAATTAATTTATTCATTTTTATTATACTGGAGAATAAATACATACACGACGATGCATAGACTTGAGGAATGGGTTTTATATTAAAACATCATTCTTTATTACACATGTTCTTTTATGCACCTAGTTTATTTTAAATGGTGAATATAATGCTTATTTACATATTATTCCATGATTAATTAATAAATCATGATATTTTAAGCGAAAATTAATTTAATTCATTCATTTTATTTGGAATTTAAAAGTTACTAAATCGGTAAGGGTTAATGATTAAATGTGATTTTATTCATGATTGTTTATGATTGATTTTACATAGTAAGAAATAATTTCATTTATGACAAATAATATAATTTTATTTTTCCCATGTATTTAATCCTGAAATTTTTATTTAATATTAAAATTTTAGGATCTTTGTTACTTAAAATGAATGATAAAATGATATTAATAAGATTCGTGTTCATTTCTCTCTTTGGTAGAAAACCATTTTTCTTGCATATCCACAATTTCTAAAAATACATTAATGAAAATTTTTAACATCCCAAAAAATATTTTTTAATGAATTTATTTCCATGTTTTAATTTTTAGAAAATGGTTTGAATGGAATCAACTAATTAGTTTCCAAATGAATCACTTTTTAATCCTCTTAAAAATTGTGTGAAAAATTATTTCTTTTAAGTTTTTCCACATGTAGGAAATTACCAACCAACATGAGAACTAAAATATCTGAAGATTACATTATAAGTTTCACTGCTTATTTTTAAATATTCTCTATAATATTATGAAATTATTTATATTTTGATTTATTGATTTCAAAATGAATTGTATATTTCAAAAGAAATATTCGACGTACTCTTATAAAGAAATTGTTATCAATGGTGATAAAATTTGATGTTATAGATTTATTATAAATTATGTATATATGTCTCTATTTCTAACAGAATAATTTATCCTCAATATTATTTTTTATGGGGGGATGTTGATTATGGTTTCTTAATCATTCACATAGGCTACCATTTTTTCTTTATTATGTACTCCCTTTCAAGAGTTTTCCAAAAGGGTTTCTTCATGGAACCATAAACACCCAATGGATCCCATATCCTTAATAGATCATGGTATTTCTTTCCAAATGTAAGAGGATATTGGGGTGTTTGACCATAAACACTTAATAAATGAAATTTTTCAATAATTTTGGAGTCCAGACTCATTGCATCCTTTTTTGGGGAATTATTGAATACTATGAGATTCTCTAATATATTTAAGACATATTTATTAATCCACATTTTAAATTAAAAATATTGAACTGGTCACCTTTAAATTAAAAATAAATTATAGACATGAATTAATGTAAAACCATCTATACGTATATGAGGTTTTCCATAAATATGAATACCTTTATGTATATGAGGTTTTCCATCGATGGGACTGCACATATGTGTCAGATGTTTTCCATCTTGGTCAAATTTATTATTTTGTGATGCTGGTTTTGATATATACAATGGAAATAAATAATTTATCATTAACCAAGGATACATGAATTTTTTTGATGTTGGTATTAGGATTGTAATAATGGTTTAATATGTACCATTGTGATGGGAATCGGAACCCATGTAGTTTAGTTCTACTTAATGAGAAACATTATTCATTTTAGAGTCATGTTGTAAGGAAATACCATTTTTCTTTATCATTATGTAGTAAATACCTCTAGTCGAAGGTAGAGGGATATAAAATGATGGTGTGCGATTTATAATGATGTGGCCTAAAGAAACTAGAAGGAATATGGCCCTCTAGGCAGAATATGGGCCTAATATGAATATTTCCAAAAGAATATTATGGTGATTATGGAGTTATAGGTTTGAACCTCAAAGATTCTTCCTACCAATTCGATTTAGACAATAATCTCATCCCATGTTGCTTAAATGGTTGGGTATTATACTTATGAAGGAGGCTCAATGGATTGACTCTTTGGGAGTATAGGATTTTAAGGTGGAGATGACATGGTTTGGTATAAGACCTAATCAGTTGACAAATGGGATATTCAGTCTTGATTATGACATGATATCCACTAGCCTCTAATCCTACATGAGTCATTATCGGTGTGTGAAACAATAGTAAGTGTAAAATATAAAAATACAGACAATATCCTTTTTTCTCTAGTGGAAGATAGATATGGTATTGAATTTGAGAGAATATTCTACAAAAAAATGAAAGGGTATTACTATATGAGGGATTAAATTATAAATATCCTCCTCCCATCCCCTTTTTATTGGTATAAGAGAGGATGAGGGTGGGGATACATTCAACATATGTTGTATCCCAGCTCGACAAGCCATCAACCATCATCCCTATGGTGGGTATCCTTATTATCATGAGAATTAAATAATATGAACATTTTTAGGATCCCACCTACTTGGTAGGGTGAATACATGCCTTCTATTTCCACAAGAATGCAAAACAATGTCTGGTGGGACACACTAGGGTATCCTATCCCTAAGAATAATGAGTCAATAAACAATGGTAGAGATATTAAGGGAATAATTTTCAGGTAATGGTGGGATAGATGTGAATACATTTGGACAGTTTATGTAGTGGCCAACATGGTGATGAACACTATGCAGGAATATGGAAGAAAGGATTGAGGGAGGAAATATCCTTTGGATACCCCATTCTGTATATTTCTCTTTGTTAAGATAGTTGGGGAATAAAAATGGTTCTATGAAGGGAATTAACTCACAATGATATCTTCTTATGGTCATAAGGTAACCTTATTGGGTTAAAAAATTGGTCCTCGCATGAAGGATTCCTTTTACGTGTCTCCTTAAAAATATTCGGTAGGTTAATTAATAGTATGATCCTTCTATAGTGTTATTTTTTCATGTACATCCTACCAATAATTGTTTTCAAATACCATATTTTAAGAGGAATGGTAAATATCCATTTTCCTATGATAATTTATTTTCCACATACCATACTAGGTTGCATGAGTACAGTGAAAATACTTCATTCGGAAAACATTTTGTGGATTTTGAGGTGGTGAAAAAGATGTCTCACATTGAAAAATATTAAAATTGTTCATTGTGGGTGTTAAATAACTGTCTCCTCCTACAAAAAATATATTGGGGGGGGGGGGTGGATTTATTTCTCCACCTCCACCTGAAAAATGGATATTAATTTTCATGGAGGTGTTATTTATCCTCTACATGAAACATAGATATTCATTTTTAGAGGTTTTTCTCCTCCTCCCACAAAATAGAGATTTGTTTGTGGGGTTTTATGTCATCATGTCCTCCTGCAAAACAAATATTCATTTTCGGGGGGGGGGGGGTGTCATTATTCCACTTCCTACAACAAAATGGGTATTCATTTGCGGTGGGTGTTATATCACTACCTCCTCCCCAAAAAATATTTTTTACAGGGGTTTCCTTATTTTCTTTCCTTGCAAATGATTTTAATTTGTGCTATATCCATACATAACGAAGATCCCATATAATGGGCACACTATGAGGTATGGATAGGCAACTTTGTGGTTCTATGTACTTTACTAACTTTTAACACCAATAATTCATTATCAATTAAATTTTCCCTCGCCTAAATTCATAAAATAATTAATAGATTATTTTGGATCTTTACTAGGCCAAAAAACTTCCCCCATTGGAATTGGGTTCAATCAACCAGCAGATGAATCAAATCTGAGGAATAACTCTGCACGGTTGAATTATTTATGGGGTAAATGTAGACTCAGAGGAGATAACTTTCCTATCAGAGGTGTTAGGATGACTCATTTTTACCCAGTGAACTGCATATGATTTGCAGATTATCCTCATCTTTGGGATTGATACTCTTCCTTATATAGTGATTTCCCTTTGTGAATGACCTTTTTCACATAATGAATCCTTTCTATCTATGAATAGGTATTTCCCTGAACTAATTATCTTTCATCATGTAATAAAGATCTACAGATGATTAATGATAATCCACAAATAGATTTTTGCCATTATGAGGTTCACATAACATTTTATATTCCTCAGAAAACACTTCATGTGGGATTTTTAACTTTGATAAATATGAAATGTTTTGCTAACTTTTCATACTAGAGGGAGAAAATGAACGCTGATCATATTGGTTCTGATGCTGATGAGAGAATAATTTACATGATCAAAATAATTGAAGATGGTTTGAAACATGATTCTAGACATATCCTCAGCTTTTAGAATCTCTAATGGGTGCTGGGCTCAATGAGTGTCTCATCTTAGATCGGATACCCCTTTATGAATTTGGACTATCATCTGACATCCCTTTCACAATACCACATCCAAAAATTCAACCCTTATCTTAGGCGTATGTGGGTTTGATTATGCACCTTTGTACGTCCTTATATATTAAATTCCTAATTATTCGGAGGAGTTGGCTACACGTTAATGTGACCTTATCCATTTTAATATTTCCAATCATTGTTTGGAATATTTTAAGGATGATGTTACATATCTGCATCATTTAGTCTTCAATGAAGCATAAATTGATGTTTGGATCACTATAAAGACTGTAGAGAAGAAATAATTTGAGGATCCATTGGATAAGGTGAAGTTACAATTGTCATCATCAAATACAGGATGAATGTCATCAGACAAAAATGTTAAGACCTAGATTCCTTTTTTAGGGAGATGTGTCCATTTAGCTATAGCCAAAGTTTGTTAGAGGAATAATATTGTGCAGTACCTTAAAGCCTAATCATGGGAATTTGATAATATTTTGAAAAAATATGGTCAAATTTCATTGTAGTTATTTTTTTCTCATTGCACAATAATGTTTAGGAGTGGCTCCAGGATATGGACATTCCTGCCACAAATATTTCTCCAATGAATGGAAACTTTATGGTTCTTAATAATTGTTTTCACCATATTTCAACATATAATCTTGTAGTGTTTTAATAGTGTAAAATAAAGATACCCTAAATAAATAAACTTTTGAATAGAAAAATTAGCCATAATTATGATCATTTCAACTTATTTAAACTTTTTATTTTATGATCATTATGGATGACAGATGAGTATTGGTACAATTACCATAAACTTAACACCATAGTTGGTGTTTTCTAATTAATAAATTATCTTGTATATGATTTTTTGAATTTATTAATTCCAATATTATGAACATATTTTTGATGCTCTTTAAAAAACTAACATAGGTCAATGGACCTATAGAGAATAGTTTGGATGTTTCTAGGGATATGTAATGTTACATAAAATCTCAATGACATTCATATCCCTACCCCAATTATTGCCTAAATTTTATATGGAGTAGACATAGCGGGCATGACTCAAATGTTTATCAATTCATCTTTTATTTATTTTCACCTTGAAGAGTTTTACATCTCCCTCCACTGGTCGTTTAAATTATTACAAGCTAGACTAATGAAGCTTGTGTTTTAAATCAAAAAAATTTGACCATTAATTACATGAATAGTTATTTCTAGTTGATAATACTTTGAAATCATTTAGATATGGGGATGGGAATCATAAACCTTAATCTTGGGGAATTTGATCCTGATAGAGATAACATGTGGTAGGTATAGAAGGGATATTCAAAAACGATGTTATAAAGGTGAACTATGCTATGATGTTGTATAATAATATATAAATAATTTATTATCTATTAGGAATTAATATTCCTATTTTTGACTGATGACATTTGGGGAATAAATTATACAGAGCCACATCTATGCAGATTTTTCAGATTTAAAAAAAGATATACTTCAGAGTCAAATTTTTTAATCACCTATATCACATGAATGTTTAGGGAAATTTGATTTTCCCAATATAATAGGCCTTGTTTTATGTAATAGTGGGTGCATCTAAAGAATTATGATGGGAAGTATCTCAACCAATGTTGACCAAGGGTAGAATATTCGAATATAAATTTTATTTGAAGGAAGGGGATACCTTTTCTCCAATCATTTTTTTTCATGTGTGGGGAATCCACACTAAGATTCCTTACACAAATTGGGAAATACATTTTTTTATAAATTATAGTCCCAGAATAATAAATTCATGATCCACAATATATATCATTGAGATGAGAATCAGGCCGCATATAGTTCTATGAGTAAATGAGTACAATTCCTCAAAACATTTAAGATCACATGAGCAATGATCGTTGTGAGAAATAAGTAGAGACCAGATTATTGGTTATATCTGAGCAACCTCTTGTTGTTACATTTTTTTCCATTGGAACTATATGTATTTTTATCTTATGGAGAAGGTTCCATCCCCAAACAACACAGTTTTAGGGAAGTGGCCAAAATCACTCATGTATATCCCATACACGAGGTTAAGGAAGTGAAAGAAGTCATAAATCATGACCCTTGGGAAAATTAGATGGAAGTAGTAAAATAAGAAAAAACACACAAGTGGTGGCCCCTGACCAAATTTGAAAATCATATTCCTCTTATTACTGTTATCAGGGTGCACATAAAGGAACCCATTTTCTCTAAGTAATTAAGATGAATCTAGTTTATGGGCCACATTTGCGATGCACATTATGCAGATCCACACCTAGGATTATTACGAATATTTCATACAAAGGTTTCCCTTAGTGTAAGACTCTTTTATCATTTATAGCTAAAGGAAGCTTATGGGGATCCTATTTTCCCAAGACATGAATGTTGATTTGTTAAAGGAAGAATTTTTAGGTTACAATTAAGGTATTTATACCAATGCCTGTCACAACCAATTGGTGGATGTCATTCATTTTTCTAACTCATATTCAAGATAAAGGTGGTTTTTTGTTCACATTTTGGAATGGTTTTAAGAGTCTAGGTGTCACTATACTTCTCAATAGGATAAGAATCATGTCATACAAGATATAGAGTCGAGTTGCAATGAGTGTCTACAAAACATAGTTTTACGTAACACAATTGGGATACTGAAAATGTTTTTAACCACATTTCGAAAGGATGTTTCCATTCATTTTAACGTCATGCGATAAAGATATAAACAATTAAATTTAATGTAATTAGTCAATTAAGACATGAGTTCCTTCTATGTTCATGCATCAATGACTATACAATTCAAGGTGATCTATCCAAAAATGATATGATATTCTCTATGTGTGAAGAGGATATTTTTAATACATGTACTTGGGGTACTTATATCCAAGTTAGTGGGATGGGATAGACATTTATGGGATAACCATGGACCTCGTATGAGAAACAGTTTCCTTTGCAATGTTTTTAGATCATATGGAGATATGATTACCACCTCATGAAGGTGAATATGACTCTAGTTAACAGGTCACATTTGGGGAACACATTATGGAGAGACACATATGGGAAAATTATGTAATGTAAAATAAAATTTGTCCCTTAGAGTTTAATACCCATATTACTGATAATGAGAGGATAACTTATGGGGAACCAAATTACTCAAGCTATGAAGTATGTTATATGAATGGAACATGCATGAGTATGAATGGATCTTTTAGGATGTAATTGGTTAAGAATAGGTATATTGTTCCTTACTCAATAATGAAACATATATAGAGAAGGGAATATTTGTAAATGCACCCTATAATTGAGAACTGGGTGTCATTACATATTATGTGGTGACAAAAATCAAGCCATACATAGTTTTAAATAAGGATTCATCACACTGATTAACTTATCTTGTAGGAAAGGATGATTTTATCATATTGTGGTTGGATCAAGATATAGGATATAGGACTCACTTTATATCTCGTTGTTATGAGAATAATGCCACACAAATTTCATGAAAATCTCAATGCACATGTCTCATTCCTATGCAGGGAGAGGCATTTTTTTCAATCATGGGTTCATGAATGAAATGAGAACCCACCATGAACATTCCCAAGAAGATATGGTTTATACATAGGAAATTAAGGGTATATATAAATAAATATATATATATATTTGAACCTGTGACCTATTTAGAGAATCCAGGTGTCAATACATATTTCATAAAGATGAAAGTAAATCCATGGTTAGTTCTCTGGATCCCATGACGTTTCACATCATACGGAAAGGGAATATTCCATGATATTTAACATCATGCGGTAAGGATATTGGAGTCCTGTAGTTTTGGTTCATACGAATATGACCATATGTCGTTTATCATATGAATTAGGTCTTGATAAGTATTTCATTGGTAGGGGTGTAGTAAGCCTTCTATACTAGGAAATTAAGGAATATAATCCATTGGAATAAAACTTATGGATAGAAAAATTAACTTTTCACATTTAGTTCATGATTTGAGGGAATATTTATATGTATAATTAGGTTCTTGAGGACCAAAACTAGTTCCCCATGAAATAATGAGCTAAATTAACCTTTTTTTGAATGTTTCGTTTATTATGTTTTAGTGAACCTCTACGTGAATCATGGTACTTCGTGTCTTCACATCCATAAATTCCATTTCATCCAAACACTTATAGAATTTCTCATCTGTGGATAATTGATGGTAGATGGTTGTATGAAAAGAATGGGACTATAATTATATGGGAATAATTTCATATATACCATATATAAATGAATATAGAGTAACTTTAATAACATTATGTGTTTTGATATGGTAGGTACACAAGGAACGTATAAGCTTTTCGGGCAAGAATTTTCTATATTTTCCCACCATCATCTAAAGTATGCTTGATATTGGTTCTTTAATTCCTATATCTATCCATTTATCACTTCATTATTTGAATATTAAATGGTTGGACTAATTGGTACATTCTTATTATATTTGTAACATTTCATTTATGGAAGCCACCCAGAGGTACCCCATACCCAGTTGGTCACATGACCTTAAGTGCATTTCCCTGAATTCCAGATCCTGCCGACTAGCAGTGAGGGCCTTTGGTGTGATAGTGGGGAAACTATTCCCTCATTGGAAGAGTAACACAGTGGAAGTAAAAAAAAGAGCAAGAGTAGAAGCAGTAATAATCCAAGCGAAATTAAAAATCAGAAGACTCAATATAATAAACTTGAGCACACATATATACAAATAATTCATGATACATATGTCTAGAAAAAGTAGCCAAAAAATCACAATGATGGAATACAAAATAGTAAAAAACCAATGTACAAATAAAAACAGATAAACTGCTCCTCATCATTGCAAGACTAAGCTTGGTCTCATTCTCTCTAGCTCCACAAAAAATCAAGTACCTGAAGTAGAAGGGTGCTTGACCTTATCTATACCTATAGAAATATAGTATGTTTGGGCCCAAAAGAATGAACCAAATAGGGTGTGTGACTAAATCCCAGTAAGGAACCACCTGAATATCTGTACCTAATAGTCAGTGAATATATATGGTATGTAATAAACAAAGACGCATTAAACAAGGAAGTACTCAGCATTAAACAATCCCACATATCATGTAAGCAGCTAATCAAGTGGGTAACCCTTTGGGAATCACACACAGCCTATCCCCTCTAGTTTACTTATAAGAATATATGGAGACTCTGTGAGGAAGCTCACATGGTCAATTAACCTTATAGTCAAATGATTAAAGACGCTCTAAGGAAGCTCACATGGTCAATTCCCCTTATAGTCAAATAGTAATTCAAGACTCTCAGAGGATTATCACATGGTAAATTCTGCTTATATCCCAAAAGTAATTATAGAATCTATGAGGAAGCTCTCATATTAATTCTCCGTATAGCCCATAAGTAATTTAAGACATTATGATGATGCTCAAACGTCAATTCCCCTTATATTCCAAAAGTAATTCAAAACTCTCTAAGGAAGCTCATAGGGTCAATTCCCCTCATAGTCTACTACACCAGGTTCTTACGACCCTGTGTATGTCAATCAATCATAATAATGCAATACTCCAAAGTAAACCTCTAGAACTATTTGGCTTAACAGTCTACAACACATCAAGAATGCCAGATAACGATAATCACTCAATCCTACAGTACTAGGTATGGGAAAAACATCATGGAAGCTTAACAGGATAAACAGGACAAAACGGTCGTAAACAGAACACGCATGGGAAACACTTACAATGCATATCAATTAGCCATATTCTCATTAAATTATCCTCTACCCAAGAATAAAAGCGTAATAGGCAATTAACAGGATTTAAACGGTAAACACGCAATACCCTGTTCAAGGGTATTTGTCAAAATTGCAAATATAACTCAAAGAAATTCAACTGAACAACATAAACCATCTACCTCGGCATTGGGAGAACAATATACTTGAGTCTCAGGTCTTGAATCACATTAGAACACTAAATATCAACAAAAACGTATAAAACATTCAATAGAGGATAACTTGAAAATGACGAGGAATTAGGAAACAAAGCTCAAGGAGAAGGAAGATCTTACCGAGGAGATGCCAACACAATCGATGGAGGTCGATTTGGATATCAGATGCTCAGTCAGGGGATCGGAGGAAGATCACGGCCGTATGGGAGCTCTCGGATGAACTAGGTCAAGAGGAAGGGCTTTCTAGTGATTAGACGCTACCCCAATACGTTTAATGAAAAAAAGAAAATAAACAACATGTAGTTTTAAAGTACACGGAGTGTACTTACCATTTCCATACTCTACTTTAAATGGAATCCATGTCACCCCCACATGGCTATGTGTATGGCTGATACACGGCCAACACACGACTACTATTGATAACCGAGTACAAAGCGTGTACTTATAAAGTACACGACGTGTGCTTAAGAAATTTCTATAAACACCTCTTTTTCCATAAAAACACTAGAAAAATGAAATCATACCTGAAGAGAAGATTTGAGTTCTTACAAACTTCCACCCTTAAAGAAATTCATCCCTGAATTTCCATAGCAAGGCGGTGTGGAAGAAGAACCCTCGGAATGCTCCGACCATTGTGATCGTACATTGGCCTCCCTCTCCTAGGTCTCACATGTTCTGCCATAGCACTCATAAAAGAGGAACAGACCAGCCACAAAGAAACCTCACACTTCGGTCAACAATCCGAATAGGTTGCTCCTTGAACAATGTGCCCACCTCTAACTCAACCTCCTCAGGTTGAAAAACATGAGATGGGTCTGAGAAGTAACATTACAGATGAGAAACGTGGAATACATCATGCATATCCCGGTACCTCTGAGGTAACTGAAACCAACAGGAAATCATCCCAACTCACTACAACACCTCAAACGTCCCGATGTACCTCCGCGAATGCTTACCCTATCCCTTAATCCTCTTGTGTCCCAACCTCGGTGTGACATGTAGGAAAACCTGATCTCCGACCTCGAACTCCATCGTTCGTCTCTGTCGATCAGCATAATAATTATGTTGAGACTGTGCGGTAGTCATCTGCTTCCGAATAAACTCTATCTCCTCTATGGTCTCCTAGACAAGATGAGGTCCCACCGTAGCTTCCTCTCCTTCCTCCAGCCAACATAAGGGTGATCGGTATGGCCTACCGTACAAGGCCTCATAAGGTGCCATCTGAATAGTTGATTGAAAACTATAGTTTTAGGAAAACTCCACAAGAGGTTTCTGTTTCTCCCAAGACCCTCCCAAATCCAAAATACATGCTTGAAGCATGTCCTTAAGCACCTGAATCGTATACTCGGACTGGCCATCTGTTTGGTGATGGTAAGCTGTACTCAAAAGTACATGTGTGCACAAATCCTTCTGAAGCCCCTGGTAGACCCAAGAAGTAAAATTTTCATCCCTATATAAAACAATGGAATGTGGAACCCCTTATAGACGTAAAATCTCTTGGATGTAAAACCTTCCCAGCTCATCAACACTGATGGTCTCCTTGATTAGAAAGAAGTGAGAAACCTTCGTAAATCTGTAAATGACAACCCAAACTGTATCATTCCCTCGAGGATACCACGACAACCCTATCACAAAATCCATCACAACATCATTCCACTTACACAATGGAATGGGTAACGGGTGAAAAATCCCTAATGGTTGCTAGTGCTCCACATTCACCCGCTAACTGGTGGAACACCTCATGATGAAACTTGCAACATATCTCTTCATACATGAACACCAATACTGACAGGGTAGATCACGATACATCTTGGTGACACCAGGACTAACTTCCCAATCTGAGGAATGAATGTCCTGCATCAACTCCTCACGTATGTCTGCTGACACCCATACACGCCCCTGAAAATGTAAGATCCCATCCTTGCCTATTTTCCATCCAGGAATAGGGTTCTCTCCTGAAACACATTCTCATAGGACTAGGCCTTTTGAATCTAATATCCACCTCATCTGCAATCGATCAAGAAGAGTAGAGGTAACAACTATAGATAAACAAAACCTCTTCCCATGTCTGTCGTGCACCTCAAAACGAATCTCAGAGAACAAATCCATAAGCTGACACTCACTGTTAGCCTCTTGAACTGCCTATATTTGTGTCCTCCTACTCAACGTATCTTCCACTACGTTGCCTTTCCCAGGCGTATAGGCAAGCTCAAAGTCAAAATACTGAAGGTACTCAACCCACCTTCACTGTCTCAAATTCAGATCACATTGAGTGAATATGTACTTGAGACTCTTGTGGTTGGTGAAAACCAAAAAATTCTCTCCAAAAGATAATGTCTCCAATAGTGTAAATCTTGAACAACAATGGCCAACTTGAGATCATGTGTCGGGTAATTCCTCTCATGTGGCCCCAACTGCCAAGACCCATACGCAAAGACTATGTCTCCCTTCATAAGTACATCTCCCAGCCTGATACCATAAGCCTCACAATACATAGTATATATCTTTACTGGCTCTAGAAATACTAGTATCAGTGTTGATGTCAACTCCCTTTCCGCTTCTAAAAGGCTGACTTGCAAGAATCTGTCCACAAGAACATTGAAATCATATTCGTTAGACTGGTCAGTGGTGCTACTAAGCATGAAAATTCTTGTATGAAAAATATATAATATCCATCCATCCCTAGAAAACTTTGTATCTCAAAGACGTTCTTCGGATGCTCCCAGGAAACTATCGCCCTCACATTCTCTGGGTCAACTGATACTCCAGTCTCTAAGATGACATGACCCAAGAAGTGAATCTGATCGATCCAAAAGTGTCATTTTAAGATCATAACATATAACTGATGCTCTCTCAGTGTAATAAAACGTTCTCAAGGTGTGTGGAATGGCCGTTTCGAGTTTGAGTGTACACCAAGATATCATCCATGAACACTAGCATGAAAGAATCCAAGTACGGATGGAACACTCAGTTCATCAGTGCCATGAAAACTGTAGGTGCATTCGTGAGACCGAATAGTATAACCATATAATCGTATAGACCATACCTTATCTGAAAGCCTGTAAAAGGTTTATCTGATGATCTAATGCACAAATTATGGAAACCGGATCTCAATTCAATATTCAATAACATTCAGGCTCCTCAAATCTCATCAAATAGATCATTAATCCTCGGTAATGGATATCGGTTCTTGACCGTCAACTGGTTCAACTTCCAATAATCCACACAGAGCTTGAGGATACTATTCGCCTTCTTCGCAAAAAGGAATGGTGAACCCTAAGGAGAAGTACTGGGTCATATGAAACCCTTTTCCTATAACTCCTACAACTGCCTCTTGAGCTCCTATAACTTTGGTGTAGCCATCCAATAAAGAGGAATGGACACCGGTGCTACTCCTGGAACAAGCTCAATAAAAAAGTCCACCTCTCACTCCAGAGGAAAACTAGAAAAATCCGCATGAAATGCATCTCTAAAAAGATCCACCAATAGAGGAATGTCCATATGTGAAGTCCCCTTCTCATCCACATATATACTAGAAATATGGGTTGTAACTCATCCCAACCCATGATGCTCATGTCCCACTCTACTTGCATAGACATCCCATTCTGCCTTGTGAAGAATATATCTTCCCTCTGGTGATGTGAAACTCACCCTACGACAATAGCAATCGACAACATCCGGGAAGGGAACTAGCTAGTTCATTCCAAGAATGACATCATAGACGGTCATCTCTAGGTCATAGATGCCCCATAAAAAGTGACACTCACCAACATCTAGAGGGAAATCCTTTTACTAACATACACCCACCGTTCTGACCCCCAACAGAGTGTCTAGTGTCAAGATATCGGCAGAAGAAAAGATGTAGAGCCCAAGGCTCTCCACAATAACAAAATATATAAAGCAATGGGAATCCCCTGTATCAAAAAGTGTAGGGGGAAAAACTGAGGCTACTAAGATCGTACCACACACTATAGAGGGTCTGGGATACTGCTCTGGCTGGGTCTGCTCCACTGCAAAAGTCTGGCCTACACCGCGACCTTATGACCCTGCCTGACCACTCTGAGTTGATCCACCCTATTGTCACTGAAAGACTGGTGACTAGCTACTATGGCCACAACCTCCGCCTCTTCCTGAACAGTTGGACGAACTCCATCTCCCAGACTGGTGAGAAATATGTGGCGTTGCTCTTGAATGCAGGGTCATTGAAGAACCCTTGTCACCAACTGCTGGTGAGAAGATCTACGCAGAAGATGGCTCAACTTGCCATAAGATTGGAACTCCACAAGGTCTCTCGGGCAATGTGGCCTCGTATGCCCACTCTTCCCGCACTAGTAGCACACCACATAACTACCAGAATATACATCTCATCTACTCTGATCTCCTTATGCAGTCTCCCTGGGGTGCTTCCTGCTATCGGACGGAGAAGCACTAACCCTAGATACTGAACAGCCCTGGCCCATAACTCCATAATTCCTCAGATTGTGCTCCATGATCAGCGCCTGTTTGACTATTGAGGATATTGAAGTCAACATGAAGATGTTCACATGGGATCAGATATCCTACCTGAGACCGTCCTCAAACATCCTTTCCAAGAACAACTCATCATCTCCTTGTATTGGCATTAAATGTTACAGCTCTGTGAAGTGAGAGGAATAATCCATAAAAAAAGAGTACCCTGCTCCAAACTCTTGATCTCTCGGGCTCGATCGGCCCTCAAGGTATCTAGGTAGAAGTAATTGTAAAAGATGCGTTGAAACTCATCCCGAGCCATATTATGCTGGCTTCCAGCCTGTGAGATCAAATCCTACCACCTCGTAGTAGAGTCTCGAAGCATGTAGGTATTGAACTTCACCCTTCTCTTTGGAGGTTTCTCCAGATGCTCGAAGATCGTCAGTGGGGCTTCTAGCCATGACTCTGCATCCTGGGGTCCTCCATCCCCTTAAAAAGTGGGAGGATGATGCTGCTGAAAGACATGCGCCAATTATTCCATCGATGGGGCAGGAGGTGGCGCTCCCTAAAAGGTCTGTATCATCCTCATAAATCCCTTTATGAAATGAGAATCAGCACTTATGTCAGTTATAATGGCTGGTTCCAATACTGGAACAACTGGATGATCTACTGGAAGTCCCCAATAAGCCATGTCTGGTGTCTGATCACCGTCTTGTGACTGGCATACAATCGGAGGACATCTCAGTGGCATGACTCTACAAGGTCACACACACACCATAGGTCATTATTATCGAGGAATGAAAAATAGAAAATAAATAAGGGTACAGGATAAGGAAGAATTAAAGTTTTACAAAACATGACTACACTGCATGTATAAACCCTACACAGCGTGTTCCCTTAATCCTTTGACATGGGTGTGGACTTCTACCACCCCTGGTTGTGTAACACCCCAAACACACGACGTATTGTCCTAACACACGACGTGTTATCCTATCACATGACATGTACTTGAATCCTTTTTCTTTACTCGAGTCCCCTTACACGACTAACCCACACGGATCTACTGAAATAGAACTACACGACGTGATGGTGCCAGACATGGCTAGTACAAGAGGAGCTTCACTGACCCATGTTATTTGTTACATGGCCGGATACAAAGTTGAAACTACACGGCGTGTTGGTGCCATACATGACGTGTACAAGATGAGATCCACCAACCCATGTTGTTAGTTCCATGGACAGATTCCAGGGTTACTCTACATGGCATGTTCAGATGGGACACAACATGTATAAATTAATATTTATCCATCCATGTTGTTTGTCACATGGGCGGGCATAGAGTCAATACAACACAACGTGTAAAACCGGTACACAGTGTGTTTCCACAAGAAATTTCTTATCCCGTGTCTCTACCCACACAACCAATGACACGGTTAGAGAAAACACAGTTTGTACATACAATGTATGGTGTGTACTTAAGAAAAATAGTTTCTTCCCGAATAGAAGAACACATGGCGTGTAGTCAAAACTACACAACATGTAGTCAAAACTACACAATGTGTATTCTGGGTGTTTCCAGACAGTAAGCCTCAGAAACTACTCCAGAACCCAGAAAACTACTTAAACGAACATTGAAAGTTCCAAATTTTGATTCTTGTGGGCCCATACTCCCCACGAATCAAAGATTGGAATCTTATACAAGTTATAATCAAGGTAAACAAGCCAATGATCCACCAAATTCCTTCCCATGAGGGACCATAACACCTCAAGAACCAATGTTTGGTGTTGATCCTAATAAAACCTTACACAAACTATATTCATTGACAACACAAGTAATCTATCAAAGCATCTATAAAAATATCATGCATATCTAGCAAAACATCTATCACAACAACATGCAGTTTCTAATACATCCTAAATGGAATGACAAGAATGCATGACATGTGATTTCGAGCAAGTGCCTATATGATGCATTATATGGAAACCCTTATCTCATCAGGTCGCAATAGAAATAGAACTACAATAACATGAACAATAACAACACAAATATTGTGAATCACTCAAGGTGAAATCAAATCAACCATAAAATTGCAAAACCATAAAAATTTGAATAAACAAGGTAGATTGGAATTTCCATATACACAAGTTAGCTACTCCTGGGAAAAACTTATTAAAATGTTTCTATTTTGTCCTATCCCTAGAAATAGGATCCTAATAGTAAGTTGAGAAGAAAAGAATCCTCTGATACCACTTTGTAACGTCCCATTTCCCGAAGCCACCTAGAGGCACTGCGTACCTAGTTGGTCGCATGGGCTCAAGTGAATTTCCCCAAACGCCATAGGATGCGAACTAGAAGTGAGGTCCTTGGGTGAGATAGTAGGAAACTATGCCCTCATTGGTAGAGTAACACAACGGAAGTAAAAAAAAATAGAAAGTGAGGAAGCAGTAATAATCCAAGCGAAAGTAAATAGCAGAAGCCTGGATAAAATAAACTGGAGCACACAAATATACGAATAATTCCTGATACGTATGTCTACAAAAAGCTTCCAAAAAAATCACAATGCTTGAATAAAAAACAGTACTAAACCAAATTTTCAAATGAAAATAGATAAACAGCTCATCATCATCGCAAGCCTCATCTTGGTCCCATGCTCTCCAGCTCCACATCAAATCAATTACATGAAGTAGAAGGTAACGTTCCCTTATCTATACATGCAACAATATAGTCTATTTGGTCCCAAAAGCATGACTCAAATAGGGTGTGATACTAAATCCAAGTAGGAAACCACTTGATGATATGTTCCAAACAGTCAGTGAATATATATGGCAGGTAATAAACAAAGATGTAGTAAATAAATAGGTACTCAGTTGTAAACAATTCCACATATCAAGTAAGTAGATAATCACGTGGGTAACCCTCTAGGAAGCACACACAGACCATCCCCACTGTTTCAGTCATAAGAATATATAGATACTCTCTAAGGAAGCTTACATGGTCAATTCCCCTTAGAGTCAAATGATTAAAGACTCTCTGAGGAAGCTCACATGGTCAATCCCCATTATAGTCAAATAGTAATTCAAGACTCTCTGAGGAAGATGACACGGTCAATTCCCATTATAGCCTAAAATTAATTAGAGACTCTCTGAGGAAGATCACGCGTTTAGTTCCCCTTATTTCTCAAAAGTAATTCAAGACTCTCTAAGGAAGCTTACATGTCAATTCCCCTTATATCCCAAAAGTAATTCAAGACTCTCTAAGGAATCTCACACGTCAATTCCCCTTATAGACCAAAAGTAATTCAAGACTCTCTGAGGAATCTCACTACTCAATACCCCTTATTTCCCAAATGTAATTCAAGACAATTTGAGGAAGCTCACACATCAATTCCCCTTATAGCCAAAAAGTAATTCAAGACTCTCTGTGAAATCTCACACGATCAATTCCCCTCATATTCTACTACACCAGGTTCTCACGGCCATTTGTAAGTCAAAAGAGAATAGAAATGAAATACGGAAAAAGTAAACCTCCAGAAACACATTTTTAAATAGTCTACAACACATCGAGCATGTCAGATAACGATAATCACTCCATTTTACAGTACTAGGTCTGGGAATAATATCAAAAAAGCCTAATAGGCTATACAGGACCAAATGGTCATAAACAGAACACACATGGTAAATACTTCAAAATCATAGAAATCAATGATATTCTCTTTTAATTAAACTCTACCCAAGCATAAAAGCATAGCAGGAAATTACCAGGGTTAAAATGGTAAACACACAATACCCCGTTCAAGGGTATTGGTTAAAATTGAACAAATAACACAAAGACATTCAACATAAAGACACAAAACACCAACCTCGGTGTTGGGAGATCAATATACTTGATTCTCAGGGCTTGAATCACATTAGAACACTGAAGATATACAAAAAAGTTTAAACCGTTCAACAAAGGATAACTAGAAAAGGAGGAGGAATCATGAAACAAAGCTCAAGTAGAAGGGAGAGATTACTAAGGTGATCCCAACGAAATGGACGATGGTCAATTCGAAGATCGGATGCTCAGTCGGGGGCTCAGAGGAAGATCACAGTCATACGAGATCTCTCATATGAACTAGGTCTAGAGGAAGGCCTTTCTGGTGATTAGATATGAGCTCAGTATGGTTATTGAAAAAAAAAATACATGTCGTGTACTATTGAAGTATATGACATGTAATTTCCATTTCCATACTCCGATTTAAGAGGCCTCCAGGTCACCCCCACATGGTTGTGTGTAAGGCCACCACATAGCCAGCACACAGCTACCCACGGTAACTGATTACACGGTGTGTAATCATTACATACATGAAATGTACTTAATAAATTTACAGAAGCTCCGATTTTTCCTTTAAAACACCAAAAAGGACAACATGACTGGAGACAAGATCCAGGTTCTTACAATGTCCTCTTTAATGTAGGACCCCGGGACAACCTGAGAGGGGAGGGGTGAATCAAGGTTTCAACTTTTTCTTCTTAAAGTTGTGGATCTTGGTCCCATGTTGGTAGGAACTACTTAAACCTGTATGATGGATATGATCAGCAATGAAACATTCACATGCAGATAGATGACACAACTATTTTTACTTGGTTCACCACTAAGGGCTACGTCCAAGGAGCATACGCTGATAGGTTGTCGGTCGTACCTAAATCCACTATGCTTCACTAGCTGTAGATTACAATTGTTCGGGCACAGTCACTCTGTCCCAGGCTCACTACCTTTACAAAGGTTCAGGGATAGCTCACTGCTTCCCTCAGGTCACTCCTGTTGACTCCCCCTGGCACACTGCCATTGGTGAAGTCACACTCAGTTTATAGACGTGAAGGTCTCTTCAATAGATAGACATGAAGTTCTTTGTCTCCTCTTCAGCATGAGACATTTCTTGCATCAATTTCTTGAGATGATGCTCTGTTAAAGTTCAATCCTTCTTCTTTAGTGTAAAGACTGAATGCACTAGATCCCCATGTCTTCGTTTGCCTGTGTAACACCCCGAGATTTTATGGAAAATATTCTTTTAATTTCATTAATGTCTTGTGTTGTATGCTACACCAAGATTACCTTGCGCTATACGCAACACCATATTAGCTTGCAGTATACGCAACACTATTCTTGGATCGTGTTACACACAATTTTGATAATAGTTATTCTACGCAACATTGAGTATATATATATATATATTCAATATATAAATGAAATATGGTTGGATTCTGTTATACGAAACAACGAAGGATTCTTTCACAACACGCAACCCTGACTTGGCTTGCATTACACGCAATCACGACCTTCCTCGATAGCGTGTGTTGTACGCAATACCGGGTTTTACTAAACAACGATATATTATTATAATATTGTTATGAACTAGCCGTTATGAATAGTTTTAACTAAATTTTGAATTTTATAACATTATTATTCATCTTACACATTTCTAGAACATGGTATAAGAACAAAATAAATTTTTCCGGTAAAATAAGTATTTTTCAAAAAATGCAGTGTTGCCGCCTTTGATGGCGCACCCACTTTAAATCTAGTTTTTGACATGTTTATAAGTTCAATTTGACAAAATAAAATTCTTCTTTTGAATCAGGATATAAAAATTTACATTAGATAAAGTTTTGATATTTTTCCGATAACTTTCATATTTTAATGAATAGTAAAAACACGCTATATTTTAATTAAAACAACTTTTTTCATCGTAATATCTTATGTGGTTAAATTATAATATTGAATGGTTTTAAAGTATAAATAGAATATATTTTTACCATTTAATATTGTGTATGTCATTAGCATTGATTTTACCTTGAATTCGTAGGTTAAATCAATTCAATCTTTTGCAATGTTTTAAAGAAAAACCCATTTTCTTTCGACAACGAGATTACTTTTAATTTAATTTCTGCATCTTTTGTGTATTGAATTGGAAAAATGGATTCCATATTTGGAATAAGTGAGTCCAAATTATCTTAATAAGGTACCATTTATTTTTGGGCATTGTGAATAGTAACTACGGTTAATTTTATTTACTATAGTTAAAGGTAAATTGGGTAATTAAGGGTAAATATAAGATTATAAAATTACCCTAACACTTGGAAAAATCCTATTGGATGGCTAAAAGTATACTCATATAACATAAGGGTCATATTAGATTCATTTTATGGACTTTGTTCCATGAAAATAATTTAATTATTATTAAAACCAAAGAATGTGACAACATGTCACTTTCTTAAATCTTATAAGTATAATAATTGTAATTTAGTGATAAACTTCATAAAACTTCGAAAATGAATAGTCTACAGAAATATAATACAATTATCTACATCATAAGAATTTATTTAGAATTTTTAGGGATTAAATAATTATCATTTATTATGACACAAAGATGATGCAGTAATTGTCTTATTAATGAAATATTGACATAATTGATGTTATAAATGGCCAAATAAATGTAATTTAAGACTTTTTATGACTTACACTAATTTTCTAGGTTAATATGACATGTTATTGTTGATTTAAGTAACTTGTTTTGAACCTATCATTCTTTTATAAATTTCATAAAAATCATGTACCAAATAGTGTCAAAATTGACATAAATTAGTTTTTAAAACAAATATTATATTATTAATTGTTATTTTATTCCTAAAAATATAAGGTTCGGATAAATGACTTATATTAGGTTATATATATTAATAATAAACAACTTGGGGTTCTTTTGTCTTGTTATGGTATGTTTATTAACCATATAGTGTAAGAAAACAAAAAGACACAGTAAAAGTTAAATTATTTAACTTAGAGTTAAATCTAATTGATAAGGTTAAAATAATAACCTAAACTTGTCTAAATCCTATTGGATGAGAGGATTTATACCCATACCCACTTTAGATTCGAAATAAGACCCTTTCGAACCATTATAAACCGAATTTGACCTTAATGTAAAATAATATTTTGAGATTTTCCTAAGGTGCCCCTCTCCTCCCTTATAAAAGCGCACCTCCTCCCTCTCTTCCTCACACCACATTCAGCCTTGAAGCTCGACCGACCCCTGCAAAATTCCCTTATCAACTTCCCTAGAAACATTCTAGAGGTTCTGGTCTTCATCAAAGACCAATTTTAGTGCCGTAAAAGGAGATCTCAAAGAGGCGCGTCAAAAAGAGGTAATATCCATTACCGATCTTTTTCAATTTATTTCTTCTTCAACTTATTCTTATTTAGTTGTTTAATGATAAAGTAATAACATCAGTATTTATTATATACTGATATGTTATTATAAATATGAAACAACTCTAATTATCCTTCTATCCATCCTACGGAAAAAGGAAATCACCGCGCGTGTGTACGTACGGAATACCGTCTCCACGCCGTGGTGTAATCTATTTTCCGCCACCACCTTAATTGGATGGGTATAATGGTGTAATGAGTAACTATATATGATTATTATAAATTTATATTGATACTGAAATAGTATACATACACTTAAAAACAATTCCACGACCATGGGAACGATATCATCGCTCGTGCGTATGTACGGACTACCGTCTCCACGATGCGATGAGATTCATTATCCATGTTAACCATTCCAGAATGATTATAAAGTATATATAATGAATAATAATGAAATATATGACATGGTAAATCTTCTGGATTTATTTATATATATATTTCATCTACTTACTTCCATTCAAGACAATAAGGAAAGGAAAACAGCATTCATGCGTACGTACGGACTACCGTCTCCATGAACGGTGTGTTTCATTTCATTTATCTATCAATTATATATATATACTGAATATATATGATATATAAATCATATTTTATATTTTGGAAGTAAGTAAATCATGATATATGTAATAATAATGTCAAGAACAACGAGTCCAAACACCTACGATAATTGAAACGATTTTACCCAAAACGCTTCTTTAACATGGAATTTACAAAAGAACGGGTAATATAAAGTCATAAGTGACCCATATATGATATCATAAAAATGAATATGATTCTGTAATAAGTTAATGACATTATTTAAATCATTATACAGGAGGTTCGGATACGTACAAAGCATATCGGACTTAAGGTAAGGGAAAATATCACAATCTCATTTTATCCGAGATTGTTTATACTTTGGTATTTAGTGGGGTGTATTTTATCATCCACATCCATGTTTCCTCAATATGTAATATTATTTCCATCCACCTACAATTGTTTAATTCTAATTTTACTCTTCGGTGTGTTTTTAGTAAAAGATATGAAAGGAATATTTTGTCATTTTTCGTACGGGGTACTTTTTGACTTTTCCGACAAAAGTACGGGAAGAATGTTTTTTTACTTATACAGCATGAATGGATTTTTAAAACATTATTTCCAAGAATCTTCCTTTAAAAGTTTTTAAGTTTATTTTTAATCAACTTTATTTAGTTTAGAATTGTATGACATGTTAAGGAAGGAAAAATGTTTTTTAAAGTAGAAAGGATATTTTCCTCAAGAATGGAGTTCAAGTGTTTTATCAAAATTATTTTCCATCTAAGATAATAAAGGGTTCTGTTTCTATCCCTATTATTACATTGATTTGATTATGTTGTGATGTAATTATTTTTATGAATTCCTTTATCTTATATGAATTGTTTTATGATGTCACGATGTTTAAGATTCCCATTTTTATTTCATGGGTTATGCACTGATGTATGATTTATGATTTTGTGGCACACATAAGAATGGTATCATTATGAGATGGGTGGGACCTATATCTCCCTCCAATGCATTGGGTAAATATTTTATATCTCATGAGATAGACATGGCTGGAACGGTAGGTTATACCGGTTCAGTGAAGTAGGACTGAAACGAGGGTAACTCGGTTCAGAAATGGACTTTGTCCACTAAGATAGTCTTGGCAATGAGTCTTGACTAATAAGAAATTATTCTCTATGATTATGTTTGTATGTGACAATGTTTCATGTTTTAAGTTTTGATTATTGGGATTACATTTCACTTCTATGATTTATCCCATGTTATGATATTATGATCTCTTTTGCAGGATAAGATTTTCAAAAGTTACGTTCTTATGTATATGATGTGATTGATATTTCTTTTTTATACCCTTTCTAAGAATTTGAGCTCACCCTTTTATGTTTTCTTTTCCCCAGGATATAAAGAAAGGTTTTAGGTAGAAAAAAAGGAAGATCTTTAAGGGAGATGTTGAAGATCTTTCACCACGATTAGAAGATTATATTCCGAGTTTCCAAAGACACTAAACTATTACGATCCTTGTGTGTGTGTTTTTGTTATGTACTAAGTATTCCGAAAAAGTAATGTAATTTCCATGTACGTTAAGCTTTGGGTCTCTACAGTTGGTATCAGAGGAAAGGTTTAGTCAACCTTTGGAAACTAGGATGCGAAAACGTTAGTGAGATCCCTAGAGATATTTCTAAGGTATGTCTAGGGATGTCCCTAAGGATAAGTATACGTATAGGATATAGTCCTAGAACTATGGTAACTATATTAGATTAAACCAAAGATGTTAGATATTGAAGTTAATCCCCCTTTATTATGATTCTTGCCTCTCACACTATTCTTTTTGGGTTTTAGAAAATGGCTGGAAACAAGATGATTCACGACAATGGAGGATATGATGGACAATGGAATGATATTCTTCATGATCAACCAAATGAAATGGGATTTGGAAGTCCAAACATCATTATTATACCGAATCAGCAATCTCATAATATGATCAATAAAGTAAAATTTTGTAAGTTTCCTGACTTGGCTAAAAAGAGAAAGATTGAGTTTCATGAAGATCATAGAGGAAAGAAAGTTCAATTTCCCCTATGTAAATCATGTGGGAAGAGGCATCAAGGAGAATGTTTCAAAGGAACTGGAAGATGATTTGGGTGTGGAAAAGATGGACACAAATCCATTAAGTGCAAAGGAAAAGGTTTAGTTAACACCAGGGATGAGGATAATGGTATTGCTACGACATCAACAATGGTTAAATGTTTTAAATGAGGAATGTACGGGCATTATGCAAACCAATGCCCTAAGGGAAAGTCTCATGAAGAGAATCAGTATGGTCATATGGGTAGTATTTATGTGGATGATGATGAAGAAACTACAAATGATATGTGAGATGAAAGAATTGTTGAAGCTCGGTCAATGGTTTAAGAATGTAGTGGAATGATTACATGTTTATCATCTGTAATGTTGTATAAGTAATCTCATGGTACTATGGAATAAAGAGACATCTAAGGATTGTTACACTGTTGTCTTTCCTTGAGTTTTGAAAGTGTATGATTAATGGTACCAGTATCCATGAAAGGTTATTCAGATATTTTTGGAATGTAGATGATATGCTCATAATTAAGGGATAAGGAGAAAATTAAATGTATTCATGAGCTCATGACTGATATAAGGAAAAGGTTATATCATGGATTGAGTATATAGAATTTTTGGATTTTGGTATGTTGAAAGAGTTAACTTTTGACAGCATTTATGTTTTCACTAAGGTTTAATGGGTATTCATTTTTCAAGAGAATACATTATTAAGGTATTCACATGATTGGAATGTTACCAACAAGATATATGGAGGATTAATGATGGTATTCACATGCTTGGTTGACGACATTTCAAGTAATCGTTTTCTTTATACTATGAGCTTGGACCGAAGTATTTTAAGCCTAAAGATTGGAATGGATTATGTTAACCATAAGTTAGTATTATTTAAGGATAGAACTTTTTTTTTGATATTATTTATGTGATGTTATAGTAATGTAGTTTTAGAAAAAGGACAACCTGCAGGACATGCGACAACCCATTGCGTCGGACAAGGATGTGGGAATCGAACCCACAACAGAAGTGTGGCTGGCCTTTATCGCATACCACTGGCCTACAGGAAGTTCCTATTTAGTAGAAACTAGTTTTATTATTTTAAGAAGTATAAGTCCATTTTAGGAACAATATATGATTAATCTCACTACAGATGGACTTATGTATTTTTTGATAACTTTTTTAACCTTTTGTTTGAGACAGATGGAATGACCCATCATTCTATCACATGATCTGCTAACACATCACGAATAACAAATTCAACTTCATTTATTTAAGAGATGAAGTGGAAATTGTCTAAAGAACGAAAAACGGTGAGACTATACCAAAACCACGAAAGTATTTCTTCTAATTCCAATTTCATCAACTTTAGGGAAATGATCTTGAAAACCAAAAATGTTGTCATACTGCTCTTATATCTGATGAATCAGATGGTACCTTAGATCATCACAAATTTATGGCTTTGTGATTGCTGGCTTTTCCATAGCCATGTTCTCTACCACTCTCCATCAGAACATAATGGTTAGATTTCTCATCCATATCCATATTTTCACCTATGTGGAAACCCAGTGATTAGTTTATTTGGGTAACCGTTACGTTTCATACTTTTGTTTTTAAAGATTGGTTTTGGTATTCATTTTTATGATGTAGGTTTCTATTAAAGAAACTTTCGAATAGTAAACCATTTATAACCCCGACGAATTTCGAGGGTGAAATTCATTTTAAGGGGGGTAGAATGTAAAACCCCGAGATTTTATGAAAAATATTATTTTAATTTCATTAATGTCTTGTGTTGTATGCTACACCAAGATTACCTTACGCTATACGCAACACCGTATTAGCTTGAAATATACGCAACACTATTCTTGGATCGTGTTACACAAAATTTTGATAATAGTTATTCTACGCAACATTGAGTATATATATATATATATTCAATGTATAAATGAAATATGGTTGGATTCTGTTATACGAAACAACGAAGGATTCTTTCACAACACGCAACCCTGACTTGGCTTGCATTACACGCAATCGCGACCTTCCTCGATAGCGTGTGTTGTACGCAATACCGGGTTTTACTAAACAACGATATATTATTATAATATTGTTATGAACTAGCTGTTATGAATAGTGTTAACTAAATTTTGAATTTTATAACATTATTATTCATCTTACACATTTCTAGAACATGTTATAAGAACAGAAAAAAAATTTCGGGAAAAATAAGTATTTTTCAAAAAATGCAGTTTTGCCGCCTTTTCATGGCGCACCCACTTTAAATCTAGTTTTTGACATGTTTATAAGTTCAATTTAACAAAATAAAATTCTTCTTTTGAATCAGGATACAAAAATTTACATTAGATAAAGTTTTAATATTTTTCCGATAACATTCATATTTAAATGAATAGTAAAAACACGCTATATTTTAATTAAAAACAAATTTTTTCATCGTAATATCTTATGTGGTTAAATTATAATATTGAATGGTTTTAAAGTATAAATAGAATATATTTTTACCATTTAATATAATTTTTGTCATTAGCATTGATTTTACCTTGAATTCGTAGGTTAAATCAATTCAATCTTTTGCAATGTTTTAAAGAAAAACCCATTTTCTTTCGACAACTGGATTAATTTTAATTTAATTTCTGCATATTTTGTGTATTGAATTTGGAAAAATGTATTCCATATTTGGAATCAGTGGGTACAAATTATGTTAATAAGATACTTTTTATTTTTGGGAATTGTGAATAGTAACTACGGTAAATTTTATTTACTATAGTTAAAGGTAAATCGGGCAATTAAGGGTAAATATAAGATTATAAAATTACCCTAAAACTTGGAAAAATCCTATTGGATGGCCACATGTATACCCATATAACCTAAGGGTCGGATTAGATTCATTTTATGGACTTTTTTCCATGAAAATAATTTAATTATTATTAAAACCAAAGAATATGACAACATGTCACTTTCTTAAATCTTATAAGTATAATAATTTTAATTTTGTGATACACTTCATGAAACTTCAAACATGAATAGTCTCCAGAAATCTAATACAATTATCTACATCATAGGAATTTATTTAGAATTTTTAGGGATTAAATATGTATCATTTATTATGACACAAAGATGATGCAGTAATTGTCTTATTAATGAAATATTGACATAATTGATGTTATAAATGCCCAAATAGCTGAAATTTGAGACTTTTTATGACTTACAATAATTTTCATGGTTAATATGACATGACATTTTTGATTTAAGTAACTTGGTTCGAACTTATCATTCTGTTATGAATTTCATAAAAATCATGTACCAAATAGTGTCAAAATTGACATAAATTAGATTTTAAAACAAATATTATATTATTAATTGTAATTTTATTCCTAAAAATCTAAGGTTTGGCTAAATGACTTAGATAAGGATATATATATTAATAATAAACAACTTGGGGTTCTTTTGGCTTGTTATGCTAAGTTTATTAACCATATAGTGTAAGAAAACAAAAGACACGGTAAAAGTTAAATTATTTAACTTAGAGTTAAATCTAATTGATAAGTTTAAAATAATAACCTAAACTTGTCTAAATCCTATTGGATGAGAGGCTTTATACCCATACCTACTTTATCTACGAAATAAGACCCTTTGGAACTATTATAAACCGAATTTGACCTTAATGTAAAATAATATTTTGAGATTTTCCTAAGGTGCCCCGCTCATCCCTTATAAACGGGCACCTCCTCCCTCTCTTCCTCACACCACATTGAGCCTTCAAGATCGGACAAACCCTGCCAAATTCCCTTCTCCACTTCCCTAGAAACATCCTAGAGGTTCTGGTCTTCATCAAAGACCAATTTTAGTGCCATAAAAGGAGATCTCAAAGAGGCGCGTCAAAAAGAGGTAATATCCATTACCAGTCTTTTTCAATTTATTTCTTCTTCAACTTATTCTTATTTAGTTGTTTCATGATAAAGTAATAACATAAGTATTTCTTATATAATTATATGTTATTATAAATATTAAACAACTCTAATTAACCTTCTATCCATCCTACGGAAAAAGGAAATCACCGCGCGTGCGTACGTACGAAATACCATCTCCACGCCGTGGTGTAATCTATTTTCTGCCACCACCTTAATTGGATGGGTATAATGGTGTAATGAGTTACTATATATGATTATTATAAAGTGATATTGATACTGAAATATTATACATACACTTCAACACAATTCCACGACCATGGGAACGATATCATCGCTCGTGCGTACGTACGGACTACCGTCTCCACGATGCGATGAGATTCATTATCCATGTTAACCATTCCAGAATGATTATAAAGTATATATAATGAATATTAATGAAATATATTAAATGGTAAATCTACTAGATTTATTTATATATATATATATATATGTCATCTACTTACTTCCATTCAAGACAATAAGGAAAGGAAAACATCATACATGCGTACGTACGGACTACCGTCTCCATGAACGGTGTGTTTCATTTCATTTATCTATCTATTATATATATATACTGAATATATATGATATATAAATCATATTTTATATTCTTGAAGTAAGTAAATCATGATATAAGTAATAAAAATGTCAAGAACAACAAGTCCAAACACCTACGATAAATGAAACGATTTTACCCAAAATGCTTCTTTAACATGGAATTTACAAAAGAACGGGAAATATAAAGTCATAAGTGAACCATATATGATATCATAACAATGAATATGATTCTGTAATAAGTTGATGACATTTTTTAAATCATTATACAGGAGGTTCAGATACGTACAAAGCATATCGGACTTAAGGTAAGGGAAAATATCACAATCTCATTTTATCCGAGATTGTTTATACTTTGGTATTTTCTGGGGTGTATTTTATCATCCACATCCATGTTTCCTCAATATGTAATATTATTTCCATCCACCTACAATTTTTTAAATCTAATTTTACCCTTCGGTGAGTTTTTAGAAAAAGATATGAAAGGAATCTTTTGTCGTTTTTCGTACGAGGTACGTTTTGACTTTTCCAACAAAAGTACGGGAAGAATGTTTTTTTACTTATACGGAATGAATGGATTTTTAAAACATTATTTCCAAGAATCTTCCTTTAAAAGTTTTTAAGTTTATTTTTAATCAACTTCTTTTAGTTTATAATTGTATGACATGTTAAGAGAGGAAAAGTTTTTTTTGAAGTAGAAAGGATATTTTCCTCAAGAATGGAGTTCAAGTGTTTTATCAAAATTATTTTCCTTCTAAGATAATAAAGGGTCCTATTTCTATCCCTATTATTACATTGATTTGATTATGTTGTGATGGAATTATTTTTATGAATTCCTTTATCTTATATGAATTTTTTTATGATGTCACGATGTTTAAGATTCCCATTTTTATTTCATGGGTTATGCAATGATGTATGATTTATGATTTTGTGGAACACATAAGAATGGTATCATTATGAGATGGGTGGGACCTATATCTCCCTCCAATTAATTGGGTGAAGATTTTATATCTCATGAGATAGACAAGACTGGAACGTTAGGTTATACCGGTTTAGTGAAGCAGGACTGAAACGAGGGTAACTCGGTTCAGAAATGGACTTTGTCCAATAAGATAGTCTTGGCAATGAGTCATGACTAATAAGAAATGATTCTCTATGATTATGTGTGTATGCGACAAAGTTTCATGTTTTAAGTTATG
This sequence comes from Viscum album, assembly GCA_963277665.1. Classification (NCBI taxonomy): domain Eukaryota; kingdom Viridiplantae; phylum Streptophyta; class Magnoliopsida; order Santalales; family Viscaceae; genus Viscum; species Viscum album. Next base: position 601,863,756 of record OY728130.1, on the reverse strand, counting down.
ATTATTGGGATTACATTTCACTTCTATGATTTATCCCATGTTATGATATTATGATCTCTTTTGTAGGATATGATTTCCAAAAGTTATGTTCTTATGTATATGATGTGATTGATATTTCTTTTGTTTACGCTTACTGAGCATTTGAGCTCACCCTTTTATGTTTTCTTTTCCCCAGGATATAAATAAAGGTTTTAGGAAGAAAAAAAGGAAGATCTTTATGGGAGATGTTGAATATCTTTCACCACGATTAGAAGATTATATTCTGAGTTTCCAAAGACACTAATCTATTACGATCCTTGTGTGTGTGTTTTTGTTATGTACTAAGTATTCCGCAAAAGTAATGTAATGTCCATGTATGTCAGGCTTTGGGTCTCTACACCCTGAATCACAATCACTTGTGTGATTGCTCAATAAATGATTCTCTGTTGAAGTCCAAATTTCATCCACTAAGGAATACCCCTTTTCCCCCTGTCCACTGGGTGAACACCATTTGGAAAGGGCCTTCGCAAAGTACCCTACTTCACAAGGCTCCCAATTTTGAAAAGCTCAAACAAGCCTTCGTAGAGTCCCTACCTTTTCGCGAAGCTCAATCGCGAAGCACTCTCGCGATGTTCCAGCCTTCTCAATGCTTGGCTGTCGTGGAGCTCCTGCCTCTTTGCGAAGCTCACTGAGCTAACGCGGGGTGCACGACTTTCACAGAGCTAGAATAGCCACCGCAAAGCTCCTCTTTCACGAAGCACACTGCCTTCACGAGTGACCTTTGCGAACCGAGAGCAAAGGATTTTCTCTGAAATTATGACTCATTCCCTTGAGGGGGTCGTCCTCTATTTATAGGCGATTCCACCGACCCTCGACCCTTCCACGCAAAGTCAGCGCCACGTCAGCTCAAATCACGAAGCTCTGAAGTTCCCACCGAAATTCTCTCAAAATCGCAAAGAAATATGTTAATTTTCCGTTCGTGGAGCTCGTCGTAATCGCGGAGCGTTCCGTCATTTCCTTCGCACCATCACCGCGAAGTTTCCTCGCAAAGCTCTTCGTCGCCGCGATGCTCTTCATCCTCTGCCGTTCGCGAAGCTTTGACGTAATCGCGGAGACTCACTGCCTCCATTCTTCTGTTCTTCCCAATTTCCAAACCATGCATCCTCTCTTTGCGAAATTCATGCCTTTTCCATATTTAATTATTATCTTCATGCAAATCCACTTTTCGCGATGCTCAGCAACTTTCAAATTTTGGACCCCAAAAATTTGGCAAACACTGGGAAACAGCACCACCTTCTGCTGGTTCACATTCTGAACTTCCACTGAAGTTGTTCCTTTCTCCCCCATTGACAACAATCCCAAAGACCGATAAAGTGTTCAATGTTCTTGTCAAACCATACTCCCCATGGATAGTGTCTCCCCCACAAACCTGCATCACATCCATAAACAGATAAAGACAGTTATCATAATTGGGGAGAGGGGTATCTTGGATCCTCCTTATGCACTAGGAGGTGGATGAACACAAAGGTTCAACCGATGATTTTTAAACACAGCTACTGACAATGGCTTCATTAGGATGTCAACCACTTGCTCATTAGTTCCTTCATAATCCATTCCTTTTTTGACATTCTTGAGTCATACATGGATCCTTAATGACAGCCTTTGAACTCAACATGCCACCATGGAATCACCTTTGTCAACAATGTTTGTATGTCGTTTGTTTTCTTTGTCAACAAGAACAATCACCTCAAAAACACTTCTTCTCGGTGATCTGAATCCTTCAGAAACTCTTCTGCTGTCACCACAAACTCCACTATCATGATATGTATTCTTTGAAAGAACAACTTTAGAATAATCATCTTCTAATACAATGTGATGTTCATAGCCATCGCATAAGTCCAATGTTCATGGCCGTCACAAAATGAAAATCCCTTGCACATTGTCTTCTTCTTCAACCATATTCCTCTACTTCATGCAAAACATACGATTCTATTATTCAAGAAGTATCTTGCATGGTTCTCATGCAATCATGAGTTACTGCATGGTCTTCATCAAATCCCATGGTTCATTAATCATCCTCAGATGGATTACACCTCACATTATTCATTGTTGTAAACAATGTGTCACCTTTGACATATGTTCTTTGAACTTATGATCAGTACAAAAATCATCTGAATTACCATTCCTCCATTTCATTGGAGTACTTCTTGATCTTCTTCATTTTGATCTTCATTGAAAACTATTGACAACAAATACAACCATATACACAATGTGGTTCCAACAATCTCCCCCTCTATATTTTGTTGTCAATACCTTATACATTTTCTGAAATGAATTTTTCAATGTCAAAATGAGAATATTCTCTTCAATCAACTTTTCTCTCCAAACTTTCATTTCACTTTCACTCCCCCTTATTGACAAGAAATACAAAGCACAATGTAGGGAGGGTATCAATCCATACTCAAGCAATGTTTCATTAATCATTTTACTCTAAGTCTACTTGAGAAATGCTCGATGTAGAAAACAAGAGGATTTGATTAAGTCAACATGGCTGTCAATTATTCACAGATCATGATACCAACATGAGATGAGAACTCATGTATTTTGTCTTCATGGGTTTTCAACTTTCATTTCAGTTTAAAGAAATAAAATGTGATTGGGAATACTCAACCTGAAACTCCTACACTCACATCAGCAAACAGATCAAAAACATTCAAGTGAATTTGGCAGGATAAGTGTCCTTAGGGCACTTCCATTCTTCTTATGTCACGGATCAATTCAGTTACTCCCCCTCTATAGAATGATTTCTATTCTGAGTAAACGAGGACGAGAGATTGAGAAATGACATACCTTCATCAATGACATGTTCTTCATGAAATTTACAGAGTAATTGCATTTGATACCAGTTGGAGTTGATATTGATTGTAACAGTGATTTTGGAAGCTTCTTCAATTTTCTCCTCCCCCTCAAGGGAAACACACCTCATCATCTTCATCAAGAGAGATCCTTCATCATATTATTATTGGAATATCATTTGAAGAATCTTCCAAGGATGGAAACTTCTTCAGCTTAGCTATCAAGAGTTGACAACATTCACTAATTCTCAGATTCTCCCCTTGAGTGCATGCTTCACCGTCAATTCCCTACATTATTAGCACAAATACAATACACAAATGATTAAGGGAATAAGGTGGTTCCTCCTTGATTCATCAATACGAGCTGCATGGTTGAGGTTTTTTTCTCAACCAAGTTCCTCTGTTCACTCCAGTCGTCATGCTTGAAAATTTCAACATATGTTCTGATATGTGTTGATGTGACATGGCTCTTTTCACATTCTCTTCTTCTTTGTGTGGAGAATTGTTCTCCTTAACAGCCATCATGAATGATACATTCTTACTCCTCTTAAGGACTGCTTCTTGTTCTGGTATTAATGTTAGGAAACCTTTTGCAATGTGACTAGATTTCTTGCATCTCTCACACAGAACTTCTTTGACACATGTGATTCTCTTGGTTTGGAATCTCTCCTGAACTCTGTCTTCATTACGTGGAAGTTTTTCTTTGCCTTTATCACCAACCTTGGCCTTTTCATCTTCGAGATTCCTCATTCTTTTAAAATCTTCTGGCCAGATGACCAATATGTCATTTGGAACTGTTGCAGCTGGTGTGGATCTTCCACATGGGTTCATCTGCGTTTCACCCCCTTAGTGTTTCTTTTGGATTAATGACCCTTCAATTTCATGGATCTAAAATCCTGGGTCTTCTCAGCTCCCCTACTTGAGATCTTCTTGGGGAAATCTGTGTTCGAAATATTCTTCTGATTTATTCCCAAGGAATATTCTTTCTTCTTAGCTAGCTTGTGTGGTCTTCTATTCCAATCAGCTCTGGATATCTGTTGACATAGGCATGCACCATTCTTGTGACCACTGCCATTGCATACATCATAGATGTTATCAAACATTCCAAATCTGTTTGCTGTAATCAAATGCTTCTGGACCTGCAGATGTTGCTTCTTCTTCTCTGGATTTCTTCCTTTTGACATAGGATTTCTTTTTGATTTTCCATTAAAGGTATTGTACCAAAAATCCAGCGCACAATGCCCAAATCTGTTGCAGCACCAACATTGACCCACAAATCATTTCTTCTTTGTAACTTCTGTATGAAGTTTTTGGGCCTTCTTCTTAATTTTTTGTGCTCTATTTGAGGAACCAACTTCCACATTTTTCTTCTCATCCACCCTAGCCATGGTTGAAGGTTTCTTCTTCTCACCTTTCCTCATCCATACTTGTTTAGAGCCATTCTTCCAACCTGCACTGATTGTAGGAACGTATTTAGAAACATGAGTACAAGATGGTTTGGATGGTACCTTCAATTTCTCAGTTGCTTTTGATAGATCAATGAGTGAATTCATGATCTTCTTATCACATGTTGGATGTCTTTCGACAATAGAATCCTCTAGTGAGAATTGAGTACCAGCAACAACTGATTCTTGATGTGGATTATCAAGAGTTGTCATAATATTCTTGTCACATGTTGGAGGTATTTCAGCTTTAGACTCCTCCAACGAAAATTGAGTATAAGAATCACTCATTTCATTCTTTTGTGAAGTCTCAATATGTGTATTCTCAATCTTGGTCAACTGGGCTTCCAATTTTTGACCCTCAATATTGAGGATGATCTTCTGATCTTCAATCATGATCATATTCTCTCCACAAGTCTTCTTCAATCTTTCAACCTCAACTTCATGCATCTTAACTTTGCTTTGTAACAATGAGTCAAGTTCCCTGAATTTAATGGATGTTTCTCCCAAACAAAAACTCTTGACTTCATTGCTCTTCTTCAGCTCAACTTCAAGTGCATGGATCTTTTCTTTTAGAGTCTTATTAACTACCTCATTTTCTTCAAAGAATTTAACCTGTTTGGTGAGCTTAATACTTTCCAAAACTTTTCTTTTCCAACCCCTTTTCCATATTGTCAGCTTCCCTTTCTAATCGAGTGATCTCAACCTGCATATATTGAAATAGGCTACAAATAATAGCAACCCTTTTTTCAGGAATATCAAGCAGATATGTTTTCAGTTTTTTCAGAAAGCTTGAATTAGGGGTGTCATCCTTTACTCTGGTATAATCCTAAGCCACTTGCTCGATACTTTCCAAGCCTAATGTTTCTTCATTATTGGAATGGAATGGAGAACAAGAAACTGCATCTTCTTTTGATATGAGGGACTTCTTCAGCTGCTTCTTCTCTTTCTTTTTCCTGTTTGTCATGGTCTTACTAGATGTAGACTTCTTCTCAGAAATGACTGACTCTTCATCAAGACTTATCTTCATTGTTGACTTTAGGAAAGAGACTCAAATCCTCTTCTGAATAGAATTACTGGAGAATATCCAACATACGTGAACCTGCCTCTGATACCACTTGTAGGACCCCGGGACAACCTAAGAGGGAGGGGTGAATCAGGGTGTCAAACGTTTTCTTCTTAAAGTTGTGGATCTTGTTCCCACGTTGGTAGGAACTACTTAAATCTATATGATGGATATGATCAGCAATGAAACATTCACATGCAGAGAGATGACACAACTATTTTTACTTGGTTCACCACTAAGGGCTACGTCCAAGGAGCATACGCCGATAGGTTGTCAGTCGTACCTAAATTCACTATGCTTCACTAGCTGTAGATTACAATTGTTCGGGCACATTCAGTCTGTCCCAGGCTCACTGCCTTTACAAAGGTTCAAGGATAGATCACTGCTTCCCTCGGGTCACTCCTGTTGACTCACCCTAGCTCACTGCCATTGGTGAAGTCACACTCAGTTTATGGACGTGAAGGTCTCTTCAATAGATAGACATGAAGTTCTTTATCTCCTGTTCAGCATGAGACTTTTCTTGAATCAGAGTCCTGAGATGATACTCTGTTAAAGTTCAGTCCTTCTTCTTTATTGTAATGACTGAATGCACTAGATCCCCATGTCTTCGTTTTCCTGAACCACAATCACTTTTGTGATTTCTCAATAAATGATTCCTTGTTGAAGTCCAAATTTCATCCACTGATGAATACCCCTTTTTCCCCTGTCCACTGGGTGAAAAACCTTTGGAAAGGGCCTTCACAAAGTACCCTACTTCGCAAGGCTCCCAATTTTGCAAAGCTCAAACAAGCCTTCGCGGAGTCCCTGCCTTTTCGTGAAGCTCAATCGCGAAGCACTCTCGCGATGCTCCAGCCTTCGCAATGCTTGGCTGTCACGGAGCTCCTGCCTCTTCGCGAAGCTCACCGAGCTAACGCGGCTCGCACGAATTTCGCGGAGCTAGAATAGCCGCCGCGAAGCTCCTCTTTCGCGAAGCACACTGCCTTCGCGAGTGACCTTTGCGAACCGAGAGCAAAGGATTTTCTCTAAAACTATCTCTCCTTATCTTGAGGGGGTCGGCCTCTATTTATAGGCGATTCCACCGACCGTCAACCCTTCTGCGCGAAGTCAGCGCCACGTCAGCTCAAATCGCGAAGCTCTTAAATTCCTGCCGAAATTCTCTCAAAATCATGAAGAACTACGGAAATTTTCCATTCGCGGAGCTCATCGTAATCGCGGAGCGTTCCGTCATTTCCTTCGCACCTTCGCCACAAAGTTCCCTCGCAAATCTCTTCGTTTCCGCGATGCTCTTCGTCCTCTGCCGTTCGCGAAGATTTGACGTAATTGCAGAGACTCACTGCCTCCATTCTTCTGGTCTTCACGATTTCCAAACCATGCATTCTCTCTTAGAGAAATTCATACCTTTTCCATATTCAATTATTATCTTCATGGAAATCCACTTTTCGCGATGCTCAACAACTTCAAAATTTTGGACCCCAATAATTTGGTAAACACTGGGAAATGGCGCCACCTTCTGCTGGTTCACATTCTGAACTTCCGCTGAAGTTATTCCTTTCTCCCCCATTGACAAAAATCCCAAAGACCGATAAAGTGTTCAATGTTCTGCTCAAACCATACTCCCCATGGATAGTATCTCCCCCACAAACCTGCATCACATCCATAAATAGATAAAGACAGTTATCATAATCGGGGAGAGGGGTATCTCGGATCCTCCTTATGCACTAGGAGGTGGATGAACACCAAGGTTCAACCGGTGCTTTTCAAACACATCTGCTGACTATGGCTTCGTCAGGATGTCATCCACTTGCTCATTAGTTCCTTCATAATCCATTCCTTTGTCGACATTCTTGAGTCAGACATGGATCCTTAATGACAGACTTTGAACTCAACATGCCACCATGGAATCGCCTTTGTCAACAATGTTTGTATGTCTTTTGTTTGATTTTTCAACAAGAAGAATCACCTAAAAAACACTTCTTCTCGGTGATCTGAATCCTTTAGCAACTCTTCTGCTGTCACCACAAACTCCACTATCATGATATGTATTCTTTGATAGAACAGCTTTATAATCATCATCTTCGGATACAATGTGATGTGCATGGCCATCACATAAGTCCAATGTTCATGGCCATCACAAAATGCAAGTCCCTTTCACATTGTCTTCTTCTTCAACCATATTCCTCTACTTTATGCAAAACATATGATTCTATTCTTCAAGAAGCCTCTTGCATGGTTCTCATGAAATCATGAGTTACTGCATGGTCTTCATCAAATCACATGGTTCTTTAATCATCCTTAGATGGATTACACCTCACATTCTTCATTGTTGTAAACAATGTGTCACCTTTGACACATGTTATTTGAACTTATGATCAGTACAACAATCGTCTTAATTACCATTCCTCCATTTCATTGGAGTACATCTTGATCTCCTTAATTTTGATCTTCATTGACAACTATTGACAACAAATACAACCTTATACACAAAGTGGTTCCAACATTAAATTCTAATGACTAGAAGTTGGTTCTACTGTCCATTAGTATTTTATGAGGGAAAATAACCTGGTGATGATACTTGAATTCATGAAATTAATAATGATTTTTTCCAAACATATTTGATGGGTATTGATTTATCCTATTTGGATAAGATTTTGGTAACAATGAGGATATACTTAAATGGATTTACTATAGTGGGAGGGTATGGTACTATTAAATCCATTCCCCATACATTGAATTGATATGAGTCTTAGGTGATGTGGAAAAACTTCTAGGGATGATGGATGAAATTAGAATTCACTTGATAAGGATGAAACATTTTTTTTGAGTTTTGTGAAATTCCATTCCATCAATGGAATAAAATATCCATGCCACATAATTTGCTTTGAAATCTTGGTTTCTGACTGGTGGTCAAATCAAACACCAGTGTAGACTTCTCACATGATGGTGATCGTCTCTTCTCCATCACCGCATCTGAGGATAATTCTATCACATCCTCATTTAGAGAGGGTCTTATGGTGACCAGGGTTATTATAGATGATGATGTTGGCTTCCCATTGTCTAAAATGTTCCTTCTTAGCCTTATTTTTTGGAATTATTCTACTCTGGAGGTAGTCTAAGAGGGGGGGGAGTGTCATCCAACCATTTGTTGGATTATCTTGTTAAAGGGTATAATTAAATCCGTTGAACTCATCTATATTACTTAGAATAAATTGTGACACCATTCCGTGATGTGAAATACAGATGAATATTTTATATCTATGCAGATCATATAATTTTATCGCTAGATTTTTCCAATGAATATTCCAAAGAATTATATAAAAGTGGGATGTGAGACAACATTTGTGACAACTGGGCCCTTCCCACCAGTTTCCCCACAGACATGTGGTCCTCACCATGGGGACAACCCACGAGCCCGAACAGGTCATCTGACTAATGACTTTCCCCACAGACCAACACATGTCCTTTCCAGTGTGCTTTGTCCTCACTCACACACACCATATGAAACTTTCCAGAAGGTTACTTATCCTAATAACTACACCAGTCCAAGCACGCTTAACTGTGGAGTTCTAATCAGACATGCTCTTAAAAAGGAAGGTGCACCTTGTTGACATGAGTCATACTATTTAGTTGTTTAACCCTTTATCATCCAGGGGTGTTAGATTCACCCCCCCCCCCTTTTAGAGGACAATGTTCTCATTGTGGGACCTACATCTAAACCCAGGTAGTACACCGCACTTAAGGCTGCGTACCACCTCTGATACCAATTGTGACAACTAGGCCCTACCCACCAGTTTCCCCACAAACACATGGTCCCCACCATGGGGACCACCCACGTGCCTGGACGGGTCATTTGACTAATGATTTTCCCCACGGGCCAACACAAATCCTTTCTAGTGTAATTTTTCTTCACTCACACACACCCTAGGAAACTTCCATGAAGGCCACCCATCTTGATCACTACTCCAGGTCAAGCATGCTTAGCCGTGGAGTTCTAATCAGACAGACTCCCGAAAAGGAATGTGCACCTTGTTGACACGAGTCAAATCATTTAGTCATTTAACCCTTTATCATTCGGGGGTGTTAGAACACTGGTTATGGGGGGAATTATTCTATCAACCCTCATACATAATAAATTAAGGGAATTAGATCTTCTTTTCTGATAGATTATTAACCATTGAAATTCTTGATTACCATATCCAGGACACCTTTTATAATTATATGGGTAATTGGTATTTTTAGTGAGATTAATAATCCTATAATTAAGGCATGGTATTCTGCCTCATTATTAGTGTATCCCTCTGACAATAGGAAAGAATAAGGTAAGAAAACCTTAGCTAGAGAAACAATAGTGACTCCAAATATGACTTTTTTGAGTGTGGGTATTTCCATCCCCTTTTGTGTTCGACTTATATACATTCCCTAATAATATATATCCCATTTTATAAGGGTCTCTTTAGAAAGGAAAATTGACTCATCCGGTAGTTCGTTATTCATAATAATTTCTTCTAAAGAAGGGCTCCCTATGAGGAAATATGCCAAATCGTGCCCCTTTATTTCCTTTTGTAGTATGAATCAGATATCAAATTATTTCAAGAAGTCTTACAACCATACCGAATGTTCATTCAATACTGAGTGGTCAAGGATTTACTAGAGTGGTTCAGTTCAATAGGATAAATGGACCTCGTGATGCTGCAAGTAGTCTCTACATTTAAAAATAAAAATCATTTATGCTAAATAGTTCTACGTGATATCTAAATAATAAGTCTTAGTGTCGAGCATCGTTTTTCTGAGATAATAGAGATTATTTTCATTTATGGAACAATTATTTTGTGTGTGGAAAGAACCTAGTGATAACTTTAAGGATATCAAACATAAGATGAGTGGATTTACCTCTATAGGTGGCATTAGAAGAAGTGTTATTGAAAAATAATTCTTGAGTATATAAAACTTCCCTTAATAATCTTGATTCTATTGACACATTACCCATTTTTCCATCATCTAATAGAAGGGACCAAATTTTTTAGTAATATTTTATATAAAGAATTGAAAGAATTCAAGGTGTCTATGTTGTCTTATCAACAATTTGATGTTTCTAGGTGGTAAAATTTCTAATATAACCTTGGTCTTATTGGTATCAACATTGATGTTGCGATGACACATAATGATGCTGAGAAACTTTCATGAGGTAATACTGAATGATTACGTCAATGGGTTCATTTAATTGATGTTTTGTTAACGTTTCTTAAAAATGGTCCCTAGGTTATCAGGATTATTAGAACATTAGTAATATTTTAATACCATATATTTAATTTATCACTTGAAAGAGTTTACTAACAAGGGTTTAAATAATCGATACAAGGAATGATAGTATGTAGCTCCGCATTACTCAGGCCTATGCGCATCACCATGTACAATTAAAATTCATGAGGATCCCTGAATGTAGTGGCTTCTTCATTTTAGGAGCCAATAAGATTTTTTAATATCTTAATTAGGAATCCATGAAGGATATGACATGATCGCTAGCCTTCATCTCAATTAAATGTGTTGTAATTGGAACTGAGAGGCCATATTTCAGAATGTTTTGGTTGAAAACTATGAAATTTATAAAAATATTATTTTCACATTTTTCTTCTTTACCGAGACTATATTGGTTATCCCATTAAATTATTGAACTTCTTGAATGAAGTTGTATTGGATTTACCTATCATGTTTGGCATTAAAGTTTGTAGCATAAGTCGGAAGTGTACTTCTAGCCGGCTACTTGTAGCCACAATTTTATTTTGGTAAACTGAAGTGATGGGTGGACAAATTGAGATTGAGTTTTCTCATTTCACTAAAATTCAATGAAAATAAGTCTGGATGATTCTATATAAAATAGATTAAATGTTCATTCACATAGAGGAGTATAGTTTCATTGATCAATGATTGTGAGAGATCCACCTTTATACCCAGATTTATCTATTAGAGGTCATTGAAAGGGGTGGACACTCCTTCCTCAAATATTGTAGGAGTGTATCTGAGGTCACATTATTCATCCTTATTTTCCTCAGTGTCCATGTATGGATATATTAGATACAAAAGGAAGTATTAAGGTTAGGGGAAGAAGAGTTTTTTGAGAGATATCATCCAACAACTTTACAATGAATTAATCTTATTTTCATGATGAAGTGGGGACCAACTGGGGTTTTCGGTATAAATTCTGAGAATTTATTATTTTATTTTTTCCACCAATAGGTAAAAAAAGATATCTTAAGCACCCTTATATTCCATTTATGTGGATGATATCATTAAGACTAACAATCACATATATAAATCTAAGCTTATTTTTAAAACATGATGGATGGGAGTCACATATTCATCATCAAGGTCAATTAATTGGTTAGTTGGGTTCATTTACAGACCATTTGGGGTGTTAACCTAAGAAACATTATCAACTACGGGTTTCTTCCCCCCTCAAAAAATCATTCATAAATGCATTGAGCCACTGAAGATTCAAATTTAGATTTATCACTATATGCTATTCCAATTTTTCCAATGATGTAGTAGTTATTTAATTGGTAATATTATTAATGGATTGCTTCAATTTGATGAAACCACGAACATCTAAACATTAAATTGAAAACTGTATGTTTTTAGATGACGAGGAACTATTTTTTCTCATTTCACATCCATAGAGAAAAAAATAAAAGGAGAAAGTTTATATTCATTGTAATCCAAATGATGAATCATTTAGATAGGAAAAATATTGACCTCTAATCCATTATCAATGAAATCTCCTTGGATGTTAATGTCATATAGTCTTCCCGATAAAAAATATGGTCTAATGTGTCCCTATATCATAAAACACATTTCTTATTTAGTAAAATAGATTAAAACATGAAATTTTATATGGTATATATATGGCATATAAATCTCAATATAAATGACATCAGCATCAAACTTATGGGGGCTTAATTGAACCTCCATGAGTACTTCTCAAAGACCCTTTGATATGTTAAGAGAATATAGAACTGAAATCATTACATGAACTAGAATAGAATATTTTAGAATGTTGTAATTCTATTTAAACAACAATTATATTCCTATAGGGAGATTTTACATAGGATAAACATCATATTTTTAAGTGCTTGGGGTAGACAAGTTGGATGTTTGAGTAGATATTTAATGTACATTTTCATCTTATTGATTATGGAGACTATTCTATCCTACCCACCTGGGCTGAGAAGATGACTTCAATCCTTCGATTAAATCTAAAAAAATAATAAGGACTATAAAGATTTTATTATATGCAAGTATGTCTCCCTATTATTTTTATGCTTGATAAATGTATTTCCAAGGATTCTTGGTAGCATAAATGGCCATAGCGGGGACGTGTCTAAGATATTGGTTTCGACCACAACTAAGTCTTTCCCAACCTCCCTAGCTTCTGTGACCTAAATCATTGGTTTCCAAATATGGAATTGGGAACTTGATATTGTAATCATACTCTTAAACAGAAAATAGAATTATTATCTTAATGATGTTAATGGAAGTGAAGATCAATTCTTCATATAATAAGGAGTATTTTTGGTGAGGCAATACTCATGGTACTATTTGGTAGGGTGGTTATCATTATCTTGGGATCAGGGGAATAAAATACGAGAGAGTTGGGTTTGGCCATGGAATATGAATAGGATCATCTTCCTATACCTTATTTTTACCTCAAAAGATATGCCACTTCCCAGAAGATATTATTTTTGAAGACTGGGTGTTGTAAAATATGATTGTTTCATGTAAAAAGAGACATAGGGCCCAGTTGGTTGGTTTGAATATTCCATAAGGATATAATGACTCCAATTGAATTTTTTTCTAGTCATCAAATCATTTTTATTTTTTTATCCTTACAAGAAATGTTTTTCCATTCACCTCCTCCATCTATAATGGTGTTAAAAACACATTCCACTTGTGATGGTTATTTTCCTAACTTCAATTTCCCAGAATCAACCATCAATTTTTAGGATATTTTTGAAGGCAAAAAAATCTTGGTTGGTGTGACATAATGTTTTTTGAATGGGGGAGTGATTTAGGAACTCATCGAGACCAATTGGATCGGGCCTCTTGGGCTATAGTAGGATCAATAAACTTTTTTTATATTGATAGTAAGACATAACCTATAATTTTTTCATATCTGATGAAATAAAAAATTATCTTATGTTTTTTTAATAGGTATAATTTATTATATTTTCCTTCATCCCAATGATGGTATTATTTTTGATGTTATTGTTCAGGTGGAACTATTATGTGAGGAAGTTTGGTCTTTAGAACTGTATCTATTTAAGAGGTTGGTTTAAATGTGATGACCATAGTTTCTACTTTTCCATTTCCCTTCCCCTAAGAATAGGGTGCTAGTTTGGATTTATGTCTAGTATATTATATAGAATACTCCAACCACTATGTAACTGTGGGAATATCTTATAACCCGATAAAAACTTTACTGAGATAATTCGAATTCATAGTTTGTGTTAATAGTTTTTAATGAAAATACCCAACTAGTGTTCTTGAAGAATTTTAATGTTTAAGGAGTAGTTCAAACCCTTCCACTGGGAGAGAAAACCCAAGTCCCTTTCATTTATTCTTTTTCAAAAATTCAAGCAGTTGAAGACTTTTGGCTTCTAAAACATAGAGATGAATTAATAAAGAAACTATTAGAGAATATCTTCCCATCCTTTGATTGATATTGATGGTAATATTTTATACCATATTAAGGATAGTTCTATCTAGGGTCATCAGGAAACTCCTTCATTTTTCTGCCTCTTACTACTCAATATTTCTCATCATTGGACCACATCTAGACATGATGTGCAACAAATTTTGTTTTCGATCCCCCAAAATACTGAATTTTGGAAATGTAGGATTCCAAAAATTTGAAAGGGAAGAGTTGCATACACCCATTAAGGGTATGGTTTCCTCCCTGATTGTACTGGTGCACAGTGGCCTTCTACAACTTCCAAAAGAACATCCAATGCTACAACAATATTCATGAGTTTGTGGGGAATAGTTGTATGTGCAATATCCTAGATAGGGAGAATAATAAGTTGTGATGGGTGTGGTGGCCCTTTCTTGTATTCATGGATAATGACCTCTGTAGATTTTCCTATGAGCCTATTCCTGACATAACTATAGTCATTTCCCTAATATAGGGAACTCTTGGTATCCCACTAGCATTGTGTCAAAATATATTGGTTGTCGAAATCCCAAATCAAGTGACAGTTCTTTATAATCATTCATCATCGTGGAAAATTCTCATTACTAAGGTACGTTGGTTGTGATATAAAGTTAAGACACTTCTTAATGTACTTACCTGATAGAGATGTTTCCTCTATGAAAATTTTCATTATGTTTCATCATTTCATTTATTTATTCTTTATACTGAGTAAATATTTACTCAAGTATAAGATGTTTATCCTCTTCTGGTGTCATGTGAGATGTAGCTACACCTTTACCCATTTCCTTGGTTTATTCTCACTAAGGAGGTGTTAGTGGATAATTTTAGGGAGTCCATAAATTATTATCAAGACTATAGATTTGGGTATGAACACCTTCTTCAATCATCTTCTTTTGAACCATATTTTGGATGGAAATAACCACATATTGTTCCCCTATATTAGATTCATGTTATATATTTTCTATAGAAGTGGTATTATTGACATTCACCAACACATAATTCATTACTTGTGTCTCATTTTTATCATAATGAAAAGATGAATGGTTGATCTATGGATTTCTTCTGGGGGAGTAGTGACCTTTTGGAGAAGTGGTATTTCTAATAGATCACATTTTTCTTATGACTGTTGTGGGGGGTTTTCCTTCCCATAATAGAATTACTTAGATCCATTTTATGATGGGTGATTTTGAGATAATCATCTAGATGTTGTGGAATATACATACCCAACCATAAAGTAGGATTGTTAAATGGGATGAACTAGGAGGGTCTGCCTCGTTGTGGTCCTCTTAAATATGAAAAGACTGTTATCTATTGGGGATATGGTTGAGTTAAAAATTCCCCTATCCTTATGGGTTGGGGTACCTCTTAATCATTTTCATGTTTACATTCAATTGGATTAAGCCATCATAGATGGGGTTGTTGTGGTAAAAAATTTCCACATCCCTATAAGATGAGGTTTCCTTTATATTACTATGTCTGTGACTAATGTGGTAATACTTTTTATATTGCGAAGCTTCTTTCAAACATGGTTTCGGCGCATTTTACAGTCTACACAAGAGTTACCTTATTTTTAATTCCCTATTACTTTTCAAAAAAAATTCCTTCCTTAACAGATAAGTTTTCACAACCTCCTCAAATTCATCATTGAAGAGTCTCTCAATAGTTAGATCTCATTGGTCATGATGATTTTATTCTTTTTAGGGCCTATTTCTACTGAGCAAAGAAGATTCCATGAATGGAACTCATTATCAAGATTCATCTTGGGGAAATGAAATTACACAATGTCATCTTTGGTGGGAGTTACTGATCAAGGATAGGGGTGAAGTGAAACACTTTGTTTATGACCCATCCCCTGGTATGAACACTTTATAGGGCATCGACGATCAACTAACATTAATTTATTAACACATAAATACAATTTCATTGGAGACCCTATAATAGCCTTCTAGATTTCATACATCATATAGTTTTAAGGGTAGTTAATTTTATTTGAATGTGAATATCTTCAATTCATTTGACCTGATTTGCATATCAATTATAATTAAAGAATTTAACTTTCATGTGCGGAATAGTTTTCAATAGGTTCATTTTAATTCCACATAAATACTCTTTGTAAATAACCTCTAGAATGATATATTTTGTGGATAATGGGAATAACATGGTTGGCACATTGTCGTAATCCAATTGATTCCTTATGATAAATGCATCTTCTTTTCCATTTAAAAAAAGATCAATCCACATGATATGAAAAAAGTGGATGTTTCTAATATACTTTGTCATGATTGGCATGATTAATGGGGATCAAATTTTCTATTTCATAAGGTATAGAATCTAGGGGGTTTTAATGATGACCTTTTCCTTGGCCTGCTTTCATGTTGAGAAAGGATATCGTTTTTCAATGATAAGGCATCAAAAATATCTCACCCCATCATCCCAATAAACTCAAGATATGATGGATTTATTACAATTTATTTAGAAAGGAGGGGAACATTATAAAGAACTCCATTATGGGGAGGACTACTATTATTGGTTACATCTAACTACATGAGGATTTCTTATGGTATATACCCTTGGGAGGGCCTTTAGGGAGGACGATGGTAATGGGAGGTCATTTTTTCCAAATAAACTCCTAACCTTGAAGAGTGATTATAAGGTACTCATAAGAAGATGGATTCTCATGATCAATAAGTTCTAATTCAAAAAAGTGGTCTAAATTGTAAATTTTATATGGAGGACCTATAGAGTTTCTGGCATCAATGTTATTGGGAGGGCCTTCAAAACTACAACAACATATTTTATTACTTTTTAACGAATTAATATGATCCTAGTCCATCATTGATAGATATTTTATGTACTCAATAACACCTCCTTAAAAATATCCTTATTTTGGTTCTTCTCTTGAATTTATGATTTCTTCTAGTGAGAATTATTTTTAGATTATATCAATGAGGTTATCAGAGTTTCATGTCATAGATAATGAATTTCATACATGGGTGATTTTCTATGTAGCTCTGATGCTGTTGCTGGAATACACTGATTGGATTTTGGAATTTTGGAAAAGATATATATCTTACCTTTACTATCATTTGAATTGGAATAATAATCTCTAGTTTTAATGGATGTTGGTTCCCAATCCTATTGTCCATTTATCACAGGATGATGCTGATGACCCTCCTGAATAGGTGAAGGAAAATTGGTCTGCTCTTGATTAACCATTGTATCGTGTTGAATGAACACTTAAAATGGAATGGTGGGGTTGTGTTCTTGGATCATAGTCACCATCAATTTGATATTATCTCTTGGAAAAAATGTAAAATGCTTAAAGGAATATATGTTAGTCCATAAATCATTTCTGGGATGTAAAGGGTGACTTTTAAAGTAGTAAAAAATTATATGACCATTTTGTAGCCAAATAATAGATGTATTCAAACTAAAATCCCTCATTTTAACCACTATATATCAACAATCATTATGTGGAGGGGTAGGGATACATATTTACCCCTATTTTTCTATTTGTTCCGGTTTGTTTTTCTTGTTTCCACTAAACATTGTTGGTAGACTTGATGTAAAGAGTCAGGTATGCACGCTTGCTCCTAGATTACCACTATATTTGATTAAATATATTTTCTAGAGAGAAGAAAAGGAATGGTTCAACTCCTTGTTGCATGATTTCTTCTTTCAGCTAGATTTCATAGGTTCCCATGATTGAGTTACATGATATTGGATACTAATGGTGGAACCCTCATAATAATATGAGTTCAATGTTGTGTGTAGTTGGTCTCTGTGGAAGATTAAAGGATCACTTTGATGGTACCCCTGTGTTGTTGAAATAAGGCAATTTTCAACCTATTGATCTTAACTCTTAAGGTATGGGAGGAACATTTTTTGGCGTTCTAGGGATGGAATCATAAAATTAATTGAGTCAGTAATGGGTGTAATATTCTTTTGGGTCAACAAATTTCACTAAGTTTTTTTTTGAAAAAGATTCATGTCTGGGATGGATTCCCATAGTTCCTCCACAATCGTGACAATAAAACAATATTGGTACTCATGGACTAGTGATTCTGAATCCCGACATTAAGTAAGTTGGGATGTTGATGGGATCCTATAAATATGCAAACAACTAAATCATATGTTTGTTTTAACAGGTGATAATCCATTTTAATTGAAGATATTTCTGTTTAAAGTTCATAAAAATGTATAAAAAGAAAACAAAACAAAGAAAATCTTCAAAGTTTCATCTCAATAGAAGAACACATGAGTAATTTATTGTTTTAATGGTTCATTGTTTAGAAACTTCCACTTTGATGGATGATCATCATCATCATCATCATTGTTATATATTTATTCAAGAGAAAATACAAGAGATCATAAGATTTGAGGTCATGCATCACCAGGCCTAGGGGGGTCAAAAATAATTGGGACCTAGGGCATCGCCCTAAATTAAATTCACCCTCTCAGGCATCAATGAGGTGGCATTGGAGAGGCAAGTGACATTAGATCCATGGATATCAAGGGAGGATATATAATTAGCAACATTATTCCCCTCTCTCCATGTGTGTGTAACTTGCATGCTGCTCTTCAGGAGTACCTTACATCTCCTAATGGTGTATGTGACTGAAAAATGAATAGATCCTATGTCTATTAGGGAGTCATTGATGATCTTAGAGTCAGTTTCCACATGAGATATGTCCATATTATTATGATTACACAAGTTGAACCCAGTGAGGAGTGTGTTGGCCACCGCTTGAAGTGTGAATCTGTTACCAAATTGATCCGTGAATGCAAGGAGCACACCCCTTCCGAATTACGAACCACTCCTCATCCTCGCATGATATCTAAGTTGCATGAGCCATCAATGTTAAGTTTTAAACCTTCTACTGGGGGGGTTTAATCTTACCCACTTCCCTTTCATACCCACCATGGGGATAGCCTGCTCGGGGTAAGCCTGCAATATTTGAAGGGAGGAAGTTTCCCGCCATCTATTGATAAGGGTAACTGTATCCATGTGTAGGAATTTAGTTTGCACGATGATGGAGATCCTTGATGATTTCCACCCCTCGTATCTTTCTTTTTTCCATGCCTTCCAGAGACACCAATATCCACCACTGAAAATCACCGAACACACCATCCGGTCTAGTCCTTTATCTGGAGTTCTCTGCAACCATCTCTCAAGGATCACTGAACCATGAAGCCCATTGGAGGGTACTGATGTAGATACACCAAAAACTACCAGATTACCTTATCACATTATTCTTCAAAAAATATATGATTGGTTGTCTCCTCGCTTTTGTTGCTATAACACTTGCACCAGGAGGTGAGACTAATAACCATTTTCTTGATGCTCTCGTTGGAAGGGATCTCCAAATTCCTAACTCTCAAGACAAGAAAGTTGTACTCGGATGGTATGTTTTTGACCAACATTCTCTCGAACCAGTTGTCTTGCAGATCCTGGGGATATTAAATCCTGTGAATGTCCTTTGCGGTGAACTTCCCAGAATGGGAAAGAGTAAACACGCACTTGTCTGGATCTGAGATGATGGAGATATAATCGAAAATGTATTTTTTTTTGTTGTCTAGTACATCTTTAATGAAATCCGGATACAATTTCGCCTCCGTGAAGGTAATCGTGGGGTCCGGACAGCCCAGAAAGCCATGTACGGAGCCTGCCCAGTTACTGCTCCAAAAGGGATACTGCCATCTCCCACAATCCAGCAGAGATGCTGATAAAGGTTCTAAACCAGTGGAAAGATCATCTTCCAGAAGGTGGATACTTGGACCCTTTCATTTTCGGTAAAACTGGTGATGTTTTGACGCATGATCTTTCCCTAGAGGGTCTGATTCTCCACGATCTCCCAATATATATTGGCATCCATGCAATGCACCATTCCCTTGATTCTCCTTATGTTAATTCCCCTATCATGGATAGGTTGAGCCATTATCCCCCAGAAGACCTAGTGCATCTTCCATTCCCCAATCTCATCCCAGAGGAAACCTTCCAGGATCATATCGATGGCTCTGATAACCCATTTTGGCATGGAATTGGAAGCCAAAGCATGCACCAGTAAAGTAGCTAGAATTCTATTGATGAGGGTGATATGTCCCCCAAAATAATGAAGGTGGTTTTTTGAATTGAGAACCCAACCAGTGATCCTTCTCACCAATTGGTCATAGTCCTGTACTCACATTCTTCCTAAAGAAATTGGAGATCCTAGATACTCTATTGGAATAGATCCTGCCTACAAGTCCATCCTCTTACACAGGGCATCATCCCAGCATGTCGTACATTTTTTTTGGAAATTTAAAAGTTACTTTTGGAATAGTTAATCAACTTCCCACTCTAGTAGTATTACGCCTCTATAATCATCCTAATGGCCTGAACAAACCTCCTCCCTACATTCGAGAAAACAATCATGTCGTCAGCAAACATCAGGTGAGATGTGTAATGCAGGTTCATTTTCCTCCAGAAAGAAGTAATTCTTCCATTGAAAATTCCTCTGTGGAGAAGCCTCCTAAGAGTGTCCTGTATAAGATTGATAATACATGGGGAAATCAGATCACCATTCCATAAGCCTCTGGTATCCTTGAAGAATACTTGGGTTTTCCATATAAAAGATACATGAATCCGTGGGTAGATGAAGCATCTAAAATGAATTTCCAAGGCCTTGGGAGATATTCCCATGTATAAGAAGACCCTGTTGATAAATCCCCATTCCAATCTATTGTACGCCTTTATTATGACCAGTTTCAGGGCCATATTGGATCCATGGGACTTGTTATTCAGGTCCGTGAACATCTCCTATGCCAGAGCGATCACCCCCTGTATTGATCTCCCCCTCACAAATCTATGTTGTTCTATGGATATCCACTGAGGGAGACACATGGACCGCCTCATGTTGATGATAATTGAAAGAATCTTATGGGTGAAATTACACATGATCATTGGATAATACTAGAGAAGGGATTTAGGAGCTTTCACCATCAAGATAAGAAATAGGGTCGTAGAGCTAGCAACACGTCGGAGAGATCCTCCTTGAAAACAATCCTGTAAAGCAGAAGTGATATACTCCTTGAAAGATTTTCGTGAAGCTTTGTAGAATGATCATGGGAAAAGGTCTGGCCCCAGAGCACTATCCGGGTCAAGAATCAACATTGCCTCACGAATCTTATGCTCATCTAGAATTCCTTACAAGCAAGTGTTTTCCTCATTAGAAACTCAGTTGGGAATCACATCCCACAGATCAGTACCACCACTCGGGTACCCGCCATCCAGCCTCGAGTTACAACCATAAAGAATATCTTCATAGTAGGACGATTCCATCCCACCTATTGTGTTACTATCATCCTTGTACGATCCATCTTCCAGCCTGATGTTGGGGTTCATCGACCGAATTTTCTTTCTGATGCATGCATGGAAGAATGTCATTTTCTTGTCTCCCTCATGTAGCCACTTTATCCTCAATCATTTTGGGCCATACATTCATGTTTAATATATAACTCTTATATATGGTTCTTTTTGGATGAAAGGTCATCAAAAATAAAATCATTCCAATCTTCTTCTATCTCACCATCAAGGCACTCGATCAGACTTTTTAGATCATCCATCTCCTGGTTTATAGGGGGAAGGGCTCTTGACAATGCTTGAAGCCCCTGTTTGAGGTTCCTGAGTTTGTTATGAATGACCACCCAGTGGTGAACTTGTAGTGGTTCCCCCATGAGGTCTTTACGAGGTTAAGAAACTCGAGATGAAGCATCCAGTTATCATAGAATCTAAACCTTTTCAGAAGGACTTTCTTGGGAGACAGAGAGAAAAGTATTGTCGAGTGAACAGATTTACCTCGGACTAGATGGATCACCTTGACATTTGGGAACACATAAATAGCATGTAAGTTCACAAGGCCTCTGTCAAGCCGGCTCCAACAATGTCTATTTCCTCTTTGGTTGTCGCACCACGTGAATGGATCCCCAGAGTACCCCATATCCATAGGACCCTTTCATTACATTAACTCAACAAAGTCTGTGCTAGCTCGACGTGGAAATGCCCCACGAACCTTTTTCTCAGCTGGTTTAGTGATGGTATTGAAGTCGCCCCAACTATCCAGGGAACCTCTCCTAGGTTGAAAGCACTCATCTCTTGCCACAAAAATTCTCTCCTAAAAATGTCATAGCTTCCATAAACAAAGGTAACGAAAAAGGGTACAATACTGTCTTCACCCTCATCATGATAAAATTTTCCCCTGTGTGTATCAGATCCACCACAATGTCTCTTTTCTAGAAGATCCAAATGTGTTTGTTAGTTGAAGGAGCTTGCATAAACCCCTATATTTTGATCAATTTAGAACATTGTTGTATTTTACTCAGGTCTTTTTCATGTTCCAGAACCACAACAACCAGAGAATTGTTCTTATTGATCTCCAAAGACATAATGTCTATTTTATCTCTTTCCCCAAGACTGTGAGAATTCCAGATAAGAATGGGTATGATTGAATCAACTCTGGCCCAACTTTGGCCCCAAGTGACTTGGTCTCAAGTGGGAAGGAGAAGCACTCCCGAGACTGAACACTTTGTAGCTTTAACATTGAACTGGTGCATAACCCTAAACCAGTATCCTCAGGGGATGGAGGGGAAACATGCAGGTGAGATAGGAACTTCAAAATCTTTCCCCTTACCACACTGGGAGACGACATAAGCTTAGAGAGCTTGCCCTTCTCCCACGATGGATCACAGATTAAATCTACTAGCATTGTGATACTGACCACATCATTTTCACGATCCTCTTACAATAAGGGAGAGGGGGAACCGCAATCTTGGCTCCGAATTCCAGCAGGCCTGCAACTTCAATGGCCACCTCTGGGATCAAGGAGAGTAATGGAAGGGGAGTCATTGTGCCAGCGGAACCCTGAATAAAAGGTTCCATTAGCCCGCCCGTTGAAAGAAGATTACAGGGGCCTAGGATCAACCCATCCCCCTCCTCCAACCATGAATTGGAGCCCCTTTGAGACCAATAAGCAAGGACCATGTTGTGCAAGTCGACGACAACCGAAGAGGATGGACAAGGGAAGCCCACAGACTACACCGGAACCATATGAGAAGCTTCTCTATCATTGGTATTGTTCATAAGTGTCATAGTTTTTTCATCTGGGTTATGTTTATTATTTTTTAACGCCTATTTTAATCCATACAGTGGGGCCATCTAAAATTTATCATCATCCAGGGAGATGATATTTTTTTTGATATTGGTAATAGGCTCAAAATATGAGATTTCTATCTATCCTAACAAGAGGAATTAGAACCCACATAGTTTGTTGACACTAAATGGGACACATCATTCCTTTTAGGGTCTTTTGACATGGACCAAACCATACCATTTAATTTCTTGTGTTCAGTACATGTAGGTGAAGTGGGGCATAGAAGAAGATGGTGTGGGACATAAAATGAAGAATATTGAATGACCTGGAAGGAATATAGCCCTCTCGGTTGAATATGACCCTACAAGAAATATGATACAGATAATACTAGGGTTATTTTGCGGGATGAGTTTGACCCTCATGGATACTTCTTATGTATCTTGTTTAGATAGGAATCAAACACCACATATTTCAAAATCTTGGGGCATACACCTATAGAAGAGGCCCAATGGATTGCCTCTTTGGTAATATTTCACTTTAAGGTGATGATAACATGGTTGGGTATTACAATGAATAGGGGGTCCAACGGTATATTCTATTATGCTAATTGAATGATCACCACTGACATCTTAGAGCATGTGTGTCATGCCCTGTGTTAGAAATAAGAGAAAATGGAAGATCTAGAAATCAAAAAAAATATCTTTCATATGACGGTGGATAAAGGAGAGGTCGTATAATTCCCAAGAAAATCCTACAAGAAATAACATGGGCTTACATGATGAGGGATTCACTTACAAACATCCTCCTTGCCTCCCATTTTGATATGTGTAAGAGAGGATGAAGGAAGGGATATGGGAGATAGATATCATTTCATGGTCTGACAACCCATTGACCACCATCCCTAAGGTTGATTTTTTTATAATCATGATAATGTAATATTGTAAAAATTATCAGGATCCCACCATCAATGGAAGGATTATTTAGTGCATTTATTACCATAAGAATGAAATACTTGTGGGGGAATAAACTGATGTGTCATTTTGCTAGGTTGAATAAGATAGGTGGCCATGGTGGAGGTCTTAATTAAATTATTCCCAGGTAATTCTAGGATATACATGAATAAATATGGGTAGTTCATGAAGAATCTAATATGGGGCTAAATTATACATGGAAAGAGAGAAATAAGGAAAGAGGTGTAGAGGAAACTTGGGATAAATTATTCCACAAACTGATATTTTTAATGTGGGGTGGGGAATCACAAAGGTATCCATGAAGTGAAATACTTGAAGGTGATCTGTGCTTATGGGAATAAGTGAATCCTTTTCAAGTGGCTAAATAGGTACTCTCACAAAGGAATAATTTTTAATTCTCCTTTTTGATATTTTTTTGGGGAATTACCTACAAGAGTCTTATGTAGGTTGATTGATGTTTGTACGACTATCCTCTCATTATTTTTGAAGATAATGTAGCTCTAGGAATGGTAAATAACCATTTTCATGGTAATTATATATGGACATAAATCCTACCTAGAGACCTTATATTGAGTGAAAAAACCATCTACACAAAAGATTTTGTGGTTTGGGAGGTGGTGAAAAGGATGCCTCACACCGAAAAAAAAACAAAAATTGTTCACATGGGGTGTTAAATGATAGCCACCCAATTAAAAAAGGATATTCATTTTCAGGGTCCATTATTTAATTTTATCCTCCTTCAAAAAATATATTATTTTTTTGGGGGAGTTATTTCTTTTTCTCCGACTATAAAAGAAGATATTTATTTTCATGGGGGCTTTCTTTTTCGTCCACATCATTCCAATATATATTTGTTTTGGTGGCGTTATTTACCTCTTCCACTTATAGAATGGATATTCATTTATATGGGGTGTTATTTCACATCATCCTACCATAAAATATATTCTCATTTGTGGAAGGGGGTGTTATTTATCATCCTTCAACAATAAAATAGATAATTGTTTGTAGGGGTATTATTTCAGCACATCCTCCTGAAAAAAAAATATTTTTTTGTGGGTGAATTTACTTACCCTATCCCCATACATATGATTTTTCATTTATGGTAGTTCAATTTAAGAATAAATCTCATATATTATGTGCATGATGCGGGAGAGATAGGCCACTTTTTTGTTCTAGGTACTTTACCAATTTTGAACTCTATGAATGTATTATCCATTTAATTTTTTAGCCTTCCCTAAATTCATAGGATCTTTATCTAATTATTTTAGGATTTTATCAGAAGCCAAAATCTATCAGATATATACCTAGATTATTCTCCCATAATTTTATTGGTTGTTACCTTCATTACATTCATCTCTCAAATGTCTTCATTATGAAATTTATTTTTATTATGATATGAGCCAAGATTGTGCAACACATTTCATTACTTGGTAAATTCCGATGTTTATTCCTTATGATTGATTTCTTTTTTTTCACACATAATCATTAACATGTTATGATGGGTGTACAAAATTTTTGATCCAATGAATATTCTAATTTTTTTAGTCTCAGGAGATATCACGTATGAGATTTGGGAGTAATCATAATCCATCATGGGACTTTGTCCACCATGTGATATTGTCTAGGCTGTTTTCCTTTACACTGGTTTCCATCATGTTATATATTGAAACCACATTTCTTTTGATGATATGATATTATGATACAATGTTTTCTATGCTATTTCACCATGTGATTACCATTGAGCCTTCTTTTTTATGATATCATATTTTTTCCATTTACTCAAAAGTTATGTTTCCTTGTCATGTTTGTTCCCTTACTGGTATTTTTATCTCCCCCATTTTTTCTATGTATCTACTATGTTATCCCATGAATTTTAAGAGCTTTAATGGATTTTAGGATCTCATTATAGAGGATAAAATAAACAATTTTTAAATTTTCCTCACTTTGATGTATTATTAAACTAGCCTTCCAAATACACTATGATTCATGATATTTGAGTTGTAATTAATATATTTCTTTTTCAAAAACAATCTAATAATATATAAAATGGTCTAGGGTTTATATATGTCTACTACCCTTGAAATAGAGGGAGTAATTATCAAGTTTTTAATTAAGGGAAGATTATAATTTATAATTATTGATTCCTTTCTCATCAATAAATAATAACACATTCCTATTTATTTATTTTAGTTCTTAGTGATTGTTTTATACATTGAATATAATTGTGTTTTATTTTTAGAACCTAGTAAAAATTTCTTCTTAATTTGATAATTATCAATCATATATTTCCTGGTTTAGCATGATCTGAATGTGTAGGTTTTATTTAGAGGTGAGTGTATTTCAATCACCATCCCATGTGTGATGTTTTTTGTGTAACTCAATAATTTCTGGGGACCACCAACACCAAATTTGGTATTTCCTTGGTAATTAAGGAGTGTCTTGATAAATTTTCATAGATATAGGAGGGAAGATTAATGGATTTGTAATTTTTTATGTAAATATCTATAATAACATTCAGCCTAAGATCCTTTTATAAATTAATAAATGAATATTGAACTTATATATTAACATGGATAGTGGGAAAAATATTTTAAGAACTATGATTACATTACATGTGGATACCATACACAGACCAAATCGCCCATCTTAGATATTGTTTTTAATTCCATTTTCTTTATTATGTATATAATTTTTTTTCAAAAGTAAAAAATAAAAATACCACTCCAATTTTTAAACAAACCAATAAGTGAAAAAATATAATTTTTACTCCTCTCAATTAGAAAACCTATTCTTCCATTATAATTTCAATTAACATTGGTAAGAAAAATATTTTTTCACTTCACATCATAGACACATGAAAACATTCCATGTGTATCAGCCATAACAAACTCTTTTCTTTATATTTCATTATTTATACTCTAATTTGTACATATACATAGTCTACCATAAAGGTTTTCCATATACAGAGAAATTATTATGGTTAGGGGTAGGAGAACGTTTTGAGAGATATCTTCCAATAGATTTACAATGAATTCCTTGTATTATTATAATGATGTGGTGAACAACTGATGTTTTGGGTATAAATATTAAGAATATTTTATTTTAGGTATTTCCATAAATTTGTAAAAAAAATACATCTTCAACACCCTTCAATTCCACTGAGGTGGTTGATAGATGTTGACCGACAATCCCATATACAAATCTAATAATATTTCTTAAAATTGACTAATTGGAATCACATATTCCTCATGAAGGTCATTGAATGGGTTGGTTGGGTTCATTTACATACCATTTTGGGTGGTAACCTAAGAAACATCATTAAAAATTGGTTCCATCCCTTCTCTCAAAAAAAATCTTCCATAAATATTTTGATCTTCACAAGATTCAAATCAATATTTCTCATCATATTCTATCCCACTTTTCCCAATGATGTATTAATTATGACCTTGGTAATACAGTTAAGAGATTGCATCATATTGATGCAACCAATGTGTTATAAACATGACATTGAAAACTGTATATTTTTTGGATGACTAGGAATTCAGAATTGAAAACAAGGCCCCCAAATTTAGTTCTAAACATGATACAACCAGAGGGGTTTTTTCTCCTTCCATATCCATAGAGAACAAAAAGGGCAAGATAAATTCCATATTCATTTCAACCCAAACGACGAAGCATTGATTTTGGAAAAATAATAACCTCTGAGGCATTA
This sequence comes from Viscum album, assembly GCA_963277665.1. Taxonomy (NCBI): domain Eukaryota; kingdom Viridiplantae; phylum Streptophyta; class Magnoliopsida; order Santalales; family Viscaceae; genus Viscum; species Viscum album. The sequence continues at coordinate 601,835,902 of OY728130.1, read as the reverse complement.
TCATTGAAATATATTTAGATGTTAATGTCAAACATTCTTCCTGATACATAATAGGGTCTAATGTGTCCTTATATCACAAAATACATTTCTTTTTTAAGTAATATAGATTACTACATGAAATTACAGAGGGTAAATATCTACCCTATATAACTCAGTAGCGATGAATTTATCTTTAAAATAATGGGGACTTAAAAGAGCCTCAATGAGTGCTTTTCAAAGATCCTTTGATATGTTAGGAAAATATAGAACGAAAAGAAATGTTATAACTATAACCAACTATTCTAGAATTTCAAAATTCTAAGTCAAAGGCCTCTATCTTCCTATAGGGAGATGTTCCATATTAGGAACTTCATATTTTAAAGTGTCTGGGCTTGGGTAGTTGGTTGTTTGAGTAGATATTGAATGTACTTTTTCTGCAATCAGATTAGGGAGACCTGGCCTACCTACCCACCTAGGATAAGAAGATGAAATCAATCCTTCCAGTCAATATCCCAAAATAATAAGTCTTCAAAATATTTTAGTATATGCATCTATGTCTCCATATCTATTTTTTGTGGGTTGACAGTATTTCCTATGTGTCTTGGTAGCATAAATTGCCCTAGTAGGGATTTGGCCAGGATATTGCTTTCGACAATGAATACATCATCTCCTACTTCCCAAGATTCTGTGACCACTATCATTTGTTTCCAAATATGGAATTGGTAATTTGAGCATCTGATATGACTATTGATCAGAAAATGTATCCATTAAATTAATTATCTTAATGAAATTGAAGACAAATTATTCATCTGATAAGGAGTCTTTTTTGTGGGTCAATACTCATGGTACTATTTTGTAGGGGGGTCCCCATTATCTTGGGATCAGAAGAATAAAATATGAGAGAGTCAGGTTCAGCCTTGGAATGTGAATACACTCATCTTCATATACATTATTTTTACCCCAACAAGAATGTCACTTCCTGGAAGATCGGATTTTTGAAGATTGTGGTGTTGGAAAATATGGTTGTGTCATTTAAAAAGAGACTTAGTGCCTAGTTTTTTTGTTTTTAATATTTCAAAAGGATATCATGAGTCTAATACACTGTTTTCCTAGTCATCCAATCATTCAAATTTTCTGCATCCTTACAGATAACATTCTTTCATTCACCTCATTATTCTAGAATGGTTTTCGAAACACATGCACATTTTCCTACTTATTTTCCTAGCTTCACTTTCTTATAATCATCTATCTCTTTATAGGATGATTTTTAAGAGAAAATGTTTTTTTGATAGTGTGAATCAATGTTTGGTGAATAGGGGAGTGATTTGGGCATTCATTGAGACCAATTGGATCGGTTCTCTTAGGATATAGAAGTTTCAATAAATATTTTTCTATGGATACTAATATGTAACCTATAATTTTTTCATCTCTAAGGGAATAATCATTTTTATTATGGTTTTTTATTTAGGAGAATATTTTATCTTTTCTCTAATCCTAATGAAGATGTTTTTGTTGACATTATTGTTCAGGTGGAAGTGTTATTTGAAGAGGTTTGGGATTTAGAACTAGAGTCATTGTAGAGGTTGGTTTAAATGTGATAGCCATAACTTCTACTTTTCCATTTATTTTTCCCAATGACATGGGTGCTAGTTTGTATTTATGTTTATTTTGTGGTATAGAATGTGTAACTATGGAGATATCTTATACTTGATATAAAATATATACTAATATAATTGTATTTCATATTTTTTCATGATGGTTTTCAATGAAAATACCCAACTAGTCATATTCAAGAATTTGAATGTTTAGGGAGTAGGAAAAACCCTTCCACATTGAGATAAAATCCAAAACCCTTTCATTTTATAATTTTTTGCAATTCAAGAGGTCAAAATTGTTGTCTTCTACAACATTGATATGAATTGATAAAGAAACTATCAGAGAAGATATTCCCATCCGTTGATTGATATGGATAGTAATATTATAGAACATACTAAGGATAGTCCCTCTAGATGAAAGTATTGAGTTTTTTCACATATTACTGCACAATATTTATCACCATTGTATTGCATCAGGACATGAATTTCCTCAGATTTTGTTCTTGATCCCTTGAACTATTAAACATGGAAAATGTACAATTCCAAAAATTTGGTAGGGGAAGAGTTTCATCCACCCATCTAGGGTAAGTTTTCCTATTTCATTGTACTAGTGTAGGTTGACCTAATACAGCCTCCAATAGAACATCCAATGGCTCAATGGTATTGAAGAGGTTGTTTGGAATAGCTAGATGTGATAAATCCGGAATAGGTGGACCAATAAGTTTCAATGATTGTGGAGACCCTTTCTTGTATTCATGAATAATGACCTGCATAGATTGTCCTGTGAGTCTACACCTTATATATCTATAGTCATATCCCTAATAGGGGGAACTCATCATATACAACTTGTATGGTGTCAATAAATATATTGTCTATAATTATCCCAAATCAATTGATGGTTATTTATAGACTTTCATCATCATGTAAAATTATCATTACTAAGGTACATTGGTGGTGATATAAAGGTAAGGATCTTCATAATGATCTTACTTGATAAGGAAATTTCCTCTAATCAATTTCACATTAGGTTTCCTCAATTCCATCATTTCTTACCCATACTGGGAAAATATTTCCTCAAGCATAATAGGTTTTACCTCTTCTATTGGCAGGTAAGATGCAACCACAACTTTACCCATTTCCTAGTTTGATGCTCCCAGAGGATTTGGTAGTGGAGCATTTTTAGGGAGTCCCCAAATTCATATCAAGCCTCTAATTTTGGGCACACACACCTTATTTAGTCATTTACATGTGGACTACATTTTCTATGGAAATATACTCTTATTTTTCCCCTATACTGGCTCCATGTTCCATAGATCCCATAGAAGTGGTATTAATGACATATACTAACGCATAATTCATTACATGTGTATAATTTTCATCATAATGGAAAGGGAAATGGATGTCATGGGGATTTCTTCCAGGGGAGGAGTGACCTTTGAGAGTAGTTTTATTTCTGATAGATCGTTTGTTCTTATAATCATTGTGGGGGTTTTTTCCTTCTTGTTAAGGAATTCCTTATATTCATTCAATGATGTGTGATTTTAAGAGAATCTTCTAACTGTTCTATCATATATATACCCAACCAAGAACTAGGGTTTTCAAATGGCATGAACTAGGATGGTCCACCTTATTGTAGCCCTATTTAGAGGGAACATAATGTTTTATATATGGGATGAGTTTGAGGTAAAAATGTTCATATCATTATGGGATAGGGTTCCACTTTATCTATTTCAAGTTTAATTCAAACTGGATTTGTCCATCTTAGAGGGGGTTTTTTGGTAAATCCACTTTCCCATCCCCATGGGATAGGGTTTATCATTTATTACTAGGAATTTTACTAATACTATATTTCTTTTTATATTTTGAAGCTTCTTTCAAACATGAGTTAGGGGAATTTTATAGTGTAGACATCAGTTACCTTCTTTTTAATTCCGTGTTATTTTTTGAAAATTATCCTTCTTTAAGAGAGAAGGTTTCTAAACCTTCTTAAATTCTTTATGCAAGAGTCTCTTGGTTTTTAGATCTCACGGGGAAGGATGGTTTTTTTGACTTTTTTTATAGATGATTTTAAATAAGTGAACCATATTCCATGAATAAAACTCATTATTGAGATTCAACTTGGAGAAATGATATTATGTATTTTTATATTGGGTGGGATTTACTGATCAAAGTGATGGGTGAAGTGAAACACTCCATTTTTTACCAAACACTTGATATGAACACTGGAGGGGGAATAGATGAGAATGTACTATTATATTTTTAACACATTAATACAAGATCATTGGAGACCCTCTCATATCTTTCAAGATTTCATTCATCAAGCAGTTGGAAGGGTAGTTAATTTTATTTGGAATTGAAGATCTTCAATTTTTTATATGATTTTCATATCCATTATAAAGAAATAATTTATCTTTAAAGTGGGGAATAGTTTTGAATAGGTTCATTTGATTTCCATCTAAAAACTATTTTTAAATCACCTATATAATTCTATATTTTGTGGTGGATAATAGACATAACATGGATGGTACATTGTCATTAGCCAATATCTTCCATAAGAGAAATGAAACTTATTTGCCTTCTAAAAAAAATTCATCGCCTAGATATGAATAAAATTGATGTTTCAAATCTACCTTTTAATAATTGGTATGATTATGGGTGATATATTTTTGTTGATTCGAAAGGTATACAATCCAGTGGTTTCTAATAATGACAATTTCCTTGGGTTGTCTTCTAGTTGAGAAAGGATATCATTTTTCAATGATAAGGCATCAGAAATTACCCACCCCATCTTCCCAAGAACATCATGATATGAGGGATTTATCATAATTAATTTATAAAGGAGAGGAATTTCATAGTGAAATCCATTTTGGGGAGGACTACTATCATGGATTACATCCAACCGTAGGAGGATTTCTTACGTCATGTACCCCAGGGAGGTCCTTCAGATAGGATGATGGTAATGGGAGGTATTTCTTTTCATATGTCCTTATACCCTTGAGGAGGTCTTCTAAGGAACTCATCAAATGATTGATTCTCAGGATCAATCATTTATAATTTGTGAAGGAGGCCTTCATGGTAAATATTCTGGGGTGGACCTCTAGATTTGCTGGTAGTAATGTTACAGGGAGGTCCTTCACACCTACAATAGATGATTTTGTATATATGTAATGAATTAATAGGATCATAGGCCATCATTGATAGGTATTTTATGACCTCAATAACACTATACCTGAGGAGAGCATGATTGTGGATCTACTATTCGAATACTGATTTCCTTTAGTGAGAAATCTTTTTAGATTATCTCAGTGAGGTGATTAGAGTTTCATGTTGTGGATATGAAAATTTCATACTTTGGTGACCATATCCAAGGTATTGTGTTGGTTTTGGGATATACTAATAGGATTTTGGAATTTTGTATAGGATATATGCCTTCCCTTGAGTGTACACTAAAGTGGGAAAATAATCTACACTTTTAATGGGTGTTTGTGCCCGATCTAGTTGTACATTTATCAGAGGATGTTTCCAATGACTCTCAAGAAATGAGGAGGAATATGTGTCTTCTATTGGGTAACCATCATATAATTTTGAAGGGACACTTTAAATTCAATGGTAGGGCTATGTGATCAACTCATTGTCACCACCAATCTGACATTATATCTTGGTAAACTAGTAAAATGTTAAAAATAATAGCATTTCGTACATCCATCATTTCTAGGACATAAGGGGTGATTTATACAGTAGGAAATGTATTATATTCCCATTTAATAGCTAGATAATGGATTTATTTGAACTCATGTACACCATTTTTTAACAAGATATATCAACAATCATCTTGTGCAGAGGTAGAGATATAGATCTACCCCTATATGTTATTAATATGTGCTGGTACATTTCTCTTGTTGACACTAAACAATGATGGCAGGATTGACGTACAAAGGAAGGTATGAATTCCTGCTCTTATATTACCATTTTATTTGATTAAATATATTTTCTATATAGAAAAAAAGTAATATTCCAACTCCATTTTACTTGATTTCTACCCTCAGTGGGTTGTCATAGGTGCCTAGGCATGATTGACCTGGGATGGACTCCAAAGGATGGAACCCTCATCATGATGAGGGTTCAATGTCATGTGGATTTGGTGTTGGTGGATACATGTAGGAACCCTTGGTCAAGACCCCTATATTGTTGGAATGAGGCCATTGGTGACCTATTGATCTTACGCCTTAAGGTAAGGGAGGAAACTTTTGTGGAATTCTTGGCAATGACTCATGAAACTATTTATGTTGGTAATGGGTGAGATACTCGTTTGGGTCACTAGCTGTCACTAAGAGGTTTGTTAGAAAGGATTAATGTATTCGATAGATTCCCTTAGTGCCTCTATGCTCGGGACTATACCATTATGTTGGTATTCCTGAACTAATGCTTTTAAAACCTCATGTTGAAGATGATTTGTTGTTTATGGGACCCTACGACTATACGAGGAACCAACTTCTGAAACAACCAAAGAATATGTTTATTTTAATAGGTGAGAATCCATTTGAGTTGAATGTATTTATATCTACTGTTCTTATATATGTATATATAGATAAATAAACAAAGAAAACCCTCAATGTTGCATCATAATAGAAGAACTCGTGAATAATTTATTGTCTGAAAGGGTTATTATTTGGTAGATTCCACTTTGAGTGATTATGAATGGACTTGACATGTGGGGAAATAATCATTCTATATTAACAGAGGATTTCACAATGGGTTCACCATTTTTTGTTTTTGATGGAATAATATGTCTCCCATAATATTGATTATGAGGGGTTCAATATGGTTTAAAAATCATTATTGTTGGGATACCATTTTTTTCTTTATTCCATACTCCTTTTTCGGAAGTTTCCAATTGGGTTTATTTTTGGGACCATAAATACTCATCAGTTACCATATCCATGATGGGTCATGGGATTCCTTTCCAAAGGTAGGTGGGAGTTGATTAATTGGCCCAATGGCACTCAGTAACTCTCATTAGTCGAGAGGATTAGAGTTCGGGCACATCACAACCTTTTAGGGGGGAATTATTTCTTACTCTGAGACTCTCTTATATATATAATAAATATGTATGAATCCTTAATTTAAATCAAACATATTTAACAAAACACCCTTAAAAACAATCAATTATCAATATATGTTCATGTGAAACAATTTTTAGGTATATGAGGTTCTGCATCGATGGAACCATCTATATGTATTTGAAGTTCTCCATTGATGGTACTGTATATAAGTGTCAGTGGTTTTCCATATTGGACATATTTATTATTTCCTGATGCTTATTGCATTCCATATAGTGGGGCACTCTAGAATTTATCATCACCCAGGGAGAAGGTATTTTTTTTAATTTTTGGGATCAGACAACAAATAAGGTATTCCTTTGTATACTTATGAGAGTAATTATAACCCATGTAGTCCGGTGCCCCTAAAAGGGACACACCATACATTTTAGGGTCACTTTAAAAGGAACAAACCATACAACTTAATTTCATGTGGTAAAGAAATCTATTCAAACGGGGTGCTAGAAAAAGTTAGTGTGGGACTTACACCAAAGAATCTTGAAGGACCTAGAAGGAATATAGCCCTCTCGATTGAATATAACTATACTGGAAAAAAGAACCAAATAAGATTAGATTGACTTTGGGGGATGAGTTTTAACAATAGGGAGAATTATTGGGTATCATGTTTAGATAGGAATAAAATACCAAACAGTTCACAATCTTGGGTCATACACCTATAGAGGGGGCCCAATGGGTTTTTTTCTTGGGAATATAGCACTTTGAGGTGACAATAAAATGGTTGGGGATTAAACTGAATAGGAGGACCAATGGGATATTCAATTATTCTAACATAATGATCACTAATAGCCTCTATGTTCATGTGATTCATGATCAACTTTAGTAATAATAGGAAATTAAAGACATAGAAATCTGAAAAATATCCTCCATTTGATGTTGGACAAGTGAGAGGTTATAAAATGCAGGAGAATAGCCCACAAGAAATACTAGGGGATTACTCGAGGATGAATTCACTTACTAATATCCTCCTTCCATACCCATTATATAGGTTGAAGAGAGGATAAGGTAAGGGATATGGGTTATATATATATTATCATGTCCCAATAAGCCATCAGCCACCATCCCTAAGGTCGAGTTCTTCATAATCAAGAGAATGAAATACTGTGAACATTATTAGGATCTCACCATACATGGAGGGTAAATTGAGGGATTGTATTTCCATTAGAATGTCTGACCGGATAGGGATACATAGGTGTGTCTTGTCACTAGTCTAAATGAGTTAGGTGTCCACGGTTGTCATAGAAACCCAAGCATTACATATCATTTTTCGAATACTTAAACATTTTACAAATAGATTCCCAAATACCATAGTTGGTATAGTTCCTTTGGAAACATGGAAACATAAACACTGGTACATAAGTGAGCAACATTATCTCCTACTAGGTTCTTTATAACTATCACCCTTCATAGATAAATTAGATATAATACATATCTTCATAACATGGGGAAAGAAACATGAAAAGGGGTGAGCTCAAATGCTCAATAAGGGTCAAAAAGGGAAACATGTAAGTGTAAACAAGATCATAATGTTATGGGAAAATGATAATAAATTTATAAGATCATACCATTCATATAAAATATCATATACATAAATCATGACATAAATCTTTGTAGTTCATAAGACCTGAATAAAAAGAGTGTAAAGGACATAATCCATGAAAGCATAACATGGGAGTAAAAAATGGAATTATGGAAAAAAGAAGAATATATTTATCTCCATAGTATCTAAGGAATCAATGATAATAACATCTTAGTGTACATAGTCCATTACTGAACCAAGTGAACCACTTGTTCTAGCCTCATCTTACCGAATTGAGTAAACCTTCATTCCAAACCTGTATCATTGAACTGAGTAAATAGTCTCTCCATCCCTTTTCAATCTAATGAGATATAAATCATTTCCCAATTCATTGGATGGAGATATAAGTTTCACCCATTATATAATTAAATCATACATAAATGATCCACAAGATCATTAAAGAAAATATAATAACCCATGAAATGAAATGAGTATCATAAACATGTAAACATAACATAACCTATGGAAGGTGACAACATAAACATAACCCAAGAAATGAAGTAGGCTTCAATATAATATAATTTAGTGACCCTACCTTTTCTTAATTTACTATTACATCATTATAATGACAAAAAACAAAATAATATTACACCATGAGGATCCAGAGGTTTAGTGTCTTGGGAAAACTAGGACCAACCATAACATTTACAACATCAAGCATAATATTTATTTAATTAATTCTTCTCCAGCATCTTATTGGCACTTGAAATATCATTATAACATGTAGTAATGTGAGGATATACATCAAAAGAAGGGGTAAGCTAAAATACTAGTAGGAAAATATATAAGAACAATATATCATGGGTGAGAAAAATCACAACATTGGTAAAGGATCATGAACACGATCGGAAGAATTAATAAAAGACTAGAAATATGAAAATGCATAAAAATGAAACATCATGTATCAGTGGTTAACTACCACATGTCATTTTAAAAATTAATTTCAATTTAACTCAAGAGATTAATCACTTTACCCAATGAATTAGAGCATTATATAATTCCGGGCATACCTGTCACATCATAACATTCATTTTTCACTATATAATTCCTGGTGCACCTGTCACTTCATAGCATTCTCATTATCATACATGCCACATAGATCATATGAAAATAACCCATGGAATGTAATTGTTTTCATCACATTATAACACATTAAGTAATTTTTTTTCTAAAATAAAGAGGGAATAACATACTTGATACAAGAACCATCAACCTTGAGTGAGAAGTAAAAGTGTTCATTTGAAAGTAGAGTTATTTTGGGAAACATTTGTTTAACATAAACACTAGGGTAAAACATGTATATTCAAAAAAGTTACTATTATGATGAATTTTTATTTAAGGATTGAACATACCAAAAATGGAGTGGAAGAGGGAGAACCCAATGAAATAATGTTGGGTTTGAGAATTTATCCTTTCCTTGTATCCGAACACTTTCTTCACTTTAATGTCCTATATAACAACATTATATTAATTAATTAAAAATTAAAGAACCTTGGGTAAATTAATATGGTTCATTATGGTCTCATTATGTATTTTAGGGGACTTTGGATGAGTTAGAGAGTTTAAATACATTGTTTGGGAATGTTGGTTTTTGTGGTTTTCTTAAGAGGTTCACTTGTATTCATAAATGGAAGTTTGTGTAGAACATGGATAAAAATCTAGAAATGATATTTAATGTTATTAATGATATTACCTGAGTTTAAATGGCCTTATAATTAATTATTATATATACCATGTTGATGAATCATTAGATAATATTTTAATGATGATCGTTTGGGTTAATTCATGCGGTTTTTCGACCACAATGAACATGTTTTGTTTAATTATTTAGTAATAAGTACATAAGTTAGTTCTAGAACATTAAATAGGATATAATAAATAATAAATGATCTGGTTCAACCATAAAAATACTTTCATTACCAGATTTGAAGGTTGTAAATAAAAAATGAAATATGTGGTTTTTGAAGGTGATAAATTAACACCTCACAAACAACGTTTTCTTTTCAAAAATGAAATGAATCGGATATGGGGTGTGGATGATAAATTATCCCATTTTAATCATCAAATTATAGTATATATGAGATAATGGAGTTACCATACAATATGTATGAATATAGTTAGGGCGATATTAAGAAAATAACTTGAAATTGAAAGGAAATTAAAGGAAAAGAGATAGAGAGGAATTACCTCTGGAATCCTCCTCTTGAGATCCTCCTTTAGAAAACTATAATTGGAATTTTGATGATAAAAGAAGATCTTGTATGTGGGGGGGGGGGGGTCTAAAGAAGATGTTTGGACAAAGTTTAGACAATTTTTTATTCTTGAAAGGTGTGGATTGGTAAGGGGGGGAGATGGGTTTTTTATACATGAGGAGGGGATGTTTTGAGAATAAATTATTAAATAAAAATAATATATCAAATGCTAGAATAATAATACTAGTTTTTTGACATCATTAACCATATATTAATATAATATAATTTTTAGACATTGAATCATATTTAAAATTAAAATTCATTAATTTAATAGAAGGAAAGTGAAAGAATGAGAAAAAGATACTTTAAGGAATCACTTTTCGAATTTAGACATTGGAAAGTTTTTTTTAGGTTTTGGAATTTGAATTTATTGTATTTTAAGGAAAAATTTATGGAATTAAATATAACATGGAAGAATCTAAAGTTATATAAAGTTTATGTCATCATTACATCATGAATGATGTAATTTAGGATATACCGATTATGTGAAAAAGCTGTAGTTTTACTCTTCACTCTAAAATTAATGTTTTTCAGAAAATTACCAAAAATTAAACCATTCCATTTTTTAACGTGTAGAATCAAAATATGAATTCCAATTTTCTATAACAGCTTTCTAAATATGTTTAATTTAATTTTTAATTTAAATCATAAATTATTGAAAAATACAGTTTTAAAAATTAAAACTGATTTCATAAAGCTTTCAAAAATTACATAAGGTCTTATAAAATTATCTTAAAACCCAAAAGAAAATAAAATTGTTAATTGATGAAAACATTTTAGGAAAACTCATTTTATTTTAAATCAATTAATTATTTATTTATGATTCAGAACAATATCAATACTTTAACTATAGTCAAATTGTCACTTATAAGATTCCTAAATTTTATTTAATCAATCTTGCGTAAGGCTACTATTATTTTGGATGATTTAATATTCATAAGGTTCATAATTCGATACATATGGGTAGGTTACTATTCATAAGGGTTTATTAATGTTCACAAAAAATTATGTTGGACTCCAAACATCTTACAGATCGTAACCGTGTATGTCAGATTTTCGGAATTCAAAACAAAAAAGTGAATAATTTACATTTATAGGTCAAAAGGTATTTCATTTAATAATGATGTGGAATTGTGTTTACAAGTTTGATTATACTTTAAGGCATGATTAAAAAAGGGAATTCCACTGATAAAACATTGGGTCGTTACATATAACCCGTTAAAGAGGAACGAATTTCATAAATATATTACACATGAACGAGAAATGAGTTTCATAAATACCAGAAAATTGATCATAACTAATTCATAGAAAGTGTATGAATATAATCATTATATTATTTTCTATAAGTTATGAGTAACATCAATAGATTTTATCTCAGATAGAAAATAATTTTGAAATATCCTCTAAAATTATTTGTTGAGGATAATATACATTCTTGATTGAAAAGGGACTTTTAATACATAAAAAAATTTAAAAATAATTTTCGTAGAAGACACATTTAAAACTTATAAAGGATAAATGAAATAATTTTGTAAATATTATTCCTAAAAAATATTTAAAATAACCTCCAAAACATTTTAAAAATATTTTTCATTGAAAATAATTAATCATTTTTAATGAAATCATGAATTTTTTGAAAAAAATTTCTTGGAAAATACTATGAGAACATATAAATAAATGGGGAAAGATTTTTGAAAACTATTTTTCTTGAAAACTTATAAAATAATCTTGTAAACATTTAAAAAACTATTTTTCTTACAAACTTATAAATGACACTTGAAATTGTCTTGAATCCCATTTTTCATGAAAACTTATAAAATAAGATTGAAAACATTTTGAAAACCATTTTTATTGAAAAAATATTAAAGAATATTAAAACTATTTTTAAAACAATTTATTTGAAAACTCTTTGAAAACTTGTAAATAAGACTCTAAACATTTTTAAAAACATTTTTCTCAAAAACATTTAAAATAATTTCGAAACCATTTTTAAAAAAATAATCCTTAAAAATTACTTTTCTAAACCATTTCCCTAAATATTAACTTCTCTAACAATGCAATGGGGGTTTCAAATAAATGACAATGGGTAAATCTATACATGTCATATGAGGTTAAAAGGACATTACTCTTTCACATAAAATAGGGTAGAAAAGTTCATTTTCAGAAATTGATAATAATATTAACTTTAATATATTGTTAAATTATAAAAATGGGAAAATTATATTTTAGATATTATAGGGAAATGGTATAATATTCTTGAAAACTCTTTTTAAAAAACATAGATTTCTGACCGACTATAGGGTAAAGTCAGACATTCCTAAAGTCAAATTCTTAACGAAAATATGTAAAACAATAGTATAAAATGGTACCAATACATGACTATATCCTGAAATAACATATGGGAAGTAAAATCATTAACATTCTTGAGATATGGATCATAATATTTCATCAATAGAATCATAAACATAAACAATCTAGAAAAGTAATGAGATTTTCTGAATACACTCTTGCAACTTGGTATGTTGGAATTATTATATACATACAAGAAATGGAAATAAGATTAAGAATATAATATCATTAAAATATTGAGATTCATAATATTTCATGTAAAATTTAATTATATGAACCCCAAAAAAGAGTTTAGGTGCATAACAAAACAAGATTCTCAATGAATGAAAAAATGAGTAAAAAATAGTTTTACCAATTTTGAATCTTTTAGAACCAAAACCCCATGAAATAAAAACCATAAAATGAGAATTTTAATACCCACAAATATATGCACAATATTAATATAATACAGTCATGGGCAGTACATACACCACACAAAAGGATAGAGTGGCGAACATAGCTTGTATCTTAGAGAAATTAAACGTGAGATGAAAAAACCCTTACATTGTGTAGATTCTTGTATAATATATATACATTTATTATAAATAATTTATATAAGCATATCCTTATACATAATACCATATATTCTTTGATTATTACCTTATATTACCCTCTTGGTAATGATCCTATGTTATGTTTTCACTTCAGGTAATATTTTCTTCGTTCTTTACATGTGTCTTAATTTATTATATTGTTGGTCCTTATTCTTATATCATGATTACAGAATTTATATGATGATATAAATATCAATAATATCCAGTATATGTAGTATATAATAATTTATACCATAAATAACTATCAAATGGAATACATCGTTCATGGAGATGGTAAGTTGTACGTATGCATGAACGTTGTTTCAGTTTTTAATTGTCATATTAAAGGAACAAAAGAAAATGAAATATAAATATATAATTATTAAGGCAGCATTAATATATAATATAAATCATATAATTTCATTAAACCCATCTTTAATACATTCTATTGTGTGTGTGAATGAATCACATCACTTTGAGGGGCGGTAGTCCACACTTCCTCAAACAAGATTATTGTATTAACACCAAATAAAAGGTAAAAAGATATGTGTAAAAAGGAAATAAATATGATTAAATACATAAATAATATATAATATATTATATATATAAATATATTTTTCATCATAATGGACACCATTATTGGTGGTAGAGGAGAAATGAATAATCATCATTTCGTGAGGCAGTAGTTCACTGTAAATAAAAATAATATGTTAAACATCCAATAGATTGAGGTGTGTGTAATTTTATGTTATAAAATTAGATTAAAAAATCCTAGTAAATGTAATATAATTGTTTTTCAAACAAAAATGGAATAAAGGGAGTGGATGGGTGAGTAATTTAAATAAAGGAAAGGTGCTTGAAAGAAAATGTTACCTATAAATCGGGCAACACCTTTTGGTTTGTACCAAAAGGCTTCCTTGAGAGGTTTTCTGACCAAAGACTGGATTAAAATTATAATGGAGGGTTTTTTAGAGGCAACTTGTTAATATTATGGATGAAATTAAATGGTTTTAAAGGTGTGAGGAATGGGTAGAGGTGGTGGCCTTTCATAGAGAAGGAAAAGGACTCACATGAAATTTTTAGAAACATATTAAGTGTCCACATGTTCTTACATAAAAAAAGTCTTACCAGAAAAACCAAACTCAATAATGGAATGTTTTTTTATGAAATATGGATATAAAGTTTTTTTGAACAAGTTTCTTGGTCCTTTTTGCCCTTAATTTTAAGGTTTAGTCCGTAATTAATCTCAATTTGGCCTTAATAGCTATGTTTAATTTTAATCACTTTTACTAATAATTTTGGTAAAAAATTAACATTTACTTATTAAAAACCAAATATTAGACATAATGAAATGGTGTATGACATATTTTTTAAATTAACATCACATAAGTGGAAAATTATCATTAGTGTTAATCCTGCCGACGAAACAAAATTATAGGGTTTAAAGTAGGAAAAAGTTAAAGCATTTGTTAAGATTTAACATTTAGTATAAAATTGGAATTGATTTTAATTGATTTCATTGTATTATTAAATTTAATATTCATAAATTTTTACTTTTAAAAAAAATTCATATTTTTTATCAGTAATAATTAATTATAGAAAAAAGTAGTTTCTATCTAAAAAGCAGTATTTTTCACTATTCATCAAAAAATAATGTTTCTAAGATAAAATCCCCAAAATTCATCGTAATATAATTTCAAAATTATGAATTCAAAAATGAAGTTTTTTTTATCAAATTAAATTTATAATTGTGTCTAAAATTACATTCATTATTAGAATAAGTTCATTCAATAAAATGGCATTTTTTAGCATAAAAAGGACTACCAAAAATCATATGTTTATTTATATAAAACAATTATTAAAAATATTTGAAAAGTAGTTATTACTATTAATACTACTAATTTTAAGTAATATGTTATAATTATCTTATTTAAATAATTAAAACAATAAAAAATATATATTTCATATACACTTAGTGTTTCATGTATCATAGACCAACATTGTGTTTTATGAATCATACGCCAAGACAGTGTTGTGTGGAACGTATGAAAAGATATGTCCATGAGAAAAAAATATCTGAATTAGTTAATTAAAAGATATAAATTTAAATTTAAATTTATTTGAAAAAAACTGGTCCATAAAAACATAGGGTGTTATAGTGGAGGTCTTAATTACATCATTCCCAGGTTCTTCTAGGATCAGAATGAAAACATTTGGGCATTTCATAAAGAATACAATATGTAGAGAATGCTAAAATTGAAGAGGAAAACAAGACAAGTGGGATAAAAGAGTATAAGGACACCTTATTCCACCTAATGATCATTTCTAGGTGGGTTGGATAATCACAAAGGTATCCGTGATGTGTAATACTAAATAGTGATGTCTTCTTATGGGAATAAGTGAAACCATTATGAGTGTCCAAATAGGTCCTTTCACAAAGGATTACTTTTATGTGTTTCCATCATGATATGCAGTTTGTGAAATACCTATAAGAGTCTTATCTAGTGTTCATTATTGTCTGCATGTTTGTCCTCTCATCTTTTTTGAAGATAATGTTTTGTAGACATGGTAAATAACTATTTTTATTGGGATGGAAATTTGTCCGTATATCTGTCAGGACCTGTCCCCCAGGGCCAGTGCCGTGACTAACCCCAAGCCTGCCATCCATAGGCCAGGGATTAGAGACTAGCACCAAAGGTGTATTCACTAAAACTGGGAAGGCATTGACTTTATAACCTGTAAACACACGCAACCAAGAATAAAAAAAGATACAAACACAAGTCAACTATAAAAAAATGAGTGCTGAAAGTAAAAAGGGGGCCAGAATACATTCCCAACAATAATAGTACAAGTACAACTGAAAAACAAAACAACTGAAGAAAAAGGAAGCTACTGGGTTGTCCTCTGAGCTTCCTACCTGAAGGATAGGTACAGATCACCTCCTTATCACTCCATGACTACTCGTCTCCTCTACGTATCAATTCACCATATGGTCCACCTCCAGGTATCATCCAGTCCTAGTACTCTCAGCCTCAGTCATCACTGTCCATCATCTACATCCAACACAACAATGTGCAGACATAGTCCATGCAGGGGTGAGTATAACGATACTTCGTAGGGACCCCGAGACCTTCAGGGTATCAAAAAATCCATCAAGGATAAACCAAAAAGATAGGAATCAACATATAACCCTACATAGGTTTATGCCCATACATATACCTAAGTTATCATGTAATCTATCTCAATAATGAAGAAACATAGAGGTACTAACTCAGTTCACACCAGGATTTATTCTATGTGTAGTATCAAGTAACATCCCCAATCACAGCGTCGAACACCTGTGCTACTAGAGAACTCATCCACTATCGATTATAGTGGGCCTGCCACTTCACACAGAGGTGCTTCCCACTAACCTTGGACTACTGAGGTACTCCTCTTGCCGAGTACCATGGGTCTGCCACATCACCAAGGCACTCCCCACCCTACGTCTACCGCGTTACCAAGGATCTCCCCACCATGGGTCTGCCGCGTCACCAAGGCGCTCCCCACTAGGCCAGTCGAGTCACTCCAAGTCGAAATGGTCAGCAGTCATCATGTCTCAGCTAGTTGTAGGGTTCTGTACATTTCAAGCTTGGGAGAACCGCTCCCCAAGACACATGTCAGTACTCTAACTCCCAAAAAGTCCCACAAAGACGCATCTCAAAGCTCTGCCACATCATAGGAGTGTCAACTCAATAGAAGACGCATTAATTAGACTCCAAGTCTATGAGTTATTAGCCTTTTAGTCCTGGGGGCCCGGTTGGATTCGTGCTCAATCCAACATGACCATTCCCCATCTCAATCTAAATCTCAGTGGGGTATCTTTCAAAGGGACTGTCTCGCTCCAAGGTTCTAAACGCCACTGAAAATTCGTCAAATGAATGTCTGGTGCCAAAGTTATTTCTAAAAGAAAGTAAATGGGTCGTAGTGGGCTCGGGTCCGGTCTGACCCGCCCTGGGATGACCTGGTTCGGGTCGGCCCGTCCGGACCTGCGAGGGCGGCTTGGCTGAGGGGTACCATGAGGGTGTGGGGCAGCTCGACCTGGCCAGGGGCAGCTCGGCCGAGGGCAGCGCGAGACCGCGAAGGGGAGGTCCAGCCGCGGGGTGGCGGTCCCGCCAAAAGAATGTGGTATGGCCACGGGGTGGTGGTTCGGCCACTGGGCGGCAGTCCGGCCACGGGGTGGCGGTCCGACTTCGGGGTGGCACGAAGGCCGTGGGGTAGCAGTATGGTCCGCGGGGTGGCGTCGTTGCGCCGTCGCCTTCATCACGGCTGACGGTGTGGCCGACAGCCGTTCTCGTGCCTCCTCGATGTCCAAAATCCTGATCTGGTTGCAATTACCAAGGTCATCTTCTTCCATCATGAAGGGTACACCAATTAAGAAGAATGATGGAGGGGTTGAGCCTTGTTTGTTTGGCCTGCACCCTCCGTGTTAGAGTGGTAGCAAGTGGATTATCAAGATCATGAACATTGAACATCAAATCATATCCTCCCGCAATGATTGTTCCCAACTCGCAAAAACAATCATCTGAGTTCTTTGTTCTAAAAAGGGAAGAACATGGGAATATAATCATACACAAATTAAACCCCTACCTCAGGTTGTTTGTTGATGATGAATAAAGAGTTCAATGTTGTGGATGTTCATCACGCCCATCAGATGCCTCGGATCCCGAGCTCGTTCGTTGGATTAACGTTCTTTGATGGAGGCGATTCTTCATTGCTGAGTATGTCCACCGATATAGGATGTCTTCAAGAAGAAGGTCATAGTCAAGGTCCGATGTTCTTCATTCTGAGATGATGTTCATTATTCGAAGAAGATGTTCTTTTTTGGTGTTCTTTCTCTAAGAGCTCCTCCTCACCCCAATTCCACCGAAATGAAATGATAGCCACCAAAATAATAGATTATAATATCTATTATATTTGTTGGCATAAAATTTAAATTGGGTTAATTAATTACATACCATAATTAAGTGGGGGTGGGTTGGTTTAAAAAATTAAGGAGGGTTGGCACAATCAATGTGGAGGAAGCTCAAGAGGATCCTCCAAATTTATGTGGGATTTGAAGAGTTTTAAGACTCGGGTGGTCCCCACCACCTTAAAATCTCATGGGAGGTTAGGATCAGGTGGTCCCCACCACCATAACCTCTCATGGGAGGTTAAGGTCTGGTGGTCCCTACTTCCCAACTTCCACAAGTGGGTGGTTACAACAAAATAAAATAATATGTGTGTTTATTTTATTTTATTATTTCATGAAAAACCCAAAACATATCGTTCACCCTCGACCAACTACCTTTGAGGTGAAAGTCTCCCTAAATGAATACTGGTGCTGTGAGTTCAACAGTGTCTTTGAAATTCAATTCCTAGAACCGGTTCAAAAGTTATATAAACCCGCTCGTACATTTACTGAACGTACCCAAAAAAAAAAAGTTCAAAAATTCTTCCTGAGCACTCTGGGCCTCAGAATTATGCACCGCGTCCATGTCTTTTCATTCTTCCTACCTCAAGTCTTTACATCCTCGTAAGCCACAACTCAAACTAAGGGTACAAATGGGGGTACTGAGCACACATCAGAGCCTCCTGCTACCATGTACTCTCTTGGAGGTTCTCGTGCTACCAGAAAATGTGCACCAGAGGTATCGACCATCCATGAAAGACAATCTCATGTCGATCCTCAATCTCTACTAGAACCTCTGTAAAAGATGCCTCATCGTCGACATCTAGTTCTCCAAGGTCGATGACGTGCGAAGGTTAGTTCACGCATCTCCTCAGCTGCGATACCTGAAAGACGTCGTGCACCCAGTGAAACTTAGGTGTAAGAGCTAAGTGGTATGCCACCTCGCTAACTATGCTGAAGACCTGAAAAGGTCTGATGAATCTTGGAGATAACTTTTCGCCTCGGCCAATTATCTGCAAACTTCATTGAGGTGAGACCCGTATAAAGACTTGGTCACCATCCTCAAATTCCAGAGGTCTCTATCTCCTTTTGGCATACGACTTTTTCCTACTCTGTGCAGTATTCATCCACTCCTGGATGATCTGAACCTTCTCCGTGGTAGCACGTACCATCTCTGGTCCAACGTGTGCTGACTCCCCTGGGTCAGTCCAGCACAAAGGCGATCTACAAGGTTGCCCATTCAATTCCTCAAAAGGTTCCATCCCAATGGTGGTGTGATAACTGTTGTTTTATGAAAAATCCACCAAAGTAAAGTTATCCTCCCAGCTGCAACCGAAGTCAAGGACACAAGCCTGAAGCATGTCCTCAAGGGTCTGAATGGTCTTCTTGGTTTGGCCATCCATCTGAGGATGGAAGGTGGAATTCAAATGAAGTTGTGTCCCGAAAGCCTCCTATAACCCCATCTATATCCAAGAAGTAAAACATGTATCACGATCTGAGACAAACGTCATGGGTACTCCATGCAGTCACACAATCTCTTGCACATAGTGGCTTCTCATGCTCTCTACTAAACTCTTCTCTCTAATCGATAGGAAGTGGGCTGACGTGGTGAGTCGGTCAACGATCACCCAGATAGAGTTATGACCTCTGGATGTACATGAAAGTCATGTCATGGAGTCCATGGATATCGAATCTCACTTCCACTTTGGGACCTCCAAAGGCTGAACCAAGCCTACTGGTACCTGATGCTCCGCCTTCACTTGCTGACAAGTGAGGCGTCAAGAAACAAACTCTGCAACCACTTTCTTCATTCCCAACCACCAGTGTTGTCGTCGGAGGTCCAGTTACATCTTCACTACTGTTGGATGTACCACTAGAGGTTATGTAAGAGAATCCCTCAACACTTCCTCCTAAAGTGACATTGCTACCATGGTATGCCCTCTGAAAAGGATGACGTGCTCCCCACCTTTAGAAAATCCATCACGTGCCTATCCTATGGATATCAAATCACATCGTGCCTCGCAGTATGCGTCCCCATGCTGCAACTCCGGGACATGCTGAAGAAGAGGGGGAGTGACTGTAAGAGATTGAAGGAAAGTTTCTCCATCTCTATCCACAAAGGATATCTGCAAAGAAGCTAGCTGCTCCGTGGCCTCGCTTAGCAGCTGTATACCAAACTTCCTGTTGAGTGCATCTGCAACAACGTTCCCCTTCCCAAAATTATAGTCTATCTCGAATTCATAGTCCTAGAGGAACTCAACCCAATTTCATTGTCTCAGGTTCATTTCCTTCTGAGAGAAGATATGCTTGAGACTCTTGTAATCCAATTAGACTGTAAAGCACTTGTCCATTATGTAATGTCGCCACATATTCAAGGCAAAGACCACTTCTCCTAACTCCAGGCCATGGGTAGCGTAGTTCTTCTTGTGTTTTCTTAGTTGTCTAGAACCATATGTGACCATTTCTTTCTTTGACATCAGGAGACATCCGAGTCCTTTCCCTGATGCGTCGTAGGAGACTACATAAACTACGCCCTCGTCTGATAGCCTCAATATGGGGGCACTAGTCAGCCTATACCTCAACTCCTGAAAACTCTACTAGCTTCTCTCCAACCACATGAATGGTTTACCCTTATTCATCAATGTTGATAGTGGTTCTTCAACTCTAGAGAAGTCTGGAACAAACCTCTAGTAGTATCCAGTCAAACGTAGGAAACTTCGTACCTCTGTCACACTCCTTGGTGGCTCCCAAGAAAGTACCACCTCAATCTTCACTGGATCTACTACAACTCTAGCCTCTGATATGACATGTTCCAGAAATTGAACCTCTCAGATCCAAAACTGGAACTTCGAGAGCTTACCATAAAGACGGTTCTATCAGTGTGTGTCCAGTACTACCCGAAAATGATAGGCATTCTCCTCCTCAGTAGTCGAGTAGATCAGAATGTCATTGATGAAGACTACCACAAACCGATCAAGGTTTGGATGAAAGACCCTCTTCATGAGTCCCATGAACACTGCAGGAGCGTTGATTACACTAAATGGCATAACAAAGAACTATAAATGGTCGTACCAGCATTTGAAAGTTGTCTTCTTCATATCCCCATCTTGTAATCTGAGCTGGTGATAGCCTGATCTGAGGTCTATCTTCAAGAACCACTGTGCTCCTTTCATCTGATCAAAGAGGTCGTCAATCCTTGAGAGCGGGTACTTGTTCATCACTGTCACCTAGTTTAGGCACGAATAGTCAACACAAAGTCTCAAGATCCCATCTGACTTCTTGGAAAACAAAATCGGGGATACCCAAGGTGAAACACTGGATGGTATGAATCCCTTCCCCTTCACGTCCTCTAGCTATACCGCCAGCTCGTGAAGCTCCGTGGGGGCCATTCGATACGCTGGTGTAGAAATCAGTTCTGTCACGGGGTACATGTCAATGTAAAAGTTCACCTCTCTATAAGGAGGTAGATCCAAAACATCATCAGTGAAAACAATCGCGTACTGGTCCACCACTACATGATATCTCAGACTATCCACATCAACACCTCTAAGGGTATGGATAGCCAACTGGTGAGTAATCGGCTGCACCCTCCTCCAGGTAAGTCCATCCTTCACTGCAAAGGCTCCCTTCTCTCCAGTGAAGGTAAAACTGGTCCCATCCATGCAGAAACAACACACTTTGTACCTAATATAGTATATCTGAGCATGGACGGTAGATAACCAGTCTATAGCCAAGATAACGTTGTAAGGCCTCAATGCTGCTACTAGGAGATCCCAGCCGAAGCTCTCGCCTTCTAGAGTAAGCTCACACTGTCGGCACCAGTGCGTAATTGTCAAATCTGTTCCCATAGAAGTCTCTAGCAGTATGGATCGAGCCAATGGATCCATCAGAATCATCGAGCTCTGAAGGAGGGTGGTGGAAAATAAAAGAATGACTGACACCTGTGTCTATAAGTAATGCAGCTAAGGTGGAGTAGACACAAATCATACCTCATATCATCCCTGGAGCACCACGATCACATGCCTCAACTGCCTAGAGCTAAGATCTCCACAGTCCCCCTCCTCCCTACGGCTGGGGTGGACCTCCTAGTGGCGGTGGCGGTAACATCTCGAATCATCACCCACTGCCAGCTGTACAACCAGCTCCTCTTCTACGTCCTCCTGCTTCCTTTGGACCTCCTTGGTCGAACCTATGTCTCTTGTTGGGTGGTCCTTCGACCATCTACTGATCATCTATATGGTGAGTCGGACAATCAAGAGCCATGTGACCCTGTCCTCCGCATGTGTAACACTTCCCAATCCAGGAATGGATGGCTCTCTCTCGGGTGCCCCGCACAGCTGACCCTAAGTTATGTGGTCGTCCACTTGTAGGTCCGGTAGTATTGGATCTCTAGGATGTCTATCTTTTTACTGCTGTAGAAGACTCCGCTACGTGATGAATGGTGGTGGGTCTCACTGCTGGTGACTGCTTAGAAAGAAAACACTCTACCAAGAGGGATCTATCTAACACCCCTGCCAGCGTCGGGATGTTGAGTGAGATCATCGAAGCCCTGATCTCCCGCCTGATCCCCTGCTCGAAAAATCAGGCCCTGAAGAATGGATCCCGCACCATATATGTGGAGTATCATGAGATGTCAGTGAACCTCACTGAGTACTAAGCTACTGTCATGCAACCCTGCTGTAGATGATGTAGCTCCTGAATGTGCACTGCATGAAGAGTCGCTGGAAAAAACTCTACTCGAAACAAGCTCTCAAAGTATGCCCAGAGAAGTTTCACCTCATCATGAACCTAGAGCATCATGATCTAACATCTTCCTACTAATGCCTATATAATGTTGGCAGAAAGGATCACCAAGAGATTGGCCAGTGTCCCTACCAATTGAAAAACTCTCCCTACCGCCTCCAGCCAATCCTCAGCTACCTGTGGGTCCGTTTCTCCCCTGAAATAGGGTGGCCTCTGGCATTGGAACTCGTGTAACGCGATCATGTGGTGTGAACCATCTGCTGCTGGGGATAGTGGCATCAGTGGACCAATTGGTAATGGTACCACTGATGCCTCCACCGGTGCCTCTACTAGAAGAAGGCCTTGCATTGAGGAATTGTCACTTGGTGGGCTATCAGTGCGTACAACTCTCAGAAACCTGGGTGGCTGTCTGCGTAGAGGCATCCTGAAAAGATACAGGTGTTCCACAGTGAATAAGTCATTCTAGGTGAGATGAATCAAAAGATCACAAAGAAAACTGTTTAAAACAAACACACAATCAGTCTTTTCATGCACTGAGTTGGAAATCAGATGTCAGGGTCCTAGTGTATTGATATGTCGGCCGCCGCACAAACACTGGATTCCCTAAACTGATAACAACAATCACTACACATAAAAAAATTTCCGTTAAAAAGAAAGATTAGAGTCTAATGTTTTTTGGTAGAACTGACTCCTCTGATACCAATTTGTCACGACCCGTCCCCCGAGGCCCGAGATGTGACTAACCCTATGCCCGCCTTCCATAGGCCAGGGGCTGGCGATTAGCACAAAAGGCGTATTCCCTAAAAATGGGAAGTAATTGACTTTATAACCTATAAACAGATGCCACCAAGTACAGAAAAATATACAAACAAAAGTTAACTGTTTAGAAAAATGAGTTGTGAAAGTAAAAAGGGGCCGGAATACAGGCCCAATAGTAATAGTATAAGTACAACTAAAAAATAAAACAATGGAAGAAAATTGCAGCTACTGGGTCATCCTCTGAGGTTCCTACCTGAAGGGTAGGTACAGATCACCTCCTCAGCACTCCATGTCCACCCGTCTCCTCTACGTATAGACTTTCCATATGGTCCATCTCCAGGTATCGTCCAGTCTTGATACTCTCGGCCTCAGTCAGCGTTGTCTCTCATCTGCATCCAATACCAAAAGGTGTAGGCATATCCCATGTTGGGGTGAGAATAAGGATACTCAGTAGGGATCCCAAGATCGTCAAGATCGCACAAAATATACTAAGGATAAACCAAAAAGTAAGGAATCAACAGATATCCCTACATAAGTATATGCACATACATATACCTAAGTTATCATGTAATCCATCTCATTCATGATGGAACACAGAGGTACTAACTCAGCTCACACAAGGATTTATTCTAGGGGTTGTATCCAGTAACATCCCCAGTCACATCATTGAACACCTTGGCTACTGGAGAAATCCACATATATCGAGTACGGTGGGCCTACTGCATCTCACACAGGTACTTCCCACAAACGTTGGACTACTGAGGTACTCCTCCTATTGAGTACTGTGGGTCTACCGTGTCACAAAGGCTCTCCCCACTATGGGTCTGCTGCATCACCGAGGCTCTCCCCCTCGTGGCCTGCTGAGGTGATCCTCATGTCGAGTACCAAGGGTCTACCGTGTCACCAAGGCGCACCCAAACGAGGGTCTTCCGCATCAATAAGGCTCTCCCCACTGGGCCAGTCGAGTCACTCCAAGTCAAAACCGTTAGCAGTCGTCAGGTCTCATCCAGTCACAGGGTTCCATACGTATCACTTTTGGGAGAACCGCTCCCCAAGCCATGGGTCAATACATGAACTACTAAGAAGTACCATGAATAAGTATCTCAAAGTTCCACTAAATCATAGGGGTATCAACGAAACAGACGACGCGTCAATCAGATGCCTGGTCTGTGAGTTATTATCCTTTTAGTCACAGGGGCCCGATAGGATTTGTGTTCGATCCAACCTTACCATTCCCCATCTGAATCCAAATCTCATTGGTGGTATATCTCAAAGTGACCATCTCACTCCAATGTTCTCAATGCCACTGACGGTTAGTCAAACAGACATCTGGTGCCAATGTTGTGGCCAAAAGACAGTAAATCGATCGTAGTGGGCCCGAGTCCGATCCGACCCGGCCTGCCGGGCGGCCCGACCTGCTAGGCGGCCTGGACCACAAGGGACTCGAGGGTGCCACGAGGGAGGATCGTCTGAGGGGTTCCGCGAGGGCACGGGGGGGGCTTGGCCAGGCCTGAGGTGGCAGGGAAGAGGGCGGTGCAAGACACCAAGGGGTCAGTCTGGACACGGGGCAGTAGTCTGGCCGCGGGGTGGCGCAGAGGCTGCGGGGCGGCAGAGGTGTCTGCGGGGCGGCACTGTCCCCTTCTTCGTGGTCGGTGGTGTTTCCGGCCGCCGTTCTCGTGCCTCCTCTATGTCCAAAATCCCACTCTGATTGCCGTTACCAAGGTCGTCTTCTTCTATCAAGAAGGGTATACCATTCAAGTAGAACGACAGAGGGGTCGGGCCATGTTTTTTTGGACCTCACCCTCCACGTTATAGTTGTAGCAAGAGGCTCATCAAGATCATGAAAATTGAACGCTAAATCATATCTTCTCGCAACGATTGTTCCCAACCCGCAAAATAAATCATCCACGTTCTTGGTTTTAAAAAGGTAAGAACATGGGAATATAATAATATTGAAATTAAACACCTACCTCATGATGTTCATTGACAATGAAGAAAGAAGTCGAAGTTTTCAACATTCGTCGCACCCATCACACACCTCTGATCCCAAGCTCGTTTGTCGGATTAACGTTCTTCGATGCAGATTATTCTTTGTTGTTGAAGATGGCCACCGATGGATGATGTCTCAAGGAAGAAGGCCATAGTCGAGGTCGATGTTCTTCATTCAATGAATAAGTTCTTCATTGGTGTTCTTTCTCCAAGAGCTCCTCCTGTTTCCAATTCCACCCAAATGAAATGATAGTCCCCAAAATACTAGATTATAAGATTAATTATGTTTGTTGGAATAAAATAAAAAATGGTTTAATTAATTACTTAGTATAATTAAGTGGGGAAACGTTGGGATAATAAATTAAGGAGGGTTGGAACAATTAATGTGGAGAAGCTCAATAGGCTCCTCCACATTTATGAGGGAGTTGAAGAGGTTTAGGCATCAGGTGGTCTCCATCACCATAAGCTCTCGTGGGAGGTTAGGCTCGGGTGGTCCCTGCCACCATAACCTCTCATGGGAGGCTAAGGTCTGGTGGTCCCCACTTCCCAATATCCACAAGTGGGTGGTAAACAACAAAATAAAATAAAATGTGTGTTTATTTTATTTTATTATTTCATGAAAAAGACAAAAACTATCTTTCACCCTCAACCAACTACAGTCGAGGGGAAAGTCTCCTTAACCGAATACTGGCGCTGCGATTTCATTGGTGCCCCCAGATTTCAATTCCGAGAAATGGTTCAAAAGATATAAAAACCTACTCGTACCTCTACTAAATGTACCTAAGTAAAACTTCAGAAATTCATTATGGGCACTCCGAGGCTCAGAATTATGCGCCGCCAATTTTCGTAGGCTCATAAAATTCTCATCTAATTAAAAAAAATTACATGGAATTTCTAGGTCTTTACAATATCATACCTAGAACCATTATCTTGAGTGAAAAACCATCATCGCAAAAAAATTATGTTATTTGTGAGGTTGTTAAATGGATGTCTCACACTAGAAATAAAGAAAATGTTTATAGGGAGTGTCAAATCATCATTACCCCCTTCAAAATGGAAGATAAGTATCAGGGGGCTTTATTTCACTGTCTCTTCTAGAAAAACATATATTATTTTTGGGGGGAGTTATTTATTTTCATCCTACTGTAAAAACAGATATTCTTTTTCATGGGGGTGTAATTTTGATAACACCTAATTGAAATGGATATTTATTTTGGTTGTGTTATTTATCACCTCCACTTGTAGAATGGATATTCATTTATGAGTGGAATTATTTCAATACATCCTCTCATAAAACATATATTCATTTCTTTTGGGAATTATTTCTCCTCCTCCTCTTACAAAATAGATATTCGTTTTTCGGGGGTGTAATTTCACCACATCCTTCTAGAAAACAGGTATTTTTTCCATGGGAATTTCATTACCATCTCACCCTGTAAGTGATATTTCAATTATATAAGTTCCATGGGAATAATAATTCTTATATAGTGTTTCCATGATGTTGGAGGTATATAACAGTTTTGGTTTGTAGGTACTTTACCAATTTTGAACTCCATGTATGTATGTAGACCCCAGAAAACGAATCCCTAACATTTTCCAAATGCTTCCATACACGATCCAAGATCGTAGAACTTTTTTTAAGCTTCGATGTGGTATGTCGCAGGGCCCGAACGGAGCTACTGATTAGGAGTTATGGACATTTGAAGATGGGTTGAAAAAACTGGTTCGCAAAGCCCATTCGCGAAGCCCCCTCTGTGATCGCGGAGCGCCGCCGTGAAGCAATGAGGCGGGATGCTCCGCGAACCCGAATGACGTTCGCGACGCGCCACGAAGACCTGCCGCGAAGCACATGAGGCGGTAACTCTCCACAAACGCCCTGAAGTTCACGAACCTACCGCGAAGCTCAGGAGGCGGTACCTATCCACAAATGAATTTGACGTTCGCGAGAGCGCCGCGAAGCACCTGAGGTGGTACCTCTCTGTGAACGAATTTGACGTTCGCGAGCGTGCCGCGAAGCACATGAGGCGGCGCGGGAGTTCTGCTTCACGGCGCCCCTTGCCTATAAATACCAAGCTCACCCCCTTCTCTGGGGAGATGGCCACGACCACTTTGCCCCCTTGGGCAGCCGAGCAGAGCTCCGCATTGCGGCTCCGCGAGGCCATGCTCCACGAGCAGCTTCTTTCGCGTTGCTTCTCCGCGAATCGATGCTCCGTGAGTCTATGCTCCGCGAGCCGATTCTCTGTGATGCTACTCCGCGAGACCATCCTCTGTGAGTCCATGCTCTGTGAGCCAATGCTCCGCGATGCTTCTCCGCGAGACCAAGCTCCGCGAGACCCTTTTGCTCCACGAGAGACCATTGCTCCGCGAACTTTTCGGGCCAGGATGCCGGGATTTTCCATTTCACCCTTATGTGCTCCCACCTTAAACCTATGGAATACCATGATTTGATACACTCCTCCACACACCATGAAACACCTTGACTTGATGTATTCCTCTTGGTTTGTTTCTTATGTCGTGAGTTGAGATTCTCATCATCAATTCCCCGAGTACCTTGAGTCGATCCATTCCTCAGGCAACTCCTCCAAACCCAATCACTTGGCTCCTATGACAGGTTGAACCAGAAAGGGCCGCCCTTGCGTAAGTCCCAACACCAACCATTTCTAGGCACCTTCTGCCTAACAGTCCTTTCTACATGACTCTAAACTGTATTATTCTCCCTATGTTCCACACATAGGATTCCCCTTTCTCCAAGCAAGAGATGACTTATGCCCCAAGCATGAGATGCCAACAGTCCTATCTACACGACTTTAAACTGTAGTACACCCTATCTAACAAATGATAGGATGCCTCTTACTCCAAACAAGAGATGCCCCTTACTCCAAGCAAGAGATGCCTTATGCCCCAATCATGAGATGCCAACAGTCCTACCTACATGACTCTAAACTGTAGTATTATCCCTATGTTCCACACATAGGATGCCTCTTTCCCTATACGAGAGATGCCTTATGCTCCAAGCATGAGATGCCAACAGTCCTACCTACAAGACTCTAAACTGTAGTGATCACCCTAGGTTCCAATCATAGGATGCCTCTTGCATTAAACAAGAGATGCCTTATGCTCCAAGCACAAGACACCTAATGCCATGACTATAGTGGCATGATTCCAACACCCCTTGGCATTATCCCTCTTGTGCACTAGAGCATAGGTAAATGCCTCAACCCACCAGCGAGTTGGGATGCCCTCATGGCCAGACATGAGGAAGACATTATGGGAAGCTTCCAAGTGTAATCTCCATCCTCCATTGCCGCTCCATAGCGGCACCTGGGCAGCATCCTTGCTTATGCCCCATTCAATATTGTTGCTCCATAGCGGCACCCGGGAAGCTTCCTCGCGTAAGTCCCATCCACTGTTTTGATCCTTATCTAGCGGTAAGCCATTGTGATCTCATTCAACGGTAAGCCGTTGACACCCAATTCAGCAGTAAGCCGTTGTTACCCAATCCAGCGGTAAGCCATTGAAACCCCCAATCGGCGGTAAGCCGTCATCAGAAGAACTACGCGTACTTTGATTCCCTGCCACAGGGATACGTAGGAAGCCTCCATGAGGCTCAAGCTCGAAACCATCGTCATCCTTTTCTTCGGGCCTCCATCCTGGAGTAAGTCCCAGCACCATGGCCCGCCTAATGCGTAAGCCTCTCTTCTCTTCACACGGACACACCCTTCGCGGCGTGATCATCAGGTCCTTGCTGTCTCTTGTTTCTCACACCGAGCATGACTCACGTGGGCTTAGAGTTGGCATTGGCCATGACAATACCTCGTCCAGCATGACGTTAAACTGTATGCCCTTGTCCAGCATGACGTTAAACTGTATGCCCTCGTCCAACATGACGTTATACTACATACCCTCATGAAGCATGACGTTAAACTGGATGCCCTCGTCCAGCATGACGTTAAACTGCATGCCCTCGTCCAACATGACGTTAAACTGTATGCCCTTGTCCCGCATGACATTAAACTGCACACACATTTGAACTACATGGTCTTTGATACATGTCAAGGCATGGTACGTAGGAAGCCTCCACGAGGTTTAAGCCCACCCATCATCCAATTCACGTTGAGTTCTACCTTCGTCCAGCATGACATTAAACTGCATTCCAGTCCGACGACAAGCCGTTGTCACCACCCGAACTATGCGGACTTTGATCCGTGTCAAGGCATGGTACATAGGAAGCCTCCCTGAGGTTCAATCCCAACAATAATTGTCCCAAACCATCTCCTTGTCGGTGTTCCATGCCCCCATTTTCAATTTGAACTACGGGGACTTTGATCCATGCCAAGGCACGGTATGTAGGAATCCTCTCTGATGTTCATGCCCATCCCCCTTTGGACCAAGGTCCCTCATTCTTCATGTCGGTTCGCCGACACCCACCATCCGAACTACGAGGAGATTGATCCATGTCAAGGCATGGTACGTAGGAAGCCTCCACGAGGATCAAGCCAACTGCCCGTCATTTATTCACTTCAGGGTTCACTCTCATCCACCATGACGTTAAACTGTATTCCAGTCTGACAGCAAGCCGTTGTGACCAATCCGAACTATGAGGACTTTGATCCATGTCAAGGCATGGTATGTAGGAAGCCTTCACGAGGTTCAAGACCACCACTAGTGGACCCCTGGGTCTACTTTCACATTGGTTCAGCGATGAAACCCTTTGAACTACGAGGTTTTTGATCCATGTCAAGGCATGGTACGTATGAAGCCTCCCTGAGGTTCAAGCCCATCTCTCATTGGACCAAGGTCCACCTTCATGTCGGTTCGCGGACGACACCATCCATCGGACCAAGGTCCACCTTCACGTTGGTTCGCTGACAACATCCATCAGACCAAGGTCCACCTTCACGTCGGTCCACCGACACCATCCCAAACTACACGGACTTTGATTCCCTACCAGGGGGATACATAGGAAGCCTCTTCAAGGCTGAAGCCCAACTTCACTTTCTACCATGTGATGGTCTCATTTCATTCCCACTCCACTTCATTCATCCATCCATCACCCATCCTGATTCTCACCCGGGCTGCCACATCTCGGTGGGATCATGCCATCCACCTCCTCGCTGCTCCTAGCGGCACATGGTCCACTTTCCACGTGTAAGCCCCATCATATATTCGGGTCATTGTCTTCTATGTACACCACGATTCCTCACCCTTTCGAACTACGTGGGGTTTGATGCCTGTCCTCTCTACAGGGTACGTAAGAAACCTCCAAGAGGTTCAATCCCAACCAATGGTAATCCATGGTGTCCCCCATCCTGGGGCGCACTTCCCCTGATCTGCCCTTAGTGGTGTTCAGATCAGCCATTACGGTGTGAAATCTCCCCTCTATGGGGCACACCACCATCGAT
The DNA here is from genome assembly GCA_963277665.1 of Viscum album. Taxonomy (NCBI): domain Eukaryota; kingdom Viridiplantae; phylum Streptophyta; class Magnoliopsida; order Santalales; family Viscaceae; genus Viscum; species Viscum album. The sequence continues at coordinate 601,804,636 of OY728130.1, read as the reverse complement.
TCGTCTCTATGGGACGTTATGATCACCCTTATTTTGTCTCCACAAGACGTTAAACTCACGGCCTACCTCATGATAAACATGAGATGCCTGAGGAAAACCTCGGACGGAATGCCTTTGGCGTAACCGTCTTCGCAAGACGTTAAACATGAAGCATACCCTGTGTTAAACATGGGAAGCTGAGGAAAACCTCAGGTACATGCCTATGGCATATGATTCCCCGCACTCGACGCGGGATTCCTCGGGTTATGCACCCTTGAGATGCCCTCTCATGAGCAATAATACAGTTTCCCCAATGTCCATGCACCTAGAGATGCCCCGACATGCCTGATGTTGCCATCTACTCTGACTGAAGGTTGCTACCATGTTAAGACCCCATGGAATGTCTTGACGGAAGTAGTGTAATTAACTGGCGTCCATGAAGATATGGCATCGAGAATGAGATTCACGAACAACGTCTTAAATCTTTGAGGGAGACCCGGAATAGGTGACGAGTTCCGAGGAGGAATCCACGGAAGGAAGAACCGACATCCCATCATCCCGTTTCGATCAAGGAGAAGACGTACTGGAACAAGGAACGAATGCCGCCCGCCTTTGGAAAGCGGGAATGCGGGGCAACAGCTACTCGTCCTCCACAGACGGATGGGCGCGCCCCGACGAAAGCGTCGGAAACAATGTATTATCCATTTAATGTTTTTCCTTCCCTAAATTCATAATATATTTATCTGATTATTTAAGGATTTTATCAGGCCCCAAATTCTCTAATATATATACTTAGATTATTCTCCCATACTTTTATTGGGTAATAATTCCATTACATTAATCACTCAAATAAATTCATTGTGAAATTTATTTTCATTATTATATGAGTTAGGATTATGATATCCATTTCATTTCTTGGTAAATTATTATGTTTATTCCATTTGATTGATTTCCTTTTTTTGTAGTCATAATAATGAACATGTTATGATGGGTGCACCAAAATAGCACTCCAATGAATAGTGTAATGTTTTTTGTATTATGGGATGTCATGTATGAGATTAGGGAGTAATAATAATCCATAATGGGATATTTCCCACCATGATATATTTTCAAGAAATATTTCATTGAATCTAGTTTGTATCTTGTTATGTATTTTATCCCTATTTCCTATGATGTCATGATCTTATGTTACATTGTTTTTATGTTTTCCCCTATTTTATTTGTAACGCCCCGACCCCAGCTACCCAGATTCGGTGCATTACTTCGTAACATTGGCATGATCACAAAAGATCAAGTCTCGAAGGACCGATTAGTTTAGTAGCCTTGGAAACACTAGATACATTCATAAACATTACATTACATCATAAAAATGAAAACTACAATAACATGGTCTCCCTAGTCCACACTCATATCCTCACTGACTATTCTTGCAAGTCAGTCATAATACACTTCTTCACATCCTGGGAAAAATAAAACATTGAAAGGGGTGAGCTCAAATGCTCCGTAAGGATAACAATATAGCGGAAACTTTTATAAGAAAACATAAGCATTTAAGGCAATGTATAACTAAAACAAAAGCCTTATTGAACTTGAACTTCAGCATAATATGGAAAAAGTAAAATAAAATAATGCCATTAATTACTCACATGGATATTCTACTAGACGAATAATCACATGAAATATCAATAACCACTTTCATAATGAGGGAATGCATAATGCCAGACATTCTGCAACATTTTGTCAAGGCCTCGGCCAAGACGTCTAAAATGATTAAGGCCTCGGCCAAAACCATAAATCAAATTTGGAAAGGGCCTCGGCCAATTCCACATCTAGTTGTCTCATGAGACCTACCGATGCATCGAGGAGCTATAGCGGGCTCCACCCGTCACATATTAAGTCCAATACATTCCTCATATGAAGAGGTTTAAAAATAACATAAATATTCATATTAAAACTAGCATACGAAATGTCAAAAATTTCTCCATAAACTATGTATGGTATAAAAATAACACATCCATAGTAAAATATTTCACAAAATGTTCAATGGAAGTTTTGTATCATAAATCAATTTCAATTAAACTTAAAACCCATCAAAGGATGTTGACATGGATGAAATCAAAGCTATTTGAGATAAATATCTCTCCTTTTTGAAATCAATTAAAAGTCCCATAGTTATAAAATAATACATTTACTTTGAAAATATTCTTATAAGCTTGTTAGGGAATCTTCGATGAAGTTATAATGGCAGAAAATAGCCGCACCCGCCGTATAAGTTAAAAAAACATTCTTACCTTAAATTTGTCAAAAAGGTAAAAAAGTACATTGTTTGGAAAACGACAGTAAGATTCCTTTCAAAAATGTATAAGGGTATAAATGACATTAACCCATATTCCATTTAATAGTAAAAATGTTTTGAAAGACATTTTTAATAAACATGGATGTGGATGATAACGAGGTCCCAGTAGATAATTATGTTTAAACAACCTTGGACAATGAAGAGGTTGTGAAGTAAACCCTTACCTTGTACTTTTCCTTGGTTGGGGTAGGTTAACCTCCTGTATAATGGTGAAATAATTTTTATTAAATTATACAAGAATCATATACATTCATATGATATCATATATGATCTTTTAACATTGCTTCGTTAACAATATCTTAGATTTATCGTTGTTTCGGGTGTTAATTTACTCGTTTTCTTTTATATGTTTTGTTATGTACGTCGTGTTTTTCATGGATAGGTTGTATCTTATTCATATCCAGAATGATATCATGTCCTTAAAATTTATTTTTAAATCATCAAATGATAATTATACTTGAATGGATACGACGGAGAATGAACCTCATCGCGTTCGTGGAGACGGTAGTCCGTATGTACGCACGAGCGACAATATCATTATTTTGAGATTAAAATAATATATAATTGGATAGTATATCTTATATACAGAATCATTATCATGTTATATTTATTATTTACATAAATTACATATCATTATTATAACCATCTAAATAATAATATATTGAAAAACAATTACACCACGACGCGGAGACGGTAAGCCGTACGTACGCACGTCTGGTGACATGTCATTCAAATGATGGGTAGAATACTGAATATGGTTGTTCCATATTTATAATAACATCACATTATATAGAAGATACTGGAGTTATAATTTTAGAATTTAAATAATAAACAAAGAGGGAGTGGAAGAAGAAAGAAACTTGAAAGAGGGTGATGAAAATGTTACATCTTCTTCGGGTTCTTCTTTTGATTTGATCAAAAGGACTCCTTAGGATGGCTTTCTGACTAACATAAAGCTTATAGGATGAAGGGAGAGAAGTTGGGAGAGTATTTGGGCAGAGTTTGGCCGAACCAAAAGGCTTGAAAGTGTGAATAAGGTGGTAGAGGTGGGGGCCTTTTATAAGAGGAGAGGAGGGGCTCTTTTGGAAAGATTGAAGTGTTACATTATTATACAATGATTTTCGGATTCTAAAGGTCCCACACTTATATAATTCATGTATAAGGTGATAAGGGTTCTAAATATACCCATCCAATAGTCTTTGGACAAGTGTAAGACTTGGAGTTTACATTATCTTTTCATTTTATTAAAATCGTTAAATAATGAGGTCATCACTGCATCATAATGATGTCATAAATAATTTAATTTATTTAATGTCTAAAAATTATAAAAAAAATACTATGATGTAGGAAATCTTTTTATATTTCTATGGAATATTTATAGTCAAAATTTGGACTTGTGTAACCCCACTTAAAAACTGTTTTAGTAAAACAACTCATGTTTGTGTCAATTTAATTTTAACATTAAATAAATATATATTAATGTCATTTTCCAACCAAAGTGGCTCCATGGGGTCCCCAAGTTGACCCATGGGTTGTCTTGTTCGGCCATAACTCATCCAATAGGTGTAGAACAAGTGTCAAGCTCATCTCATATTATTAAAACATTATTTTTACCTTAAACTACACTAATTATCTCTAATCGCGATTAAGAACTTAAAAGTTACTATTCACCAAAAAATTATTTTAATCTTATTGAACCACATTTTACTTCTTAATGACAACCATGTATGTCGGATTTTTGAAAATCAAATCACAGAAGTGGTAATATTTCATTTTAACGAAAAATCAGTTTTTAACAACCACTTAGTGGTTTCACTATTCATCAAAAATTGAAGTTTTTCAGAATAAGGCCAAAATTTCACCCTAAGATATAATTGATATTCCGAATTCAAAAATGATTTATATTTTACAAAATTCCAAACATATAAGTTGCATTAATTAATTTTATAATTAATTCCCGCTGTTACAACAAATAACGTGTTTTTAAAAAACAATTTATATCAAAAGATTGGCAATTGTTTATGTCCAATTTCAATGTTAAATTAATTCTAATGACCACCATTGGATAAAATGGTAAAAAAATATTCTAATTATACTTTAAAACCACTAAATAGTATAATTTATCACTATAAATTATTTTGAATAAAAAAGTTGTTTTTAAGTATTTTTCACTATTCATAAAAATTTAGAAGTTCTCAGAAAAATACCAAAAATTCAACATAGGCTAATTTCGATATTCCGAATCCAAAAATGAAGTCCATTTTGATAAATACACTTTATAAAATTTCAAAAAGTAGGTATTACTATTCACAATGGCTAGTTTAATTAGTTGTGGTGTGTGTTAGAGCTCGAGGTTGCGTACAACACACGCTATTGCATTATTCGAAGGGAAACGTACCGTGGAAGCTTGGGGTGTTACATTCTCCTCTCCTTCAAATAATTGCGTCCTCGCAATTTCTAGGGTATTACTGCATAAAAAGACTCGGATTGTTCTTCATCATATGTTCCTCAGGTTCCCACGTTGCCTCTTCCATTTTATGATTTCTCCACAAAACCTTTACCAGACGAGTCGTCCGGTTTCTCAGCACCTGCTCCCTCACATCAAGAATCCTGATGGGCTCTTCGCAATAAGATAGATCGGGTTCCAGTTCTAATTCCTCATAGGTAAGTACATGTGTTGGGTCGGGCATGTATTTTCTCAATAGCGATATATGGAAAACATCGTGAACTTTGGAGAGATTTGGCGGCATCGCCAAATGATAAGCTACAACCCCAATACGATCTAGAATTTCGAAAGGTCCGATGTACCTGGGACTCAACTTAGCCTTCTTACCAAAACGTATAACTCCCTTCCATGGAGATACCTTTAGGAAAACATGATCTCCCACCTGAAATTCCAAAACCTTTCTTCTGTTATCGGCATAGCTCTTCTACCTACTTTGAGCTGATTTGATATGGTTTTGGATTACCTTCACCTTTTCCATTGTTTCTTCCACCAGTTCTGGTCCCACAAGTTTTCTTTCACCAACGTCATCCCAACAGGTTGGTGTACGACATCTCTTTCCATATAACGCATCATAAGGTGCCATATGAATGCTTGAATGGAAGATATTGTTATAGGAAAATTCTACCAGTGGTAAATATTGATCCCACATACCCTAAAAGTCAAGAGAGCATGATCTCAACATGTCTTCTAAGGTTTGAATAGTTCGTTCTGATTGTCCATCTGTTTGAGGGTGATAGGCAGTACTCAAACGAAGTTCAGTATCCAAGGACTTTTGAAGACTTTTCCAAAATCTTGAAGTAAAACGAGGATCACGATCAGAAACAATCAATATGGGTACTCCATGAAGTCTTACAACTTCATTAATATATAGTCTTTCTAGAAGTTCAAGTGGTAGATCTTCCCGTATAGCCAGAAAATGTGCTGACTTAGTAAGACGATCAACAATGACCCATATTGCATCATTCCTTCTAGGAGTCTTTGGTAGTCCCATGACAAAGTCCATCGTAATATTATCCCATTTCCACTCAGGTATGGGAAGAGGTTGCAATACTCCACCAGGATGTTGTCTTCCAGCTTTCACTTGTTGACAAACCATACACCTCGACACAAAATCAGTAATCTCCCTCTTCATATTGTCCCACCAAAAATGTTCCTTCAAATCTCTATACATTTTGGTTCTCCCAGTGTGTATAGAGAAATTGGAACTATGAGCATCATCCAGCAATTCCCTTTTTAGATCTGGTATATCGGGAACACAAAGTCTCTTCCCGAATTTCAAAATTCCATCCTTATACACAAAGTCCCTCAATCTTCCATCATTCACATCTTTAATCTTCTTCTGAAATTCTTCATCATTGGTATGAGAACTCTTAATCATTTCTAGTAATGCTGGTTTGGCAACCATTTGAAAAAGAATTGATGTTTCACCTTCCCAAGTTATTCCCATGTCCATCTTCACTAGATCCATGAAAATTGGATCCCTTTCAATTATCATCACATTCAAAACTCCATGGTCTTTTCTACTCAAAGCATCTGCCACCTTGTTTGACTTCCCCGGGTGGTAATGTATCGTGCAATCATAATCCTTGAGTAGTTCAAGCCATCGCCTTTGCCTCATGTTGAGTTCTTTTTGTGAGAAAATATACTTCAAACTCTTGTGATCAGTATAAATCTCACATTTTCACCATAGAGGTAATGTCTCCATATCTTTAAAGCAAAGATCACAGCTGCTAACTCAAGGTCATGAGTAGGATAGTTTTGCTCATGAATTTTTAACTGTCTTGATGCATAGGCAATAACCTTATCATTCTGCATAAGGACACTACCAAGTCCTTTCTTCGATGCATCACTATAAATAACAAACCCATCATTCCCCGATGGTAGAGTCAATACAGGGGCTTTGACTAATTTTCTCTTCAGTTATTCAAAACATTCTTCACACTCTTTTTTCCAGACAAATTTAATCCATTTACGTGTGAGCTTTGTCAATGGGTTAGCCAATCTGTAAAAATTTTGGACGAAACGTCGATAATAACCTGCTAAACCAATAAAACTGCGTACCTCAGTTATACTTGTCGGTGCTGGCCATTCTTGGATTGCCTTGGTTTTAGAAGGATCAACGGAAATTCCATCCTTAGAGACAATATGGCCAAGAAAAGAAATCTCCTGAATCCAGAATTCACACTTGCTAAATTTCCCATATAATTCATGTCTTCTAAGAGTCTTCAGGATAATGCGTAAGTGATTTTCATGATCTTCGTGGCTTTTGGAGTATACCAAGATATCATCAATAAATACCACTACAAAGTCATCAAGATATTCCTTGAAAACTCTATTCATTAGATCCATGAAAACAGAGGGTGCATTAGTCAATCCAAAAGGAATTACTGTAAACTCGTAATGCCCGTACCTTGTTCGAAATGCTGTCTTTGGAACGTCTTCCTTCTTCACACACAACTGATGGTATCCAGACCGAAGGTCAATCATTGAAAAGTATTGAGCTCCATGCATTTGGTCAAGCAAATCATCAATGAGAGGTAGGGGATACTTGTTCTTTATTGTTATAGCATTGATCTCCCTATAGTCGATGCACAACCTCATAGATCCATCTTTCTTCTTAACAAAAAGAACAGGGGCTCCCCAAGGAGAAACACTAGGGCGAATAAATCCCTTATTACTCAATTCCTCTAGTTGTTTCTTTAGTTCAACTAATTCCACAGTGGCCATTCTATAAGGGGTCTTCGATATGGGCCTTGATCCAGGAATTAAATCAATGGAAAACTCAACTTCTCGTTCTGTAGGATGTCCAGGTAAATCTTCCGGAAACACATCAACATATTCTCTCACAATAGGTACATCCTCTATTTGAATATTCCTTTCCTCACCCTCAGTAATTTCCTTCTCTTCTTCCTCAATAATTGAATTTAGTTGAGCTACTGGGGGTGGATCTAGATAAGAATTATGTCGCGACGATTCTGCTCTAAAGATAAGGTGTTCCTTATCATCATCATCAAGAATCGTAACCTCTTTCCTCTTACAATAAATTTTTGCATCATGGTCCGAAAGCCAATCCATACCGAGGATTATATCAAATTCAATCATGGGTATGACGATGAGATCAGCAGGTAAAGAACATTTAGGTGCTCTAATGGGAACTAATCGACAAAACTTTGTTGCCACAATACATCCCTTAGGGGTTTTTACCGACAACTCCCTTGTTAAATCAAATTGGAAATATCTAATTTTCTTAGCAAATTGGGAAGATATGAAACAATGCGATGATCCAGAATCAAATAATGCATTTTCTAAGCTTGAGGAAACCATTAAATTACCTGCCACCACGTCTTTCGTAGCTTCCACCTCAGCAGTAGTGATAGCATAAGCCTGTCCTTGATCCCTTGGCCTCTTCTGAGGTAAGTTCCCCTGACGCTTAGGACATTCATTTTCATAATGTCCCTTCTCTCTACAATTATAGCATTCCACATTGACAGCCGCTTTCTTTCCCTTGCATTCATGAGCTTGGTGGCCTTTTTCACCACACTTGTAACATACTCCTTTTCCTTTTAGACAGGCACTAGGGTGCTTCCTACCACAATTATCACAGAGTGGAAATTCATTTCTACCCTTCTTCCCTGTTTCCTTATTTCCTTTCCCAGAGTTTTTAGCAGATCTCTTCTTATCTTTCTTTGATTTAAAGTCATAAGACTTAGAGAATTCCTTTTCGGTCTTGATAGCGCACGAGACGATACCTTCGTATGAAGAGAAGGTTTGTGATACTAAAGCTCGACGGAGAAATGGTTTTAACCCATCAAAGAAATGATCAGTCTTACTTCTTGGGTTACGTATGTAATCTGCAACATACCTTGCTAACCTTGTAAAGTTAGCCTCATACTTTGCGACATTATCATCCTCCTTCTACCTCAGACTCAGAAATTGCCTTTCCATATCCACTCGATGGTCTCGAGGAAAGTATTTTTCTAAGAACAGCTCTTTGAACTCCTGGCATTCCATGTTTTTTAATTCATCATCTTCCTTTGTCTTTTTAATTAGTGACCACCATTGATCGGCATCTCCAGTGAGGCGGTAAACTGCCATGACAACTTTCTCCCTTTCACTACTCCCCAAGGCTTGGAATATTTTCTCTAAGGAATTTATCCATTGCTCATCTACTATAGGATTTGTACTCCCATTTACGGTTGGTGGTTGTTGCCTCATGAAACGGTCTAGCATTGATCCTCCATGTTGCGGATCAGGGTGCTCCATACGAGTAAGGTTGTTATTCATAACCTGCATGAGTTGTCCCAGTACGGTGAGAAGATGATCAGCACCAGTTGTATCAATAGCTCCACCATAATTATCTTGAGCAGGAGGGAAATCCCTACACAGAGTGCGTGCATTGATACAGTTTCCATTCCTTCCACTAGGCGCCATTTCTAAATAATGGCATAAACTGGATTAGTTTATGAATCCAAATACATAATTCCATACTTGTAAAACACTTAACATAAATTGAAGTAATTATGGATATAATCCATAATTATAAAAATGTTTTCTTTGAGGAAGTATATACTCATAACCCTTCATAGTGGTTTGTAAAGAAAATGGGAATTATCCTAAGCATATCCCCCGGGAGTGTCGTAACCAAGAGTGCAGCAAGGCCCGTTGTCGTGCACCAGTTCCCGTTCGAGTCTAGCTCAAAGCGGTGTTTTCGGGTTTTACCCCTAGGTACATCTGTGCCAGAGCCGCCTCTACCTGCTCGTATCCAGACAGGGATATATTTCTGGGAAAACTCAAAAAATCTCTACAATACCAAAATTTTCAGGAAGTTCTTCTATACTAATCCTCAAAGTTCATCTTAGGTCTGCGTGCTCTAATCAGAGTTTGTCTAAATCTAGCTTCCATGGTTAGTACTAAACTGCCTCTGATACCAACTGTAATGCCCCAACCCCAGCTACCCAGAGTCGGTGCATTACTTCGTAACATTGGCATGATCACAAAAGATCAAGTCTCGAAAGACCGATTAGTTTAGTAGCCTTGGAAACACTAGATACATTCATAAACATTACATTACATCATAAAAATGAAAACTACAATAACATGGTCTCCCTAGTCCACACTCATATCCTCACTGACTATTCTTGCAAGTCAGTCATAATACACTTCTTCACATCCTGGGAAAAATAACACATTGAAAGGGGTGAGCTCAAATGCTCCGTAATGATAACAATATAGCGAAAACTTTCATAAGAAAACATAAGCATTTAAGGCAATGTATAACTAAAACAAAAGCCTTATTGAACTTGAACTTCAGCATAATATGGAAAAAGTAAAATAAAATAATTGCATTACTTACTCACATGGATATTCTACTAGACGAATAATCACATGAAATATCAATAACCACTTTCATAATGAGGGAATGCATAATGCCAGACATTCTGCAACATTTTGTCAAGGCCTCGGCCAAGACGTCTAAAATGATTAAGGCCTCGGCCAAAACCATAAATCAAATTGGGAAAGGGCCACGGCCAATTCCACGTCTAGTTGTCTCATGAGACCTAACGATGCATCGAGGAGCTATAGAGGGCTCCACCCGTCACATATTAAGTCCAATACATTCCTCATATGAATAGGTTTAAACATAACATAAATATTCGTATTAAAACTAGCATACGAAATGTCAACAATTTTCCATAAACTATGTATGGTATAAAAATAACACATCCACAGTAAAATATTTCACTAAATGTTCAATGGAAGTTTTGTATCATAAATCAATTTCAATTAAACTTAAAACCCATCAAAGGATGTTGACATGGATGAAATCAAAGCTATTTGAGAGAAATATCTCTCCTTTTTGAAATCATTTAAAAGTATCATAATTATAAAATTATACATTTACTTTGAAAATATTCTTATAAGCTTGTTAGGGAAGCTTCGACGAAGTTATAATGGCGGAAAATAGCCGCACCCGCCGTATAAGTTAAAAAAAACATTCTTACATTAAATTTGTCAAAAAGGTCAAAAAGTACATTGTTTGGAAAATGACGGTAAGATTCCTTTCAAAAACGTATAAGGGTATAGATGACTTTAACCCATTTTCCATTTAATAGAAAAAATGTTTTGAAAGACATTTTTAAGAAACATGGATGTGGATGATAACGAGGTCCCAGTAGATAATTATGTATAAAAAAACCTTGGATAATGAAGAGGTTGTGAAGTAAACCCTTACCTGGTACTTTTCCTTGGTTGGGGTCGGTTAACCTCCTGTATAATGGTGAAATAATTTTTATTAAATTATACAAGAATCATATACATTCATATGATATCATATATGATCTTTTAACATTGCTTCGTTAACAGTATCTTAGATTTATCGTTGTTTCGGGTGTTAACTTACTCGTTTTCTTTTATATGTTTTGTTACGTAAGTCGTGTTTTTCATGGATAGGTTGTATCTTATTCATATCCAGAATGATATCATGTCCTTAAACATTATTTTTAAATCATCAAATGATAATTATACTTGAATGGATACGACGGAGAATGAACCTCATCGCGTTCGTGGAGATGGTAGTCCGTACGTACGCACGAGCGACAATATCATTATTTTGATATTAAAATAATATATAATTGGATAGTATATCTTATATACAGAATCATTATCATGTTATATTTATTATTTACATGAATTACATATCATTATTATACCCATCTAAATAATAATATATTGAATAACAATTACACCACGACATGGAGACGGTAAGCCGTACGTATGCACGTATGGTGACATGTCATTCAAATGATGGGTAGAATACTTAATATGGTTGTTCCATATTTATAATAACATCACAGTATATAGAATATACTGGAGTTATAATTTTAGAATTGAAATAATAAACAAAGAGGGAGTGGAAGAAGAAAGAAACTTGAAAGAGGGTGATGAAAATGTTACCTCTTCTTCGGGTTCTTCTTTTGATTTGATCAAAAGGAATCCTTAGAATGGCTTTCTGACTAAAGTAAAGCTTCTAGGATGAATGGAGAGAGGTTGGGAGAGTATTTGGGCAGATGTTGGCCGAACAAAAAGGCTTGAAAGTGTGAATAAGGTGGTAGAGGTGGGGGCCTTTTATAAGAGGAGAGGAGGGTCTCTTTTGGAAAGAATGAAGTGTTACATTATTATACATTGCTTTTTGGATTCTAAAGGTCCCACGCTTATATAATTCATGGATAAGGTGATAAGGGTTCGAAATATACCCATCCAATAGTCTTTGGACAAGTGTAAGCCTTGGATTTTACATTATCTTTTCATTTTATTAAAATCGTTAAATAATGAGGTCATCACTGCATCATAATGATTTCATAAATAATTTAATTTATTTAATATCTAAAAATTATAAAAAAATACTATGATGTAGGAAATCGTTTTATCTTTCTAATTAATATTTATAGTCAAAATTTGGACTTGTGTAACCCCACTTAAAAACTGTTTTAGTAAAACAACTCATGTTTGTGTCAATTTAATTTTAACATTAAATAAATATATATTAATGTTATTTTCCAACCAAAGTGGCTCCATGGGGTCCCCAAGTTGACCCATGGGTTTTTTTGGTCGGCCATTACTCATCCAATAGGAGTATGACAAGTGTCAAGCTCATCTCATATTATTAAAACATTATTTTTACCTTAAACTACACTAATTACATCTAATCGCAATTAAGAACTTAAAAGTTACTATTCACCAAAAAAATTATTTTAATCTCATTGAACCACATTTTACTTCTTAATGACAACCATTTATTTCGGATTTTTTAAAATCAAATCACAGAAGTGGTAATATTTCATTTTAACGAAAAATCAGTTTTTAACAACCACTTAGTGGTTTCACTATTCATCCAAAATTGAAGTTTTTTAGAATAAGGCCAAAATTTCATCCTAAGCTATAATTGATATTCCGAATTCAAAAATGATGTCTATTTTACAAAATTCCAAACATATAAGTTGCATTAATTAATTTTATAATTAATTCCCGCTGTTACAACAAATAGCGTGTTTTTAAAAAACAATTTATATCAAAAGATTGACAATTGTTTATGTCCAATTTCAATGTTAAATTAATTCTAATGACCACCATTGGATAAAATGGTAAAAATATATTCTAATTATACTTTAAAACCACTAAATAGTATAATTTATCACTATAAATTATTTTGATTAAAAAAAGTTGTTTTTAAGTATTTTTCACTATTCATAAAAATTTAGAAGTTCTCAGAAAAATACCAAAAATTCAACATAGGCTAATTTCGATATTCCGAATCCAAAAATGAAGTCCATTTTGATAAATACACTTTATAAAATTTCAAAAAGTAGGTATTACTATTCACAACCGCTAGTTAAATTAGTTGTGGTGTGTGTTAGAGCTCTAGGTTGCGTACAACACACACTATTGCATTATTCGAAGGGAAACGTACCGTGGAAGCTTGGGGTGTTACATTATTACCCTTGAGACTTCTCTTTTATGATATCATGTTATTTATTTGACTCACACATTATGCTTCCTTGTAATTTTTATTACCTTATTGAGTTTTTTATCTCACCCATTTTTTCTAGGGGTTTTCTAGGTTATCCCATGTTATTTAATTTTTTAATGGATTTGGAAGATCATTATGGAGGATAAAATAAATAATTTTTATTTTACCATTTATTTGATATATTATTAACCAATCCTTGTAAATACACCAAGATTCATGATATTTGAGTTGTAGTTAATATATATTTATGTTAAAAATAGTTGAATAATATATAAAAAGGCTTGGGTTTCAAAATGTCTACTACCATTCAAATTGAGGGAGTAATTCTCAATTTTTCAGTGAAGGGAAGGATTTCCTTTATAATGATTGAGTCCTTTTTCATTAATAAATTAAAAAACATTCCTATTAGTTTATATAAGATCATAGGGATTATTTTATACATTGAATAGAATTTTTTTGGTTTTTGAAACTATTAACATTTACTTATTAATTTGATAATTATAAATCCCTCATATTCTAGTTTAGCATGATCTAATGGGGTATGTTGTATCAGGAGTTTGGTGTCTTTCAATCACATGAACATGTGTGATGTCTCTGGGTAACTCAATAATTTCTTAGGATCGCCAACACCCAATTGTTTATTTCCTTGGTAATTAAGGAGTGTCTTGCAAACTTTTGATAGATTTGGAAGGGATAATAATGAATTAGTAATAATTATTATGTAAATATCTTTAATAACATTAAACCTAATATCTTTTGATAAATTTAAAAATGAATATTGAACTTATTAATTAACAGGGATAGAGGAAAACCCATTTTTGGATCTAGGGCTACATTACATGTGGAAACCATACCTAGACCCAATTTCCCTTCTTACATATTGTTTTAAATTTCATTTTCCTGATTAAGTTTGTAATTATGTTTTGATAATAGAAATCTCAAAATAAAAACCCATTTTTAAACTAATGAATAAGTGAAATAATAATTTGTTTCACTCCTCTCAATTAGAAAACCTAGATCTCCATAATAATTTCATTTACTATTGTTGTAAAAATATTTTTCCACATCGCATAACAGCCGCATGTCATCATTCCATGTATATCATCCAAAACCAATTATATCAAATATATCATTATTTATACACTAATTTGGACATGTAAAAAGTCTACCACAAGGGTTTTCCATATAGAATTTGATAGTGGAATTATATTCAAAATCATAGATGCAGCATGAGGTGATGAAAGATTTTTTTATTTATAAAGCTTTGAATTTCTAATGATGGGTCTTATGTGTGATAATCAGAGTGATTTTATGGTCGGTATCCACTTAACTAAAGTTTATTCCTATTAGGAATGGATTCTCCAATTCATATATACATATAGGGTTGGTATCCTCTCATATACACCAATTATGCATGTCATATATTGGTGGAGTCGGTATCCTCCAGTTCAAGATCTGGTTGGGGCATGATTCCTCTATAAGAGTTGGTATCTTCTCTACCATTACATATCTATCAGAGGTTTTTGGATTCCCTCTAACTATTTTTGAGATGATAAATGTATTTTTATCTCGTGTAGTTTGGTTTTTGGGGTTTCGTGTGGATTTCACCAGTGGATGGCTATGAAAAAAGATACCTCTTATGTTTTACTAGGTTTTTCTAACTTAAAAATATCTAGGTTTTTTTTCATTTTCTCATTAATTTATTTTTATGGATAGAAATATATTTGGATACATAGTTTTGGTTTTTGGGGGTATCCTATTGGATATGTATATACTCACCCATGAATGGGTATTTTTCCTAGATGTGTCATGCCTTATGAATAAAATAAGTTATCCAATGGGGATGTTGGTGGACTAGGAAATGATAGAGAATAGTTTTAAATGGTTTTTGTGTTATATGGCTGTGTTTAAACTTGGGGGATTGATAACAAACATTATTTTTGTTAATACTATGATGGGGCTCCGTTTATGTTGGGATTTACTTTTCCCCTTTACTCTAAAATTTATGTATGTATGTTTTCTCTCAGATATTATAGGTTATTTTATAAACATGTTACATTTATTAGATTGTAAAATTGATTCCTTAATTTTATGTTCAATTCATATAGGTGTTCATTTTATCTGATCCTTTAGGATAAGACCTCCTATATGAGTGTTATGTCTGCTTAGTGCTAGTTGTCAGACCCTAGCTTATTAGGGGTGGGCTTTGCTTGACACACTCAACATAACATTTCATAGGAGAGGTCTTCATGTGATGGGTCATGTCAAGGCCCCCTCACCTATATTTGAGTAATGAACATGTAATGAAACGACCTACAATATTAGTGGAGGTACATCAAGGTTAAACCCAAATAATAGATACATAGGTTAATCAGTGTAATTTTGCAACTCAAACAAAGATTTGTTAAATGGGTTAGTCCCATTGGGTAGTGGGTTAATTTACCATCCTCTAAATAAACATACAAATATTAAAGAACTTGATCATTCCACATATATTTATTTAATTTCAATCATATTCATAATTAATTATTTTATTATGGGATTCATGATTATTCATGATTATATAAAATAAATTAACTAATGTGTACAAAATATGGAATAAAATAAATTGATAATTTAGAATATATTTTAACAAAAAATGTTTAATCCCTAATAAAAAACTTATAATTTTAAAAATAATATGAAATGGATAAAATAAATAATATTTATGCATAAGATAAAAATCACACAATTGAATTATTAAAAAATTTAATTACTTCTATTAAATTATTTAGAATGAAACCATATATTGTTGTTTTTTTATCCCTTGTCATAAAAAATCCATTTATTGGGAAGTTTTAATGAATGTTTTTTAATTCCATTTCCATGTTAGAATCGAGAATAGTTTCCCTTATGAGACTTGTTGTAACTTGAAGGAATGTGTTGAGGAAATAAAAATCTTGGATTTTAGAAATGGGGATTTCACTTAACGAATCAAGGATTTGTGAGTTAATGTATTTGGAAATAAAATCCTACATAAGGTGTTGACTATTCCCTCATCAAGTTTTTGAGAATGGAAATATTGATTATTGTCACTAGAATATGCATATGATAGGATATTATAAATCCAATGGTGAGGTATTTTTCGATCTGATAAAATACCAGGATTCTATTAAATAAATTTATTATATCATATTTCATAAATCAAAATAATATGCTAAATTAGATTTTAATTTTTTTTATAAAATAGAAATTACTATGTAATCTATGTTATCACTGTGATCAATTTTGGAAAAAGAAAATCTCATCACCAGTAGTAACTTTTTTGAGTTGTACAAGTGTTTTTATTCATCATACTATTCCAAGAGAAGAAGCCTTATATGATGGAGTCCCATGTTTTTTATGATCGTTCTAAGGAGGCAAGTGAGAAAGATCTATATTTCTACCCAAGACATTTGAACGATTCAGTGGATCTACAAAATTGGATATAGTAAACTATTTATAGTGTGCTCCAAATGCTTCATAAAAACATCGATACTTACATGATTTTTTCTCACCTGAATCATATTTATCCGGAATGGGCTAGACAAAATAGGTGTGATATCTTCAAGGCACTAAATTTGTGTTTCTTCGGATAATGTTTTCAATATGAACCCCGTGTAGTTAATATTATTGGACAAATTTACCATTTAAACATATCATGTTTTAAGTTACCTAATAAATTACACATTAAATTCATACCTTCCTCCCTTACTTATAGATTATCTAGTTTTCTTGTGAATTATATCACACAAAAATAAATAATTGTCTCTTAGGACTTCTTACCTTGTTTTTCAATGAAAATAAGGACATGATGTAAAAAAATGTATTCTTAAGATTAATGGAAATTAAAGGGTCCCTAAGGCTTATTCTATGTCTACGGAATCTAGGAAATGTTATACCATAAAACATAAAATCTAAATTTAGGATAAATAATAAGAATTAATTTTTTTTTCATGTATAAATAACGACCACTTGGATAAAAAATACACTAATATAAATAATCAAAGGTAAACTTCAACTATGTTTGGTATGAAGTGTAACAATTCCATATCTAATAGTTGTTTATTATATCTATATATATGTGTGTGTGTGTGTGTATTGTTTCACTCACATTTTAATCCAAATATAGGAACCATGTAGATTCATGAATGTTACAAGAGGTGTGGTGGATCATTGAGATACCAACAGAGCAGGTCCAGTTGAACATGTTATTTGAGAATACAACTATACATTTACATCTGTAATGAATATAATCTTGAATAATTTTTATTACATACCTAATGTTACAAATTTTTTTACCTACATCTATTATAAACCTGGATGGATTTTAATTCATGTTTTGAAAGAAAATGAATTAGTTTTTGTAAAGATATCATATATTTGTGTATGACACGAATCAATTCCAACCTTTAATTTGTATAATATGACTATCAAGTGTTGGTATTCAATAATACATCAAGTTAACATGATTCACATAATACCCAATTGTTGCATCATAGACTTGTTGATTTTAATTATAATCATCTGAGAAATATTTATGATAATGGGTATTTAAGGTATTTTGAACTAAAATTTCTTGGTAGCATCATGCTTGTTTAAAAGGATAGGTGACCAAACTTCCATTTAGAGGATAGGTGCAAAGGGCCATAATGACTATTGAATTGTTTTATACCAATGTGTGTATTTCATTTCTTTATTATATATATGGTTACTCATACTTCATATCTTTTACCAATTACTTGATTAGATATGGATATGTTTAATTAATGTGGTATAAGTTTGAATCCTTTGAGAAATTATTGGGGTTCAAGAATGAAGTGTTGAATTATCTCTTTATAAGGATAAAAAACATCAATCAGATCAAGGAAAAAAATATCATAACCAAGACATCCAAAATTACCTAGGATAAATTGGGATTCTATATCAACTCAATCCTCCATATACACCATACCAGAATGGTGTTAGTGAAAGGAGAAAGTAGATTTTTTATATACGGTGAGGTCGATGATGAGTCTTTCTAATCTTCCGTTATCATGTTTGGAATATGAATTGTTGGTAGTATCATATACACTAATCCATGTGACAAATAAAGAAACAAATAAAATTCCATAACTATTAATTAATAGAAAAAGTCTACGTTGTCAAATTTATATGAATGGGGATACAAGATGTTTGTTTAGGACACTATTATTATCAAACAATCACCATGAGGAACAAAGTGTATAATTATAGTATATTTTATAGAAAAAAGTGGATATTATCTATAAAATTACTTTGATAAAAATTTAATAGTTTCTATACATTCCATGTTCCTTGAGAGTGAAAACATCTTAAAAACTTATCATGAGCGCAAGATTGATTTTGAAGAAGTTTATGTTCAAGATATAAATGATTTGGAATATGGAAACAATACCAAAATGATCCATAATAGATACAATTTAAAAGGCACTTGTAATATGTTAGAGCACCATATAGGTTACAGTACTAGAGAGATATGGTTTTCATGTCATTAAGGGTGGTGACTCATTATTAGTTAACAACAATGAACCTTTTATCCAATAAAGAGTTATTAAGGAGATCAAAAATATAAATATGAAATAATATATCAATTTTGATATAGATTCCACATAACAGAACCATGTTGTGGTTCTCTCAAATATTCTAGTAGATGTAAAACTTTCTTGGTGGAAATTGGTATTCAATAATAAATTAGATCTAGAAGGTAATGTTAGTAACTATAAGGAATGAATACCTACTAAAGGGTTTAAGTAATGTCAAGGAATAGAATATGATGAAACATTTTCACCAGTTTACATGATATAATCTATTAGAATTATGATTTAAATGGAAACATTCCATGATTATGAAATTTTGAAGAACGATGTCAAGACAACATTCCTTAAGAGGAACCTTATGAAATGTGTCTATATAACAGAAATTGAATGATTTGTGACACTAATGGATTGCAATAGGGATTCTAATTTGAAAAGTTATATTTATAGATTGAAAAAATCATCTAGATTATAGAACATTTTCTTTGATGAATCCATAATGGAATTTGGTTTCATAAGTAAGGAATGTGATCGAAGATTATATTATATATTTAGAGAAAATGAAGTAATTTACATAGTATTATACATTGAGGACATATTAATTACTAGAAAAAAGACACCAGTATTAATGTATGTCAAGACATAGGTGAACACATTCTTCTCTATGAATTACTTATGTGAAATAGCCTACATTGTAGGGATCATGATGTTTCATGATCGTTCAAAGTGGATACTTGGACTAAGTAAGTGTAAATAAATTGTATAAACATGGAAGAGACTTGGTATTAAATAGTCCAAAAGTGGATTGGTTATAGTGAATCATGGTATACGTGGATAAAAAAATGTGTCCATAGAAATTATAGGAGAGATAGGGGATGAGTTGAATAACATACAACTCCATGATAGATTCCATCATAGATTCCATGTTTTATACTATGATAGATGTTGAATGCACCTTGAGAAATATAGAAATATATCCAACAGATCTAGAAGATCACTAATTGTTTGAAGTAAAGACTATCCTAATGTATTGTATGTGTTTTCAGGATATGTTATATTTTTTATGGGGGAGATAAGGAACTAATCATAATGGGATTTATAAAAATTATTTTCTTATGAGATCTGAATGATATGAAATTATAGTCAAGATGTGACTTCTATCTTAATGGAAGATTTGGAAGTTGGATGGTCTCAATGAAGTATGTAGTCCTCAATTATATAGTAGATTCTATGTATATTTTGGGTTTTTGGTGCATCTAATGGAGGATTATAGATATATAACAGTATTTAAGACCTTGATGTAGTGCCTAACAGTAAGGATCCTATCTCATTTTATTGTGATAATACTACAGTAGTGGCTCTAGCCAGAGGTCCATGGTCACAAAAATAGAAAAATAATATTCATTATAGGTATCTATTCTTGAAATATTTCTCTCAAAAGTGTGAGGTCATAGTAATAAATTTTTATAATGATAAAAATATGGTAAACCCATCGACTAAATCCTTATATTATTAAAACATGGAACATAATGTTAGAAAAAGTAGAAAAAAAGTTTTTTGTAGTTGGATGTAGTACATGTTGGGGTATGTTGGAGTTGCTTACCTATAACCAACAACTATGTAGACTAGATTACCATTATAATCATGGGTTGGAATATCAATAACTATCTTATCAAATAATTATATTTCTATTATGAATGATATAATGTTATAATGTATTTAGATTTTCTTTCACATCAGAATGTAATATAACTTCCTCACTATGATAACTAATTTAAAGTACTATGATGATATTTATAAATATATTTTATATAGATAAATGAAATAACCGGGCTATACATTGATGATAAAGTGTATCAATGGTCAAAGTATTATAATATTTGATGACTTATCCTCATGGAGATAATCCTTAGAAATCATTAATATAATAGGTAATGAAAACTAACCCACCCATAGGGATTCCAAATGTTTTATGTGTCAATGTATATTCCTATAAACATATCTATGTACTATTCCTTATATTTTAGATTATCATGAATTCATATCATTAATCAAATATACAAACTTATTTATGAAAACCATGATGACATATATGTATGAAAATGTATGATCTTTTGGATGTACCATGAGTGATATTGAATTAATGAATATGTGAATAAAGTATTGTAACTTATGATAATAGAACTAGGTATATTCATAACATTGATTGTAATTTAACTTCGAGATTAATTATTTTTCCATGAATATTTTATCAGCATGTTCATTTCACGAAATTAATAGAGAATACATCAACCACATAGGTTTATGGAATATATAGTAGAAACTTCATGATGAGATATCAAGAAAAATGGATTATATTAAATAGTTATGAATCACATAATCTTATTATCATTTTGAAATTTTTTCCATGTGTTCTTAGATGTACTTCCAATTTCTAATCTTAGACTTTAGGTGAGTTAGCCTAATAAAAATAAGATAGAGGCCTAGATAGACACAATCTAATCTATCCAGAACCACTTTTAAATTATAATAGAATTTAATATTATAATAAAATATTATTCTCCTTTTATGTGGAATAATATTTATTCTAGTTAAATTGACCCCAAATATCCAGTCATCGGTTATTCAAGGTAATATACATGTTTTTAAAATATAAAAAAAATATGTATTTCCATGATTTTTGAATAACATATTGACTTAATAATTGAATAAATCATCTAAATATATTTATTTATTTACATTATATTTATTAATGGATTGATAAATGTCATTTAGGATTGAAAAATTATGTTAAGGGTCTGGTGGGAATGATGTATTATATTTTATTTAAAAAATATTTATTTTTAATTTTATAAATGATATTTAAATTACTAGAGTCTATTCAACACATAAAGGAGTTAATAAATATTATATTATTATTATTTGATGTGGGTTTTTCTAAGGATTTAGAGATTGGATGAGAGATTATGTGAAATAACAAATTCATTAAACTAGCTATATAAACCTGGTTATACCATTTATATGGGATGATGATTTTTGTGATTAAAATTCTCAAATGTGTTTCCTCTATATTCGTTGTGGGAAATCTCAAGAACAGAGAGTTTTGATACTTCTTCACCATTGTCTCCCTAATATAAATAAAACATTCCTTCAATATCAAAAGGAATTATTGTTGGGATCATAATGAATGATGCTAGCAGTGAGAATCAAATGTGCTAAAACCTATAGATTCAACAACGGTGTTCAGGGGTTTCTAGATCACACATGGATCATGACTAGTGTAATTTTATCCTTAGATCATTCATTGTAATTATTTTAATACAATAGTGGTTAACCAATTTTAAAAAATAATTACATGTAAAGTTAATTCTTATAAATATAAATTAATTATAACTATTTGTGTAAACTCTTCCCTTCTATTGTTTTGGGGTTTCATTCATCAATGTTTGAGGATTTATCAAGAGAAATTGATGTGTTTCCATTGTTCTTAATATTTCTGAATGCTTACACTCTTCCAAAGAAAATTTATTTATTTCTACAATGTGTTTATTATTATGAAACATCTCTGTTGATAATATCCTTACATGAAAAATTTCTAGAATGTTACGTTTAATATTCTACATCCTATGGAAATATTTTGATAAAATTAACTAATAAAACAACCTTTATGATATTGCTATGTTGTACACTATGACATAGCTAAAGACGATGGAAGAAGTTGTGAGATATCTATATCTTTCAAAATACTATATTCCAAAACATGGTATATAATATGCGTTATTTTTACTCATTATGTTAAATATGAAATATGTATATCATCACGTACTATATAGAAGAAAAACATCCTAGGAATTTGTAGCTTCAGGACATATCTCCAAAAATATCCTACTATAACTAAATCCTCATAGGCATAGTAATGCTTGACCATATATTGTAGAGACCCTAAGCTTGATGTACATAGACATTACATTAATTTTTCAGAATACATAATACATAACAAAAACCAACACTCAAGGACCGTAATAGTTTAGTGTCTTTGGAAACTCGGAACAAAATCACAAATCGTGGTGAAATATCTTCAACATCTCCCTTAAAGATATAACCCTTTTTTTTCTTACCTAAAACCTTTCTTTAAATCCTGGGGGAAAAGAAAACAAAAAAAGGGTGAGCTCAAATGCTCAGTAAGGGTAAACATAGAGAACATAAAACAATCCATAAACATTTGAATGCAAAAGCTTGAACATAAAATCTAAGAATTAAAATATTGAGCAAAGACATAAATATTGGAAGTACGTAAGTCATATATCATAAAGGAACATCAACCATGATAAAATATCATGGGACTAAAACATGTGATTGTGGAAACCATTAAGCACATGATATGATTTCCATATTAGCCAAGGCATTGCTGCTAAGACCATCTTAGTGGACAAAGTTCCTTTCTAAATCGAGTTCACTCCTCGTTCCAGTCCTGTAATACTGAACCAGATTAACTTACCATTCCATCCATGTCTATCTCATGAGATATAAATCTTTACCAAATGCATTAGAGGGAGATATAGTTCCCACCCATCTAATAATGAAATCATTCTTACTTGTGCCACAAAATAAACATAAAACATTCATCATAACCCAAAGAATAAAATGGGATTCATAAACATCATCCCATCATCTCATAATCCATATAAAACAAATGGAAATTTCATCATAAGAAAAGTGAAACCATGTAAATCATAGACACATTAAACTTTAAACATACACATATGAAATAATGTCATCTTAGTTGGAAAATGGTTTTGATAAAACATTTGAAATGAATTCTTGTGGAAAATATCCTTTCTTCTTCAAAATCATTTTCTTTTCAAAAAATGAAATGAACTTTTAAAATAAAAGTATTTTGTTGAAAATAGTCATAAATTTTTTGAGAGTAATATTCATGAAAATGAGGCATTATAAAACCGTAAAAATCAGTTCATGCCCTATAATTAAAAAATAACATTCTTCTCATACTTTTGTCAGAAAAGTCAAAAACTACCTCGTATGGTAAACAAAAAAAAGATTCCTTACATACCATGTAGTAAAAGTAAAAAATGGGTAAAAAGGCCATTAAACATACATAAAACCATTTTTAGAAAACATGGACATGAATGATAAATATAACCCCAATGAATACTTACGAATAAACAATCTCAGATAAAAATGAGATTGGAAAAGTTATCTCTTACCTTAGGTCCGATATGCTTCGTACATATCCGAACCTCATGTATAATGATTTAAATAATGTCATTTACTTACTACATAATCATATTCATTGTTATGATATCATATATGGTTCACTTATGACTTAATTTTACCCGTTCTTTTGTAAGTTCCATGTTAAAGCAGCGTTTTGGGTAAAATCGTTTTATTTATCGTACATGTTTGGACTTGTTGTTCTTAATATTATTACATATATCCTGATTTACATAATTCCAGAATATAAAACATGATTTATATGTAATATATATTCATCATATACATATATATATGATAGATCAATAAATGGAATGAAATACACCGTTCATGGAGACGGTAGGCCGTACATACGCATGAACGTTGTTTTCGTTTCCTTATTGAATTGAATGTAATTAAGTAGATGACATAAATATATATATGCATAAATAAAGTATCATTATTATATCATATATTTCATGATTACTTATTATATATACTTTATAATCATTCATGAATGTTTAACATGGAGAATGAATCTCATCGCGTCGTGGAGACGGTAGTCCGTACGTACGCACGGGTGATGATATCATTCCCATGATCGTGGAATTGTACTGAAGTGTATGTATAATATTTTAGAATCATATCAATTTAAAATAATCATATATAGTTATTTCTTTACACCATTATACCCATCCAAGTAAGGTAGTGGTCGAAAACAGATTACACCAGAGCGTGGAGACGGTATTCCGTACGTACGCACGCGCGATAATTTCGTTTTCTGTAGGATGTATAGATGGTGAAATAGGGTTGTTTAATACTTATAATAACATATCAGTATATTATTGATACTGATGTTATTACTTCATAATGAAACAACTAAAGGAGAAGAAGTATAAGAAGAAATAAAGTTGAATGAATCGGTAACAGACATTACCTCTTCTTTGAAACGCCTCTTCTTAACCTCCTCTTAGGGCACTAAAGATGGTGTTTTAAGAAGACCAGGACCTATAGAATGGTTCTAGGAAAGTGGAGAAGAGAAATTGTCAGGGTTTGGCCGAGCTTGAAGGCTCAAAGTGGTGTGAGGAAGAGAGGGAGTATGTGCCCTTTTATAAGGGAGGAGTGGGGAACCTTAGGAAAACATAAAATATTATTTTATTATAAAGTCATATTTGGTTTTTAGTAGCTCCAAATTGGTTTATTTCGAAGCTAAGATGGGGAGGGGTCGTAATCCTCTCATACAATAGAATTTATACTTGTTTAGGTTTCTATTTTAACCTTAACATTTAGATTTAACTTTAAGTTAAATAATTTTACTTTTACGGTGTCTTCTTGTTTTCTTACAATATAAGGTTAATAAACATACTATAACAAGACAAACGAACCCAAAGTTGTTTATTATTAATATATATAACCTATATAAGTAATTTGGCCGAATATTAGATTTTTATAAATAAAATAACAATTAATAATATAATATTTGTTTTAAAAACTATTTTATGTGAATTTTGACACTATTTTGTAATTGATTTTCGTGAAACTCATAACAGAATTATTAGTTCAAACAAAGTTAATTAAATCAATAATAACATGTCATATTAACCTATAAAATTAGTTTAATTCATAAAAATTCTCAAATTACATTTATTTGGGTATTTATAACATCAATTCTGTCAACATTTCATTAATGAGATAATTAATGCATCATCATTGTGTAATAAATAAATTAAATTATATAATTTCTAAAAATAATAAATAAAATACCATTATGTAGGAAAGATTTTTATATTTCTAATTAATATTTGTAGTCAAATTGATTTTATGTAAAACCTTATATTAAAAATGTTTCAGTTGTTAAACTTTGATTTTAACTATTTTAACTATTCTTTAAATAAAATAATATTAAATGTCCTAATCTAATCCAAGTGGGCCTAAATGGTCATATTTTATTCCTAAGGTTGTTTTTGGTCGAATCACACTTATCCAATAGAATTAGGACATGTTTTAGGGTAATAATAATATCATTTTTACCCTTAACTATCCTATTTACTTTTAACCGTGGTAAAAAAAAGTAAAAAGTTACTATTCACCAAAAATTATTTTCATCTCACTGAACCACATTTTAGTCCTTGATATTAACCGTGTATCTTAGATTTTCAAAATTCAATTCACAGAAGTGGTAAAATTTCATTTAAATGAAAAAGTATGTTTTTTTAACTACCACTAAGTGGTTTCACTATTCATTGAAAATTGAAGTTTTTCAGAAAAATACCAAAAAATTAGCCTAAGCATTATTTGATATTATGAATTCAAAATTGATGTCTATTTTTCCAAATTCAAAACATAGAATCAGCATTAATTAAATTTAAAGTTAATTTTTGTTATCAAAACAAATAGAGTGTTTTTAAGAAACAATAACTATCAAAAGATTGATACCTGTTTAGTCCAATTTCAAAGTGAAATAAATTCCAGTGACCAAAATTGGATTAAATGGTAAAATATATTCTAATTACACTTTAAAACCAATTAAAAAGATAACCTAGCCATAAAAATTATTGCGATGAAAAAATTTGTTTTTAATTAAAATGTAGCGTGTTTTTACTATTCATCAAAATATGAAAGTTATCAGAAAATATCAAAACATTATCCAATGTAAATTTTTATATCCTGATTCAAAAGAAGAAGTTTATTTTGTAAAATTGAACTTATAAACTTGTCAGAAATAATATTTAAAATCGGTGCACCATCAGAAGGCGGAAAAGGTACATCTTTTTAAAAATACTTATTTTACCCAAAAAAATTATTTTGTTCTCATACCATGTTTTGGAAAATGTGTAAGATTAATAATAATGTTATAAAATTCAAAATGTAGTTAATACTAATCATAATGGCTAGTTCATAATAATATTATAACAATATATCGTCATTTAGTGAAACCCGATATTGCGTACAACACACACAATTGAGGAAGGTCGTGATTGCATGTAATGCAAGCCAAGTCAGGGTTGCATGTAGTGCAAGACTACTTTGTTTTTGAGTATAAAAAATCCACCCATATTTCATTTATACATTGAATATATATATATATATACAATCGTAGAATAACTACTATCAAACAAACTTGAAATTGTGTGTAACATGATCCAAGATTAGTGTTGCGTATACTGCAAGCTAATACGGTGTTGTGTATAGCACGGGATAATCTTGGTGTAGCATACAACAGAAGATATGAAAGAAATTAAAAGAATATATATTATAAAATCTCGGGTTGTTACATTCTACCCCCATTAAAATGAATTTCCCCCTCAAAATTCGTCGGGGTTATAAATCATTTACTATTCATAGAAACCCACATCGTAAAAAGGAATAATAAAACATAATTGTAAAAACTAAAGTATGAAACGTAACGATTACCCAAAGTAACTCATCACTGGGTTTCCATATAGGAGCACATAGGTGAGAATATGGATATGGAAGAAAAATCTAACCACCAAGTTCTAATGGAGAGTGGTAGAGAACATGGCTATGAAAAATCCAATAATCACAAAGCCATAAATTTGTGATGTTCTAAAGTACCATCTGATTCATCAGATATGAGGGCACTAGGAGATCATTTTTGGTTTTCAAGATCATTTCCCTAAAGGTGAGGAATTAAAAGAAATACTTACATGATTTTGGTACAATCACAATGTTGTTCGTGAATTGAACAATTTCCACTTCATCTCTTAAAGAAATGAAGTTGAATTTGTTATTCGTGAAGTGTTAGCAGATCATGTGATAGAATGATGGGTTATTCCATCTGTTTCAAACAAAAGGTTAGAAAAAGTTATAAGTCCATCTTATGGTGAGATTAATCATATATGGTTCCAAAAATGGACTTATACTTTATTTATCTTACCGTTTAAAAATAAAACTAGTTTCCACTAACCAGGGACTTCCTGTAGGCTAGTGGTAGGCGATAAAGTCCTATAACACTTCAGTTGTGGGTTTGATTCCCACAGCCTTGTCCGACACAATGGGTTGTCGTCCGTCTGGCAGGTTGTCCTTTTTCTAAAACTAAACTACTATAACATTCTAGAAATAATATCGAAAAAAAGTTCTAGCCTTAAACAATACTAACATATGTCCAACATAATTCATTACAATATTTAGGATTATCTAAAATACTTCTGTCCATGCTCATATTATAAAGAAAAAAATTAATGGAAATTTCAACTGTAGTGCATGCGAATACCACCATTTATCCCCGATATATCATACGATATATCTTTTTGGTCAAATTATAAACATGTGAATAACGTAATGCTTTATTCTCTTAAAAAAAATGAATACACATTGAACCTTAGTGAAAACATGACTACTTTCAAAAGTTAACTCTTTCCACATACCAAAACCCCAAAATTCTATATACTCAAACCATGATATAACTATTTCCTTATATCAATCATGAGCTCATGAATACTATAAAATATTTCACTTTCTCCTTATCCCTTCATTATGCGCAAATCATATTATTTCTAAAAATATCTCAATCACTTTCCATGGTTACCTGTACCATAAAATTATTGAAAACCACAATAGACCAATACATAAATATTCCAATATTCTATGATACTATATACAACATTATTTTGGAATCCCATTACATAGACACTTAATCATTCCACCACATCGTTTTCATGTTCAACATCTCTAATAGTAATCGGATGTGACTTCCCTTTGTCCTTTGCCTTAAGTGGTTTCTCATGTCGATCATCATTAACCCTTGGATTAGGGAATTGATTAGAATAATGCCCCATTTCATTACACTGGAAGCATTGAAGTGTTGGTGGTGTATTCTCTGCAGTCTTTTATTTATCATTAGCAACCATTTTTCCATTACATCAATACTCAACTGCTCGATGACCTTCTTTTCAACACATAAAACATTTTCTAGTCCCTTTAAGACAATCTCCACCATGCTTTTTCCACACATTGAGCATAAGGAAACATTCATATTATTTTCGCCATTATTCTGAGATTTCTCCTTGAACTCCATCTTTTGTTTCTCGTCAAAACAATGAGATGGATATGTAACACCAAATTGCATTTCTACCTTGATAACACAACACACAATTTCTTCATAGCTGCTGAAGTCTTTTATAGCTAATGCCCTTCGAAGATTTGGTTTTAAGCCACTGAAGAATCGATCAAATTTACTTTCAGGTTGGATGATAAAGCCAAATGCATACCTTGAAAGCCTTATAAAATTCGCTTCGTATATACCAACAGATTCATCATCCTTTTTCTTTAGTTCAATAATCTTCTTCGCCATCTTTGTTCGAAGAATATGAGGGAAGTACTTATTGAAAAATAAGTTCTTGAACTCGTCCCATTCCATGGACTCAATTTCATCTCTTAGCCTCTTATTCTGGATAAGATTCCACCATTGATCAGCTTCACCTTCCAAACGATATACTGCTAAGATGACTTTATCATGTTCAGAACATTGAAGAACTGAAAATATATTTTTAGTGGTACTGATCCATTGTTCAGCAACAAGTGGATCAGAAGACCCACTGAAAGAAGGTGGGCATTGCCTCATGAAAGACTCAATAGAATATTGTTCCCTTCTCTGCTCATTTGGAAGTCCAGAATGATTCCTAGCTTGTGTAAGTATAGAAATAAGATTGTGCACTCCATCTCCCAGGACATTGGTTTGGTCATGAGGAAAATCATTGCATTGTCCATTACATTGATCAAGAGGGTTCCTTAGGGTTACAGTTATCGTCTAAAACCCAAAAATAATAGTGTGAGAGGAAAATACCATGCTAGGGAAAACAACATAATAAAGTGGGAGAAACTTCAATATCTAACATCTTAGATTTAATTCTATGATCGTTACTGTAATTCTAGGATTATAACCTATACATATACATAACCTTAGGGACATCCCTAGACATACCTTAGAAATATCTCTAGGGATCTCACTAAAGTTCTCGCACCCTAGTTTCCAAAGGTTGACTAAACCTTTCCTATGATACCAACTGTAGAGGCCCGAATCTTGACATATATAGATATTAAATTAATTTTGCGGAATACATAATACATAACAAAAACCAACACTCAAGGACCGTAATAGTTTAGTGTCTTTGGAAACTCGGAACACAATCTTCTAATCATGGTGAAAGATCTTCAACATCTCCCTTAAAGATATTCCCCTTTTTTTCTTACCTAAAACCTTTCTTTAAATTATGGGGAAAAGAAAATATAAAAAGGATGAGATCAAATTCTCAGTAAGGGTAAACATAGAGAACATAAAACAATCCATAAACATTTGAATGCAAAAGCTTGAACATAAAATCTAAACATCAAAATCATGAGCAAAGACATAAATCTCGGAAGTACGTAAGGCATATATTATAAAGGAACATCAATCATGATAAAATAGCATGGGAATAAAACATGTGATTGTTGAAACCATTAATCACATGATATGATTTCCATATTAGCCAAGGCATTGCTGCCAAGACCATCTTAGTGGACAAAGTCCCTTTCTGAATCGAGTTCACTCCTCATTCCAGTCCTGTAATACTAAACCAGATTAACTTACCATTCTAGCCATGTCTATCTCATGAGATATAAATCTTTACCCAATGCATTGGAGGGAGATATATGTCCCACCCATCTCATAATGAAATCATTCCTACTTTTACCACAAAATAAACTTAAAACATTCATCATAACCCAAAGAATAAAATGGGTTTCATAAACATCATTCCATCATCTCATAATCCATATAGAAAAAATGGACATTTCATCATAAGAAAAGTTAAACCATGTAAATCATAGACACATTAAGCATAAAACATACACATATGAAATAATGTCATCTTAGATGGAAAATGGTTTTGATAAAACATTTGAAATGAATTCTTGAGGAAAATATCCTTTCTTCTTCAAAATCATTTTCTTTTCACAAAATGCCATGCACTTTTAAAATAAAAGTATTTTGTTGAAAATAGTCATAAAATATTTTAGAGTAAGATTCATGAAAATGAGGCGTTATGAAACCGTAAAAATTAGTTCACGCTGTATTAGTTAAAAATAACATTCTTCTCGTACTTTTGTCAGAAAAGTCAAAATGTACCTCGTATGGTAAAAAAAAGATTCCTTACATACCATGTAGTAAAAGTAAAAAATTGGTAAAAAGGACATTAAACAGACATGAAACCATTTTTATAAAATAGGGACATAAATGATAAATATAACCCCAGTGAATACTTACGAATAAACAATCTCAGATAAAAACGAGATTGGAAAAGTTATCCCTTACCTTAGGTCCGATATGCTTCGTACGTATCCGAACCTCCTGTATAATGATTTAAAAGATGTCATTGAGTTATTACAGAATCATATTCATTGTTATGATATCATATATGGTTCACTTATGACTTTATATTACCCGTTCTTTTGTAAGTTCCATGTTAAAGTTGCGTTTTGGGTAAAATCGTTTTATTTATCGTACATGTTTGGACTTGTTGTTCTTGATATTATTACTTATATCCTGATTTACTTAAATCCAAAATGTAAAACATGATTTATATGTAATATATATCCATCATATACATATATATATGATATATCGGTAAATTGAATGAAATACACCGTTCATGGAGACGGTAGGCCGTACGTACGCATGAACGCTGTTTTTGTTTCCCTATTGAATTGAATGGAATTAAGTAGATGACATACATATATATATACATAAATAAAGTATCATTATTATGTCATATATTTCATTATTACTTATTATATATACTTTATAATCATTTATGAAAGTTTAACATAGAGAATGAATCTCATCGCGTCGTGGAGACGGTAGTCCGTACGTACGCACGAGTGATGATATCATTCCCATGATCGTGGAATTGTATTGAAGTGTATGTATAATATTTCATAATAAATATCAATTTACAATAATCCTATATAGTTATTTACTTACACCATTATACCCATCAAAGTAAGGTGGTGGTCGAAAACAGATTACACCACGGCGTGGAGACGGTATTCCGTACGTACGCACGTGCGATGATTTCGTTTTCCATAGGATAGATAGACAGTTAAATAGGGTTGTTTAATAATTATTATAACATATCAGTATATTAGTGATACTGGTGTTATTACTTCATAATGAAACTACTAAAGAAGAATAAGTAGAAGAAGAAATAAAGTTGAAAGAATCGGTAACAGACATTACCTCTTCTTTGAAGTGCCTCTTCTTAACCTCTTCTTAGGGCAATAAAGATGGCCTTTGAGGAAGACCAGGACCTCTAGAATGTTTCTAGGGAAGTGTAGAAGAGAAATTTTAAGTGTTTTGCCGAGAATGAAGTCACAAAGTGGTGTGAGGAAGAGAGGGAGGATGTGCCCTTTTATAAGGGAGGAGAGGGGCACCTTAGGAAAACTTAAAATATTATTTTATTATAAAGTCATATTCTGTTTTTAATAGCTCCAAATTGATTTATTTCAAAGCTAAGGTGGGTATGGGTCGCACCCCTCTCATAAAATAGAATTTATACAAGTTTAGGTTTCTATTTTAACCTTATCATTTAGTTTTAACTTTAAGTTAAATAATTTTACTTTTACCGTGTCTTCCTGTTTTATTACACTATAAGGTAAATAAACATACTATAACAATACAAACGAACCCCAAGTTGTTTATTAATAATATATATAGCCTTATCTAAGTCATTTGGATGACCCTTATATTTTTAGGAATAAAATTACAATTAATAATATAATATTTGTTTTAAAAACTATTTTATGTCAATTTTGACACTATTTGGTTATTGATTTTTGTGAAAATCATAACAGAATTATTAGTTCTAAAAAAGTTTATTAAATCAACACTAACATGTTATATTAACCTAGAAAATTAGTGTAATTCATAAAAAGTATCAAATTACATTTATTTGGGTATTTATAACATCCATTATGTAAACATTTCATTAATGATATAATTACTGCATCATCATTGTGTCATCAATAAATTAAATTATTTAATGTCTAAAAATTATAAATAATATACCATTATGTAGGAACTCGTTTTAACTTTTGAATGAATACTTATAGTAGAATTTATCTTATGTATAAACCTATATTAAAAAAATTTTAGTTTTCAAACTTTGATTTTAACTATTTTAACTATTCTTTAAATAAAATAATATTAAATGTCTTAATCAAATCCAAGTGGGTCTAAATGGTCATATTTTATTCGTAAGGTTGTTTTTGGTGGAATTAAACTTATCCAATAGAATTAGGACATGTGTTAGGGTAATAATATTATCACTTTTACCCTTAATTACCCTATTTACTTTTAACCGTGGTAAAAAAGTAAAAAGTTACTATTCACCGAAAATTCTTTTCATCTCATTGAACCACATTTTAGTCTTTGATATTAACCATGTCTCTCGGATTTTTGAAATTCAATTCACAGAAGTGGTAAAATTTCATTTAAATGAAAAAGTCAGTTTTTTTAACTACCACTATGTGGTTTCACTATTCATTGAAAATTGAAGTTTTTCAGAAAAATACCAAAAATTCAGCCTAACCATTATTTGATATTCCAAATTCAAAATTTATATCTATTTTTCCAAATTCAAAACATAGAAGTGGAATTAATTAATTTTAAAATTAATTCTCATTATCAAAACAAATAGTGTGTTTTTAAGAAACAATAACTATTAAAAGATTGATACTTGTTTATGTCCAATTTCAAAGTGAAATTAATTCCAATGACCAAAATTGGATTAAATGGTAAAAATATATTCTAATTAAACTTTAAAACAAATTAAAAATATAATCTTGACATATAAATTATTGCGATGAAAAAATGTGTTTTTAATTAAAATATAGCGTGTTTTTACTATTAATCAAAACATGAAAGTTATCAGAAAAATATCAAAACTTTATCCAATGTAAATTGTTATATCCTGATTCAAAATAAGAAGTTTATTTTGTAAAATCTAACATATAAACTTTTCAAAAATTATATTTAAAATGGGTGCGCCATCAAAAGGCGGGAAAAATACATTTTTTGAAAAATACTTATTTTACCCGAAATGTTTTCTTGTTCTCATACCATGTTTTAGAAAATGTGTAAGATAAATAATAATGTTATAAAATTCAAAATATAGTTAATAATATTCATAACGTCTAGTTCATAATAATATTATAACATTATATTGTCGTTTAGTGAAACCCGGTATTGCGTACAACACACGCAATCGAGGAAGGTTGTGATTGCATGTAATATAAGCCAAGTCAGGGTTGCGTGTAGTGAAAGACTCCTTTGTTGTTGTGTATAATAAAATCCAACCATATTTCATTTATACATTGAATATATATATATATACACTGATAGAATAACTACTATCAAACAAACATGAAATTGTGTGTAACACGATCCAAGATTAGTGTTGCGTATACTGTAAGCTAATACGGTGTTGTGTATAGCGCAAGATAATATTGGTGTAGCGTACAACAGAAGATATGAAAGAAATTAAAGGAATATATCTTATAAAATCTCGGGTTGTTACATATATTATATCATATTTAATAATCTGTGAAACCATACCCAAAAATCCTTTTCTATTTCTTAGAAAATACTTCTGGAGAGTTTTCATCAAATTAACCGTGTATCACATCATATGCAACACCTTATGAATATCTATCAAAACACCTTTTAGATAAAAATTAAAATACTTTTATAAAAACTCTCTATGATTCATAAAACTCAATACCTATTTAATAACCCATAACTGACCCCATGGGCCTTTATATATTTGAAAATAAATATGAATACATAAATTCATAAATGTAATCATGGAATGACCTATAACAAAGAATCATTGATAATCATGCTCTAAAGGGATATGGAGTGATATTCATCCACCACATGTATCTCTATACATATTTCCACTAGTTGTAACCTTTATAAGATTTAATTTTTAATATTTACCTTCCAAAAGACATTGAATATCCATAAGAAATAGACTATTTTAATTCAGTATAACTACAAATATATTCCCAATTTCCCCATTATAGATTGGCTAGGTAAATTAATACATTACATGGCATTCATCTAAACAGATGATCTCATCATATACCCCTCTCCAAAAAATATATTAACATTACATGCCTTATATTGGGATTTATGTAAATTCATTCAATCTATCTCAACCCGGAGATAATATTTCATTCTATTTATACAAGAAGACAAAACCCCATATTGGTCATGCCTTATCTAATTATATGTTCCCAAATATACCCAACCACCCCCTTATTAGCTAAGACAAATGTATTATAGAAAATTTGTATAAATATATGAATATTCTAATTCCATGTATCTTTCTAACCTTATGTATTAGGGAAATCAAATACGAAACTTAAATCTATAGTATACTAAAGACATATTGTATAACACTCCACGTACTATACTTCATTGGTAATATATCACACAAAAAACAATTTATGACTCTTGAAAATATTCTATTACTCTATTCAAAATCCTACCAACTCAAACATTAACATTTCATCATAAACTATAATGATATATAAGAAACATCAGTCAGGGATATCTAATAGCCATAGTTTGAAAATTTAAATAATATTTTATTTTATGTAACATATCCATACATTGTGAAAGAATTTAATTCTATGTTAAAATTTGTATAATATTATGTTTTCTCTATTTATAAAATAATGTAATAATACAAAATAAACTACACATAAGTGGTCGTATTTTCATATCCCATGCGATAGACAACTGGAGAGGCCTTTAGTTTTTCGTACATTATGGGTTTTGTTAAAATCATCGGGCCCCTATTTAATTCATGAGACATCCCGATGTTAATACAAGATAAAAAACCCATATTAAATGAATTTAGTTAGTAATATCTATTAAGAATGGTTTTTTTGAATTGTCATGAGGCATTGAAATCTTATTCATAATGTTTAACAATTTGAACATTGCATTAAATCTCCTTTAATTCAGAACATCCAACGTTATGATGATAATAACATATTTTTTCAACATAAAATCATTTCAAAGTTCATAATAATCATCAATATTGAGTCATTTTCCATCAAATTGTTTTCCTAGAGATCTTTTTTATATCATTGTATAACTCTTTATATTCCATTAATAACACATCATAAAATATTTTAGGATATAAAGTGTTATTCTCTAGGTATTTTGACGGGAAAATTATTATACATATAAATATTTCAACTTATATTTGACCAAAATAATACTTATAGTTGCCTTTTAGAAAATATATTCCTTCTATGATATCATTCTAATACACACTAAATATTATTTTTTAGGAAATAAAATTCATTTCCCCTTTGTGGGAACATTTAAAAAAATCAGTTATTGCATCTATATCATATAAGATATTACATGTCTTTGGAGAAATATTATAAAAGGAATATTTTGTTCTTTTATATATTCAACTAAATGGTGACGAGATAACATTTCTTATATTTTAGATAATATTTTACTATAATCTTTTATACTAGATAAAATATAATTGTTTCCTTTTCTTATTTTCAATAATGTTATAGAATTCGATGAATCATACTGCATGCATATCAAAACCCTCATCCCATATTGTCCATAACAACAATTTTCTAACAAATAATATATCTTACCATATAATATAAATAATATTAAAATATAAATAATTTATTTTTAAACCCTTATGAAATAAATATATTCTTACGTATTTAAATTCATGATTCCACAACACTGTACTTCATCAGTTGAATAGAAATTATATTATCCATTAATTATTTCGTTGATTTGTAATAAATAAATATTTGAAACATTTATAATTTATATATTTGGTATCATATATCCTTAAAAACAGAATAAATAATTTATATTACATCGATAACTAATATAGACATTACATGTAGTTTCCTAAACTCCACTAGGTACCCAAGACAATACATTAATATGAAATAAATATCATCTCTTCCAGAAATAAACTATTGTATTTGATGAAATTGAATTCCCATTTGAGGAAATATTATTGGACATTCCTGCTAACATTTATTTTTCCAATTTGAAATTTTACCATTATTAATTTCAATACAGTACTAGAAACTAAACCTCACATGCCATTTTTATCCTTCCAAAATACTTTTAGAAAATAGGGTAAACATTTATTGAACTCATTTATACTATTAAAAAAATTATGACATTGATTCCAGAATGAATTCTATAGCAATATAAAGTCTTAATGAAAACCTCCATTCTCCTTTGTTGAATAATCTTCAAAAGATAGTTACATATATAGGTAATGATATGGCATATAGAATGATCATTATCTCTTGAGAACTATTCTCAAATTTCTACCCTTGTATAAGAATTATTGTATTTTAATATTTTACATTATCCAATATTGATCTCAATTTCATGTTAGAAGATGATGACAAGATTATATCCATTATACATGATTTTATCATATGAGTATCATTTATTATGTTCATTTAATAAGGACTTATTTAATGTGCCACCACTAAAATAATTACCCCATTTAAATCCATCCTATCCATTAGGCAACCAAGATCCATATTTAACTTACTAATGGATGAAATTTAGTGTTCATATCACAACATATATATTTAGGTTTTCCATCATTCCAATCATATGATATATGAATCATGGATGGTTAATTGAAAACTATTTTCCTAATCAATCAAATGGAAAATTATAATAATATTATTCTCGTATCATATCTCATAGAGCTTCCCCGCTAAATTAAACCTAAATAAAATTCAAAAAATAAGGACCTATTCCTATTAGGGTCGTCATATAAATTATTTCCTCACAAAATATAATCTTGGGGCACCCAACATTAGAACGACCTACCCACTTGGATGATTGAGGTCTTAAAAAACATTTTCATTGGAAGATTTATGATACTCAGTATTTCTATTTAATGAGATTTAATCTCACAATCTTGTCTCATGAATTAACTTTATAGGTTTTTATTATTTCAGTTATTTAGTAAAGAATCCTATTGGTTCCACAAAATGAAAATGTTCAAACCATATTGATATATAAATCTTTTAGAAACACATAGTTTTTCTTACTAACCAAAATCAAAATCCAAATATATTCCCATATATCATTATGCGTCCTATATATAAGGTACATGGATCACTTTCATGTAATTGATTCAAATCATATGAGATAAAAAATCTATAAAATCGTAATCTTGGAGGGATATATATCGAACCCCAACATTTCTAGACATGGCACAAGCCTCCAAGCTAATGAGAAGTCTATCAATGTAAGGTTACTTTAATGAAGGGATATATCAATTCCATCACAATTCTAACACATATTATTTAAAAACTATAATTAAAAGTAAAATTAAATCTCATAAACTAATACAAGACAATGTCAAGGTAGATGAAAACTAAACCAATTATCATACCTAGCATTTATCTCTTTATATGGATGTATAAAAATTTATAAAAGTAGTTCAACTCATTAAGATAAAGCATACACCAATTCATAATATTAACAATTTATTCTTATGAAAAATACCTATAATAATACTAAATAAAAAAATAATTCATATATTTAAACACGAGATAAATACATTTTGTACAATTAATAAATCATAAAATTTAAAACATTATAAATTAGAGATGCTTTATATCAATTCTACAATTAAATAAATATTAACATTTTATATGTATTTCAAATATAAACTCCTTCATTTTATCTTTTTATATGTTATTATACATTAAATATATGTTATTAGGAATATGAACATCATATTTATGAACTATTCCTGTGTTTTATAAAAATTCCGAAAATAAAATATTTAATATTATTTAAAATTTAATCATATCAATTATTAAAACTCATTTTTATATGGATTAAATAATTTCTCAAATAAGGCCTTTTAATTAGAATAGTTCAAATTAAAAATTATGAAAAATTCATTACTCCTTTATATATAGCCTTAATTTTTAATTTATAAATTCATAATAAATTATGCTTAAAATTTATATATAATCATTTTATATCCAAATTAAAAGTCATTCTCTATAAATACATAATTTATTTAATATTAACATTTAACATTATAAAAATTTATTAATTTATTTTTTAATACACATTTAATTAATCAATTATATAAATTTAAAAAAATTTAATTTTAAATATATTTAATAGAATAAATAACTCAAATACCTATTTTCAGAATTATAACCAATTTAATAATGTTATAAATCCCTATATAATTTAAATTTAGGAAAATTTAAATTTCATTTTATATCATATTTGATGACATCCTTATATTGTATTCTGTTACTTTCATTATTGTTAATCACATTTTTTATAGACA
This sequence comes from Viscum album, assembly GCA_963277665.1. NCBI lineage: Eukaryota > Viridiplantae > Streptophyta > Magnoliopsida > Santalales > Viscaceae > Viscum > Viscum album. Next base: position 601,765,074 of record OY728130.1, on the reverse strand, counting down.
ATTATTTGGTTGTGATATAATTCGTTGATGCCTAGAACTTTTATCATAGGACATCACCTATATCGTAGTGAAAATATAATTCTTTTTTTAAACATTGTTATCTCGTCATTCAATATCCATTATGGTATGGTAAAATATGTTCAAAACCAACAGAATTAATCTTTATCACCAGCCATGATATCCCATATTGTAAGGTAGAACAATATCCCAAATTTTTTATTTCCCATACCATATATCTAGCAATAAAAAAATCTATTATTTTTAATGATATCAAAAATGATACACATTTATTACATAAGGAATCAGGAAGCATGGTGAAGCTATGATACCAAATAATGCAATTATAATGATCAAATGATGTATTTTCAATATAGTGGAAGAAATTATAAACCTAAAACCATAGATCGCCAAGATAGTAAAAACCAATACCACGTGCAAATAAAATTAAGAACATCGAGAACCTTTAATGGTAGATGAATGTCACCCTTTCCTTTTGTAAAATTATTAATAACGACAACTAGGAATTACTAATGTAAACCTCCCTCTTTTTTATATCCTCATACTAATCTAAATAAACTAATAAATATTTTCTGTCCCTCCCCATGAGTAGGGGTTTTTAGTACTTCAGGTGGAAAAGGAATGTGGAGGTATAAATATTTAAGGGAGAGGAAGAATCCTCCAATGGTTTTATTAAGGATCACACACAGCCATTATCATGGATATTGTATCTTATATAGGCCCTAAGAGACTCCAAATCATTATCAACACTTTACTCATATGCTACATAATGTATGAGTAATCCATAAACGATTCATGATTTTTACACTTTTTTTCCCATATGTTTTGTCGTATGAAACATGTTTATTAATGATATAATTATATTAATGGGTAGTTGTATTTTTTTTATTTTTATTCTACCCCTATTAATCATATGATATGAATAATTCATATCACAACCAATATTATTTTTCTATGTATTAGACTATGATATAGCTAAAATAAGTGTAGGTAGTTGTGAGATATCTTAATATATCACTATAAGATATCCCTGACCATGGAATACAATATAATTTTTTTACAATAATTTCATACACAAAAACATATTTATATAATCACATAGGATATAGTGTAAAGAACATTTATGAAATTATAGCTTTAGGGAATAATTTTATCAGTTATGATGTGAAATTCTTTTGACATTGTTTTGAATGATGGTTATATTATTTATTGGGATGTGGAAATCACTGATGATATGTGGGTATTATATGGACGTTTTATTTTATGTTATTTGGTATTCTAAATATTGGTATGGTTGTTTTTGTTATAGATGTACCACTATATAGTTTTTTTGTCATATCTGTATGTTCTTTATGGGTAATAATGGGTATTTATTATATTTTTAGCTATAAAATCATTAAAGGTATAAATAGTTATTTGTAGTGGTTAAAATTATATTTTTGTAGTAATGCTGATATACTAATGAATACAATGTGGTGGATGAGTTTTTCTAGATGAACTACACAAAAAATTCCATCTAAGGATAGTTTTTTTAGCTTTATGCCATTGAATGATCAATGATGGTTTACTAAAACTGTCACATATACATGTGTCTGTGATTGTTTCATGATGTTTTTAGAAAATAATTGGGAATCGTTTCATGATTCTTATTTACCAATAATTTTAATTTTTTTAGTGGTGGTTTGGGGTTTTAAATGTTATAAGGATTTTAAAAAATATATGTAGCAGACATTTTCAGTACAACTATTAAATATTTATTAACTATTGTTTCTTCAAAATTTTATCATAAACGTTTTGAAATAGATATTTAGTGGTAGTTTGTATTTTATTTTTAAAAAAAATATTGAAGAAATTATTTTTAATTGGATCGAGGGACCCATTCGACCTTTTCCCACAAAAAATTATAACAAAATCCTTGACAAAGTTAACCTAAGCCCTCCACCCGAATCAACATGACACATGTCCCATGCAGAAGGAATCATATATTGTGGTCTACTGGGATTCGAACCCACAATCTCTTCTTCATGTTGTAGCTACTTTACCACTTATATAAGAACATCATGTTTTTATTATATTGATATAGTAGTTATGATACATACTTATATACATACATACATACATATATATATTATTAAAATTGAATGTAAATAAAAATATATAAACTTATATTTATATTTACATATAAAGTTATTTAATATTTATAGAAAATATATATTTACTCACATATATATGTAAATATTTATATAAATAGAAATAAATATAAATAAATCGAGATAAATGTATATTAATACACACACACACACATAATTACATATAAATATATATAAATCCAAGTATATATAAATACAAACTAATACATATAAATATATATATATAAAGATAAGTACATATAAAATACAAAAATACATAAAAATAAATATAAATAAAAAGAATTAATTATATACTCACAGAATATATATATAAATATAAATATTCACTCATAAAATACTTTTTTTCCATAGGTAGACACACAAGAGATATTAAAAACCTAGAGGGTGACATTTTATAACATTAGTGGATTTAAATAAGATATAGGTGATTTTCTCATAAAATAATTCTTTAAACTAATATATTTTACACAAAATATAATAATTTTTTAATTAAAATTATTCAATAATAATTAGGATGAAAAAATATTGCCTAATTACTTATTTAAAAATATACATTAACCAGATTTACCCTTTACCGCGGTGATAAATTTTATCTCGATTACTATTCATATTGGTCAAAAATAAAAAGGCCATCATTAATATATATGAAAATACTTATTTAAAATATGGAATCCATTTTTCCAAATTCAATAACTATAATTGGTAAAAACTAATTTTAAAATAAGGGTGAAAAACACGATGAAAACCAATTTATAGAAAAGTATATTTTAAGCATAATACATAATTTATTCTTATCCCATATCTAGGAAAATAATAAATGGATGTTAAGAAATATTATTTAATATATTATATGTAAATTTTATTTAAATAATTCACCGATAGTGATTAATTTTTTTTATCAATCTAAAAATACATTACATGTATAAAAATGATTTTAAAAAAAATAACTGTTATGTATAATTTTATTAATATCAAATACAAAAATAAACTTATTTTATTCAATTTTATTAGATTATTTAAAATATAATATAACTAATTTAAATGTGAAGTAATTTTAAAAGAAAATGTAAATTCTAATATCTTGGAAACAAGAAATTAAATTTTTTGATAAAAAATTAATATTTTTCACTTTTCACTAGAAAATAAATATTTTTTTAAAACCATCTTAGAAATTCACTATAACGTAATTATGATATGATGATTTAAAAAATGGACTCAGTTTTTTAAAATAAGTTTTTTAAAATGTTTCAAAATTTTATTATAATGTTTCCTCATAAAAAGTAATAAAAATCATTGTAAAGGAAATCAATTTCTAAGAAAAATATAACTTTTCTAAAAAACTGAATGCTTATTTCCTAAGAATCAATCTATAAATTTTTATTTAAAAGTTTATTATTATATGTCTAATAATATAGTTGATACCATTAATACAACCAATTTAATTGAATTGGTATAATGATCAAATAATAAATAAATAAATAATATTTCATGAAATGTTTAAACTCAATGTTTTGTTTGTCCCAATATACCAAATAAATTATATTATTTAAAGAAAAAAATTTCATATATTATAAGGGTTTTACATCTACACCCCTAATAAATTTTTTCCTCACAATTTGAAAAGTTCCTCGATAATCAATGGTTTGATATTTAAAAATTCATTTGTTGAAAACCAACATTGTAAAAGGGGATGATAAAAGTTCCTATTAAAAAAAGGGAAAGGGAAGTATGAATGTCACAAAAAATAGGTTTCCAAATAATAGATATTCAATGGGAATTTAATACATGGACATGGACAAGAAAAATAATGTCCAATGACAAATATAGACGGAAAGAGAACACGATTAAGATAAAGTTTAGAACCACAAAATCATTAATTGGTAAGGTGTTAAAACCCATAAATTCATCTCTATTGAAGGATATAGGATTTTTTTTCATAAGATACTTTTTCCTAGAGTTGAGGAATTCATGTACAATCATGATTAAGAGAATTTGATAATATACTTTCTTAAGAAGAAATTTTTCATCCTTTAATCAAATTCCACCTCAATATAATTGATGATTATTTAAGAATAACTTTTAATTCTTGTAGAACTAAATTCAAGTTCGAATGAATTGAAAAAGTATATAAAGATATTCCTCCTATATTTAGGCATTTAAAAAATAAAAAATTGGTAGTACAAGGTAATTTTTAAAATAAATAAACCATTAAATGAAGAAATTAACCATTAATTTCCAGAATCATAAGTACCTCAATCACTTTAACATTAGAGATTAATTTAATCTCAATGTATAAATCATACCCTGTAGCTTACATCTTGAAAAAAAAATTAATTGAATTATTCTAAAATAATCAATCATGTTAAATATCATTTTAAACCTAAGGGTTATACATACATTAAACTAATGAAACATCTACCAAATATAATTTATTAGCGTGATAAATTAATTTATGATATTTTAATGAAGTGAAAATCACCAAAATATCATGAATTAGATTTAGATACTATTATGAAATGTAATCCTTAACTTTACCATAAATATATTATAAAATATCTCCTTTTCAAGGAATTAATGTTAAACCATCAAGATTAGATATATCCCACTATCTAGTTGTCCATAATTAACTTATCACCACAACCTATACCGACCCCAACAGGTTATTAAAATTCAATAGAGTATCAAAATACATCACATAAAACATTAAAAGGAGGTGTTGAGTAATTCTAACTTATTATCAACTGTAAATATATACACCCATGATGATTTCAATGACATTTAAGTTAAAATCACTTGAAAAATTATATTCTTTCTAATTTAACACAATCCTTATTACCTATATAAATTGACAACTATAGAATATTTTTCAGAAATCTAAAAAAATGATCTAAATCAGTTTGATCAAATCAGAAACCAAATTCAAGCTTGCAAATAATATCACAATCAATCATCTCTTTATCTTAAATTAAAATTATTAACTCACATCATAGACATATTAAGGGTTGTCATTACCTTAATCATGCATTCTCTAAAAATACCACCTTACACCTAAATCACTTTTCATGGATTTAATACCATTCCATATATTCTTCCAAATAATTAAATAAAAACTAATTTTAAGAAATACATATATTATCTATGATTTTTATTAACCATAATATCATTATTATAACACTTATATAGAATAATTCTTGAATCCAAATACATAAACAAATCAATCATCCCACATCCTTCCTAAACCATTAACTTGGATTCATTTTCATATTACCCAATATATATTTACTAAAATATGAAATATTAATCAATATTAAGATTCATCAACCTAAATTTAATAATTATTATTAATTTTAACAAAATAAATTAAGGTAATAAAACCCATACCTCTCAGACGTCATTCATTGTATCTTCATTATCACTGGTAAAACCATTACTCATAATGCCATATTAATTCATTTATCGATATTTACCCTTAGGTCATAAATTTTCAAAATGAACAAAACTAACCCATTTAAAAAATTATTCCATTGAGGATAGCTTAGGGAGGCGATTATTCTCATCATTATCATTATATGAAATTTTCGTTTTTCATCAAAAATTAATTTCATTGTGCCCTTCTTTGCCACACAGAAAACATATTCCGTTTTATCTCAGACATTCTCTTGAGTGATTATTCCTACATTATTTACATTTTGAAAACTTAATCATATTTCCTCCATATTGTTTTGAAATTTATGCTTTCCCTTATTTGTTTTTTTGAAAAAACACCAAATTTGTGGTTGTTAATCATATAATGAGATATATGATAAGGCATAATAAAAAAGCTGAACTTTACATCTATTATTTCACTTGGTTTATCATCTAGAAAATAATTCCATTGATATCGGCATTGAATATTAAACTGATTCCTTTAGGTTACATCCATTGAATAATACCAAAAACCATAGTGTGAGAAATAATAGTTATAAATAGAAACCACATAATCATTAAAAATCATTTAATGAATGTCAAAATCTTGACACCATATTTTATAATACCTTATGATTAACCTAGTTCATTCATGATCATTACTAAAACTTTAGGAATCTATTAAATATTTATAATCAACCCCAATGGGTTTAATAATGTTTTCTTATCATAGTGACAAATGTTTAAATAAAAATTTCTATGATACCTACTGTAGAGACCCAAACATTTGATACATCGATATTAAATCTAAATAGTTGAATATTCATTACGTAACATAACAATATATCCGAAAATCATATAGGTCTAGCATCTTTTGAAACATAAACTTATAAAAACGTGTTCATAAGACTCTCCCCTTAAGTGATTCATATATTTTTCCTTGATTAGACTTATAATTCCTAAAACCTTTCTTCAAAACATAGGGATATGAAGCAAAAAAAGGGTGATATCATATGCTTAGTAATCATAATAAAATGAAGATATAAATGATCACATTATCCTAACATGAGCATAATGGTATGATAACCTGATCGTAATAGTTAAATATATACCTTTCATATCATAGATCATAATCTTGAGTCACTACATAAAGTGTATCATTTAATAAGACATAAATCATAAGGGAATCAAAAAATGTCTGACATGGGGGTATAACATTGGAATAAGACATTGAATTTTCACATACAAATAATAATAGAAAATTATTTCCTTAGTTTTCAAGGATCACATCTAATACTGTCGTAGTGGATTGGGTTTAATCCAAATCTATCATAATTTTCAAGGTTAACTCCCAAGACTATCATAGTAGACATAGTCCATTATTGAAATGGGTTCACTTTCTATTCCAGTACTGCTTATGTCCTGAGATATATATCTTTACGTAATTCATTATAGGGCGATATTGTTCTTACTCATAACATGATGAAAACCATACAAATTTAGGACACAATATTATAAAAATTAATCATATTAGAACCCATGAAAAGAAATGGATTTTATAAACATTTTATCATAGAATAACCTTTGTAAATAGAATGGGTTCCATAAAAATAAATCCCTAATAAGAATAAAACATCTTAAAAATATTAAGGATGGTCCCCATGGATAATTTTACAAGCAAATAATACAAAACATAGAAGGTTGTTGTCATAAAAGAATCAAAAGATAATTAAAATTTATCAATGAAATTGAACATTATATTTTTAAATAACATATTTAAAATATAAAAATTCCCCAAAAAATATCCATTGGAAATTTTAGAGGAAGCTTTAAAAATGGAGTTCTCATGATGACAAGAAATGTTTTTCATGCTGTATATGTTAAAAAACATTCCTTCCATACTTTTTTTGATAAATCACAAAGTAACTCATTTAAAATATGGAAATAATATCCAATTCAACATATTTTATAAATAATAAGACATACGTAAAAATGAATTTAAAAAATCATATGAGATTACTATAAAAAAATTAAAAGAAAATTTTAATATATGGATATGGAAGAAAAAGGATTTTTTACCGAAGAGAGAAATCTAGTCGATTTTACTCTGTAACAAAATCGATATCATCATTACATAAGTTGAAGAAAATGAAATTAAAACATGAATATTCATTAAATAACCAAATGATAATAAAAGTCATTAGTATCATGATATTTTGGTCATAATATTTCAATATCATAACTTAATCAGAAACAATCTTGATAAACAATGAGATTGTAACTGGACACTCCTTAGCTGAGGTCTGAAATTATTCATATGTTTTCAAAATTATTATATAATAAATATAGGTTTATTATAAATATTATTACTGAACCATAATTATATATATTAAATGATATAAAATTTACTTTATACATTTTCACTCATTTATTAATAATTCATTATTAAAATCACTATTCTGATTGATATTTGTTTCATTTTTATGTAATTACTGGATTGGAAGTTTTGATCAATGTACTATGATTATAGATAAATAATATAATTTTTTAAATAATTATATTAATATCATATATATTTATTATATATATTCATTTATAAAAGTTAGTCATAGAAAAATGGGTTACATTGTTCATGGAGATTGTATGTAAGGTGTACACATGAAAAATATTTTCATTTTTCAATGGATTAAATGAAATTTAGGTAAATATTATTTCAAAATTTAAATGTCATTATTATTTGATATATATCATATATATTCAAAAGATATGTCCTCATTACCACCCAATTAAAATACAAATGAAAAGCAAGTCATATCATTTCGTGGATGAGTTACTCAACTTGTGTGCACAAGCAATGTTCTCCTTTATAGAAGGATTGGATAATAAGAAGGTAGAAATGATATTATCATTAAATATTTATAATTGTGTCATAAAAATGATATATAAATATTAAACCCATCATAATACCCATAAATAAAAAATGTTGATGAAAAATGAATTATATCGCATCCTGAAGACGACAAGTCATACATACGCATGAGCGATAATTTATCATCCTATTTGAAATAAAATAAAGAGTATAATGGTTTTTTAATATTCATAATACTATTTAAGTATATTATGTTTATTGATTTTATTAATTGATGCATAATATAACATATTTGTAGGAGGTAAAAGTAAAATGGAAAATAAAGTGATCAGTTAAGGCCACTATCTCTTCATTGAAATGTGTCCTCTAGATCTCTTTTAAAAATATATAGGGTTGGTATTATAGGAATAAAAACCTCTAGAATGTGTATTGGAAATTTGTAAATATAAATTTTCAGAGTATTGTCAAACTAGAAATCTCAATGTGGTGTAAGGAAGGGAAGAATGAGGTTTTTTTATAATTGTGGTGAGGGGTACCTTTGGAATTTCTCAATGGATTAAATTATAATATGTATATTATCATTTAAAATGTCTCCAAAATTATTGGGAATCAATAATAAGGTATTATATGGTTGAAATACCATCATAAAAAATAATTTATAAAATTTTGGATTTTATTTTAAACCATATCATTTTGGTTGTCCCTTAGTTACCTGATTTTATTTTCAACTATGGTAACAACCTTCCCAAAATTAAATGGTTTTAATTATTACTTATAAGGGTAAAATTGGTCTATAAATTGGGAAATTATGAAATTAAACACCATATAATATGAACTTTGTTTTATTTATATATTTTTTATATAATTTAATAAAAGATTATTTTGATAAAATATCATCATTTTAAATTTTGATAGTATTCATTTGATGTATCATTAACTAGATCAATAAAAAGGATAAATTTTAAAATAATTCTTTAAAACCTAGAAATATTTCTAATAGATCTATAAAATTCATGGGTCAAATTAACTCATTCAAATTATATCACTTTTAATATTTTTAGAATCATTTATTCTTATTTTATTAAAAGAAGAAATAAAGTATTAGTGATGCATAAGAAATTAAGATCAATATATAATTACTAAAAACTTAATATAAATTTATATAATTAGAATAACTATATTAATATAAAAAAAGACACCTATATTCATTTATAGCTTACTTTTTTCCCTATGTGGACACCTAAGAGATATTGAAATCAAATAGAGTGGCATTTTGTAACATTATCTGATTTAAATAATATATAGGTAATATTCATGGAAAGTAGTCCCTTAAACTAAAAAATTTACACCCTAAGGTAATAAAGGTAAAATTAGCATTATCCAATAACAATTATGACGTGAAATGTTTCCCTTGTTACTTATGTTTAATATAGATTAATCCAATTTACTATTTACCATGTTGATAAATTTTATCACAGTTACAATTCATAATGGTCTAAAATAAAAGGGGAATAATTTACAAATTTAAACATAATGATTACAAATATTGAATCCATTTTATTAAATTCAATACATATAATTAAAATAATTAATTTTTAAATAATCAAGAAAAATTTGACGAAATCCTCTTTTTTGAAAAATACATTTGTAAGCATAAAACATGGTTTCTTCTTATCACATACCAAGAAAAAAAATTAAATGATTATTACATAATTTAATTAATTATATAATATATAAATATAAATAAAATAATTCACAAATATTGATTAACATAATTTATTAAAATAAAAAATATTGACTACATAAAAACAGCTTTTCATAAATATTCCTTTTACATATAAATAATGTTTTTCATAAAAAAATTAAAACATAAATTGATTCAAATGAACTTAATTGGTTTATTTAAAATACAATAGAACTAGTTTTACTTGTAAACCATCTTAAGAAATTTTCATGAGAAATTTCAGTGTATAGATTCACCCAACAGTTTGTCTGTGGGTGTTTGATGTCTCTATATTCAATCATTTCAGGTTCACAATTTCTACATCTCATAGAAACCCATAATTAATCCAACATATATAACTAAGTAAAAACCTACTTTCCAAATGAAGGTATTTAATTTTGGATTCAGACGCAATTACACTTAGGAGCTCAAATTGTTTGATAAGAAGGGAGGTTAGGCTCATCACACCCTTTTGAGGGGAACTGTTGCCTACTCCCGGACTCTCCTATAGATTTATGATACATTTGAAAATATCATTCAAATCACAAATTGGGACTTGTTACCCTAACATATTGAACATGTTTGAATCCATCCATATGCAAAGGGAGTTCTATTAATGAGTCCATCTGTATGTGTCTTAGGATCTTTATTTGATTCCCATTATAGGGTAAATTTTAATATTTTGAAGCCATATAACCAGGTATAATAGAGTTAAATTTCATTCATGGAGGCGTTGATGAAATGTATTTATGACATCATGAGGAATTGATTACACCCCTTTTCGACATTGTGATACTAAGACAATTTTTCATGGTGCCACCACATAACTTGGGTTACATGTCTGGAAGCCATATTATGATTTGGCTGGTAGGCCCGAAAGACTTAGGAAGAAAAGGGTGGGATTCTCAGAGGGTTTCATGTGACTTTATTGACATTTCTAATGGACATTTCATGATCCAAGTGACTTGAGGATGCAGTTCCAAGTGAATTGGGAGATATATCCCCATATTTTCCAATGATAGATTTTTTTAGGTTTCATGTGACATAGCCGACATGTGGGACATCCTATAAATTACCCATATGACATTCCATAAGTTCTTCATGTGATATATAGAGTGACCATGTGAAGTTACTATAAATTTCATGTGATCCATAGGTTATTCCCAAATATTTATCTCATGGAATACCATTTTTATCACGTGATTGACCACTATAAGAAGTTCATTCCTCTTCTCCCGTGTGTAATCAATCTTTTTTTTTGTACTAGGTTGATTTATAGGCCTCACTACCCTAGTTATATGCTAGCTTTCATGGTGAGTATCTTGAGAAATTAATCTTGAGTTAGTAGAATAATTGTGATGTGATTTTCTTCACATGATCCTATAATGGGTAATTTATGGTGCCACATGATGATCAATTATTTTGAGAGTGTTCCTCCTTTGACATTTTTATTGGACACATGTCGATCAACGAGACTTCACATAATGATGTGGACATGCCAATGAGGTTCTATATGGTATGGATGAAATATCTATAGGTCTTCATGATATTAGGACACTTGGGAGAGCCTTTTTCATGACTGAATAATACATGTCTTGGGTCATTCATGAGACTAAAGAGGCTTTTCATGAGATCCTTCGAGAGATCAATCTGACATGTCTCTCAGCCTTTGAGATATCATGTTTGCTTATTAAGGGGCCTTAAGTCATTTATGATGATTTTTATGGAATATGACATCTTTGTTCTGAAGGATATTTTATCCTGGATTTATAAGAAGCTTCCATATTTCCACATTTTATTTCTTTCTTTATACTACAAGGATTTAGAACATCGCACAACCAAGTGTGTGTTGTCAAATAAAATTACTCTAATTTTATATGATGCATCATGTGACCAATAACGTTTCATACGGTGTCACACAAGAATTTTCAACAAAAATCCTTCGGATTTTCTATAGATCTAGATGAGAATCACATAATCTAATTAACGTGTCTAAAGCCCTTCGCAAGACGAATGGTACTTGTCGATAGGCTCTCGCGTGAAAAGGTGGACATGTGGCCAGCATTCCATAGTGTCTTAGAAATATTATGAGTTTATCACATGAATATAAATAACCTCATACATTTTATTTCTTTTACATATTTTCTTCTTTATTATATGAGGTTTTTAGTTGATTTTCAGGAGACTTCAAGTTGACAAGTTACATGGCGCAGAGGAGATCGCTTGGAAGCCCTCACTCAATCACAAATGATCCTTAGGATGCCATTACAAGAATATAGATGCTTGCAAAATGGTACCAATATTATATCCTATAGCTTATACAATATGAATGACCCATTATAATGACCTTCCTAAGGTGATGCGATCATGTGTCCGTTTTGAAGCTTCTGTGGTTTATGTAATCTGGCCACATCCCCTTCCTTTGTTTTCCAGACAAAATAATACCCTTGATTTAGAAATTTCTTCTCTTGAAAATTTAATAATTCTCATTTGGAAGGCAATAACAAAAAAATGTTACATTTTTACAGGATTGAAAACAAAATACAATTTGCAATATGCATTTAGAAATTTTCACTATTCATTAGAATGTCAACATTTTTAGAAAACTCCATGAAATTTTCCTTAACAGAATTTATATATAATGATTTTAAAATTTTCGTTAGTTTTATTAAATAATTTTTTTAATGTCTGAAAAATTAAATATAATATTTTCTCACAAAAATAATTAAATCAATTTGAAGGGAATTTATTTTTTAAGCATAATATAAATTCCCTAAAAATTGAATTGTGATTTCTTATGAATAAATAAGTAAATTTATATTGACCATGATAGTTATATATATATATATATATATCATAAATTTGTTAATAGTATTAATACCAACCAATTTAATTTTAAATTTATATTTGTCACCTAGTAATATCTTAATAATATATCACGGTTCGTTTAAGTACAATGTTTTTTGTAACACAAGCTATTGATTAAATAAAATTATTTAAATAGAAATATTTACAAAAATCATGGTGTGTTATATTTCAATATTTATTATAAAATTTATTAAACCTTAAAATACTCATGATTTTAATATTAACTTACAAAAAAATTGTTAATTATGATCAAATATTCATCCATGATAGACCATTATATCATTATTTAAGTAGGTGATTAGACTAAACCAAACATAAACATACCCGAATTAATGGGTGACCATGGTTATGAAAGTGGTTTATTTTAGAATCATATAATTTTAGAAAAATTATATCATTTAGATATTTTTTATGGAAGGGAACGATATTTTAATATGTTTTAGAAAATAATAATTAACTATACGGAAAACAAGACACATTACTTTGTGGAGGCGATAGTCTTCACGAATCATGGTATATGTTTTCATTTCCCAATGAATGAGAGTGAATGAAGTTGGATAATATATTTTATTTAAAAAATCACAATTATTTTATATATCTCGCATTTTTTATTCAATTCCATCATTATAACTATTGAATTGATGTGATGGTGAAAAAAAGACACCGATTTGTGTAGGAGGTAGCCTGCACAAATGAATGATCGATGTTCTTTTATTTTTTAAAGTGGATGGGAAGAAATAAATTGTTGTTATTAAACTAATATGATAACAATTTATTATAATAATGACACTTTTTTCATTATATTACTATGGTTAGGATAGGTTTGGAATGAAAAAATTGATAATAAGGTTAAAGATTACGTAATGCTAATATTGGGACCTTGAGATTCCTCTTGAAAGTCTACTTAGAAATGATCGGATTAGGATATATTATAGGGAAAATAAATTTATTCAAGAAATTTAGTTATATAAGCGAAAACATTTGTAGGTTTTCAATACAATTTATAAGGGTATGTAAATCTTTTAGAGGGTGGAAGTAATCCCTACTTATAAGTGTAGAAAAGTGAACATATGTGAACACCCATTATTTTTCAATAATGGATTGAAACCATTCAAGGGTAAATGGATAACAAAGTAAAAAATTAGTGATTTTGAGGTGATATATTATTTATAAAAATTCTAAAACTCATTTTATTTTTTTTCAAACATGTATGATGTTCTTTACATTTATCCTTTTTTTAATGTCATAACTAGTTTTCCACTAGTAATTTATGATTTACTAAAAATAAAAGATAAAACCTATTAAACAATTTGGGTATATTGAATCATGATTTATGACACCTATAATATTATTAAATTTCTAATTATCATAATATTTAATTTTAATATAAAAAATTATTATATGGAAAAACAATTTGGTAGATGAAAAAGTAATTTTTACCATTAACTAATCATTGTCTTATATGGAATTTCATACCAATTAAGAGGGTGGTAATATATTTGTATATATGTTTAAAAATAATATGAGATTCATTATATAAAATATATCAATTTAACTTATTATATATACTCTAAATAATTTCATAATATTTTTATAGAAGCCACATTATGGAAGTTGGAACCGACTTAATTACACTATTCAACGGGACATTAAAAAATCAAAAGACCACAAATCACACAAATCAGCATAAAATCCCACAAATCACATGATTCTCTTGAGAAACCACTACACCATCACATCAACACCATCATCTTTATCACATCACCTTCTTCATTATTATGTCACATGTCATTGGCATCATCAACATAGGAAACCACAACTAGTGTTTGTAGGCCATCACCAGAGCAATCAAAATGCACCCTTTAACAGTTCTCTTCATTGGCCTTCAACTAGTGGAGACCGTCTAAGGCTATCAACCCACCTTAAAAAATCATCACATTACCTTTGTCGTCCAACCATGGAAGAAAACATTCACACCATCATCGCTATGCCTTCATCTTAACCACACCAAAACCAAAAAACACTATAACCAAATACACAAATTCAAAAGAGAATACAAATTAAAGCTGCGCCTGGAGGACCAATAGATACTGAGCCACCCATCCCAAAGCCTCAATGTAACCACCACTGTAAATCTGACTAGGAGAGGTGTGGAAGAACGTGAGGCCAGAGTAGGGCTTTGAGTAGCAATGGACTCCGAACACCAGGATTTTCAAAGTAGAATAAATCATGTAGTAGAAAAACAATAAACAGACTGAGTCAGGTAGCTTTAGGAGACATGCCGATCGCCGATCCACATAACCCAAATCGTCTTTGTTACCACTGCTCCTACTCTGACCATGAGATGCTCAGAGAAACTTGAGGCCAGAAAAATAATTGAGTGGATGAGGGCTCCACAAGAAGCCACCATCAATGGGAAGACTGAAAGAGTTGAATAAGATGATCCACAATATAGATAATCAAATAAAAGAAGGATAAATGTAAAACAATAAGAACTACCATGAAGAAGGAGAACACAGATAAGAAAATCACCAAAAAGGAGGAAGTCTAAAGTGGATATCCATAGCCGCCAAAGAGGGCATCAAAAACCCTCGGAGGGGAGCTGAGAGAGGAGAGGGGATCCGGGTGATTGGGGCACCATTACTGACCTTATTATATATAAATTACACATTATTAATAACAAAAAAATTTCAAATAAAACATTGACCAT
This sequence comes from Viscum album, assembly GCA_963277665.1. NCBI lineage: Eukaryota > Viridiplantae > Streptophyta > Magnoliopsida > Santalales > Viscaceae > Viscum > Viscum album. The sequence goes on along the minus strand of OY728130.1, from coordinate 601,749,331 downwards.
TGTAATGGTCAATAAAAATAATCTTAGCAATCATAATTTTGTGACATTAAATAATAATATTCCAATAAAATAATATGAACCTATTGACCTGAAATATTAAATCCATTTTTTAGATTTAATTTTTATAATTTCTGAAAACTGATTTCTAATGTTAGTAAAAAATAGTTTATAATGTGAAATATTACTTATGTTTCTAAAACATTAAGCAAGAATTTTAAAAAATAAAAAAAATTATTATTAATGATTTATTTAATATATATGTTATTTAAAAATGTTTACAAAAATTTTATGTTACTCTTGAATTATGATAATTTTATAAAAGTGATAGTATTAGAAAAATCATTATTTTTCACTATTCACCAAAAAAATTACTTTTTTGAAAACTCAAAAAATTAATCCTAAGAATATATTGGAATTTACAATCATAAAATGGACTAATTTTAAAATTAAAATATAAATTTTATATGTTTTTATTTTAAATAAAAACAATATATATAAAGAAAATATTTTTATTAAAAAAAATAAAAAATTTAAACTTAATGTGAATTTATCAAATTTTCATATAAATTTTTAAATATATGAATGTTGACATATTAGATTAAAAATATAAATATGAGCTATTATAATAAATTTTTAATTATGATAAATTTATATAATTAAAGTAAAAAAATATTATTTTAAATGGTTCTTCAAAAAATCCATTTAAAATTATTAATCAATTAAAAAATAATAATATTTAGTATATTAAATTGATTATTATCTTTTATCTAATAATGATTATATTATTCTTGTTATTTTATAATTTTGTGGTTTTTTTTGTTGGGTGTTATGTTAGTTCTTTGTTTTGTATGACACAAGATATTGATGATAATATTAATTTATAGGGTATGAAATTTCAGGTTTTTCCAAACTACAAAATTAAATAAATTTTGTCTATTAAATTTAAATTATTACACACTAATGAAATTTGGTGGGGGTATTCTAAATGTATTCCATATTCCTAAAATAACGTCTAATATGACATTTACTTTACTCTCTTGTGGTATAAAATGTTTTTTATCTTTTCTTAAACAATATTAATCATTTTTATGATCATGTTACCAAGTATTTATATACCCTAATTTTATATTCTCTATAACGTAAAATTATTAAAACTATTTCAATATCAAACATATTAAAACTCTATGAAATAACTTATTCCCCTGAAAATTAACTCTTAATATCAAACAAAAGTTTATAAATTTCACAAACTGAATTTGGTCGCCATCAAAACTGGCAACCAACTCGGCCCATGGCAAGGCCTGAAGGGCATTCCAAATCCCCACGAACTGGCACAAGTTCCTGGGTACCACATAATAAAATTTGGTAACGATTTACCCAAGTTTCTAAACTTAAAACAACTAACGAATCCCATAAAACAAATCTGGATTTTTTTTAAACAAAACCATATTTTACAAAATTTCCAAATTGAATTACATTACATAAAAAAAATTTCAATTACTATAACAAATTAATAAACCCAAAATGGACAGCCCAAGAACCTCCACATGTCCATAGGCACCACCCTCAAGCAATCTCCACAACACCGCATCACTATGAACCGTTAAAACCCAAACCGTTGGCATAAAATCTTAACCAAACCTATGGAAAAAATATACAATTATACTTAACCACAAAGGTGTAAGTAGGGTTTGATCCAAATCCCAATAGGATACCTCCACTAAGAGATTCTATGTGATAACTATTCAAAGATAAAAATCTTTCATGTTTTCATAAACATGAAATTCTAGCTACAATTTCTAAAAGATAGAACTTTAAATAAAAACAATTTTTAGGTGGGATATTTTAAAGAATAAATAATTTCAAATAAAATACCAAAGAAACCGAATTTTCTATCCAAACAAACCAACTTCTGAATATAATCATAAATCATCTAATAAGTAAAGAAACATGAAATAACCACTCAGCACTATCTCATTGTGCGTCTCAGGGACCTCATATCTCAGTAAAAGTAACCACTACAATATCCATTCTCATGAACATGAGCCACTAGTAGGGATAATACCCAAAACCTAGTGATCCCTCATCATCATCATCATCATCATCATCATCATCGTTTAGTTAGTGCTTTCAGAATCAAACATGCTACATGAAACTAAGGACAAACCCCACAGGATCACTAGCATACTAGTACACGTCTATCGACCAAGATACCTAGGTTTCGCTCTTATTCTCAAAAAAGTTAAATAGACCATGAAATATAATTTTTACATGAAAATGCCACTTCCACATCAAACATTGACCAAAAATCCTATATACATGTTACATAAAACTCCTATCATAATAAAAATTCATTTTTCACATCAAACTCACAAAATACATCCCATAAAAGTGTTTTTCACCTTTCCTGCAACTTGAAAAAACATTTAATCAATTTATAAAACATTATAAAAATGTTTGACATCTTAAATCACCTCTTTACCTTCCAAAAATAGATCCTATGTTAATAAAATCACTAAATCAGTACATGTACATCACTTATTACTTTGTTTAACCCGCATTATCATTTTCAATTTTCATAAAACAACCCCAAGGGGTACTACCATGTTTTGTACACAAAACCCATTTCAAAACCCTCTTACAAGGCCAAAATCACACCAACACCACTCTAAAATAGAAATTTCATCCCTTGGAATTTTTATTAAACCAATCTCATGTTCTATAACATTACTTCAAATAATACCACAAAACATACCCATGAAAAGCACACATTTTCATAAAAGTCTTTCATAGAGTAAAATAAGGTTTACAGATAACACCAATTAAAACCCTTTTTGTGGACCACATGACACTAGAAAATTACAAAAAAAAATTGGAAAACCCTCTCAACAACTAATAAATACCTTTCATATTTTATAAAACTACACAAAGAGATATCACATGAGTCACAATTGAAAAATACACAATTTCAAACAAAAACGAAACTTTAATAGTAAATTATTTACCATTGTTACCAAAAATGGTTTTCTCACCAAAAAAATCAGATTAGGTACATGCCAAATTAATAATTCAAGAAAACTAACTCATCAATAATTGATTCCATATGGAATCACCTACCTTTTGGGTAGAAACCCTAAAATCTTAGTGTGAAACATCAACCACACCACCGCCGCACCAAAAGGAAGTGAAAAGAATCCTAAAACCCCAATAAATGAAAAAAATAACATCATATAAAACCCTGGGTATGAACCATAACTTATGGAAAATTTATAAATTCATGAAAGAGGGATGAAACCCTAAGGAGAAGTAAGGAAATGAAGATATAAACACTTACTTGATAAAAATATTGAATAAAATATCTCAAATACACCAGTATATGAATTTCCAAAGAGCCAAAAATTAAAGTGAGGTTAGAATAAGGCTAAGGAGGTCATTTTGGAACATTAATGGGTGAAAAGTGTATCAATTGAATGAGTTATGAAAGAAATAATTTACCTCTTCAAAATATGGGCAATTTGAGAAATTTATATATGTTTCCCCGAAATTCAAAATGAATATGAGCTCCAAAGAGGGGGAGAAGAGAATGGGGGCATGCCATAAGAAAGGGGGCTTGGGTGAGAATATGAATAAACAAAAAAACATAAAAATTTAATGAGATAATAAAAGAATTAGGAAAATAAATTAAAGTAAAGAATGGGATTTCAGGATGGCCCAATACCTTAATAAAAAAAGCAAACCAATCATGTTTATGAATTTCTATGAGGTCCAAATGGATTGGGTGGTTTAATATACCAGGGGATAGCAATTGAGAAGTATAATTGTTGTAAAATTTTGAAAAATAAAAGAGTTATAAAAGAAACAAAATTTGTTTTTAAATCTAGAAATGGGCTCACGGTTTGGCCCAAATCATGAAAACTCACCCTTTCCTCCAAAAATGTATGGGGAACCCCCACAATAAAGAAATAATGGAAAATAAATGAAGAATACCTTTAAAATAATTCATTTATGTGAAAATTATACCTACCATAAATATTTACCCTCTCAAAATCCACAAGAAGTCTAAAAGTAAAAACCAAAACCAACTGATAAACCTAGATGTACTCCTTTTCCAAGTTTCATCTGCCCGGAAAAGGAAACTGTATCTCTAATTGATCAATCAAGGGGGGAGTACTCTCACAATCTAAAACATTAAACACATTATTAAATCAATGAATCATATTCAGACTTGATCCCAAAAATAAACCTATTAAAAACTTATCAGAACAAGACTCAAGAAATTTAACTGAATGAGCAACAACATCAAATATGTTTACCACTACCTCACATTAATTAAACCATTGGGAACTCTCAAATACCAATGTTTAATGAAGGAATATATTGATAATTAGATGTATGTAAATGATTCTACCAATAACCAAGCCAAGACCATGGACAAATCCGAGTTACTTGTACTGGATACACAAATGGCCTCCTCACCATGAGAGACAACCATAATTTTTCATGCAACAGAATCAGGACAGCAACAGGGGAAGGCCCGAACGAACTCCTCTATAAAAGGGGTAGAATTTCATTAGAAATTTCTAAAAGAACATAAATGAGACTCATTGTGGGTCTCCGAGCTATAATAACCAACAATCTTAACTGACCAGTACGAGCTAATATTGAAAGGCCTCATAAATTGAAGAGTTTGGATGACATCACGATTTATCCACACAGTTTGGGAAACCGTGCACTAACCATGGGGATCATTCTTTCTTCATTGATTCCATGCACACAGTCACTACTAATTCTAAAAAAACAATGTTCTCAAACTATCTAGCCAAATTTTTCAACCATAGTCCAAAACTAAATGGAAACCAATGGGGAAAATAATGACATTATGTGATAACATGGGCACAAGGCCCTCCACCTCTTTCCACCAAACAGTAATGAAAGAAGCAAGATTACGACACTAGAGGTTTAAAATATTCCCAATAATTCATACTAAGGATAGGAATCTTTACTTGGTTTTAAACAACCCTAGGATTTCCCTTGACTACTAGCCTGGTTCACTCTGAGACCTATGGCTAGAGCTCAAATGATTGAAGAATCTTTGGCCTCACAGTTTGGATTTGGAAACCCCTTGAATAAAACTTCTTCTCTTGGTTCCATTAAAAAATACACCTCAATCCCCAATAAGTTTACCAAGATATAATGCACTCCAAACTTATTTTTCCCTAACTCGAAATTTCACTAAAACAAGGGCTTAGAAGATGCACATACATCACACCTTGTTTCTTTGGGTGAGAAACAACAGAAGGAAAGGACACATAAAAACATGTTACTCTAAAAAAGAGGATTATTATGTTTTTCCAAGGGATAAATACTACCAACATAATAGTGACTATGATAGTATTGCATGATCCTCAACTTTACAGTCAAACAAGCACATGTAATCACAAGGCGTCACCGAACATGCCCATTTCAACGGATATAAACATTACATGGATAGAGACCTTATGAAATGATCCCAATTTTTTTTTCAGAAAGTGTCTATATAACGACCAATACTTTACATACATTATTATTAATTCAAAATATAAGCACACTTATTACAACATATAACAAAACCATGAAAGGACCGTAAAGGTATAGTGTCTTTAGAAACTAGGAAACATAAAAACTGGTTCATAAATCATCTACATTGTCTCCCATTTATTTTATCATATCTAGAGTCCCTTTTGGAATATCTTCCATAATACCCTTATTCTTGACCTGGGGAAAAGAAAACATACAAAAGTGTGAGTGAAAATGCTCAGTAAGGGTAAACAATAGAAATATCAATCATATCATATTCATAAGAACATAACATTTTGAAAATCTTAACCTGCAAAAGAGATCATAATATCATAACATGGGATAAATCATGGTAGAGATATGTAATCCCAATAATCATAGCATAAAGAATGAAACTTTGTGTCATACACACATAATCATAGAGAATCATTTCTTAGTAGTCAAGACTCATTGTCAAGACTATCTTAGCGGACAAAGTCCATTTCTGAACCGAGTTCACTCCTCGTTTCAGTCCTGTATAACTGAACCGGATTAACCTATCGTTCCATCCATGTCTATCTCATGAGATATAAATCTTTTCCCAATGCATTGTAGGGAGATATAGGTTCCACCCATTTCATAATGATACCATTATTATGTGTGCCACAATATCATAAATCATACATCATAGCATAACCCGTGTAATAAAAATAGGATTCTTAAACACCATGACATCATAACATAATCCATAAAAGGACATCATAAAAATAATTACATAATAACATAATCAAGTCAATGTAAAAATAGGGATAGAAATAGAACCCTATATTTTTCTTATATGGAAAATAATTTTGGTAAAACACTTGAACTCCATTCTTGAGGAAAATATCCTTTCTACTTCAAAATTTTTTTTTCCTTTCTTAAAATGGCATACAATTTTATACTAAAAGAAGTTTATTAAAAATAAACTTGAAAACATGTAAAGTAATCTTCATGGAAATAATGTTCTAATAATCCATTCATGTTGTATAAGTTAAAGAAAAACATTTTTCCCATACTTTGGACAGAAAAGTCAAAAAAGTACCTCGTACTAAAAACGACAAAAGATTCCTTTCATATCTTTTACTAAAAACTCACCAATGGGTAAAATTGGATTTAAAAAATTGTAGCAGGATATAAATAATATTAAATATTGAGGAAACAATGATGTGGATGATAAACACACCCTATTAAATACCAAAGTATAAACAATCTCGGATAAAAATGAGATTGTGAGATTTTCCCTTACCTTAGGTCCGATTTTCTTCGTATGTATCTGAACCTCCTGTATAATGATTTAAATAATTTTATTGACTTATTACATAATCTTATTCATTGTTATGATATCATATATGGTAATATTTTTATTTTCTTATTAGTAATATTTCATTCCAACTTGTTATTCGTGTGTTCATTGCTTTATGATCTTATGCATGTTTTGTCGAATAAATTCTTATTATTATTTTTAGGTTATAGATACCACATTTCCATAATGGTATTAGTGTAATATATATCATATTGATTTATTCAATTAATATATATAATAATTATGCAATGAAGATCACGTAGAATGAGTCACAACACATCGTGGAGACGGTAGGCTGTACGCACGCACGAGCGATGATATCATTCCCATGATCGTGGAATTTTATTGAAGTGCATGTATACTATTTCAAAATCAATATAAAATTACAATAATCATATATTGTTTTTCTTTACACCATTGTACCCATACATGTATGGTGGTGGTGGAAAATAGATTACACCACGGTGTGGGGACGATATTCCGTACGTACGCACGCACGGTGATTTCATTTTCCGTAGGATGGATAGAAGGAGAAATAGGGTTGTTTCATACTTATAATAACATATCCATATATGAGTGATAGTGATGTTATTACTTCATAATGAAACAACTAAATAAGAATAAGTAGAAGAACAAATAAAGTTGAAAGAATCAGTAACAGATATTACCTCTTCTTTGAAGTTCCTCTTCTTAACCTTCTCTTAGGGCACTAAAATTGGGCTTTGAAGAAGACCAGGACCTATAGTAGGTTTCTATGGAAGTTGAGAAGTGAAATGGGCAGGGGTTGGCCGAGCTTGAAGGCTCAAAATTGTGTAAAGAGGAGAGGGAGGAGGTGCCCTTTTATAAGAGGGGTTAGGGGCACCTTAGGGAAAACATAAAATATTATTTTATAATAAAGTCATATTCGGTTTATAGTATCTCTAAATTGATTTATTTCGAATTTAAAGTGGGTATGGGTAGAAATAATCTCAACCAATAGAATTTATAGAAGTTTATGTTACTATTTTAACCTTATCATTTAGATTTAACTTTAAGTTAAATAATTTTACTTTTACCATGTCTTCTTGTTTTCTTACACTATATGGTTAATAAACTTAATATAACAAGACAAACAAACCCCAAGTGGTTCATTATTAATATATATATCCTTATTTATGTAATTTGGCCAAACATTAGATTTTTATGAAGAAAATAACAATAAATAATATAATATTTGTTTTAAAAACTATTTTTTTGTCAATTTTGACACTATTTGGTAATTGATTTTTTTGTGAAAATCATACCAGCATTATTAGTTCTCACAAAGTTAATTAAATCAATACTAATATTTCATATTAACCAATAAAATTAGTGAAATTATAAAAAGGTCTCAAATTACATTTATTTGGGTATTTATAATATCAATTATGTCAATATTTCCTTAATAAGGTAATTACTACATCATCATTGTGTCATAAATAAATAAGATTATTTAAAGTCTAAAAATTATAGATAAAATTACATTATGTAGTAAATATTTTTAGCTTTCTAATTAATTTTTATAGTCGAATTTATCTTATTTATATCCCTATATTAAATATGTTTTAGTTATTAAACATTGATTTTAACTATTTTAACTCTTCTTTAAATAAAATAATATTAAATGTCCTAATCTAATCCAAGTGGACCTAAATGGTCATATTTTATTCCAAAGGTTGTTTTTGGTCGAATTAAACTTATCCAATAAAATTAGGACATGTGTTAGGGTAATAATAATATTATTTTTACCCTTAATTACCCTATTTACTTTTAACAGTGGTAAATAAAAGTAAAAAGTTACTATTCACCAAAAATTATTTTTATCTTATTGAACAACATATTATTTACAGATATCAACCATGTCTCTTGGATTTTTGATATTCCACTCACAGAAGTGGTAAAATTAAGTTTTATGTAAATTTTCAAGTTCTCTTAGGAGGTAGGTAAAAGACGGTGAAAGGTTCATTAAAATTTTTATATATCTAAGATTATAATAAAATCCACTCCAATGAATTACATTGAACATATATAGATATTATGTATCACTTTTGACCTAGAATAATTTTAAATAAAATGCTTAATTATTTAAATAAAAAGTCGGTTTTTAAGTAGTAACCCGGGGTTTTCACTATTCATCAAAAATTGAAGGTTTTCAGAAAAATACCAAAAACTCACCCTAGGATAATTACAATATTTTTAATCCAGAAATTAATTCCATTTTGAATGATATAATTTATAAAATTTCAAAAAGTGGGTATTACTATTCATAACGGCTAGTTTTAATAATATTTTAATAGCATATCATTGTTTAGTGAAACTCGGTATTGCGTACAACGCAGGCTATCGAGGAAGGTCGCGATTACGTGTAAAGCAAGCCAAGATAGTTTTGTGTGTAGTGAAAGGTTCCTTTGATGATGTATATAACATAAAAACAAAATATTTCTCATAAAAATCTCGGGTGTTACATTCTAACCCCATTAAAATAAATTTCTCCCTCGAAATTCGTCACTTTGTAACAAACAGATGAGGATAAATCTCCCTCATCATAACCTCAAGATCCCATGTAGCTTCTTCTAATTGGTGGTTCCTCCATAAAACATTCACCAAGTGAGTGGTCATGTTCTGTAGGACATTTTCGCTACAATCTAGAATCTCTATCGGTTGTTCTTCATAAGAAAGATCTTGCTCCAGCAGTACAACTTCTGAGCTGAGTACATGTGAAGGATCGGGTATGTACTTTCTCTGGAGAGATACATGGAACACATCATGAATTTGAGAGAGATTCGGTGGAAGCGCTAATCGGTAAGCTACCTTCCCAACATGATCCAGTATTTCAAAGGGACCAATATACTTAGGGCTTAGCTTTCCCTTCTTTCCAAATCTCATTACTCCTTTCCAAGGATTTATTTGTAAGAACACTTTATCACCCACTTAAAACTCTAGGTCTTTTCTTTGGTAATCAACATAACTTTTTTTTCAACTATGAGCTGCTCTGATGTGTTGTTGGATATATCGTACCTTTTCTACCATCTCATCAGCAAGATCAGGTCCTAATAGCTTTCTTTCCCCAACTTCATCCTAGCAAGTTGGAGTTCGACATTTCTTTCCATAGAGAGCTTCATAAGGATCCATCTGAATACTGGAGTGAAAGATATTATTATAAAACAATTCCACCAAAGGTAGGTGTTTATCCCAACCACCTTTGAAATCCATAGAGCAAGCTCTTAACATATCTTCTAGAGTTTGAATTGTTTTCTCAGACATACCGTCTGTCTGAGGATGATAAGCAGTGCTGAAACTCAACTCTATATCCAGAGTATGCTGAAGACTTCACCAAAACTTTGAGTTAAACCTCAGATCCCGATCAGATATAATGGAAAGTGGTACTCCATGAAATCTTACCACTTCCTTTATATATATCTTGGAAAGCTGATCAAGAGAGAAATCCTCTCTAATAGCAATGAAGTGTGCCAACTTTGTAAGACGATCAAATATAACCCAGATAGCATTATTGCCTTTGGATGTTTTAGGAAGTTCAGTGACAAATTCCATCGTGATGTTTTCTAATTTCCATTCAGCTATGGGTAATGGTTGTAACATCCCCCTAGACTTCTATCTCTCAGCATTAACTTGCTGAAAAACCAAGAATCGAGAGACATATTCAAAAACATCTCTTTTCATGCCATCCAACCAGAAGTACTCTTTCAGGTCCCTATACATCTTCCTGCTTCTAGGATGAATAGAAAATGAATAACTATGAGCCTCATCTAGTAGCTCCTTTAATTCTGGTTTTGGAGGAACACAAACCCGATTCCTGAACCTTATTATCCCATCACAATCAAGGTTGAATTCAAGAACATTTCTCACCTTCTTTTGAAACTCTACATCTTCTTTCTGTGCCTCTTTAATCTTCACATGTATAGATGGTTGAACATTATTTTGAGAAAGAAAATATTTATCCCCTTCCATTATATTTCCAAGATCCATCCTTTGTAAATCCATAAATATTGGATCTTTTGTGATCCCCATCATGGATAAGCTGGTATGGTCTTGTCGACTTAATGCGTCTGCCAACTTTTTTGCTTTCCCAGGGTGGTAATGAATTGAGCAGTCGTACTCCATAATCAGCTGCAACCATATTCTTTGACACATATTCAGATCCTTTTGAGTGAACATATACTTTAAACATTTATGATCAGTATAAATATCACACCTTTCACCATAATGATAATGCCTCCAAATCTTTCATGAAAATATTACCACATCTAACTCCAAATCATGAGTTTGGTAATTTTTCTCATGGATTTTAAACTATCGTGAGGCATAAGCTATCACCATATCGTTTTTCATGAGAACACACCCCAATCCCTTCTTGGATGCATCACTATAGACCAAAAACCTTTCTCTACTACAAGGCAGTGTGAGAAGAGGTGCACTAGATAACCTTCTTTTTAACTCCTTCAAATTCTCTTCACACTCCTCTATCCACATGAACATAACTGTTTTTCGAGTCAACCTGGTGAGTGGATTAAATAATCATGAAAAATCTTTCACAAAACATCGATAGTGCCCATCTAAACCAAGAAAACTGCGGATCTCAGTTACTATTGTTGGTCTCGACCATCTTTCAATAACCTCTGTTTTTGTTCGATCCATAGATATCTCCTCTTTCAAAATTATGTGTCCCAAAAATGCAACTTGTTGAAGCCAAATTTCACATTTGGTAAATTTGGCATAAAGATTTTCCTTTCTCTGGGTCTTCAATACAGTTCTCAAGTGATCTTGATGTTCTTCCTTGCTCTTTGAATAGACACAAATATCGTCTATAAATATTGTATGGGTTGATGTCCTAAGAACCAATTGTTTTGTACATTGATTACATGAATGTTCATATATTATATATTGTTCATTGTTCTGCATGACTATAATTTAATATTGTCCTGGAATATTTGTTGCATTGATAAGGTTATGGAAGATCCCCTCTATGATGAAAACCTTGAAATGCTATAACAATATTATTAAATAAATTTCTATGGTTGGATGACATACTATGATAAGACACATAGTATACAGACTGTCATGTGCGAGCACTCATAAGAAGACGAGACTCTCTCTCATGGAGTTCTCACTTGATAATCTCCAAGAAGGGAGATTATGAGAACAGACCCATCAGTAGAAATTACGCATGTCTTGGTGTCATCAGACATTGCTCTCTACGAGTATGTGTAATGGTCCTTAGACTGGAAGATTATCATTAACTAATGTCATGACTCACACACTTAGATTTACTGACAAAAACCATCACGTAGACAGTTGGCGGGAAGTAGGGTATGTTGGCTGCGTCACGAGTGACATGTTGCTAATGGATAAGTCGAAGAAGGATTTGTCCCTTCCATTTATGGAAGTTGATATCTCGGCCCTTTGATTGAAATATAACTGTCGTATTAAATTCCATGTCCATTGTGTAAACAACAAGTTTATTTCAGGAAGTCAAAGAACGACAGATCAAGCATGTATGTTTATGACACTGTCATGAAACCTTCTTGATGAGATATCGAGACAAAGGGATTAAATTACACAGTAAGCGTTCATATGAGGTGATACGTCAATGTAGCGTCAACTTCTTTCTCTTGGGTACCTTGACCCGTTGCAAGATAGTAATCTTGTACTTTAGGCAAGCCCGCCTAATGTCAACGAGAAAGAGGCCTAGAGGGTCATACACTAAGTGTATTCAAGTATCTCTAGTATAATAAAGATTATTCTTGTACATGGTGCAATTATTATTCACAGAAGCCTAGATCGTATTAGGTATGGAGGAGGAAGGAAATGAAAACAAGATATACACGCCGTGTATTAGAGATTACACACCGTGTAGTTTTCATGGAAAACAAGTACATGCCGTGTATTAATAATTACACGCCGTGTAGTTTTATTTATGGAAAGGAAATGAAGAAATGAAAACAATTTATACATGCCGTGTACATTTAATGTACACGCCATGTAGTTTTCAATGAAAAAAAGTACACGTCGTGTATTTATTAATACACGCCGTGTAGTCTTTCCAGTCGGGATTTTGCGGATATAATATTGTTTTAAATGATATTTATTATAATTAGAGTGGGAACATGTCAAGGAATTAATTATTCAACATCGGGGTTTTAAATAAGAGTCAATGAAATAAATAAAACGTGTAATGCATTTATTTATTTTCATAACTCTACAACCTCAAACCTGATTATACATATCCTCACAACCCCAACTATTTTCCAACACACAAGAGAATCATTGTGCACAACAGCTCTAGAGAATTCTATCAAGCCCGAAAGAACCTCTTCCTCCAAGAACGCTCTCAAGACCGAGAGAGATCCTATTCCATCGGATCAAGATGATCTAAGAAGGAAAACGCAAGAAAATGATTCTCCACGCTAGCACCCAATGACTCCTTTGGCAACGTCCCAAGATATGAGGTACACGTTTGGATCACCACTAGAGGAAGTCCACACTTGGCTTCTGCGACGCAACAACAAATCACATCGGAACGTGATCAAGAAAATCAACAAAGAAAGAACACTTAAAAGGTATTTATTTTCAATTGATTAAATTAATTATAATAAACCTCCCTCTGATACCATTTGATGGTTCCAGGCACCGCGGAAGCTTGTGGGTGGATGTGCCCACTTGGCGTTTTTTCATTAACAATGTTCAATCCGGGATCAATATGACGATAAACGCCAGTCTCCACGGATTGAATCACAATAATGGAAAAAGAAAAGGAAAGTCTTGAAACCACTCGGAACCATAAAATGGTATCAAAGGGAGGCTAAAATGTTGATTATAGTTATTTAATTTTCGTTTATAATTTACGCATTTATTTTTGATTAAATTCGAAATAAATCATTCTATAAATCTGAATAAATGTGATCTGTTCTTCCTCCATAGTTTCTCGATTCACATCACAGAAACAACCTTTTAATTTTAATTTTGATTAAAATAAAAATGAGGAACTCATCTGGAGGAGCCGCTCTTTCTGTCTGTACAACACGGGATTACATGACGTTTAATTAAAACTACACGTCGTGTACTTATGTTCAACGAACTGACACTGGTCCGCCAAAACACACCTTGTAAATAGAATATGCCTAAGTATTAATCATTCCGTGTTGACCAAAATTGAATGGCGCGTTGAACCAGAATACATGACGTGTATGTTGGAGCAACACGCAGTGTAGTCCGTTCCGGCCCAGGTGAAACTATGTACAATGATAAGTCGTGTACCGCGTACATGGGATCGCCAGGATGGTTAACGCGTAACATGGAAGTAAATGCTGTGTACTTCAAAGAAATCCAAAGTATAGAGAACACGCCATAGCCCCTGGTGTGCAATTTGGATAAAAGGTGAAAAGAAATACATGCCGTGTAAATATAAACTACACGCCATGTACTTTCTAGAAAATTCACCAGGTTTCCTCCAAAAGTACAAAGACCTGTACAAGGGATATGGATGAGAAGATTCTCAAGGAAATTCAGAAAGGAATTTAAGATAAAGAATTGCTTAATTATAAGATCATAATTAATTGAATTCAAGCGCAAATTATCTTAAATAATAGAACGATTAAAATAATTTTAATTCTAAATATGTGTAAATGTCGTTCCATGATATGGATGATCATGAGATAGACCAAAGACCCTTTGTATGTGTGTATGGTTTCATTTAAATTTGTTTAATTTAAATCTCTTGGCCTGTGAGCCTTATTCCAATAAAAGGTAGGGCCTGAGTGCCCATGGTTTCCTTAATGTAAACCCATGTAATGGAGGATCTTCCAAGCCAATGGAGATGGTGAAACAAACCCAAGAAGATACAAATATGAATAGGTGGGATCTACAAAACAAGAACCATCGGTTCAAGGTGTTCTTCCCTAGGTCAGGGTTAGCTTATCAAACCGCTAGATAAGCTAACCAATAGAAGCTCAGGATCATGCCATCTTATTTTATTTCTGTCTAAATTTCATGGTTTATTTATTATGTATGTGTTGTCACGATCACATAGTTAATAAAATGAACAAGCATGCAGAGATGGAATAAAATAAAAACTGGACTATGTATAAACATTATTAGAACATGGTTAATCACATAAGCGAGCATCACTTAATATTAACAAACATGTGATAATGCAAAACTATGCATAAAAGATTAAAATCCATTAATACCATATTAAGTTAGACTTTGCCTTATGTAACCTGATTAAGGGAAAGACTCAATAAAACTATGTGTTTGACCAACCCTTGTTGGGAAACTTACTTTTATAAAGCAATCCCTTATGAAAGGTTTCGGGTTGACTTAACCATATTACATCAAGAGGAGTAGACCTTTCTAGACTTCATGTAATATTGGAGGCAAGAGTTGAGGAAATCCAAGTCAGGATTTCAGGATTGGGGAGTCCACTCAACAGATCAAGGAACTGTAAGCTCACAGTTGGCAAAGACCTGCCTACCTAAATACCTTCAAATAGCTTGACCAACCCTTGTTGGGGTTATGCGAATGTTAATATGGATCCTTGCCACTAGAATGTCAAAGTAACTATAAATTTTGAGTTCAATGGTGAGGGACATTGGGACTTGATAAAATTGTGGGAGAATCAATAAATAAATTTATTATTTCTCATAAAATGTAATCGAGAAAGTACTGATAAATCTCCTCTTTTAATTTGTAGAATCGAAATGACAAACACATCGACCACATTTTCTCTGCGATCAATTCTAGATAAAGACAACATCCTCACGGGTAGTAAATTTCAGGCATAGTTTAGGCGCCTTCAGGTTATCCTACGCCATGAATGAATGTTTTATGTGCTGGAGTCCTCAATTCCTGATTCCCCTGCCCCAGAGGCGAGTGATGAATATTTCCTAGTCTATGATCAACATTTGAACGATGCACTTGACGTTCAAAGTTTGATGTTATCATCAACGTCTAGTGAGCTCATGAAGTCTCATGAAGACATAGATGCCTATAGCAAGCTCGAGCACCTCCGTGGTCTATACTAAGAGAGAGAAAGATATGAAAGGATTGAGATCTCCAAGGCTCTATTCTAGAGCATGCTTGGAGAGGGTGCCCCAGTCGGGCCTTATGTAGTCAAGCTGATTGGATACATTGAGATCTTGGAGGTTCTAGGGTTTAAACTCCCCGAAGGACTGGGTACCGATCTCATTCTTGCAACACTACCCCAGAGCTTCTCATAATTTGTTGTGAACATCAACATGAACAACATTGAGAAGTCTCTGTCTGATCTTCTTATCCTTATTCTCAAAGTGGATAATGAAATGAAGCGTGAAAAAACTTTTGTCCTTATGGTGAATAAAAGTAAAGGGAATATGAAGAGATTTAAGCCCAAATCTTCTTGAAGTCCTTCCAATAAAAGAAAGGTCAAATGGGGGGAAAAGGAACATGATGGTGTTTGTTTTTCATGTGGCAAGAAGGGACACTGGAAGAAAAAGTGCACCCAGCCAAGGAAGCAAGGGGAAGCTTCAGGTGAATTTGTTATTGAATGAAATCTATCTGATTCTACTAATTGGGTATTAGATACTATTTTTGGTGCTCACATATGGATCCAAATACTGGAAGCAAGTAGATTCAGGAAGATTGGATGAGGGGAGGTAGATCTACGAGCAGCCAACAGAGCCATAATTTCTGTTGTAGCTGTCGGGGACTACCACCTCACATTGCCTAATGGAATGGTCTTTTTTTTGAAAGGATGTTATTATGTACCCTCTATAACCAAAAACATTATTTCAATATCCAGATTTGATACTGATTGATTCATCTTCAATTTTGGAAGTCGATGTTGCTATTTTTATAAAGATATCATTTGATTTGGTAGGGCACATTTATATAATGGCCTTTATGTGTTAGACTACACACACCAAGTAATGGAAATCGATAACAAAGTTAATTCACATGACTCATACCACACCCAACTTTGGCATCACCGGCTAGGTCATGTCAATGAGAAACGTTTGACAAAATTACATCAAGATGGGTATTTAGATTCTTTCAAACTAAAACCACTTGGTGTATGTCATGCATGTCTACAAGGAAAAATGACGAAAGCCCCATTTAGTGGGAATGGTGAAAGAGTTAAAGAGATTCTAGAATTAGTTCACACAGATGTGTGTAGACCATTTCAAGTTGAAGCAAGGGGTGGGTTCTCGTACTTCATAACTTTTACTGATGATTTTAGTAGATATGGATATATCTACTTAATGAGGTATAAGTGAGATTCTTTTGATTGGTTAAAAGAATAAAAGAATGAAGTTGAGAACCTTCTTTGTAAGAAGATTAAGAATTTACGCTCAGACAGAGGAGAAGTATATCTTAATCAAGACTTCATTGATTTCTTATGGGAGTTTGTGATTCTATCTCAACTCACTCCACCATAAACGCCCCAGTGGAATGGTGTAAGTGAAAGGAGAAACTGTACCATGTTGAACATGGTGAGATCAATGATGAGTCATGTGAGTCTTCCATTATCCTTTTGGGGATATGCATTACAAACAGTAGAAAAATTACCAAACCAAGTACCAACTCAATCGATAAATGGTATTCCATTCGAGTTATGGAGTGGATGCAAATCCATGTTATCGAATTTACATGTGTGGGGTAGTGAAGCATTTGTTAAGGCCTCTTTCGGTAACAAACTTGCACCTCGAGGCAAAAAGTTTATCTTTATAGGATATACCAAAGAAATAAGGGGATATTACATATACAACCCCTCAGAAAAATAGGTTACAGTGGAAAGACACGCCATATTCCTTGAGAGGGAGCACATCTCCGAAAGAGATAGTGGGAGAGAGATAGACTTCGATGAAGTCGAGGCTCAAGATACACAGAAGTTTGTACAGGAACAGATTCCACAAAGCCCCATGGTAGAACAATATGTTCCAGAGACACAATAACTGCGTAGGAGCACGAGAGAGGTGAGAGAACCAGAACGATATGGTTTTCTTATCACTGAGGATGTTGACTCATTATTGGTTGAAAATGATGATCCTCTTACCTACAAGGAAGTAGTTGAAGGCACATATGTTGCCAAGTGGAAAGAAGCCATGAATTCTGAAATGGATTCCATGTACCAAAACCAAGTCTGGATTTTGGTAGATCATCCAGTTGATGTAAAGCCTATTGGTAATAAATGGGTATTTAAGAAGAAACTGGACATGGAGGGGGCAAGTCAGCACCTATAAGGAATGACTGGTTGCAAAAGGTTTTAGACAGCATCAAGGAATTGACTATGATGAATCTTTTTCAACCGTTGTGATGCTGAAATCCATTATAATTCTATTGTCCATTGCCGCTTACCATGACTTTGAAATTTGGAAAATGGATGTCAAAACAGCATTCCTTAATGGGAACTTCTAGGAAGATGTCTACATGAAACAACCTGAAGGGTTTGTGACTCCAAAGGATTCCAACAAGGTATGAAAGTTTCAAAAATCCATTTATGGATCAAAGCCAGCATCAAGGTCCTAGAACATTCGTTTTGATGAAGCTGTCATGGAATTTGGATTTGTTAAGAACGAATGTGAGCCTTGTGTCTATAAGAGGATTAGTGGAAGTGCAGTTGTTTTCCTAATAGTATATGTTGATGACATATTACTAATTGGAAACAAAGTACCTGTCTTACAGTTAGTTAAGGCATGGTTGTATAAATTCTTCTCCATGAAAGACCTGGGCGAGGCGGCATATATTCTTGGAATCAAGATCCATCGTGATAGATCCAAGAGAATGCTGGGCCCGAGTCAAAGTACATACATTGACAAGATACTAAAGAGAATCAATATAGAACAGTCCAATAGGGGATTGTTGCCAGTGTCACATGGCATTCATCTTTCCAAGAAAATGTGTCCTCAGACACATGAGGAAATAAATAGAATAGAAAGGATCCCTTATGCATCCGTGATTGGGTTAGTCATGTATGTTATGCTATGTACGAGGCTAGATGTTGCTTACCCATTATGTGCGGTAGGCAGATATCAAGTGGATCCAGGAGATCACCAATGGATGGCAGTGAAGACTATCCTTAAGTATCTGAGGCATACTAAGGATATGTTCCTGGTTTATGGAGGAGATGAGGAATAAGTCATCAGAGGACATGTAGATACTAGTTTCAAGATTTATCAAGATGACATGAAGTCACAGACTGGATACATATTCAGTATAAATGGAGGTACGATGAGCTAGAAGAGCTCAAAGAAAAGTGTGGTGGAAGATTCTACAGCAGAGTTTGAGTATATCATAGCTTCTGAGGCAGCAAAAGAAGCATTATGGATGAGACGATTCGTCCAAGAGTTGGATCTAGTACCGATCAGTAAAGATTATATCACACTCTATTGTTATAATACTGCAGCGGTGGCACTTGATAAAGAGCCAAGGTCACATCAGTGGACAAATCACATACTTCGGAAGTATCATCTCTTGAGGTATTTTTATCAGAGTGGTGGATTTGCAGTGAGAATTATTTCCAAGGAAGACAACGTGGTGGACCCCTTGACTAAAGCCTTGACTCAGCAGAAACATGATCATCATGTGAGTTCTAGCATACTAAAAGTCATAGGTAGTTGGCTCTAGTCCAAGTGGGAGTTTGTAAGGGTTGATGACCTTAGAACCAACTGTTGTGTACTTTGATTACATGAATGTTTACTTATTATAAATTGTTCATTGTTCTGCATGACTATAATATAATAATGTCTTGGAATATTTTTTGCATTGATAAGGTCATGGCAGATCCCTGCTATGATGAGAACTTTGAAATTCTATAACAATATTCTTAAATAAAGTTCCACAGTTGGATGACATACTATGATAGGACACATAGTATACAGACCGTCGTGTGTGAGCACTCGTAAGAAGACAAGACTCTCTCTCATGGAGTTCGCACTTGGTAATCTCCAAGATGGGAGATTATGAGAACAGACCCACCAGTAGAAATTCCGCATGTATTAGTGTCATCAGACATTTATATCTACGAGAATGTGTAATGGTCCTTAGACTGGAAGATTATCTTTCACTCTTGTCATGACTTGTGTACTTAGATTTACTGACGAAAACCGTCAGGTAGACATTTGGCCAGAAGTAGGGTACGTTGGGTGTGTCATGAGTGACATGTTGTTAATGGTTAAGTCGAGGAAGAATTTTCCCTTCCATTTATGAAAGTTTATATCTCGTCCCTTTGAATGAAATAGAACTGTCACATTAAATTCCATGGCCATGGGGTAAATGACATGTTTATTTTAGGAAGTCAAAGAACAACGGATCAAGCATATAGGTTTATGACACTTCCATGAAACCTGCTTGAAGAGATATCGAGACAAAGGGATTAAATTACACAGTAAGCATTCGTATGAGGTGATACATCAATGCGGCATCAACTTCTTTATCTTGGGTACCTTGACCCGTTGCTAGATAGTAATCTTGGACTTTAGGCAAGCCCGCCTAATGTCAACGAGAAAGAGGCCTAGAGGGTCACACACTAAGTGTATTCAAGTATCTCAAGTAGAATAAAAATTATTCCTGTATGTGGTTTAATAATTATTCAAGTAATCCTAGATCATATTAATGATATAGGAAGAAGGAAACAAAAACAAGATATACACGCCGTGTATTAGAGATTACACACCGTGTAGTTTTCATGGAATAGAAGTACATGACATGTATTAATAATTACAGGCCGTGTAGTCTTCTTTATGGAAAGGAATAAATAAATGAAAACAAGATATACAAGCTGTGTACCTTTAATGTACACGTCGTGTAGTTTTAAATGAAAAAAATTACACACCGTGTATTTATTAATACACGCCGTTTAGTTTTTCCAGTCGGGATTTTGACGATATAATATTGTTTTAAATGATATTTATTATAATCAGTGTGGGAGCATGTTAAGGAATTAATTATTGGACATGGGGGTTTTAAATAGGAATCAATGAAATAAATAAAACGCGTAACACATTTATTTATTGTCATAACTCTACAACCTCAAACATGATTATAAATATCCTCACAACCCAAACTCGTTTCCAACACACAAGAGAATCATTGTGCACAACAACTCTAGATAATTCTTTCATGCCCGAAAGAACCTCTTCCTCCAAGAGCTCTCTCAAGATCAAGAGATATCCTATTCCATTGAATCAAGATGATCTAAGGCGGACAATGTAAGAAAACGTTTCTCCACGCTAGCACCCAGAGACACCTTTGGCGACATCCTAAGATACGAGGTACATGTTTGGATAACCACTAGAGGAAGTCTACACTTGGATTCTACGACACAATGACGAATCACATTGGAATGTGATCAAGAACATCAACGAAGAATTAACACTAAAGGTATTTCTTTTCAATTGATTAAATTAATAATAATCAAACTGTAATGATCCTACTTTGTGGTTCCGGGACTTTCCTTTTTTTGTCCATTATTGTGATTCGATTCGTGGAGAATGGCATTTATCATCATATTGATCCCGGATTGATCATTGTTAATGAAAAAATGCCAAGTGGGAACTCCACCCATGCGCTTTTGCTGCGCCCGGAACCTTCAAAGACTACCACAAACTGATCAAGATAGTCTCTAAAGACTCTATTCATTAGATCCCTCAAGATAGCATGGGAATTAGTAAGACCAAATGGCATCACTATAAATTCATAGTGTCTATACCTTGTACGGAAATCTGTCTTTGGTATATCCTCCCTTTTTACCCTTAATTGATGACACCCTGAATGAAGATAAATCTTGGAAAAGTATTGAGCTCTCAGTAGTTGGTCAAATAAGTCATCAATGAATTGGAGATGATATTTGATCTTGATAGTGATCTTGTTAAGTTCTCGATATTCAATGAAGAGTCTCATTGATCCATATTTCTTCTTAAAAAATGGAACAGTTTCTCCCTAAGGTGACACACTAGGGCGTATGAATCCTTTATCAATATTCTATTGGATTTACTTCTTCAATTCCTATAACTCAATTGGGTCCATTTTATAAGGTGTCTTTGAAATAGGCATAACACCCGTTATGAGTTCAATTGAAAACTAAACTTCATGATTTGGTGGAAGACTTGGTAATTCCTCCGGAAAGACATCATCAAACTCTCGTACATTGGGAATATTCTTAATCATGAGTTTCTCTCCAACCATTTGAGATAAATAACCTTAATTTAGTGGAATCAAGACCCATAAGATGGAAGAAATTTCCACCGAAAGGTTATGTTCATCCTTGCATCGATAGACGATCATAGATTGATCTGGAATATGAAAAGTGACTTCCCTTATTTGGAAATTGATATGAGATCCATACAAAGAAATCCATTCCATGCCATGAATCACATAAAATTCCACTGTAGGAAGGATTACAAGATTTTCAGGAAGCACTTTCCCACAAACTTCAATCGGAGAAGAATAATAAACTTTTGATGCGATTGTTGTGCCATTAAGGGTTTTAACATCTAACTAAACATCTAATTGTTGAGGTAATACGATGATACCCTTAGAATATTCTTCATAAATAAAAGAGTGGGTGGATCTAGAATCAAATAAAACATAAGCTACTTTAGAGTGGATGGTAAGTGTATCTTTCACCACTTCATTATCATACTTCGCATCACCGATAGAAATTTCATGTGACTTTCCTTTGTCTTTGGCCTTAAGAGTTTGTTGACGTCGATCATTATCAACAAACCTTGGATTAGGGAATTGATTAGCATAATTCCCAATTTCCTTGCACTTGTAACATTGAAGTGTAGGAGGTTCATTCTATGTGGCCTTTTCTTTTTCCGCATCACTAAACGTCTTCTTCCCATCACTGTGGCATTCAAATGACCGATGACCTTCCTTTCCATATTTGAAACAGTTACTTGTCCCTTTAAGACAACTCCCTCCACGTTTCTTTCCACACTTTTAGCATAAGGGATAACTTATCTTCTTTTCAGTGTACTCTTTAGATTTTCCTTTGAATTCCATTTTCCTCTTTTTATCAAATGCATATGACTGATGGGTTACTCTAATCTCCATCTCAACCTTGAGAGCACATCAAATAATTTCCTCGTAGCTATTGAAGTCTCTTATGGCTAACTCCCTTTGAATACTTTGTTTTAATCCACTAAAGAATCGATCGATCTTACTCTCAGGTTAGATAAAAATTCCAAAAGCATACATTGAATGTCTTGGTAAATTTTCTTCGTAGGTACCAATAGATTCATCATCATTTCACTTTAGTTCAAGAAACTCCTTCTCCATCTTTGTTTGAATAATACTAGTGAAGTACTTATTGAAAAATAAGTTCTTGAACTCGTCCCATTTCATGGACTCAGTTTCATCTATTGGCCTCATATTCTTGATAAGATTCCACCATTGATTAGATTCACCTTCAAAATGATATACTGCTAAGATGACTTTATCATGTTTAGAACATTGAAGAACTGAAAGTATCTTTTCATTAGTACTAATCCATTGTCTAGCAACTAATGGATCAATAAACCCGCTGAATGAGGGTGGATGTTGCCTCATGAAAGATTCAACAGAATGTTGCTCCTTCCTTTTCTTAATTAGATGTCCTGCATGATTCATAGATTGAGAAATTTGTGTGAGCATGGCTTCAAGATTTTTCATTCCAGCTCCCATAATGTTTGGTTGCTCAGGGGGACAATCATTGCATTGCCTATCACATTCTGCATTGACACAGTTCCTTCGGGTTCCAGCCATTGACTAAAACCAAGAAGAATAGTGTGAGAAACACTAATTATAATAGGAAAACAACATAATTAGTAAGAAAATTTCACACTTTAGGTCTTATCATAGGTTACTAATGGACATTTCTAAAACACTATGACTTTTTCCAATGCTTAGACATATCCTTAGGGTTCTTACTAAGGCTTTCACATCCTAGTTTCCAAAAGTTGACTATAACCTCCATCTGATACCAACTATAATGACCCATACTTTACATACATTGTTATTACTTCAAAATTGAAGCACACATATTACAACATATAACAAAACCATGAAAGGACTGTATAAGTATAGTGTCTTTAGAAACTGAGAAACATAAACAATTGTTTCATAAATCATCTACATCGTCTCCCTTTTATTTAATCATATCTAGAGTCCCTTTTGGCATATATTACTTAATACCCTTCTTCCTGACCTAGGGAAAAGATAACATACAAAAGGGTGTTCTCAAATGCACAATAAGGGCAATCAAAAGAAATATCAATCATATCATATTCGTAAGAACATAACATTTTGAAAATCATAACCTGCAAAAGAGATCATAATATAATAACATGTGATAAATCATGGTAGTGAGATGTAATCCCAATAATCATAACATAAAACATGAAACTTTGTGGCATACACACATAATCATAGAGAATCATTTCTTAGTATTCAATACTATCTTAGCGGACAAATTCCATTTCTGAACTAAGTTCACTCCTCATTTCAGTCCTGTATCACTAAAGCAGATTAACCTACCATTCCAGCCATGTCTATCTCATTAGATATAAATCATTACCCAATGCATTGGAGGGAGATATAGGTCCAACCCATCTCATAATGATACCATTCTTATGTGTTCCACAAGATCATAAATCATACATCATAGCATAACCCGTTTAAAAAAATGGGATTCTTAAACATCATGCCATTATAACATAATCCATAAAAGGACATCATAAAAATAATTCCATCATAACATAATCAAATCAATTTAAAAATAGGGATAGAAAGATAACCCTATATTTTTCTTATATGGAAAATAATTTTGATAAAACACATGAACTCCATTCTTGAGGAAATTATCCTTTCTACTTCAAAAACATTTTTCCTTTCATAAAATGTCAAAAAAAATTAAACTAAAATAAGTTGATTAAAAATAAACTTGAAAACATGTAAATGAATCTTCATGGAAATAATGTTATAAAAATACATTAATGTCGTATAAGTTTAAGAAAAACATTTTTCTCGTACTTTGGCCGGAATAGTCAAAAAAGCACCTCGTACTAAAAACGACAAAAGATTCTTTTCATATATTCTACTAAAAACTCACCAATGGATAAAATTGGATTTAAACAATTGTTGGAGGATAGTAATAATATTACATATTGAGGAAACATGGATGTGGATGATAAATACAACCTAGAAAATACCAAAGTATAAACAATCTCTGATAAAAATGAGATTGTGAGATTTTTCCTTACCGTAGGTCTGATTTCCTTTGTACATATCCAACCATCCTATATAATGATTTAAATAATGTTATTTACTTCTTCCAGAATCGTATTCATTGTTATGATATCATATATGGTCATATTCTTATTTTCTTATTAGTAATATTTCATTTCTACTTGTTATTCGGGTGTTCATTGCTTTATGTTCTTATGCATGTTTTGTCGAATAAATTTTTATTATTCTTTTTAGGACATAGATACCTCATTTCTATAATGGTATTAGTGTAATATATATCATATTTATTCATTCAATTTATTTATATAATCATTATGCAATGAAGATCATGTATAACGAGTTGCATCACATCGTGGAGACAGTAGGCCGTACGTACGCACGAGCGATGATATCGTTCCCATGATCATGGAATTTCATTGAAGTGTATGTATACTATTTAAAAATCAATATCACATTACAATAATCATATATTTTTATTATTTACACCATTATACCCATCCAAGTAAGGTGGTGGTGGAAAACAGATTACACCACGGCGTGGAGACGGTATTCTGTACGTACGCACGCGTGGTGATTTCATTTTCCGTAGGATGGAAAGAAGGTGAAATAGGGTTGTTTCATACTTATAATAACATATCAGTATATGAATGATACTGATGTTTTTACTTCATAATGAAACAACTAAAGAAGAAGAAGTAGAAGAAGAAATAACGTTGAAAGAATCAGTAACGGACATTACCTCTTCTTTGAAGAGCCTCTTCTTAACCTCCACTTAGGGAACTAATATTGGTCTTTGAAGAAGACCAAGATCTATATTAGGTTTCTATGGAAGTGGAGAAGTGAAATGTGCAGGGGTTTTCTGATATTGAAGGCTCAATGTTGTGTAAAGATGAGAGAGAAGAGGTGCCCTTTTATAAGAGGGGTGAGGGGCACCTTAGGAAAAACAAAAAATATTATTTTATAATAAAGTCCTATTTGGTTTATAATAGCTCCAAATTGATTTATTTAAAAGATAAAGTGGGTATGGGTCTAAATACTCTCAACCAATAGAATTTATACAAGTTTAGGTTACTATTTTAACCTTATCATTTACATTTAACTTTAAGATAAATAATTTTACTATTACCGTGTCTTCTTGTTTTCTTACACTATATGGTTAATACACTTACAATAACAAGACAAACGAACCCCAAGTGGTTTATTATTAATATATATATCTTTATATAAGTAATTTTTACAAGCCTTATATTTTTATGAATAATATAACAATTCATAATATAATATTTGTTTTAAAAACTATTTTTTGTCAATTTTGAAACTATTTGGTAATTGATTTTTTGTGAAAATAATAACAGCATTATTAGTTTGAAAAATGTTAATTAAATCAATACTAATATGTCATATTGACCTATAATATTAGTACAATTCTTAAAAAGTCTCAAATTACATTTATTTGGATATTTATAATATCAATAATGTTAGTATTTCCTTAATAAGGTAATTACTGCATCATCATTATGTCATAAATAAATTAAATTATATAAAGTCCAAAAATTATAAATAAAATACCATTATGTATGAAATATTTTTATCTTTCTAATTAATATTTATAGTCCATTTTTTATTATTTATAACCCTATATTAAAAATTTTTAGTTATTAAACATTGGTTTTAACTATTTTAACTCTTCTTTAAACTAAATAATATTAAATGTCCGAATCTAATCCAAGTTGACCTAAATGGTCATATTTTATTCCTAAGGTTGTTTTGGTCGAATTAAACTTATCCAATAGAATTAGTACATGTGTTAGGGTAATAATAATAACATTGTTACCATTACTACCCTATTTACTTTTATTCATGGTAAATAAAAGTAAAAAGTTACTATTCACCAAAAATTATTTTTATCTTATTAAACCACATTTTACTTACTGATATCAACCGTCTCTCTAGAATTTTTTAAATTCCACTCAAAGAAGTGGTAAAATTATGTTTTATGTAAAAATTCAAATTCTCTTAGGAGGTAGGTAAAAGACGGTGAAAAGTTCAATAAAATTTTTATATATCTAAGATTATTATAAAATCGACTCCAATGAATTACATTGAACTTATATAGGTATTATGTATCAATATTTACCTAGGATAAATTTAAATAAAATAAATAATTATTTAAATAAAAAGTCGGTTTTTAAATAGTAACCCAGTGTTTTAACTATTTATCAAAAATTGAAAGTTTTCAGAAAAATACCAAAAATACACCCTAGGCTAATTTCGATATTACGAATCCAAAAATGAAGTCCATTTTGAAATATAAAATTTATAAAATTTCAAAAAGTTGTTATTACTATTCATAACGGCTAGTTTTAGTAATATTTTAATAGCATATCGTTGTTTAGTGAAACTCGGTATTGCGTACAACGCAAGCTATCGAGGAAGGTCGCGATTGCGTGTAAAGCAAGCCAAACTAGTGTTGTGTGTAGTGAAAGGTTCCTTTGATGATGTATATAACATAAGAAAAAAATATTTCTCATAAAAATCTCGGGTGTTACAGTCCATAATAGCATCCCTTGACCAGATTTCCTATGATGGTGTTTTAACATGAACCCATTCTTCAAAGAGACTATGAAGGACCCAGAGGCCCTCCTAGACACCATCCGTACTAACAAACCCACTCCACTTCCACCTTCGAAATATCAGGTAACTTAAGAAACTAAGGTCTCTTTCAACCTTCCACAAGAACTCTCCCACTACAAGAGGATCCCAAAAAAGGTAGAAAGGTAGTGGTGTAGAGTAAATGTAGAAAGCTTGAGAAAAATATTCCGTATATTAATCAACTAGAGGATATTCAATCGACAAAACAGTTTGGGTTGCACTTAATTTGTACATTAACCCTTGATGAGGGCATACATTATACAACAAGAGGACCCAAGGACCCAACAAAGCTGATCCATTGGTCAAAATGTGCCAAAAAGAAGAACCGAACATATGAGGGTAACCACTATAATGTATTATAGAATTTTTCTCAAAAGAGACAACTAACCAGCCCATCAACCCAGCTTACTGATGAAACACTATCCCAAAACACGGTTCAAACAAGAGGGGTTCTTTGACTCCAAGAAAAACCAACAACATAAACATTTTCCAAAACACATAATACACACCATCCCAAAATCATCATCAAGAAATCATTTTTTCCCTTAAAACTATATCTTTGAAAATAAATGGTTCCGAGGTTAGGGAATCCACCAATGGTACCCCATAGGCCTCACACATGCATGCTTCCTTGCCATACTAGGAACCCTCCTCCTATTCATCTCGATACTCATCCATCCATGGAATTAACCATCCATAATCCCATATAACTCCATTCATGTGGTCATTCATGGGAATACCAATGGTTAAAACAAAAATTTTATCCACTTTTCAAAACCAAAACAGTCAACCAATACTTCCTTTTTCTCAGGACCGCTAACTAAAAAATCAACACCCCCAATTTATATGTTAAAAAATCTTTCAAAAAGCCACAACCATTAAGATAATAACTCACTTTAAATTCATTCAAATTAATTTCAAAACATATCATCCCCTTAAAACACCTTCCAATAGTTTAGAAAAATATATTGGGAACACTTTTTCAAAACCAACATTAACATAATTTCCTTCTTTCAAAAGAGGTGTAAACACACCATTTTATGTTTCAAAACAATTCTGAAAATTAAGTTCCACCATTTCAATAATTGAACCATTACCTCTTTATTATAAAATCATTTCACTAAAATTCATGCTTCCTAAAACCATGTTATTTTTTCTTTAGAACCAAACTTCCCAGATTTCAAAACTAAAGAACACAAGACAATATGAGGGGAAACTAGTTCTAGTGGGTGACTTGGACATATTGTTGGAGACTATATTCCAATAACTTAACCATCATAGAGTGTGTTATATAAAAATATCACTGGCTCCACATGGCTTTCCTGGCTCTGAGACCTCACTGAGTCCATTATCCCAACTCTCTTTTCATTTCCCTTAATAATCACCAAACCAATAAAACCAAAGGACACATATGAATCCTAACTTCCCTTGGAAACTAGAATCCCATCATGTGGTTTGCAAGCCATGAACACTACCCATAACCAGAATTTCTAGTCCGAAAAATCCTATCTCTAGTCTATCCCAACGGTAACCCAAATATTTGAACCAAAAGAGTTAACCTGAACCTCATTTGATACCATTTTTCCATGAATCGAATTTGGTCGCCATCAAAATAGGCACCCGACCCAGCCCGTGTCAAGGCACGAAGGGTGTTCCAAATCCCCAAGGGCTCGAACAAGTTCCCAGGTGTCACATAATAAAATATTGGAATGATTTATGGTAGTTTATAATCATTAAACAACTAATGAATCCAATAAAACAAATCTAGATTTTTTAAGCAAACCCATCTTTTACAAAATTTCAGAATTTAATTACATAACATAAAAAAATTATCAATGGCTATAAGAAAGTAATAATCCCCAAATGTATAGGCTAGTAATCTCTAAATAGAAAGAGTCACCACCCTCAATCCATCTCCACAACACCACATTAATATGGATAGCTAAAAACCCAAACCATTGACATAAAAGCTATAACCAAACCGGCAGAAAAAATAACCAAGTATACTTACACCCAAAGGTGTAATTAGGGTGTGAGACAAATCCCAGTACGATACCACCACTATGATATTTCATGTAATAAAAATTAAAATATGAAAATCTTTAATGTTTTCATAAACATGAAATGATAGTAACAATTTCTAAAAGATTCAACTTTAAATAAAAATAGTTTTCAAGTGGGCTATTTTAAGGAATCAACAGTTTTAAATAAATTAAGAAAGCTACTAAATTTTCTATCCAGACATACCATATCCCAATAGTAAGCATAAAATATCTTATGAGAATAAGAAATGGGAAAGATCCAATAGCCACTAGCGAACTGTGGGTCTCAGGTACCTCCTATCTCGGTGAAAGTAACCATCACAATACCCATTCTCGTGCACACGAGCCACTAGTATGGATCATACACATAACCTATTAGCCACCCATCATCATCATCATCATCATCATAGCTTAGTTTTTTTATCAATGTCAAACATACTATGTGAAACTGAGTACAAACCCCATGAGATCACTAGTATACTAATACACGTCCACCCACCAAGATATCAGAGTTTCCCTCTTATGCTCAAACAAGTTCAAAAAGACATGAAATATAATTTCACATAAATATACCACTTCCAAGTGATACATTCACCAAACTGCCCACAGACATGTCACATAAAACTCATTTCACAAGAAAAATTCATGTTTCACATCATACTCACATAAAACATCCCACAAATGTGTTTTTCACCTTTCATGCAATTTGATAAAAAAAATCAGCAATTTATAAAACATTATAAAAATTCATGACATCTTAAATCACATCCTTACCTTTCAAAAACACAAATTTAGTGAATAAAATCATTGAAACTATAAATGTACATCACTTCCCCACTTGGTTTAACTTGCTAAATCATTTTTAATTTTTATAAAACAAACCCAAGGGGTATTACGATGTTTTGCACAAAAAACCATTTCAAAATCCTCTGTCAAGGAAACAATCACACCAAAACCACTTCAAAATAGAATTGGAATCCCTTGAAACATTTATTAATCCACTCTCAAGTTCTATAAAATTACTTCAAATAACACTACAAAAGATACACATGAAAAACACACATTTTTATAAAACACTTTCAAAGTGTAAAACAATTTCTTACACATAACACCCATTCAACACCCCTTTTTGAGGAACACATGACACTGAAACATTAAAAAACCATAATTGGAATCTATTTTAAACAACTAATAAATCACTTTCACATTTTATAAAAATACCACAAGAGATATCACATGAGTTACATTTGAAAAATACATAATTTAAAGAAAATTAAAATTGAATATTAACTTCTTTACTATTGCTACCAAAAATGGGTTTCCCACTACACATAATAGATTAAGAACATTCTAAATTAATAAAACAACTAATCTAAATCATCATTAATTACATAAACATGAAATCACCTACCTCTTGTGTTGAAACCCTCAAATCTTGGTGCGGCAACTCAACTACACCACAAGGAAGAAAACAAAAAACAAAAAACCTCAATATTTAGACAAAAGGGACCCAAATCAAGCCTTAGGTACGATCCCTAACTTATGGACATTTTATAAATTCTTGAAAGAGGGAAGAAACCCAAAGGAGGTGGAAGGAAATGAAGAGATAAACACTTAGATGAATAAATATTGAATAAGATGATCAAAATACACTAGTAAATGAATTTAAAAATAACAAAAAAATGAAATTGAGGTTATAATAATTCTTAGGAGGTCATGTAGGAACTGTAATGGGGGAAAAGAGTAAATATTAACAGAGTTATGAAAGAAAAAATTTAAATATATAAATCATGGTGGTTTGAGAAATCCAAAGAAGATTATCCCAAATTCGTGAATAAAATGAGCTCCAAAGAAGGGGAGACGATCATGGGGAACATCATAGGAAAGTGGGATTTGGGGAATGATCGAATAAAAAAACACTAAAAATTTCAATGAGATATTAAATTAAAAAAATATTAAACTAGGAAATGGGATTTCGGGCTTTCCTAATGCCCTAACAAAAAACCCAAACCATCATGATTATGGATTTCTATGAGGTCTAAATGGATATTATGGTTTTAATATACCAGGGGATAGAAAATGAGAAGTGGAATGGGTGTAAAATATTGAATGTTGAATGAGTTATTACAGAAATAAAATTGGTTTTTAAATCTGGAAATGGGCTCACAGATTTGCCCAAATCATGAAAACTCGCCCTTTCCTCCAAAACATTATGGGAAACCCCCACAACAAAGAAATAATGGAAAAATAAATATGAAATAACTTTAAAATAATTCATGTATGTGACAATAAATTCATACATTAGAATATATATACCATAATCCAAAAAATGTGACAATATTCACAAAAAATATCATGGATCACTTTTTCATTAAATAAATATTCACTTCCAAGACTATTGCCTATAAATTCTAAACATTAATCAATCCTTTGTTACCTCAACATCAATCATTTATTAAACCTATGAGTGGTTCATAAATAAATCATTTTTTATCTTATAATTATCTCCAAAATTATAATTTTATTATAAAATTAATTTTAAATGTTATTGATACTATATAACTTGTATTTACAAGCAATTAATAAAAACTGATATAAATAAATCTTTAACTATCTTTCATAAGATTACTATATTTGAAGATATACTATAATATCATTGGTAAATATCATTAACTAATGAAAATATCTAAGATAATTAGGACTGAATTTCATTTAATATATCAAGCCAACTCCCATCAATAAGACTAAAAAACTTACCTTTTATATTATAATAGGAATATATTAAGATAATCAACCATTTAATTATGGTAATTTATTTTGTTACAATATATAGTGGTTTCTAGATATATATCATTCTCAGTTTCATTTTGTTTCTTATTTTAAGTATACTAAACCAAAAAGGTAATTATAATATCGATAATATGTATATAAAAATATTAATATGAAGATATATTCCCCTATATCACGTCTATTTTTAAGATTTTATAATTTTAGTTTAACATGTGACTCTATTGGATCAATACTTGTTTATCCCTGATAATTTTCTATTATGTTCTCTATGCTAATTAGTTAACATCATACTGAAATCCTTTATAATGGTTTATTAAATAGAATATGAATAAATCAAATCATATTCTGTAGAAGTTTATATCCATATGTGTATCTGTAGGTCGACTCATCGTGCACCAAATTCAATATTTATTTGATACTCAACCACCATTTTTATTTTTATTACCCATAGCTACATCTATTCCACAACCACAACCACATCCCAATATCCGGATAAATATGTAATTACTTCGAAAACCAGACAATATTTTCTCTACCAAAATTTCAGGATGTTAACCAATAATTAAACTAATCCCTTGGGTTTTCATTAAATTTATATAATCCAAAACCATAAAAAATTCAATATAACCTCAACTAATCAAAAGTGTAATCTATGACTTTGGAATTATGTACAATCTTAACTTACAAACCCTTAAATTATCATCGACTAACATCCAAACATCTAAAGTTATCTAAACCTTACTCTGATTCCTATTATGATTCCCCAATGATGTATCTGCCTCATTATTACATGACTTAAATAAAATATTTTATCATAATACATTCCTATGACCATATATGTTTATATTTTTAGAGGATTAGAAAAAAACTATTAACTAAAAAACCATGTCTTTTTCCCATTATGGGAAATTTTACCACAATATAATAAAATTATTAATCAATAATAATTATCCAAAAGTTAACATAAATATCCACATAATATAATCTTCTAGAAACATTATACATGTTAATTTGATTCATAAATTTCAGAAATAGAAACCCAAGAAAGTGGTGTGCTCAAACACTCTGTAAGGGTAAACATAAGAGATAAAGAAGAGAAAAAATATTCATAATATAAGAAAATTTGTATAATTGATATATATAAGAAATTTATACACACAAAATCCTAGATAAAAAATTATGGCATAAGTATTGAAAGAACACAAAATTCATGATATATGAGAAAATTGGAATAACCATGGTATTTTGTCATAGCTTGGAAATAAAATGTCTCACAAAAATTTGGAATAACATGAAGAAACATAGATATATGGAAAAAAATAACTGGAAATTGTTTGAGTAATATCATTATAAAAATGTATATGTGAAAAAACTCATTATGTCCACACTTGAAAATGTGAGAAAACTCATTATGCGCATGCCTCTATAAACAATTTCATTATGTCTACACCCAGCTATCACATTAGAAAACCAACATCGACCAATGAATTAGAGGGAGATATAGGACCGCACTAATCATTATTATAATATATGTGCACCATAAGAAATAAAGAATTAATCATAAATAACCAACAAAAATAAAATGTGTTCTGTAACATTTCCATATTGTATCACATAAAATGATATTATGGTTTAAATTGATTGATAAAAAAATATCATCAATTTTCATAACTTGATAAATTCATGATATATAAATGGGTATTGATTTTCATTAAGTAACTATCTAGGAAAATAACATTAAAATAAGATAACACATAGTATTTACATTATATAGATAAATGGTATATAGTTTAGTCAACATTTTCTCTAATAAATTGATGCATACATATCTTGGTGAACACCTATAAATCAATGGAATAAAAAATATGGTATTCATAATGTAAAGTCATTACAATGTTGTTATTCACTGAAGATGATGAGGCACAAAAAAGAAACATTTCTAATAGTGCAATATCTCATCTATTATTCATAGGCAAAGAATCAATTTGTATATGAAGATATTTTTTATAAGAAAGAATAATTTTACATAGAAACAAATAGTGGAAATTAAAATTTTACATGATTACCATTTTAAATAAAAGTAGGAAAACACTAAAAAATATTTAACTTATAAAACATTGAAATAATGTAAAGATGATTGAAAATCATTAAAACTTATTTATTATGAAAACATTTTTAAAAGAATATTATTTTCTTATTTTTATAATAATTTTTTATGGGAAAAATCCATCAGTTTCTTCTAAAAATTCATCTTCAAAAAAATTGTAATGAATTTTTTTGAAATATAATAAAATATTATTTTTTAATAAATATTCAATAATGGAGTCTTGAAAAGACATAATATTTTTATAGTGAAAACATGGAGTAGAGGAAAATAAATACATCTATAATATGTGATGCCTTTTATTATTTTGAAACACATTTGTTGAAATATAATATCATAATTTGGTAAATAATATTTCCATTTTTAAATTACTGATGAAATGTATGGTAATGTCCTGAATTGATCAATATTTGAGTTCTCGATTGGAGTGGAAAACATTGATGTAATGGAAAACATTAACATGGAGGTGAAAAATCTATTGAAAAAATGGGAGTTATTCTTAG
Source organism: Viscum album (assembly GCA_963277665.1). Lineage (NCBI taxonomy): Eukaryota > Viridiplantae > Streptophyta > Magnoliopsida > Santalales > Viscaceae > Viscum > Viscum album. The sequence continues at coordinate 601,714,117 of OY728130.1, read as the reverse complement.
AAATATAAAACTATTATAAGACATGTTATTTCATAAAATAAGATGATACTAGTTATATTAAGTAACATCCCATAATAAAATAGAATTTACTCATGGAAAAATAAAATATGTGGATAATAGAGTCTTATAAGATCATAACCAAGTAGTGTTTTTATGACTCATAGATAATTAATTTGATCAAGGAAATCTATTACATATTGAGTAACACTTAAATAATAACCCCTTGAATTAGAGAGAAATTTTAATTGAACCCAAAATACCATTAATAATAGATATTTAATGCAATAATAAATCAGATAGGTAAAATATTCACCATATAAATCAAATTTATTTCATAATGAAAAATTCATTCAAATGAAAGGGGTTTGAGATAAAAATCCCTTAAAACATTTATACCATTTGAATCTAAACCCAATGAGAGAAATAAAATTGAGTAAAACATTGAATATTATTAATTATAAAAAATCCTGATATAACATTATATTGGGGTAGTAAGCTCACAATACAAATTAAACATGGTGTATAACATAAACATGTTTCAAGGAACTGAAATGTGGGAAAAATAAAACTTACCACACTTCGTTGAATAAACTAAAACCAAGAGTATAAAAAATATAACTACCTTAATATTTGAATTCATAACCTTACAAGTATACATTAACTTTTATATGATTCTATTTTAAAATTTTATTATGAATATATTATGTAGTTCTTAATTATATTTACCATCAGGAGTTAGTAATGTTAATGGTTTCATGAGAGCTTTATGATGTCTATTTTGAAGCTCACTGTTTGATACCAAGTTCATAATTCATAGGAAAATTAATTAAATAATTTATCTATATATATATATTAATTAATTATTAATCTCTTATCTCATTCCACATGTGTTTTATTTATGTCACTAGAAAAATTGAATTGATTTCAGGTTATTTTAGATATTTTATTGAACAAAGATGATATTTTATAATAACTAAAATTTTAAATATAAAATTTCAAAATATTAAAGAAATTATTATTTGATAATTAATTTATAAAAAAATTAATATTTAAGTACCCATATCTATCCATGATATATATATATTTATATAATTGTTCAGAAAGGTTGTTAGATTGACCCTAAAATGAAAACACCATAATTAATGGATGATTGTTGTTATAAAAGCGATTTATTTTTGTATAATATAATTATAAAATAACAATAATGATAATAACAATATATTTTTAATGTGGTGAATCATATCTTAAGAGTCTTTCATAAACAATAATATATTTAATGGAAAACGAGACATGTCACTTTGTGGAGGAAATAATCCACACAATCCAGGGTTAATGATTTAATTTCCCAATAAATGAGAGGGAATAGAGGTGCATTACAATTTTTATCAAAATGATCAAAATTATTATAGAGATTTCATATTTTTTCTTCAATTATATCTTTATAACTAGTTAATAGAGGCTATGGTGAAAATAGAAGATGTCATTTCACAAAGGCGGTAGTCTTCATAAACACACGATCAATGTTATTTTATTTTAACAAGTAGATGGGAAGAAATAAAGGGTGGTTCTAATTGTAATAAAATAACATATAAATATCTTAATGATAATTAATAAAGTTTGATAATATGATTAGGATAGTTTTGGAATGAAAATATTAATAAGTAAAGGTTAAATATTAAGTAATACTCATGTTGGGTCTTTTAACATCCCTTTCCTAGTATCATATAAAATGAAGTGATTTGGATAAATTATGGAAAACATGGGATTTAGGTCATGTAAAAGACTTATCGGAAAAAAATATTTGTTTGGGTTATGAAGAAATATCTATACGGATATGTAACTTCAAATAGGGAAAGTGATCCCATTTTAAAATTGATGAAAAAAAGAACTTTTGTGATCATCCCTTATTTTATAATACTGAAATGACACAAATCAATAGTCAATGGTTCTAGAAGTGGAAAATAAGAGAATTTGGGGTGAGGTAAGATATATAAATATTCTATAACACATTTTGACACATTTTTTAACATATTTTTACTAAATTATTACTTGATTTTTCACTTTCTCATTTTTACCATGGTAAGTGATTTTTCCCATGTAATATATGATTTACAATAAATATAAGATAAAAAATATTAAATTATATAGGCGTTCTAAATATAAATGTTGGAAGAATATAATCTAATACAATTTCTATAAAAATATAATTGTAAATTTTAATATAAATTATTTAATATATTACTGAAAATTGGAAACTTTTAGTTAAGACAAACTTGTATGAAAGAAGTGAGAAACCATATGTATTAAAAATACATAAAAACATAAAAACATCAAACATCATATGAGAGAATTGGTACATTAATAAAAATTTAAAATGGTTAGAATGATATACTATGAATAATATCGATTTGATGAAGTTAATCTCCAAATATGTATTATCCTTGATGAGATCCTCATAGTGATATGACATATTGTCTAAAGTATATATATGTTCCTCCAGGATTATTTCCCCTAGTTGAAGCTGCATATCTAAATAGGATTCCATTTATTGATCCAAGATGACTATTCTACATTCTAATAAAAACATAAAATTCATTCAAAAATTTGTTGTGGACATTCCTTTGATACCTTGATCAAGAAGGATTCCTCTATAATCTCTTCATTGGAATGTAAGACAATATCATGGATGCTCTTAATTTCTATGACATCCTTATCCACATTATCCTAAATGATTTCATTTGATTCAAGCTTTTATATGAGGTTGATCATGCTATCCTTATATGTTTCACCCACCAAATCATAGAGGTATGTGTCCAAATTAAAACTAGGACCCTTATACACTATTTTTAGTGTGAAAATAGATAAATATTTCCCCTTTTCTATTGGAATTTACCAGTACCACTTCCCATTGCGGTGTCATCATCAACAATCAATCTCTTCTGAGAGAAGGTAATTTTGATAGATGATATTTTAACTAGATTAATATGTAGTTTAAAGTATTCCTTCTATCTCTATGGCCTCCTCACATTCTAAATAATCCCCAATGAATTGAAAAGGGTCTTCATTCCTTTCATTGAAAGAACCATAGGTACTTTTCCACTAGTTACTCTTCTTTGGTCTTAGAGGAAAAAGTTTCAAAATCGCATTCCCTCACTAATACATTACCATTAAACATTCCTCCAAATGTATTGTTCTGTTCATTATTTAACACATTCCTCTTCCTTAATTTGAGAGGGGATGGATCAATATCACCTAACACCAGAAAATGGTTCTGAATAACAACTCTATTGGAAGACTCAATGAATTGGACTTGAGAAATACACATTAGTCTTGAAAATAATAATTGGACTAGATACATATACATTGTAGTTAATAAAATATCCATAATAGAGAAATCACGTGACATATAAGGCTCCCTTGAATCAACCAGTGTTTCAATAGTGGTTTGAATGAGCTCGTGTCCATTACCTGAAAATCCAGCTTTATCCATGTGAGTAAAAGAGGGAAGGACCACAAAAGGGATTGTCTTGGAATCTATTGGGAACTTCTATGTTAGCTTGGACTCATAAAAATAATGCCTAAAATTAGAAAAAAATATCCATGACCCCGGGATCAGAAAACCTAACCCTCAAAATTTCTTGAAGAGAAACAGAGTTAACTCATTCATCAAGAGACAACAAATCAGTGGAGAAGCCCGTAGGAGGACTTGGCCAAATCGAATGGATGGAAATGACCCCCTAAATAGTTTTATTGAATCCACGCTAGTTTAATGATACCAATTAACCAAGATTCTTTAATGAATAATAATAATCCTTACAAGACTCAATGTCCACCTTTTGTTTGAAACAAAACTCTATGACAATTGAAATCCACTCCCACTCAATAAATGGTTCCAAAACATCAAAATTGATGTATATTTTATAAGATAGAGGGTGTAATAACTTATAATTTCTACTATAAAACATAAAAAATGGCATACCATTTTACCTTTCATGAAAATGATCAAAATATTTTGTAAAAGAAGAGGAAGTTCAAGAAAACGTACCCAAAATGCCTTATATAGAGCATCATGCTTCATATGAAAACCATTTTCCCTTCGAGAGAGGGAGAAAACTGTTGAAATAAAGAAGATATCCTGACCAATAAGTAATCAAATTTTCCTCTATGGAGAACCTAATCATGATATTCTACTTTTCTGGAAGACCCACATTCATACTCTCCTGTAAACATCCAGATCATAACACAAACCATTAAAAAGAATCGATTGAGGGAAGATTCCGACTAAAATGATCCCCCATGGTGAGATTCAGGAGATCTATGGACATAATTAAATCAATGTTCTAAATAAAAATATGATTATATAAATCAAAAAAATCTACCACTTTCGGGCTAATAATTATTTTGGGGAAAAGATGGCTGGAATTGGGGTTAGAGAAAGGGATAAAAGGAAGAGTTTGACCCCCGAAGAAGGTGATGTTGTCCCTCCCCTCATATAGTGGGGGAGGTACCTAAATATAATCCTTCGATTCCTATTTATTTTCTGATAGTGCGAGATAACAAGGAGCATGATGAGAGCGGTTAATTTAATATAAAGAAAAACTATTTTATGGGAAAACATTGTTTTCTCCATTAAGTATTTTTAATACTTTATGTATTTCGTTACTGATTTAATGAGTGGTAATATATTTATATATGTTTAAAAACTATATAAAATTAATTATATAAAGTAGATCAATTTAATTAATTGTATAAAAATTACACAACACTAATAATACAATTCACTTAAAATAGAACTTTTACCATTATCATGGACGTTAACATTACTCTTTGTAATAATAACTTCATGCCCAAAATGATATTTAATTTATTAAATAATACATCCATGTTGATATAAATTATTGAATGCCTTTTTTATTTAACTTTTAAAAGTGATGAAAACTAATTTTTAATATTAGTATATAAATAATGTTTTTAGAGAAATACATTATTGAATTTCAAATATATTATAAATTTGTTTTATCAAATCAAAATAGTAATTTTAGATGATTTATTTAATATATTTTTTAAATTGAAATGTTTTTTAAAAAATTTAAGTCACTATTTTATTATGATAATGTTGTAAAAGTGAAAGTATTTGAAAAAATAAATTTTTTACTATTCATCTAAAAAATAATTTTGGAAAATTCTCAAAAAATAATCTACAAGAAATATTGACCTATTTAATAAGAAAATAAATTTAATTTTGATAAATAAAAACTAAATGATTTATAAATTTATCTTTTAAATGAAAAAGAAGATTTTATTAAGAAAAACCTTTTTATACATAAATTTTTTTAAATCCCTTTTCATATAAATTTATTAATAATGGAATTTTAATTCATTATTTTATAAATATAAATATTTACTATTAAAAACAACTTTTATCCATGATATTTATAATATTTTAAGGTAAAATACTATATCATTTTTAAATGGTTATTCAAAAAAAATTCTTTTGAAAATGTTAATCAAATAAAAAAAATTAAAATATTTTAATAGATTATTATCATTTTAACTAATAATGAATATAATATTAATTAATTGATAATGTTCCATAGTATTATTATTTAGGATTTATTTGTTTTGTTTCACGTGGCATATGATATTAAAGATAATAATAATTTAAGTGGTTAACAACTTTGGGTCGTTACAGAAAGTTCATAGCAGTTTACAGGTATATTGATAAAATTGAAGTTACCTAAAAATATTATAGATCATGTAAGTCATATGGTATAACTATTCTTTATGACAATACATAGGTGTTGTAGACCATCACGTGCTTGATTCTAATCAGTATATGAGGCTTCATATCACAAAGTTCTCACTTGGTAGTCTCCAAGACGTGAGATTATTAAGAATGAACTACCTATAAAAATTCCATATATTTTTATGTCATTAGATATTCATTTATAGAAACATGTTAATTGTTTATAAGACTTGAGGATATTATTAATGTCTATTATGAGTCGCTTACATTGATGTATTGATGAGTACTATGACACCATAGGCTCACGGTGATGTAGGATATGTTTGGTGCATTACAATTGATATAGAACTAATGAATAATTCAATAAATGATTTCCCCACCAATCCTAGATGATGATATCTCAATCCACTATTTAAAATGTATCTATAAAACTAAAATCCATGCCATAACAATTGAAAAAATAGTTCAAGGAATTCAAAGAAATACATATTGATCATACATGTTTTTGACCTCAGTATGAAACATGGTTGATGAGATATTGAGACAAGGTGATTATATTACACAATGATATTTCATATGTGGCTTATGTCATTAAAACATTAACTTTTTTCTATATGGGTGACTTTATGAGTTTTTAGATGCAATTAATGGGCTTTAGGAAAGCCCGAAAAAGCTAATATAGATGTGGTCTAGAGGGTAACACACTTAGCGTACCCATCATTTCGAATTTAATTCTATTTTTATTAAAACAATTGAATAAAAAAATATTATTAAGAGCTGGAAATAATATTAATTCAGTATTTAATAATGAAAATTATTTAGTCCATAATTTTTTGTGAGGTGAATATTTTAATAAATAATTATTAATCATAAGACCATTGAATAAAATATTTTTTTTCTCTTCTTTATTAAAAAGATAATAAATAATATTTCATATTGAATACGTACTTATTGGTTAATTAGAATATAAATATAAATATTTATTTATATGGATGTGAATATAAAATTTATTTATTTATTTATTGAATAATACTTATTTATTATTCGAGGTTTAGTAAATGTCAAGGTATGTGTATGGGAAAAGTTACGGGTCTGGTGTGAATGATATACTAAATATCATTTTAATAAACATTAATGTATTTAATTATATTTATTTTAATCATGAGACTTTTTTGTGTTAAAGAAATAATAATAATAATAATAAAAAAATAATAGATGTGGATTTTTCTAAATATTTAGATATTTACTAAGGGAATATGCATAATTACCAATTCTTTATGTAATCTCAATCTATACAAAGTTATATCATTTCTATAAGAGGTGATAAACGATTTATTACGCATAATGAATCCTCTCTACATAGAATTATCTATACGATGAACATATCAAGGATTCCTCATAAGAGTGAGATAATTTCTCCAGAACTTTCCTCCCTATCAAGGATGATAGAACGAGGGAGATAATCCATCATGCCAGAAGGATTTTTATGTGATCAGGGAGATCAATGACATATATTTGGATCATATGTGCTATCCCCCATATTTTTTTGATATCATTCGAAGATCACATAACATTTTTATATCACATATAGAGGGATTATAATTTAGATTCTCTCATAATAATGATGATACAACTTGAACATTACTTGATTTCTCAAGATATTCATCATAGAATGAATATCAATATTCTGATAAAAAATATTATTAAATCAATTATAAATTTCACATAAAAAACATGTTGAATTGGTTCAAATGTTATTTTTATAAATTCCTTGGGTATATTTGTCACACATAGTGATTATTAATCTAGTTCATGTGGATTATTTTTGTTGTCTCAAAATTTCAAGATGAGCATTGAATTGACCAAAGATTTCTCTACACTAAAAAAAACCAAGCACTATCATAGAGACCCGTTCAAACTTATAACTATTGAATTTTATTTAGAAATATCATGATTCATTTGATAAATTTTTATATTAACTATTATTCATAATAAATTAAGTTAATATAATATGTAAATTCACTATAATATGAACAACAACATGAAAAAGAATTGGGGAAGAATACATGGGATACTATCGAGATGTGATAGAGATCTCGATTGTATAATCACATTATATATAGTGTAACAAAATTCCATGTCATGTTATCTATTTCAACCACACCGGGAAATGATCACACCAACAATAAATAGACATGTAGGGATTCATTACATGACATTTAGTTACACCATGTATTGACCGTTAGGATTGAAAATTGTTTACAAAGTGACACAACATGTAACTGACATACACACCATGTAACTTTAAACAACATAGAGTTCATGTGGCCGACATACACTATGTGTAATTAATTAAATTTTATCTGAAATATTTTCATGCCATGTGAAGACTCCAATTGCATAAAAAATTGATATTTTTGATTAAATGACATGTAGTTGTTATATACCACATGTTACTCTTTAATATCCTAGAGAAGTAAAATTATTGTCCATATGCATGTGTCACAGATGACCAAAAAATGTGGTGGATGATATGTACCAAACTGTACAAACCATGAAATGAGTACCAATTTACCTAGAATACATGTCAATCAAGGATTTAACTTTATTACATTAATTACATTAAAAATAATAATTTACTCCATTAATTTCATCTACAATACGTTTATCTAGCATATGTTCCACAAAAAGAGTTTATAGAATATTAAATTGATAACTAATTTCTATGATAAAATTTTAACTACACACCCTATATGATAATTGTACATTGTGTGTACTTCACAACAATAAAAATGGAACACAATGTATAAATTAAAATGAGTCCAGGTGTTATAAATGCCGATCTAAATACCTTTCTTGAGGAAGGAAACTACAAACCTGTTAATCATATGATAAAACATTTATGCTACATGTCATTTGAGTACATGGAACATGACAAGGACTAAATGAGATAATGTGTAGTTCAGAAAGGTACAGACCATGTTGTATCTATGTACAAATAGTCTACTTGAGTAGTTTAAATAAATTTAATTTTATTCAGTTATTTTATAATTACATAGGATGATAATGTCACAAATTAGTGGAATACTTGGATTAATAATTATGATAATGATTTAATTAATTAATACAACATTATTAATTAATTCATGATAGATTTATTATAATTAATAGAACTGTTTCAAATGAATTATTGAATATTTCCAAGTTTTTTCATGGATAATATTTTACTGGTCACGAGCTTTTCTATACAATTATTGCATTGAGAATATTTTTAATTGAATATTATTGTATTTTTTTTTATATGTGATAATTTTTATTTAAAAAATTAACATGATGACCCACATGTCATCTATCCCACATTTATTATATAGGATCTATACATCCAAGGTTTATTTTATATATCCCTAACACATGGTTCACCTCACATATATGTGAGTCAAATATATACAAGATTGATCTCCAAGGAAAGGAGGAGATTCAAAACCCAAGATGAGGTGAAACTAACTGAGATAAAACAAAGGTCGATTTTTGAATACTGCAACTTCAACATAGAATGACTCAATGATTTTTTCCATTAGGTCCATATGTCGATTTTTTTACCCACTAAGTAAATCAACCATTAAAAAGTTCACAATGAAGTCAATTTATTTATATTTATTTTTTCATGGGAATTGTTTTTTATTTATAAATTTGGATTCATGTTTATATGACATTTAAACAAGATCAAATAAATTAAATATGATAACAATACATGATAGATAAAGAATAATGAATTAATTTTGTATACATAATTTTATCAAAAAAATTAATTAATTATGTAATATTTATATAATATTTACAAATAATATAATGATAATTAGTTAAATCTAATTATAATGAATGAAATACCTTATAGAAATATAAATTCCAAATCATCCCACTATCTGAGTAAAGATAGACCCATCGATAATGTGTTATCCTGACCATTGTCAGGTTAAATTCTATTTATTGGGGATTCTAAACAATGATAGTTGGCCGAATTGACCAAACATGTATTATATTTAATGATAATAGTTTATTCCATGAAAAGTTTAATGAATGTATAGAAGTTAGAGTCATGATTTCTGGATTTGGAATCCACTCAATGGATCAGGGTGCTATAAGCTAGCAGTTTATAAAAATTACAAACTAAAAAAATTATTATGATTTTAATAGAAAAGGATTTGGTTTTATCATAGGAAATAAGTTTCTTTAAAACTAAAATACAATGGAAACTAGGAATTCTATGTCCAATTGTGAGGGATATTGAAACATCATAAAATATTGGGTGACTATTAAATTATTAAAAATTATTTGACCTCACATATCATGGTAAAAAACACAATATATTTAAATATGTTTTTCATTTTGTTGTAGAAACAATGGACAAATATAGAACACTATGTTTGAAAATTATTTGTGTTCAACTTTACCAGATCTAAGTAATCAAACACTAACACTGCCACATTTTTCACTAATTCTGACACTTTCAATCTCCAGTGCAGCTTGCATAGTTCCTTTAAATCTATTCTTAAAAATCTGAGATGCATCATTGTTTATTGGGAGACATAATATTTGGAAAGAATTTGGTATATTAGTTATCTTTTATTTCTATAATTTTCCTATTTTCCATGAATGTTCTTGATGAAATTCAACGTCTCCTGGATGTGGTTTTGTATGAAGACCAAAAAAAATCCATCCACGTTATAAAGATGGATCACTAAACAATATATAAGGTGTTCAGATAGTTTTTATTGGGTAATTTTTTCATATATAATTATTAATATATCACTTACAACTACCAAGGTGCATGTAAAAACATAAATATGTATTTTAGTTGAATAATAGGCCTGATAGCTTTCTTGGCATGTAAAACCAAGCTTAAAAAAACCAATAACATACTATAAAAAACCATTAAATTATAAATTTTAATAGTAATAACCAAATTATGAAAAATATGTATATATATGGTAAATAAATAAAATCTATTTACTAATGAGTAACAAAAAATTTACCCAATTTTCATTAATGTAATTTTATACTATATAATTGTTTTCTTTAAAATTTATTTTTATTTCTTTTTATACAAATACAATATAATAAATTATAACTATTATTAGTAATATTATTTTATTATGAATATAATGTTTTAAATTTTCATGTAAATATTATCTTAAGGAGATTTTTATGAATTTTTGATAAAAAAAGATTTATTTTTCAGTGAATAGTAAGAAATAACGATATCTGTAAAATATATCATTTATTTTCATGTAAATATCCCTGTATCTGTTGAATCTAATCTTAGTGTAACCTAATTATACTTTAATTATAAATATTATAATTTATTACATAGCCACCATCATTATATTTTAATTGGAATAAGGTAATTTTTGGGATTAAAAACAAATTTTCCAAAAAAAACTACTTTTTATAACACAATGTCATTCTATATTAATAAATTAACATATTATATATTTATTAATTTTAATAATTAAATTTAAATATATTAAATATTAAATTTAATATTTTAACAATAATTTTATGTTATTCAAGGAATTGAATGGAATTAAATTAAGTTTTATGCTTAATGATTCATTTATCAAAAACATGATTTCATTGTAGTTTTCATGCTTTATTAAATTTTAATTCTAACACTTAGAGAAATTTAATATTATAAAATAGATTATATATTTTTAATCAGATTAATTAATGTAATGTAACGGGGTTAACTTAATTTTTTAACACATTGAATAATAAGATAGTAAAATTCTGTTACCACCGTTATGATCAAAACAGGTTTACTTGGGTGGAGGTTTTTCCATGATATATGGGTAGGATAGTAACATCCCAATATTTTAAAAGGACTCACTATATTTGATAGCGTACAATAAACATAATTATGAGCATCAATGAACAACAGAATATTAATATTGTATTGTTACCATTATAACCTTGCTATAAAATTTGATTGAAGGGATTATATTAACTATATTACGGAATATATAATGTTTCTAATAATTTATAATATTTTATTTATTCCGTTCTAAATAATTACTTGGTTTTTCTTAAATTCATTTTACTCTTACTAAAATATTTTTCTCTCAAAAATGATTTTTATTGCTTTTTTATGGGAGATTATTATAATTATTTTTTTTAATTTTATAAAATTTCATTCAGAAAATTACTCTAATTTTTTTAATTACTACATCAAAAATATTTTAGTATTATTTTTGGACAATTTTATGAAAATGTTAATTTTTCAGTGAATAGTGAGAAATAGTTTTTTTATAAAACTTTCATTTTTTTATATTAAAAAGTACCTTTAGGATTTAAATTTTATCTACATGTAACATAAGTAATATTTATTTATATTTAATCTAATTAATTTCATTTTAATCATCTTTTTACCTTATTTTGGTATAAGTACGTTTTGTGTTTAAAAACTATTTTTCAAGAAATTTTTTTTTGTTTCATTTTATAGGATGAGTTCTAAATTAAATTCGTTAATTACAATGAGTTCAAACCTGAAAGATGGATTCCATATTTAGAATATGTGGGTCAAAATTTGTAAATATGCGTCATTTATTTGAGGACTATATGAATACTTACTATCATAATTTGATTACCATAATAAGGGTAAATTGATTAACATTGGTTAAAAATAGTAATGATTATAAAATAAACCTAACAATTGGATTTATTTTATTTTTTCATAATTTTCATCCATACTAATTAAATAAATTTTTCTATGGTATTTATGGTCATTTGGATGAGATTATGACCACTATAGTATTTTATTCCATGAAACGGCAAGCATGTCACACCCTTCTTTTCAATAAATATTATATTTCTAAAATGGGGTTCTCTAGAGAACATGTTTGACTAATAATAGTATTCAGATATATAAATGATTTATTTTCATAATGGTGATTTATTTTTAATTTTTGTTGATGTAATATTTACCATAAATGCTTTCACAATACAGTTGTAGTAATTTTTCATTTATTATAATGATAAAGTAAATGAAATTTAAAATATTACAATAAATATAATTGGAGATAATTAATGTGATCCCTGAAATTATATATTACATTGACATTTTAGGGATGTGTTAAAAAAAATTTAAAATTAGAAGTATCTCCTAGATATTATTAAAGTCAAATTCAAGAATAGTTATAAAAATTGGGATTATTTATATTTTATAATAAATAAAATTTTATAAAATGTTTTGAATTTTTAAAAAATATTAGATTCTAGAAACTGATTATTAAATGGTTCTTAATATTACACATGGTCCATTTATGTGTCCTTTACATGTTTATAGTAAATTTATTGACCCTCAAAGAGTAAAAGTCATTGTTTTCATAGTAAATTTAAAAATTGATAATGAGGTGTTAAATCAAAATAATAAGTGTAAAAATTTGACCTAAACATGTTAAAAATTATTTTATGAGCTTATTTTGACCCATAATCATGTTATAATCAAAATAAATTCGTTCAGGTCCATTTTGAATTTAAAATTAGTTTAAATTATTCTAATATTTTGAGTAACTCAAAGAGTGCCACTCTTCTCTCTTATATCTGGGAACCTCTTTTTCTCAATACTTCCCACATATAAAACTATTTTAATGAGATAATAAAATACCAAATATATTCAAAAAAATACATACTCTCATTTTTTAGAACTTTTTATAGGCATAGCACCTACCTTAGTGGTCTTAATGTGTTAAGAAAAGGCGATTTTCCAAAGTAGAGGTATTGTTTTTGTCCTCTTGTATTTGTATTTATTCCACTTACACCTCCTTCAAATACTATTCAACCATGATAAAATAGTTACACTTGTATTATTAATATAATCAAAAGTCATTATGGTAATATCATAACCTATATCCATCCTCTCATCCATCAAATGGGGAATGAAACCATCAATCTTGTGTACGGAGGAATACCGCCTTGTGAACTGATGTAATATTTTTCCATCACCGCCTCAAAAGATCAGATATAATAATGGAATTAATTTTTATATATTATATAAATTTCATATTTTTCATTATTAAGATATAATATATTATTTACCTTCTTACCTATCCATTCTCCAAAAAATGATAATTTCATTTGTCAATACGTGTGGACTACCTCTTTAACAAAGCGACGTGAATCATTTTTCATCACCACCTCACATGGATGATATATTTCATCTTATGCATTCATCAGGGTACCCAATGACATGTCATTGTGAACTAGAATTCTTGTAACCCCACTCTCTTTCTTTCTAAAGGTGGGTGGCTTTTATCACATTCAATAGTGACATCTTCCCCATGATCAAAATAGGATGATGGTATGTCAGTTACTATTTCAATAGACCCCACATTGGAATTTATTGCATATTCCAAGTCAAACTCATATATTTAATTATTTTTTTTGAAAAAAATCCCAATGTCATCTATTTTTTTTATTACAGTTAATTTCAGTGCTTCTTTCCAGACATTTTTTCGGTCTGCGTAGGGAAGAAACCTTTGTTTTGGAGATTAGTCACGTTGAGCATTGTGACCATGTCTAGATGTTGGGAACATTGGTCATTGTTATTCATCCTCTCAGGTAGGAATCTTATGTAGGATTATCCATCATAGAACCCAAGGCATTCCATGTCAATCGTGAGGTATCTAACGCTGAACTCGTATACCTTATAAGGTTTCTACCTCGGGCTTCCCATGATTTTCATGAGGAAGCTAATTCCATGGGAGCATATCATCCAAGGATTTCACCATAGTAATATAATGTTTTCAATGTGATAAATGAAACCAAAGGAAAATATAATCCAAGGATTTCACCTTTGGAATCGTATGATTTACAAGAGGTATTTGATTCCTTACACTCATATCTTCTAGGGTTTTCACCTAAGGCATATGATGTTTTTCTTGAGGTATGTATTTGGGATAAAAAATTTAACATATTTTAGAGGGAAATTAGAATTTTACACATAAATGGATGGAGCCACACTATTAACATCCTATGTAGCTAAAGTTTATTTTTCAAGACACTCCATGGAGGCAGATCAAGGAGGGTCTTCCTAAGGAGGTAAGATGTCACACCTATATGTTAACAAATGGATGGATTGGAACACCCTTTGGAGGAAGATTTGGGAGGTGTGACTCATAAAGGGAAGATGTCACACCATGATGGTTGATCTGATTACCCTTAGAGGTGGACCAATGAGGTAAATCTCTTTGAGGGATCACCTATAAGGTTTATATATGGATGGAATAGAGTACCCTATGTAGCAGGATCCTAGAAGTGTTTCACATAAAGGGAATATTTTAAACCATGATGGTTTACCAGAACACCCCTGGAGGTTAACCAAGGTAGTTCATCCCTATAAGGGAGAAACTGAGTTTACCATAGGATGGGATTGGACTACAGAGAGCCATCCTACATACCAAGTTAAGAAGATAGGGATCAAATCCCATGTAGCTCTATTTCACAGTTTAATTTTTATGGTGGAATTGGTCCATTTTGTTTAACATAAATAGATAATAAAACTCTCTTCCTGAAGGGACAATTTATGATGGATGGTGTCGGGATTATGCATGTTAGATTCCTTCTCAATCATATTTTTCTGGTTTGGAGTTATTAAGGGGATTACACATTGATTTTCAAAATAAGTTTGGGGGATATATGGTCTCATATGTCAGTTTCATGATTCTACAAGGGATGTGGTATGGAGAAAATAAGGATGGATGTGGATGTTGGGTTATGACCTCAATGTGGATTCCAACATATCCTATTTAGTTGGGAACCAAAGAACACATAGTTTAGTAATATCTATTGCTTAAACGAAAGGAGGGTCCCCATAGATATGGAGTATGTGGTGGTGGCTTTTGCTGATGATTATCCCAATAATGGTGGTGACTGTGGGATATACCAGTTTTGATGCCCATAAGATAGTTTTGGAGTGTGTCATGACTTCCACCAACCTATAATCCCACGTGATTCATGATTATGGTGAGAAATAATAGGAGGAAGTATACCTAATGATTGTGTAATGAAAGAAGAACCTAAATGTGATGATGTGAGGCTTACACGTTGAAGATTCCCAATTAGGAATTCATTCTATTTGAAGAGGATCTCATTCAATATGAGTCTAGGTAGTGTGGAGAACAACCCATGTCACTCACATAGAGAGAATCAGATTCTATTTAAAAAGGGTAAGCAAACAGTTTACCATCATTTATTGAGGACATTAGGACTAGGCAGTTTTAAGTTTTGTATCTTGAACGTGGGGGACTCACTCATTACCCCCATGTTTTATATAATTATTTTTCGTTCACCTCTACACAGGGAATTTATTGACTAGTTATTCGGTGTAATAATATGGAGGATTTTTAAATTATTAGGTCCACCCCTTTAAATGTTTTGTTTTACCAAGGATGTGAAGAAGTATTTTATAAATGACCTACAGGGATAGTATGAGGGGATATGAAGACAATATGTTGTTGTAGTTTTTCAATTATTGATGTAATGTAAACATTATGAATATATCTAATGTTTCCAAGACTACTAAACTAATCGGTCTTTAGAGACTTGAAATTTTGTGATCATGCCAACATTATGTAATAATGCACCGACTCTGGGTAACTGGGGTCGGTGTGTTACAGGGTACTTTTAGAAAGGGTTGAATATGATATGATTTGAGATTCATATAATCCAAACTTGTTTGCATGGAAATTTAGGATTCTGTAGATATTGAATCATACAGTGAACTTAGAGGATGGTCATGAATGTCACTATTTAATGACGAGTTAGTTTAGGAGAATGTTTAAGTATGGAGATGAACAGATATGGAACGAGTTACTGCCATGAACATTTTTGTATGATATTATTCACAATTACACACATGGTTAAGGGAGCTCAAATCCTAGGGTTATGAAGAGGTAGAAGGATACCTGAGCCAGTGAGGCGGTGGTCCTTAAACTATGGGGACAATACTAAATGGTGGTAAGAGGGAGCTAAGATAAATAGCTAGTCGAGTGGATAAAACATCATTAATGGATCCAATAGTTCATGAGACCGGATATGAAAGAGGTGATGGCGCAAGAGAAGTAGTATAGTACCCATCATCCTTGGGAAATAAAACATAGGAAGAAGAGAATCCATATGGGGAATTACCTAGAACATTTTTCGAGTCTCCAATGAATAAGTTACGCTGCATGGACATCCTTAATGATGTAATCTTCCTCAAAGACAAGGAAAACTGGGACACATACATGTAGTTCAAAAATGCTTGCAGAATATGGAAGCATCACAATAGGTACAAGATGTACCTCACCCGGACTTTTCATTAAAATGGTTGTTTCTTCATCTCTTAGGCTGATGGGAAGCAATATATGATAGTGCTGGAGGAATTATTTCTTTCCTGGGTAACTTCACATCTGCCGACCAAGCAGTTCAATGTCTTTCTCAACAAAACCTCTTATTTGAAACTATCAATACCTGAACCAGCATTGTGTGCTCACATTCTCAAGGAGTCGAGTGTTTATTGGGTAAGTGGTGATTATAGAGGTTTTTCGATAGGAGTAATATTTTCTTCAAATCAAGAACATATCAGAATCTTATATACCTAAGACATAACATGTTATTTAGAACTATTCTCTAAATATATTTTTCCCACTTGAGTAGGAATCAAGAACGGAGGTGGGAGAGGTTGGAGACAAACTTTTAAAAGAGGGAGAGGGGAACTCAAAATATAAAAGGGTTGATGTTGGTTCTATTCCTGATTTTGTGGATGTAGGAAGTCAAGCATTAGTGTCTGTAATTGGCACATCTTATAGGGAAGAAACACTACCTGAGAGGCTACCAATGAACATTTAGGAACTCCTTGATGGAGCATATAATTCCTGTAATTCCATATATTCTTCCACCAATTTTAATCTTTGCATTTCCTACCCAATATTGATTGAAATATTTTGGAATAGTAGTTCGAATGGTGGTTAGTAATAAACTATCATGAAAACACTTGCATTAGCAGCCCCTATAGTTGAGGTGGTGACAACATATGCTACTCTCTTAGAAGATATAAAAAAATAGGTCACGAAAGTTGAGCGAACTGTAGAAGTTCCATTTGAGGGGACCACTGAGACAACATCATTAATTGAGAGGACTAATATAGGGTCCACAATATAGCTAGAATAAGGAACTTTAGTGGATGAGATGATTGTAGTCATTCCACTGAAGGTAGCTACTGAAGATGAAATTATGATGATGGAAGAGACAACAACGTCAACTGCTGAGGTGACAGAGGGGTGGCTTTGGTTGTTTCTACCCTAAAATTTAAATCATTGGAATATAAGAGAGTGGAAGTTGAGGTTTCTCCACTAGTAATGATATCCATGGAAGCGGAGATGATGACGTCCAACATTGTGATACCACAAGGTGTAGCAAAGTCTTCTTCCACAGGTGGTGTGGTTGAGGTGGAGTTGATTCCCAAGAAATCTCTTCAACTACTAAAATCTTAGGAGATTTAGTACGAAGTTCTTGACAATACCATACAGGTGGTACTCCCCCGTTAGGAGCCTGCATCACCCAAATATTTTGAATATTTTGGCACATAGTTCAAAGAGGATAACTATTCTATCTGTCGCATAGCGGGGTGAAATCTGTGGAACTTTATCAACTACATATAGATAGATGAACAGTCAAAATTAGTTGGAAATATTCTCTATTTGTTAGTCAGTGTAGGGACTTGTGGGGTGAACTCCATCAACCTTCACATGCTTGACATTGATTTCATTGTTGAGCATGCATGTGTGGAGTGGAAGGAGCGTGATCTATCTTGGAAGATGCACAAATATGAGATCTCCCAAGTTCTCTAGAAAGTTGAAGAATAAATTTACCATTTAAAAGTTCTAGTTCAGAATCACACCATGACCTCACAAACTCATGCTACGATCATTAGCATTATCAGGGTTTAACTGGGAGCGGTCGAGGCCTAATAGGTAGATTCCAAGATGATGGAGGCTGAGTAGGCCAGACATGGGATGAAGATTGAATATGTTTTCTATAAGGCTGATAAGGTGACATATGACCAAATAGGGTGGAAAAAAATGTAACACCCCAAGCTTCCATGGTACGCTTCCCTTTGAATAACACAGTAGCGTGTGTTGTACCCAACTTCGAGTTCTAACACACACCATAACCAATCAAACTAGCCGTTATGAATAATAATACCTACTTTTTAAAATTTTATAAATTTTATAGTTCAAGATAGACATAATTTTTGGATTCAAAATATCGAAATTAGCCTAGGGTAAATTTTTTGTATTTTTTAGAAAACATTCAAATTTTGATGAATAGTGAAAAATACTAATCATTAATTAAAAACAACTTTTTTAATCCAAATAATTTATAGTGATAAAGTATACTATTGAGAGGTTTTAAATCATAATTATAATATATTTTTACGATTTAATCCAATATTGGTAATTGTATATAATTTCACATTTAAACTACACATAAACAAGTGTCAATCTTTTGATTGTCATTATTTCTTAAAAACAGGCTTTTTTTTGACAACGGGAATTAATTTTAAATTAATTTCTGCCACTTATATGTTTTGAATTTATAAAACTGTATTCCATAATTATAAAAAGGAGGTACAATTTGTGTAAATAGAAAAATTTTATTTTTAGAAATTTTGAAAAATTACTTTGGTAAATATTATTTTTACCATGGTTAAAGGATAAATCCGGTAAATAAGGGTAAACAAATAATATTATAATATTATGAAATTACACTAAACCGTGTCCTAAAATTATTGGTTGATACATTTCTGACCATGGGCATCTTTGGGTTGATTTTCGGACCCCATGGAGCCACTTGTAAGTGATAATGACACATTATATTAATTAAGTTAATGTAAATTCAAAAATGACATAAACATATATCTTTTAGAAAAACTATTTTTACATAGGGTTATATATGTAATATATTCTACTATAAGTATTCATTAGAAATATAAAAATATTTCATACATAATGGTATTTTATTTATAATTTTTATACATTGAATAATTAAATTTATTTATGACACAATAATGATGCAATATTTTTCTAATTAATGAATGAATCAAATAATTAGTATTATAAATGTTAAAAAATATAATATGAACGTTTTGATGACAAAAAAGAATTTTATTGGTCAATATGACATGTTATAATTGCTTTAATGAATTTGGTTCGAATTAATAACGTTTTTATGACTTTAGAAAAAATCAATTGTTAAATAGTGTCAAAATTGAAATAAATGAGTCTTAAAACAAATATTATATTATTAATTGGTATTCTATTATCAAAAATATAGGTTTCGGCCATAGGACTTATATAATTATAGGTGTATCATTAATGGACCACTTTGGGGTCGCTGGGAAGTATTTAGTAAGTTTATTAAGTATATAATATAAAAATAGAAAGAGACATGGTGTCAAACTATTTAACTAAAAGTTAAATAAAAAAGAAAAAGTTAACATATTGACCCAAACCTATATAAAACCTATTGTTTGAGTGGTTTTATACCTATCCCCACCTTAACATTTAAATAATCCACTTTGGAGGCATTAAAAACCAAATATAAATTTATTATCTAATAATGTTTCTAGCTCTTCCTATAGTGTCCCTGACCCTTCTTATAAAAAGGCACTACCCCTACTCACCAATTCACATCTTCAATGCCTTTTTTCTCAGAAAACCCTAGAAATAATATCCTCTAAAATTCACTCACTTCATCCTAGAGTCCCTCCTTTGGTCAGAAATCCAACTTAAGGATCCCTTTTGACCAAATCAAAAGGAAGAACACGAAAAAGAGGTAATGATTTCACCGCCCTCTTTCAAGTTCCTTTCTTCTTTCGCTTATTCTTTCTTTGTTATTTCCATTATAAAATAATAACTCCAGTATCTTCTATATACTGTGATGTTATTATAAATATGGTACAACCATATTCAGTATTGTATCCATCCTTTGAATGACTTGTCACCATATGTGTGCACGTACGGCTTACCATCTCCACGTCGTGGTGTAATTCTTATTCAAAACATTATTATTTGGATGGATATGATAATGATGTGTATTTGATGTAAATAATAAATATAACATGGTAATTATTATGTATATATTATATATCATACAATTATATATTATTTTAATATCAAAAGAATGCTATTGTCGCTCGTTCGTACGTACGGACTACCGTCTCCACGAACGCGATGAGATTCATACCCCATCGTATCCCTTCAAGACTAAATTTCATTTTATGATTAAAAATAATTTTTTGAGAAATTATATCATTCAGGATATGAATAATATACATCCCATCCATAACAAATATGACTCGCATAACCAAGAATATAAAGGAAAATGAATTCGTTCACACCCGAAATGACGATAATATTAAGATATTATTAACAAATAAATGTTAAAAGATCATATATGATATCATATTAATTTATATAATTATTTTATAATTAAATAAAAATTATTTCACTATTATACAAGAGGTTAACCTACCCTCTAGCTAGGAAAAAGTATAATGTTAGGGTTTTCTTATCTCACTTTTAATTTAGTGAGATTTCTATTGTTCACCACTTATTTATTGCATGTGGTGTGTATACTTCCCACGATTGTATTAATTGTGTAATATACTTTATTTTATGGATATCTACATCATCATTATATGAACCTTCATTCATGGATGTATGTTTCATAAGTTAACAAATCGATAAGGGAATATGAAATTTCAATTTCCACTCAATCAGCTTTACACATACTTGATTGATTATTTTACTCCAAGATTATGTGTGGAATGACAATTCATTTGATTATTTCATAATTTCCACTCCCATTTCTGTGGATATAATTTTGATACACATAATCAATCCATTTATAATTTCTCAAGTCATCAATATGAACTTGATAAGAGTAATTTTAACTCAATCTCCATTTGTTGAGTTAAATATCCAATTCATTGGTGTTGTCTTTACAAGAATATGTGTGAATGTACTCTGACTGATTTACACTGAATATCCAATCATATTGAGTGTATTTATATTTTTCACACATAATTATGTAGTCGATTTATCCTTAATCTAGGGATATTCTCTTTATAAGAGATTTCATCTCAAATTACATTCCATTGAGACTTCTTTGTTGTTATACACAAAATAACTTTTATATGGTGTATATAATGTACTTTGACATAGTATATCATGAATCCCTTTACTCTCATGATATTAAAAGGTTATGATTACCTAAGTTATTTGTATTCGAGTGTCTCTCTTTTGGTTAGGAACTCTAACTAAAATATTATTTTAATTGTTTTAATGATTTATTATTCTAAATCTTTCTCATTAATTTCCTTGTTTTAAAAATGGTTTTAAGGATTTATTTATATGGAAATTGAAGTATTAAAATTATAATTACTTTTAAAAGTTTCAAAGTGGTATGCAACACTTTGATTCAAAAATCTATTTTTAAATAGCTTCTTGATAAATAGTGTGACTTTTAAATGATTTCAAGAAAAAGGGGGATATTTCTCTCTAATATTTTTGATGATTATTTTCATCTATGTCAATATCCTTCATTATTCTGAATTGAGGTTAATCTGTTATGATAAAAATTTTCATATTGTATTGAATGAGTTATGTTTGAATGCGGATGTGCTATTTTTATTCCATTCATAGTTTGTGGATAAAGTATTTAAATTACGTATGATAGTTTTAATACGAATGTTAATGTTATGTTTAAACCTATTCATATGAGGAAAGCATTGGACTTATTATGTGACGGGTAGATCCTGCTATAGATCCTCGATGCATCGATAGTTCTCATGAGACAAACTGGTGTCATGGAACAAGGCCTGGACACAATCTTATTTGTAGTATTGGCATAAGGCCTTGACTATGTGGTTATGATTGTCTGGAATTATACTTTCCATCATTATGAAAGTGGTTATTGATATTGTTTGTGATCCATCCACTAGTAGAATATCCATGTGAATTAGTAAATGGCATTATTTGATTTTATCTTGGCCATATTATGCTGAAGTTCAAGTTTAAATGGATTTTGTTATAGTCTTATACACTTCCTTAAATGTTTATGCTAATTTATAAAAGTTTCTGATATAATGTTACCCTTACTATGCAGCTGAGCTCACCGCTTTCTACGTTTTATTTTCCCAGGATGCAAAGTAGTATATTATGACTGACCACCCGGGATGGTCTATGGGATCTCAGTGTTGTCTATGGGGACAATGCTATTGCAGTTTTCCATTTTATGATATAATGTAAACCTTATGAATGTATATAGTACTTCCAAGGCTACTAAACAAATCAATATTTTTATAGTTGATCTTTTATGATCATTCCAATGATACTTAATAATGCACCGACTCTAGGCTTCTGGGGTCAGGGCGTTACAGTTGGTATCAGAGTAATTTTAGTACAACCCTTAGAAACTAGATTTAGATAAACTCTTATTAGAGAACATATACCTAAGATGGTCTTTGAGGATTAGTATAGAAGAAATTCCTAGAATTTTCGTCTTGTAGAGATTTTATGAGTTTTCCAAGAAATAAATCCCTGTCTGGATATAAGTAGGTAAAGGAGGCTCTGGCACAGATGTACCTTTGGGTAAAACCCAAAAAACACCGCTTTCAGCTAGACTTGAATGGGAACTGGTGCATGACAACGAGCCTTACTGCACTATTGGTTACGACACTCCCTGGGGATATGCTTAGTATAATTTACATTTTATTTAAAAAAGAATTTGATGTATTTTAATATAAAATGAGAATAAAGGACATTAGTTAATTCTAAGGTGTTTAAAATTGAGAATATGGTGTCATGATATTCTCTAAATGGTTTTATGACTACTGTTACTCACACAATGCTTTCTAGTTTTAGTCAATGGTAGGATTCTAAGGAAATCATATTAACTTTGAGAATGATATACAAGGTGGGAACAGTTGTGGAAATGAGCTACACAATGGAATGTTGATAGGCGTAAAAGATATAGTGTTTATGACAAATCAGTTTTCCAAAAATATGATCAATAACATATATATTAATCAACTCCCGGACTCAACAAGTAAGAGGAAAATGATGAATTATAAAATATACAGTAGTGGATACCACGGAGATATGAATCCTTAATTTCAATAATGCAAGAAATGTGGAAGGAGACACCCAGGAATGTGTCTTAATGGAACAAACAAAATGATTTCTGTGTGTTAAATAAGGACATAAAGTGAAGAATTGCTGAGGGAAAATGAAGAGTACTATGGAAGAAAATAAAAATGGTCCCAAGAATCCATTTACAGTCATTTTCCATAAATGTAGGGGACCTTACCATTACCCGAGTGAATGTTATATAATATAGGATATTTTTCTTGGTCAAAGAAAAAGCAATGTGGAAATAAATGGTTGGATGCATTTTTAAAAGTACTAGTACTCCTTGTTTGTGGGATTACTTTGGAATAATTTTCTCTTGTATTTTTAACCCTTCAGTTTCTCATGTGAAAATGATATTTGATGAAGAATTATATTTTATCTTTTGGATATAGTTATAAATAACAATTTTTTTTATATGATCATTGGGTTTGAGGAAATTAAAAGTTATTACATTTTGGGATGAAAATGCAAGGTATGAGATAACATTTGTGGTAAAATTATGTTATGGTTATTTTGAAGAATTTATCTCATTTTGGTAATGTTATAAAGTATAGTTTTTTAAAAAGGACAACACGCAGACCATGTGACAAACCATCACGTCGGAAAAAGATGTGGGAATCGAACCCACAACCAAAATATGATTGAGATTTCTTGCCTACCACTGGACTACGTGAAGTACCTGGTTAGTGTGACTAATTATTTTTAGTTAAATGATTTTAATTATCAATAATATGTTGATTTGGGATCTTATTTCTTATCAAATAAATACCCTTAGTATAGGAAAATGATTTGGTGATTAAGTGATAAATGTTATTTTGGAAGATGTTCTCTTTCTGGGGATAACTATATGCCGAAGGAAAATAAAATACTATGGTATTTCATTTGAAGAGTAATGGTGGATTTTTATCTATGTTTTTATTGTGGATTTAGAGTGATTTGGGTTATTTATGGAAATGATTAACCAATAATAGAGAATATGTGATTAGGTTAATTACATTTAAGTATTTGTATTTAAGAGTAGTTGATGTCATTTGGAGATACAATTTAACTTGGAAGACTACATAACCAAATTATTATATGTTTTGAGTTTCAATATTAGTTCAGATTATATTGAAGGATTTTAAGGACAATTGTTTATTGAATAATATTTATTTTACTTTGGGATAATGTTGGTTTAGTTTTAGAAATTAAGATTACTGTTTCTTTCACTAATAGAATACCCTTTTGGGGGGATCATATGATCTTATACTAACCATTTTGGTTTTCATTAATCTCTAAAGACAAGGTTAATATATAGTTTATCCTTTGTGGATCATGTGATTCTATAGAATTTTATTCTAGCTCTTCTAGTGTGACCATGTCTTCTTGAATACTCATCGTTTAAAAAAATGAGTTAGTGGTAGAAATTTATAAAAGAATGAAAATATACCTAAAAAGTAATTCTATCTCTTCATGTTCTTATTCAATCTCATAAATGAATTCCTTATCTTTATGTAATGTAACTTAGAACAAAAAAAATGTTGTCCGTTTACTTTTCCTACTGGGAGACTAAGGACCATTTGTCTCATCACAAGTTTGTGGTTTTCTTGTTCTTAACTTTCTCATGATCATGTTTTCTATCCCTCTTCATCATAAATTGACACTTATTTTAACATCCATATCCATGTTTTCCTACATGGAATACTAGTATGGGTTATCTTGGGTGACCTTTGTACTTCGCTTTCTTTCTTTTAAAGTGATAGTTTTATTGACTCTTTTTCCGATGCGGGAATTTCTATTATATTTCCAAGCCCAATATTAAAAGTATTTCAAGGACAAAATTATTTGAAGGAGGGGATAATGTAACACCCTTAGCTTCCACAGTACGCTTTCCTTTTAATAATACAGTAGTGCATGTTGTACGCAACTTCGAGTTCTAAACAACCAATCAAATTAGCCCTTATGAATAGTAATACCCACATTTTGAAATTTTATTAATTTTACCTTTCAAAATGGAAATAATTTTTGGATTTGGAATATCGAAATTAGCCTAGATTGAATTTTTGGTATTTTTTAGAAAACATTCAAATTTTGATGAATAGTGAAAAATACTAAACATTAATTAAAAACAACTTATTTAATCTAAATAATTTATATTGATAAATGATATTATTGAAAGGTTTTAAAGTATAATTATAATATATTTTTACCATTTAATCCAATAATGGAAGTTAGATGCAATTTCACATTTAAACTAGATATAAACAAGTGTCAATCTTTTGATAATTATAATTTATTAAAACACGCTTTTTGTTTTGACAATGGGAATTAATTTTAAATTAATTCCTGCCACTTTTTTGTTTTGAATTTATAAAATTGGATTTCATATTTAGAATAGGGGGGGGTCCAAATTGTGTAAATACGTAAATTTTATTTTTAGACATTTTGAATAATTACTTCGGTAAATATTTTATTAACCATGGTTAAAGGGTAAATCTGGTAAATAAGGTTAAAACAATAATATTATAACAATATTAAATTACTATAAAACATGTCCTGACATTATTTTTTGATACATTTCCAACCATGGGAATATTTTTGTCGATTTTGGGACCCTATGGAGCCACTTGTAAGTGATAATGACACTTTATATTAATTAAGATAAAGTAAATACAAAAATGACATAAGCATATATCATTTAGAAAAAAAAATTACATAGGTTTATTTATGTTATAGTTTCTACTATAAGTATTTATTAGAAAGATAAAAATATTTCCTAAATAATGGTATTTTATTTATAAAATTTATCCATTGAATAATTAAATTTATTTATGACACAATATTGATGCGGTATTTTTCTTGTTAATAAAAGAATCAAATAATTGGTATTATAAATGTTAAATTAAATATACTTTTAAAGTTACGATGAAATACACAAATTTTATTCTTTAATATTACATGTTATAATTTCTTTAATGAATTTGGTTCGAATTAATAAATTTTTTAAGACTCTAACAAAAATCAATTATTAAATTGTTTCAAAATTGACATAAATGAGTTTTTAAAACAAATATTATATTATTAATTTATATTCTATTCCTAAAAAAGTATGGTTCGGCTAAAAGAATTATATAATGATGGGCGTATCATTAATGGACCACTTGGGGGTCTCTTGGAAGTATATAGTATGTTTATTAACTATATGACATAAAAATACAAAGAGACATGGTAAATGTCAAACTACTTAACTAAGAGTAAAATCAAAACGATAAAGTTAATATAGTGACCCAAACATGTCTAAAACCTATTTGTTTAGTGGTTTTCGACCTATCACCACCTTAAACTTTAGATAATCCACTTTTTAGCCATTATAAATAGAATATTAATTTTTTATAAAATAATATTTCTAGCTTTTCCAAAGGTTCCCCTCACCCCTCTTATAATAGGGCACTCCCCCTACTCACTAATTCACAACTTCAAAGCCTTTTGGTTCGGCCAAACCCTTCCCAAATATCCTCTAAACATCCCTCAATTCATCATAGAGTCCCTAATTTGGTCAAGAATCCATCTTAAGGATCCCTTTTGATCAAATCAAAAGGAAGAACCCAAAGAAGAGGTAATGATTTCACCACCCTCTTTCCAGTTCATTTCTTCTTCCACTTTTTCTTTCTTTTTTATTTACATTATAAAATAATAATTACAGTATCTTCTATATAATTTAATTTTATTATAAATATGGTACAAACATATTCATTATTCTATCCATTTATTGAATGACATGTCACCGTACGTGCGTACGTACGGCTTACCGTCTCCACGTTATGGTGTAATAGTTATTCAAAACATCATGATTTGGATGGGTATGATAATGATGTGTAATTTATGTAAATAATAAATATAAAATGATAATGATTCGGTATATATGATATACCATCCAATTATATATTATTTTAGTACCAAAAGAATGATATTGTCGCTCGTGCGTATGTACAGATAACCGTCTCCACGAACGCGATGAGATTCATTCCCCATCATATCTATTCAAGACTAAATAGCATTTGATGATTAAAAATAAGATTTAGAGACATGATATCATTCTCTATATGAATAAGATACATCCCATTCATAAAAAATATGGCTCACGTAACAAATAAAATAAAGTAAAATGAATCTGTTAACACCCGAAACGGCGATAATACTAAGATATTATTAACAAATAAATGTTAAAAGATCATATATGATATCATATTAATGTATATAATTCTTGTATAATTAAATAAAAGTTATTTTACAATTATACATGTGGTTAAACTACCCTTGAACAAGGAAAAAGTACCAACTAATGGGTTTCTTATCTCACTTTTAATTCTGTGAGATTTCCATTGATCACCACTTATTTATTGCATGTGGTGTCTGTACTACCCATGATTGTATTAATTGTGTAATATACATTAATTTATGGATATCTACATCATAATTGTATGATCCTTCTTTCATGGGTGTATGTTTCATAAGTTACCAAATCGATAAGGGAATTTCAACTTTCAATTTCCACTCATTCAGCTTTACACATACTTGATTGATTATTTTACTCCAAGATTATGTATGGAATCACTATTCATTTGATTATGTCATAATTTCCACTCCCCTTTCTGTGGATATTATTTTGATACACATAATCACTCCATTTATAATTTCTCAAGTCATCGATATGAACTTTATAAGAGTAATTTTAACTCAAACTCCATTTTGTGAGTTAAATATCCAATTCATTGGTGTTGTCTTTACAAGAATATGTGTGAATGTCCTATGACTAATTTAGACCTATTATCCAATCATATTGAGTGTATTAATATTTGTCACACATTATTATGTTGTCTATTTATCTTTAACCTAAGGATACGGTCTTTATAATAGATTTCATTTCAAATTAAATTCCATTGAGACTTCTTTGTTGTTATACACAAAATCACTTTTATTTAGTGTATATAATGTACTTAGACATAGTATATCATGAATCCCTTTACTCTCATGATATTAAAATATTTTGATTACCTAAATAACTCGTATTCAAGTGTCTCTCTTTTGGTTTTGGAACTCTAACTAAAATAACATTTTAAATGTTTTAAATATTTATAATTCTAAATCTTTCTCATTAATTTCGATGTTTTTCAAATGGTTTTAAGGATTTATTTATATGGAAATTGATGTTTTAAAATTCAAATTCCTTTTAAAAGCTTCAAAGTGGTATGGGACACTTTGATTAAAAAATCTATTTTTAAATGGATTCTTGAAAAATAGTGTGCCTTTTAAATGATTTCATGAAAAAGTGGGATATTTCTCTCTAATAGTTTTGATGATTATTTTCATCTAGGTCAATATCCTTCATTATTCTCAATTGAGGTTAATCTGTTACAATACAATAATTTATATTGTATTGAATGAGTTATGTTTGACTGTGTATGTGCTATTTTCATTCCATTCATAGTTTCTGGATAAAGTATTGACATTATGTATGCTAGTTTTAATACGAATGTTAATGTTATGTTTAAACCTGTTCATATGAGGAATTCATTGGACTTAGTAAGTGACGGGTGGAGCCTTCTCTAGATCCTCGATGCATCGGTAGGTCTCATGGGACAAACTAGTGTCTTGTCACAAGGCCTTGACAAAATCTTATTTGTAGTCTTGGCATAAAGCCTTGACTATGTGGTTGTGATAGTATGGAATTATGCATTCCATTATTATGAAAGTGGTTATTGATATTGAAAGTTATCATTCAACTAGTAGAATATCTATCTGAATAAGTAAATGGAATTATTTGATTTTATCTTTTCCATATTATACTGAAGTTCATGTTTAAAAGGCTTTTGTTCTATTCTTCTACACTGCCTTTAATGTATATTCTTATTTATCAATGTTTCTTATATAATGGTATATTTACTGGGAATCTGAGCTCACCCCTTTCTATGTTTTATTCTCCCAGGATGCAAAGAAGTATATTATGACTGACCTCCAGGGATAGTCTATGGGATCCCACTGTTGTCTTTGGAGACAATGTTGTCGTAGTTTTCCATTTTATGATGTAATGTAAACCATATGAATGTATCTAGTACTTTCAAGGCTTCTAAACTAATTGGTCTTTCGAGAATTGATCTTTTATGATCATGCCAATGATACATAATAATGAAACGACTCTGTGCTTCTGGGGTCGGGGCATTACAAAAAATCCTAGAGGCCACCAAGAAATGCATGGTTCAGCATGAGTGTTCAATTATTGAATTAGAGCCGTAAAGGTGAAACATTACAGTGGTGAGGCTCTAATATGTGGATGAACCTCTAAAACATTGGTTTTCCTAATGTTCATTCTCAAACATTTTTCATTATCTTACTACCTTAGTTTGATAACATTTATTGGGAAACTAAAAACCAACCCCGAAGCTGATGTGGGTTGTGCCCAATGTGAGAAACAATGGATGACCATGTGATTTCTCTTCACATAAGAGTACTGGACAATCACCGAGCAGTCATGATTTGCTATTACGGATTTCCCACTAAGTGTTTTTGTGCTGAAAAGGACTCTAACTAGATGAAAAGTCCCTTAGAATAGTCGAGTTTATTTTATAATGTTCTATAGTGTATCAGTGGGATAATGAAAGGGGAATTGAATATTACCAGAACAAAGGGGAATGGGAAGTGTGAATTACAATGCACAAGATCTAGGACACAACAATAGCGGCTGGGAGATACGTGGTAATTTCTCACCATGTTTGAAACATAGAATCTATTCCATTTATCAGAAGTGGTGATAATCAATTGAGGGTCAACCACTATCCATGTTTGAAACATGGAATATGTTTGACAATGTCTTCCAAAATCAACTGGTGGATAGGCCCAGAATGGAAGGTGAGATTTTGAGGAATGTGACCATTTTGTTAGGGATTACCTTTAGACAGGGATGAGGATGAGTATCTAGATAAGGGAAAATAAAATAATATAAATGAAATGATGGAATTTTCAAATGGATTCCAACACTCCTGGAATTACGATTTCATTTCTTAGACCACACAAGTGTAGGCATATTGGTCCTGTCAAAGTTCAAACCAATATATTAGGGGAGTGTCATCTTAGATTCCGAGTGAAAAATTATAATGTGAATGATTTAGTACATGACTAGAAATAGTGGAGAGGACCTATCAGGATAGGGCTTGGGATGATTTTCAGTTTTACATCATACAATGAGGACAGTGCATGATACAATTTAATTTCATGTGATCAAGACAAGTATCATAGTTTATTATCATGTGACAGGAATGTTTAACACATTTTAAGGTACTATGGAATTGAAAATGGAAACAGTTTAAGGTTGGGTCACATGGACCATGAGAAATTATTTTAGAGTCATGATGTGTGTAACGTTCAAACAGTATAATGTTGTGACATGTGGACTACACAATCCGTTCAAATTTATGATGTGTGGGATAAAAAAGTTATTATTACTCGTGGATTTTTGTGTCCTGAAGGAAATAAACCTAGCATGAATGTGAAATAGAGAGTCTCAGTACCACTACACATATTCCAATGAGGATTCACATGCAATTTAAATTCATAAAACATAGACATGGACACATAGTTTAAGGTCAGATAATTTGGACCATGGAAACCTTTTTGCAGCTCGACAACATTAGTATGCACTCAACCGGAACGTCTAATCCTATTTGAGTCATGCTTGTCCAAGAAATAAGGAATGATAAGGGGGTTTTCATTACATGTGAAATAACACATTTGGGTAAAGGAGATACTATTTATAAAATTTTTAAGTGACACATGCTTACTTACTCGACGAATAAAAATGCACAGAGGGTCCACTACAAGGGTGATGAGATACCACCAAGATATAGGGTTATGGGTAAGAGGTTAGTTGACACTACTGAAATATAGATAAGGGATGACCAATGGGTAGGTATCGACTATTGACCATGTTCAAGACACATGTACCTCAATAACACTAGTTATGAATGGGGAAAGCAAATGGAAGATTAAATGTTGACCTTGTTTGAAAAATAGGATCTAATGTTTGTTAGGATAAATCTAGCATGGAGTTAGCCTAGGATGGGAGGTGAGCCTAGTCCATACACCATCACCATAAAGGGGAAAATCAATATTTGAAAGATGATGAAAATATAGACTGATAAATAATATATGTGTAGAAATGAAATAATGGATAGTGGCATCCAAATCTTGGTTTTCCAAATAGTTTAATGTATTATTACATAGACCATGGATAATTGTTTCAGATCATAGATATTGGACCATTAGTTCTTAGATTATTGTCATAATTTCTGGACCATTTGGAGTATCCCAAAATGTGGACTGCATAGCGTGTCATAGTGACACACCCAATGTGAATGAGGGGCTTCGAAGCCTGACACGACCCTATAGATTTCTGAGAATACACACCTTCAGTTTAATTCCATGCTGATTAAACTGAGGGAGAATGTGAGTTTATGGACTTAAATATCAGACCAATAATGGGTCAATGGGGTCAAAATATTTTATGAAATTACATCTAGTCTTGGAAGTGTGATGTTCGAGTGTTGCTATATATCCCATAAGGATGGGAATAAAGACACATATAGTTATAGATCACGACTTGGTGAGGGACCAACACTATTAGGGGAAATCCTATCTGGTGATGGAATTGAAGCATACCATGGTTATCGGGGGGTTATCCAATGTTCAAGGCATGGGGTGAACTTTTTAATTTACCCACACATATCTTATGAGGCATCCAAATTAATAAAGAATGGAAACAACATTTCTTACTTAAGAGGAATCCAATTTTTTTTGAATGGGGGTAAACTCATAGTTCAATTTTACGTGTTGAGGATATTAACTGCTAGTTTAAGGTCATATATTTTGGAAACAAATGGCTGAAGGCCTCAAATGGGTCCGTGTAGTGTGCTAATGTGAACAAGGAATAGGAGGCCCAACGAAACACAACACATCCTAGAAACAATCCCCCCTATAGTGAGTGGAGAATATCAACCAAAATGGACATTTGGTGAATGGTTGGAGTAACCTGGTGTGAATGATACCTTAGGAGGCCCAGTTCCATAAAAAATATTTCCTAGAGGAATCACATGTAGTTTAATGATGTGATTCTTGGAGATGAAGTGAAACGTTTAAGGTCATGTTTATTAGACCATAGGCTCTTAGTTGAAGTTCATAGAGTTTGGATTGATGAAAATGGTGAGCTCTTCAATAGGATATGTGTAGTGTGTTTTTATGAAATATCTAACATGAATGAGAGGCATGAAGTCCCAATAGAACACAACATAGTTTATAGGGTATTTTAACATAGTTTAATGTCTTGATTCTGGGACATTGGATTTTAGTTTAATGTCATTGTGTTTGGACCTAAAAGGCGAATTTATATAGAGTAATATGCATAGAAAGGTTGATTAAAAATGCATTGTGAATAAAGTCTAGGCGGCACAATGCTGTGCAACACATCCTGAAGAAAACCTGCATATAGTTTGAAGTCATGATGCATGGAATAGGATTCCTAGTTTAAGTTCATGGAGTTTGGACCTATTGTAAATAGTTTAAGGTATTTTTTCATAGACAATTAAATCAGTTTATCAACATATGCTTGGTATGAAGATACAAAGATTTACTTCATGCTGTAAATATGATAGCTCTTATGTATTTTAACATCATAAAACTAGGATACTAGAACTATCAAGCTTATCATCATGCAGCTGGGATGCTGGTAGAACCTAAAATGAATAACTAGTTGAGAATCAAGGGATTGGTAGGATGAGTAATACACTCTCCATCCATAGTGATCAAATACTACACACCATTGGAATAGACCTTATGAATGATGTATGATCCTTTTCACTTTGCCTCCAACATTGGTGTCTTCTTTCTAGGTATCATCGGTGTCTTAAGTTCCAAAAATATGTCACTCTTGATGAAGGGGTGAAGGAAAAAATTATTTTGAACACCCTAGCTATACTATTCTTGTGAAACTCTAGATTCGGAATTTCTTGGAGCACGTTCTCTTCAAGTTCATTCCTTCTCTGGTTAACAGACATCTACAATTATGTATGGATGTTTCTGCTCACAAACAACTATTCAGAGGGATGAAAATATAATTTCAATGTTCAGTAAATACTATATTTCATACACTAGGAAGTAATAAGTCACCTAGTTGGAATTTTGATTCATCATTCACTAGTGCCATAGGTCATTTGATAGTTTTTCTATCCATCATTTCTTGATCAATACCAACATATTCTATAGAACATTGGAGATGGGTTTGTTGAACACACTAATTTATCCATTTTACTATATGTTATAGGTTGAATTATTAGTAGATCATATTTTTTTCTTGGTGTACAATATCATTAACATAGAAGCCTAGTAGATTGTACTATTTTTAGTGATAATGGTTCGAGGAACTTCAAATTGGTGGATAATGTAGGAAAACAAAAAGTTGATCATGGATTTGGCCTCGAAAACCATAAGAGGAATTTGTTCTTAGCAGTTAGAGAAGAAATTTTTCAGGGTCAAATTTAATATATATTGGAAAACGTTTTTTGGTGGTAAAGGTCCCATTACATCGAGTCCCAATGCTACAAAGGGTCAGGAATACATGGTATCATGGAGGATCTCCCGCGGTGGATGCACAGAGTTATTATGAATCTAAAATTCATAGAATATCTTCGTATACTTGAGGTAGACATACACCATGGTGGTCTATAAGTATCATATCCTTCAAATCTAGTGAGATAACCTCAACCCTCTAGGGTGATCACTACATGATCTATAATGGAATTCCATTATAAGATGGAGAATTTTATCTTCATGGATACAATGTCAAATAACTCCATCAAACCCATGTCTATATAGAGTCTTATCATGGTTAGGTCCACTCTGGATGGTAAACCACAATGCACACCAATAGATTATTTGAGGTTTAGATTGATCTGGTGGTTGATTACTAAATTGGAGAAACTTGAAAAAAGGGTTTGTCAATAAAAGGGGTTTTCAACTA
This sequence comes from Viscum album, assembly GCA_963277665.1. NCBI lineage: Eukaryota > Viridiplantae > Streptophyta > Magnoliopsida > Santalales > Viscaceae > Viscum > Viscum album. The sequence continues at coordinate 601,679,094 of OY728130.1, read as the reverse complement.
TTGGGGGACCTAGGGGTCCTAATGTAGAAGCATTAGTGGCCAACTAGTTCACCGGATGACTATTATCATCATCTGGAATTACCAGAGCAATGAAAATTTGATGTAATATGTGATTGAATATATCATAAAGATCATGTCCTGTAATATATGTGTCCAAGATGGATAATGCATCGACTCAAATATCCTATTCCCAAGGGACATGAGTCACTTCTATTTTAGAATGGAATTGGGCCATAAACTGGTGAATGCAATCCAAATAGATAATGAGCTCTGTTTTTTACAATATATTCACTATTGTTCTATTTGATGACTAACTTGGAGTCTCCCTTCCCATCAATGTGGGGGACATCAATCCCAAGGTCCATCTAGTGACTAGAAATAAGGGCATATTACTATTCATTATTATTAGTGCCACCTTCATATAATAGAAATGTGTAGGGAAGAACATACCATATAGGCATGATGAAATATTCCCCATACCTACCCTATTGAGCTTGGGATCATTAAGACTTTTACAAGTTGGGCTTCAGGAGGCACCATCGAAATGCATATTCCAGCATGGAAGAACCTAATTTACTGAAATTATTCCCTCATCATGGAAATAAACATCTATGAGTGACTCGTAGGGGGACGGATAAGTGGCCATAAAGTCAGCGAATTCCAAAAACATGATGAATTTATATTGAATGAATCTAATGTTGAACGGATGAAGGATAACTTCCATATATACAAGTCATCCTATCAACATGAGGTGATTGAGGACATACTTTAGAGGTTCTACTAAGGACACCATCTATATATCATGATTCTTCAAATAGTGCTTCAACTTTTGTACTTTGTTAACCAGTGTGAGGCGTCTCTTCTCGATAGGATCCTATCTGGCCTTCGTGTCAAGAATCATGTGATTGGGACAGTATGAAGTTTTCTTTGTTCCTTCATTGTTCTTCCAGGAATAATGGTCTCTGAGGGACCATTCTAGGGTGGTCACATAGAGGACCATAGGATTCCCATAGACGGGTGGCATCAAAACTAGAGGTTATAGAAGACACTACTTGATCTCCTCAAAGGTGATCTGATACTCTTCATCCCATTGGTAAAGAGTAAATTTCCACATGAGCATGGAAACATTCTTACACTTACTATCTATATTAGTGAATAATCTTAGTATATAGACAATGTGGCCTTGTATTCCTCGATCCGTTTGGAGTTTTCTTGGGGTAGGCATCTAGATAATGACTTTGATCTTATATAGATTGATCTCAATGCCTCTCTATCAAATGATGAAACTGAGAAACATCCCAGTGGTAACCCCAAAGGGACACCTCAAGGTGTTCATATTTATATTCCTATTGTAGATAAGGATGAAAACCATAACATGATATCTTAAATTTCCCATTCATGGAAGAGATTTGACCAAAAAACCATCCAAATAGCATTCCACTAGCATCTCGATGATTAATTTGAGGATGTGGTGCATGACCCACTGACAAGTGGATGTTTCATTATTTAGACCGAATGAAATTACTTGATAGAAATTGTTACCTTCTAGTGATCTAATAGTTGTAGAACCATCATACATGGGTGGCCATTGAGATCTGGTTGTTTCCAGAGTATCCATCCTTGAAGATAGATATTGAAACCTGGTTGTGGAATCTATTAATATCTCTATCACTAGAAGTATAAAATTGTCTTTTATACAATGGTAGTTTAGATCCCAGAAGTCGATAAAAACTGTGATCTTCCCATTCTTCTTATTTATCAGGACAATTTTGGGAAGACACTTTGGAAACTGAACTTCCTTTATGAATTTGGATTTCATAATATTATCATCCTTGACCTCAACCATTTAATTAAGAGAAGGGTTCATTTTCATGGAAGTATTCATGAACCAGTGGTGACTTAATATGAGAACAAGATAGTGGTAAATTACCGGAGAGTCTAGCCTTCGATTCTAATCATTACTCTAGGACGATACATCATGATTTTTCTTCATGAAAGCCACATACTACTATTGTTCATCTAGAGACATTATGTCACTGATCAGTACTGTAATATATTCTTCCTAAAATATAAGATTCACCTAAACCAACTCATCAATGGTGGTGTATAAACCCTCTTTAAATGTGGGAGGAGTGAATTCCAAATCTCCTTCATCATCAGAGGTAGAGGAATTAGTGGAAGGTGACAATTCATCCATGCCAACTGATTATGGGGATGCAGTGGTGCCGGCCTGGATGGATGTGGAATCCATAATGGGAGGATCATGCACTACTAAAACCATGTAAATATAGGATATTGATACAATTTTGATTAGGCATTGGATTGTGGGGTCTATGTTTGACATCAAAGCAATGTCGGTGGGTTGGTTTCTACTAATTCTTCCTGGATTTACAGAATAGTTGAGAATTCTATGAAATGGTACCCATAGGTCGAACATCTCGATACTTCATATGGGTATAGATTTATTATAACTCCACAAGCTTCCACGGTACGTTTCCCTTTAAATAATTCATTAAATTGAGTTGTACGCAACATGGAGTTTTAACACACCACGACCAATCAAACTAGCTGTTATGAATAGTAATACCCACTTTTTGAAATTTTATCAATTTTATTTTTCTAAATGGACTTCATTTTTGAATTCAGAATATCAAAATTATCTTAGGGTGAATTGTTTATATTTTAATGAAAACATTCAATTTTTCGATGCATAGTGAAAAAAAACTCCATTGTTGTTTAAAATGTACTTATTTTTTAAATAAATATTTATTTCATTTATTTTAAGTAAAAATAGATACATAATACCTATATTATATCAATTTAATTCATTGGAGTCATTTTTATAATAATATTAGATGTATAAAATTTTATTGAACTTTTTACCGTCTTTTAACCACCTTTTAGGGGAATTTGAAAATTTGCATAAAACATAATTTTACAGCTTTTTTGAAATGAATTTCAAAACACCAAGTGACATGGATGATATCATTAAGTAAAATGTGGTTCAATATGATGCATATAATTTTGGTTGAATGGTAACTTTTAACTTTTATTTACCACGATTAAAAGTAACTATGGTAATTAAAGGAAAAATGATATTATTATTACCCTAACACATGTACTAATTCTATTGGAAAAATTTCTTTCGACCAAAACCAACTTTAGGAATAAAATATGATCCTTTAGGTCAACATGGATTAGATTAGGAAATTTATTATTATTTTATTTGACGAAGAGTTAAAAGTGTTAAATTCAAAGTTTAATAACTAAATCATTTTTAATATATTGATAAAAATAATATAAATTCTACTATAAATATTAATTATAAAGATAAGAATATTTCCTACATAATGGTATTTTATTTATAATTTTTTGATGTTAAATAATTAAATTTATTTATGACATAATGATGATGCAGTAATTTCATTATTAATGAAAAATTAAAATAATTGATATTATAAATATCCAAATAAATGTAAATTGAGACTTATGATGAATTAAACTAATTTTATATTCTAATATGACATGTTAGGGTTGATTCAATTTTTTTTGAAGCCATCATGCTGTTATGACTTTATCAAAAACAAAATACTAAATAGTACAAAATTGACATAATTGAGTTTTTAAAACAAATACTATATTATTACATGATATAATAGTCCTAAAAATCTAAGGTTAGGCCAAAGGACTTATATAATAATATATATGTCATTAATTAACCACTTGGGGTTCTCTTGAAATTTTATAGTATGATTATTAACTATATAATATAATAATACAAGAATGCGCGGTAAACGTCAAACTATTTAACTAAGAGTTAAATCTAAACGATAAGGTTAATATGGTGACCTAAACCTATCTAAAACCTATTTGTTGAGATTTTTGCAACCCATACCCACCTTATCCTAGAAATAAATCATTTTGATCAACTATAAATTGAATATGATTGTATAATAAAATAATATTTCAAGCTTTTTCTAAAGTGACCCTCACCTCTCTTATAAAAAGGTACTTCCCCTTGTCTCAAATTCCGACCTCCAAAGCAATTTGGTTCAACCAACCCCTACCAAAATATCCTTCCAAAATCCCTCACTTTATCTTGGAGGACTTAATATTATCTTAAAATCAACCTAATGATCCTTTTGATCAGCTCAAAAGAAAACACCCGAAGAAGAGGTAATAATTTCACCACCCTCTTTCAAGTTCTTTTCTTATTCCACTTCTTCTTTCTTTGTCGTTTCCATACAAAAATAATAACTCTAGTACCTTCTAAATACTGTGATGTTATTATAATTATATTACAACCATGTTTTTTATTCTATCCGTCCTATAAATTACATAGACACAATACTTGCGTACGTACGACTTACCGTCTCTACATCATGGTGTAGTTGGTTATTCACAAAATTCATTCTTTGGATGGGTGTAATAATGAGAATAAATTATGTAAATAATAAATATAACATGTCAATGATTCTATATATATTATATAACTTCCAATTAGATATGATTCCACCATCAATAGAATGGTATTGTCGCTTGTGCGTCTGTACGGATTACCGTCTCCACGAATGCGATGAGATTCATTCCCCATCATAAAAATTCAAAAATAATTTTCATTTTATGATTAAAAATGATGATTAATAACATTATATCATTCTGTATGTGAATAATACACATCCTATCCATAAAAATCATGACTTACGTAACAAAACATATAAAGGAAAATGAATTAGTTGTCACCTGAAGTGATGATACTACTAAAATATTATTAAAAACAAAATAATTTAAGATCATATATGATATCATATTTATGTATATTATTCTTGTACAATTTAATAACAATGATTTAACTATTATAAAAGAGGTTGGCATACCCTCGTCCAAGGAAAAGTACAAGTTAAGTGTTAATTTTACAATCTATTTACTTATATAAGGATGTTAATACGTATGTATCTACTGGGACTATTTTATCATCCACATTTGTGTTTATTAAGAAAAATGTATTTCAAAATATGTTTACTATTTCCTAGAATATGGGTTAAAGTCATTTATACATTTTTTGACTTTTTATAAGATGTTTATAAAGGATTATTTTCGTCATTCTCCATACAAGGTCCTTTACGACCATTTTGACTAAATTAAGGAATGAATATATTTTTAACTTATATGGTGGGTGAGGTGATTTTTCCACCATTATAACACCTTCAAAGCCTTCTTTCAAAATAAATGTTTTCCTTTCTAATTATGTGACTTTTAAATGATTTCATAATAGAAAGATGTATTTCATTAAACTGGTTTTCATTTCATCTATGTCAATATCCGTTGATGGATTTTAAACATGTTTGAAGTTGATTTATTAAGACACAAATAATTCATATAGTATTGAAGGTGTTTTGATATGTTTTACTGTGGGTGTGTCATTTTTATACCATTCATGGTTTATGGATAAATTATTTACATTTAATATACTAGTTTTAATAAAAATGTTTATGTTATGTTTAAACCTTTTCATATGAGGAATGCATTGGAATTAGTAAGTGATTGGTTGATCCCATTATAGCTCCTCAATGAATCAATAGGTATCATGAGACAAACTAGTGTCTTGGTACAATTCCTTGAAAAAATATTATTTGTAGTCTTTGCATGAGGTCTTTACTATGTGGTTATGATGTCCAACACTATGCATTCTATCATTATGAAATTGGCTATTGATATTGCATGTGATTTTTCGACTAGTAGAATATACATATGAATAAGTAAATGGAATTATTTTATTTATATTTTCCATATTATGCTGAATTTTATGTTTTAAAGGCTTATTTTTTAGTTTTATACATTTCCTTAAATGTTTATTCTTATTTGTGAATGTTTCCTCTATATTGTTATCCTTTCTGAGAATCTGAGCTAACCCCTTTCTATGTTTTATTTCTCCCTGGATGTGAAGAAGTAAATTATGACTGACCTATAGAGATAGTCTAAGGGAAATGAATTTGAAGGAGACATTTTTTTCATTTTATAAGGTAATGTAAAACTTATGTATTTACCTAGTAATTACAAGGCTAATAAACTAATCGGTCTTTCGGGACATGATCTAATGTGATCGTGCCAATGTTATGTAATAATTTACGAACTCTAGGTAACTAGGGGCGGGGAATTACATTTCTGGTATCACCTGATCTAGGGATGTGTAAAAATATGAGGTAATCTTCTGACATTCCTAGTATTAGTGAAATAACTCACCTTACATTCAAAAATGAAAAAGGCACATACCAAGATGGTAATAAAAGAATGAAAATGGTGAATTATAAGGTTGAAAGTATCATTCAAATATTCCAATGGGCTAGCTGTAATTTTTTTTGTGCTCAAACTCAATAGTTTTAACCATATTCCCCTCTCTGGATATATCCAGTATCTAGGTAGAAATCTCTATAGTAGTATAATGGGTAAAAATCACATTGAAGTAAACCTACTCGATCATTGAGGGAGTACTTCAGGCATCAGTGATATGAGGAGGGGATATCTTCCTATATATGAACCTAGGGCCTAACCATCAATTCATTGGATGTGGTATACTATGAGACAACCAAGAATTCATCATTTACTACCAAACCTATGAAAACGATCATTAACCTAATCCTACACATAGTATTCACACAGTCCAATCATAACCCATAATCTTCATGTCATAGGGACTCAAATCAACTTCAGTCATCCCCAACTTGTTGAGTGTTCAATTCAGGATAAGATTACTCTTAGAACCTGAGTCCATGAGGTAGTAGTGAATTTATATTCTATTGAACTGGCCTATGATGTATAGTAGGATAATGTCCCACTATACGAGGGACACTTCATATTATTTGTAGAATTAAATGACGGCTTGGAATTCTAGATGATTGACCTCCGCTGTATAGTAGACTTATTCGGTATCTACTTCTTACTTGTATTGAAGGGGTATTTTCAAGGCCACTATGAGATCCTGACACAACTCTTATAATTGGTGGAGGGACTCCTGGATCAATATACTTGTAGGTCATCCGATGAGTTGAATTATTATGATGTAATTCCACTCCAGATGTATGTTTCTACCTATAAGGGGACTTTGATTAGATGGAAGCATAATAGGTGTTGTTGACTCTACCGATAAATTATAGCTGGTGTTGGAAGTACCTGTTACTCCTCTGATAACTATATGAGTACCATTACTAAATGACTTTTTATAGGATGGGGTCTATCTTTAGCTGGATGTTGCTAATGAAAGTGTGGTTGCAACTGTTCTTCCTAGTCAATTTTCATGGTAAGTTATGGCTGCATTTCTGATAGAGTGAGCTAGGATGATTGTGTCTACTGAGCTGTATGAAACAATTACTGTCCAGTGTTGATAGAATTAAATCATTGTATTGGAGCACTAGCTTGAGCATTCTAGAAGTTTCCATGCCCTTGAATTCATATTTGACGGCATCGATTGGAGGAATTCGGGGGACTTAACTTATATTCCTTATCATCGAGGGCTAGTAAGTGTTATTCTAACTCAACAATGTACACGGATGAATAATTATGGTCATCATTAGCGCAATATTTTAATGTTGGGTATTATTTATGGGTGATACCCATCTCTAGAGGCATGGAATCACCAAGATTGTGGGATGTATTAGGAAGAAGTAGAGAACTTTTCATTCCATTTTTTATCATATCCTATTCTTATGAGATGTATAAGTGTGTGATGTAGTAGTATAATCATTAACATGGGATTGATAAGTTACATCAGGGTGAACATGTTGTCTAGTGCGGGTGTGGATGATACTATAGGCATGGAAAACTCTTTTGTGAGCCAACTAGTTTTCATACTTCTAAGCCACACTATTGATTAATTGATACCCTCACCATCACCTTCTTTATCAGCCTCAACAGAGATACATGGTTCTTGTGCTGAGACATTTATCTATCTAACCAAAACATTATTCAATTGGTCTTGAAATAAATCCATCAACACATAGAATTTTTTTATGGTATTTACAAGTATCATGTGGTAAGGTAAATGGTTAGGGTGATCAGTATGATCTTCTTCATTGTTTTCTTTCACTCTAGAAGAATCAGAATACTATGTTCTAGGGAACTAAGGAAATAATCGTTAACCAGTGAATCCTTGAAGGAATTGGACTAGTTCCTCCTTTCCAGGAAGGGTACTATGGGTTTCTATTCCTAAAAGGGTTCGGAGATTGGAAAGAGGCTCGAGCTACATTATTTTGTCTAGGAAGTTGTGTTTAGAGAGGTGGTGCCTACTTATTCTATGCTGGGATATGAAGTTCCTTATGAGGTTGTTTCACTTAGTGCAATACTTCATGTAGAGGGGAAACAACTCTAGTAGCTCAGGAGTCCCTACCTATACTATAGTGGGAGTCTCTCCTTTGAAATATCTTCTCATAGGATCTAGAAGAGGCAATGGGTGTTCCTTTGTTTCCATGATATAAGTCTTACATCATTCACTAGTCCTTGTAAATAAAATATTAGTACCCACATGGGAAGTTATGAGTAATAGAGGAAGGGACAAGCTCAGTCTTGACCTTCCCCAGGAACATCTTTAGCAAATTATTTTGAGCAAGTGACATATCTAGTGAAAAATTGAGGCATTCCATCCTAGAAGAAAAATATAAAAAAACTCATCCTATAGTTTCTTGAACATGAATAGGTTTGCAATGCTTATCTTTTATTCGATGAGGAGAACTGGTAGAAAAACTACATGTGTATATCTTCCAAAACAGTAATGGGCATGATGGGAAACTGGTTCTATCAAAGAAATGTAGGACCTTCCAATATCCAAATGAAAAATTATAGCATGAAGTCTTCCTACTAATTTGGGGTTCCCATCATGGGCCCACGCCTTGAGATAAATTTGGAAAAATGAGGCATGAGGTCTCACATCTCGTTGAATGGTGCAAAGCAAGGGTTCCCAAAATCTGGAGGTGCTCGCATGTCATCCACCCATGCCATGTACAGATTTCCATTAAGTTTGATCAGAAAATATCATGTTTTCATGGATTCTAGGAGCGTAGTTAGAGCATCTATCAAATCATCATGGATGGGATATCCATATTGATGAGGATTTCTAACCACAAAATTCATTAAAAAGATTATCAACATCGTATGTAGGCTTAGCGACTCATGGAACAGAATTATCTGGGACCCGAGTAATGTGATCATGCTGCTTGAGTGGATTAAGTGACTCATATTACAGTCACATTATATACACTCCCACCTCTACTCTATCGGGATGTGCATGATTACTAAACTCAATTGGGATAAATTATCCAAGAAAGACATGCAACAACCCCATTGGAGGAGAATTGAGATCCCGTCGAGGAGTACTGTAATCTGAGCACCGCTCGTCAAAGAGTTCATTGACGATCAATTTCATATATGTGAACAAATTAGTCAGGATATAAACCATGGGATAAATCCTTATTTTTGTCAAAATCTCATGAGCATCAAAGGGATTTGAGGAAACAAAATTTTATTTACCCTTGTCGGATTTCAGACTGATAGGCAACAAGGAAGATGGAGTCCCAAGGCCGAGCGACTGGCTTTGATGGTAGGTACGATCACTTGTATAAGGGTCAACCTGATACTACTCTACCTTAGTGGTGGTTTTTCTCTGATGAGGCCTAAATTGGTTCAAACATACTTAGAAAACATGGTAACAACCATGTTTAGAAGAACGATACATAGAGGAAAATCCTCAATATCAATGGGTAGGTTAGGTTGTTGCAGGAATGGGATGAAATGAAGTGCATCCTACTATCCCCATCCAATGATCTACACATATGGGGATTCCTCTTCCATGATTCTACATAGATATATGAGTATCTTGATGAATTCTTGTGGGAGGTTTTTATGGTAGTTGGGCGACGTAGTTTTATAAGCATTGGGAGTGCTTCCAACTCAACCATTCAACACTATTCATCAATGTCTTCAAAGTGATTTTGGATTCCTAGATAGACCAATGCATGGCCACAATGATGATGAAGCATCACCCAAATGGTCTAGTGGAAACACATTTCTTGGCTATGGGCGAGGGACTAAAGAATTTCGATTTTGGAATCTTCATTTAGAAAGAACATGATGGGAAAATCATTGGGTACTAGAGTCTCCCATATGATTTCTTTCTCCGAAATGGGGCTGTAATATTGATTAGTCCAAATTTTGATCCACAATTGTCATGATATTGGTACCATGACTAGGTGGATTAGTGTGGTGGTTGGATGTCCATTTGAGTAGTTGTTTCCTTAGTTAACTTTTCACTACACATTTGATTGTCTCTCAAGGGAAGTACCAACCACATAACCATGTCATTATCGGACTAGGTGTTTGATATTATGTCATTTGTAAGGGCAGTGGAACTCATCGGTGGGTCTCCCAGTTGAAAATATTTTGAAAGGGTCAACCTAGACCAAAAAAATCTCCATGATCATGGGTAGTGTTGTAGAGGGAGACTGGTGATGGAAGAGGTGGTTGTCCATGAGACCTTGGGGGGCCAGGACTCCCCCACCTACATATACCTGTAGAGGGATTTGGGGATCCTAATAATTTCACCTTATAGGATGATGAACATCAACTCTCGATCTCTTTCCCCAGACATTGATAGTAAGAAATTGGGTTAAGGTTCCATAATTGAATCCCACTACCCCTTAAAATATTAGTAGTGGATGGGATTGAGGATGAATTGGTGATTCCCAGTTTTTTCCATTGGTGGAGGCAGTTCATCCTTCTTTCTCAAGATGGTACTTTCGGGAAGAGTTGTTCTTCTATATGGGTAGGTCATCTGTCTTAGTTTTTGTGGTATTGAGGAGGAACAATTAATTTAATTGTAAATGAGTTTGGAGGACCTCCACTTGGGATATTTATGAAGTGGGTAGGACCTCCACTTTGGTCATTTGAAACATGGGGAGTACCCTCATATTGATTGTGATAGTAGGGATGACCTCTAATTTTGTGAGGTTAAGCAAGAGGAGGGTCTTCCCACTAATCCAAATGGGAATGGGGAGGACCTCTATGTTGTGGAGTGGGAATATAGAGGAGTCCTCCATACTGACTACTGAATGAAATGGTAGGATAACCGATTTGATTGGTGCTAGATTAGGGAGGACCTAATCTTGATATAGGGATGGTAGAAGGAGAACCTTCACATTGATTGGCTGTGACACAGGGAGGGACTCAATTTTTATTATTTGTAGTGGCACAAGGTGGACCTTCATAATGATTTTTGATGTAGGTAGGACCTATTCTTGAACTGATAAAAATATAAGGAGGACCATTTCACTACATAGCTGTGACATAGGAGGGCCTTTATGTTGGTTGGTGGTAGTGGAAAAAAGAGGACCTCTATTCTAGTTGTCGAAGAATGGAGGACATCCTCTTGAATTGGTAATGGAATAAGTAGGACCTTTATACTGATTGTATGTGACATGAGGAGTTCCACCATGTTAGATGGGGTTAGTGGCAATGGGAGGTCCTTTGTAACGATTGTCAAAGAATGAAGGACCTCCGCTTGATCTGGGAAGGAACTATGAGGAACTTTAAAATAATTGGTCGTGACATGGGTATGACCTCCATGTTGAATAGTGGTAATAAAATGGGGAGGACCACATTACTGGTTTTCGAGGCATGGCTGACCTCCAATTGAACAGGGAACATAATTAGGTGGAACTTTATACTAATTGCACGTGACCGAGGGAGGGCCTCTATGTTGACTGGTTGAAGTGGTATGGGGAAGAATTCATTACTGTTTTTCACAATGGGGAGGAACACTTCTTGAACTAGTAATTTAATAAAGGAGTACCTCCACATATATTGGTTGTGACATGGGAAGGGCCTCCATGTTTGTTGGTGGTAGCGGCATGGGGAGGACCTCCATACTGGTTTGTGATGTGAGGAGGACCTCCGCTTAAAATGAGAACAATAGGAGGACGTTCACAAGGATAGTGAGAGCACGGAGGAACTATTATTGGGTTATTAGTGGATCATAGAGGACTTCCACACTAAATATCATCATCACAAGTTATCCATTAATAACTATTGGTTGTTCTAATAATGGAAAAAGTCATCGCATCCCACCTATAAGGCGGGTGAGGTCTCAACCCCAACTGAGCATGGATGGATCCCTTCTCTTCTATCACATGAATCTATATGAATGTAACGATGGTATAAGGGGTCATTGGAGCCATTTAAGATGATTCCATTTTTTGTTTACTCTCTTGAGCTTCTTCCAAATGTTGAAATCTGGTATATCAGACATGGGATAGTAAATAAGGTGTAGATTCTTCCCATTCTTTTTCCAGAGTGATCGGTCAATACTAGCACTGATGGGGCCTCATGGGAGCCCTTCTTGGTGTCTCCATTGAAGTATTCATATCCAGGGTGACTCAGACATCCCCCACCCCCTCAACATAGGGGATAGATTCATAGTATCACATTGGGGAGTCACTCTTGATGTGGTTCACTATTGTAATTAGGAGGGGTTTATCCCTGCACATCCCTTGGGTGCACCAGTGTCAGTAAGGCACTAAATCCTATAGGTCCTGGAGGGCCATATCCCCTGTGAGAATTACCCATAATTATCATACAGATGAACGAGGGTGTCCATCACCCTCCTATGGATGATCTCTAAGGGAGAGATAAGGCATCCGCACCTATTAGCTATAGTCACATTAGAAATTGTTGTTGAGGCAGAGTCATGTGAGATTTTCACATTAAAATTTCTCTTTCCCCTATATTTTTAGGCATTGGGTGGTTTGTTTCCTAGGGATTGAGTCATGCAAAGAAAGTGTATTTGTCCATCAGTATTGATAAAAGTAATGTAAATCAAAATTTGACAAAATTATCCAATATTACATAGATGGATAGAGAAATATGTACTGATAACATTACAGACTAGAATGCCCAATTTTTACTACCCAAATTTCTAGAGAGTTCCATGGTGGGCGCACTATTTTCTTTATGGGACCCAACATCTGATATCTGCATTTAGTGACTTTTTAATTTTATTATGTTTTGAAGACTAATTATTCTCACATTGAGGATCATATTTTCCCATCATGTACAACATTTCTATTTATGATGACTTTTTGGGGGTTCTTACCTATGAGTTAATGTGTGATGACATGCTTTTTACCCCATATTATTTCTTTCTCAAGGTGCGTATATTTCATCACTTTCAATTGTGATGTCTGGTCCTTGATCGAAACATGAGGATGGGATGTTTGTTCCTCCTTCTATGGATTCCTCCTTGGAACTTTTCATGTTTTCATGGTCACCCTCATATATTTAAGTCATGTTCATGGAACTAATTGATAGTTCTACCCCTTTGGTGATGCTGGTTAATAACACTTCTTCTGATAGGATGATATAACAACCCTAAATATCAGTAATGAAAATTCCTCTTGATCAAATTAAATGTATTATTATGTAAAATTGGTATATATAAGATATGAACATCCTTAGTTTTATTTTTTTGGATTTTAAAATAACGTTATGAATTGTTACAATTGCTAATAAAGTAATTGAATAGTGATCACCTGATTAGTATAAATATAGGGCTTTAAAAGATCCAATTTAGCCAGACAAAGCAAGCGATGAACTGAACAAGTAGAATTAATCCGCATGAATCCCATTTGTCTGAGCTTGGCAAGGAGGTAGCGTCACTGGTCTTCGTTCTAGACCAGGACTAAGATGAGCTTCAACATTTTAAGCTTTAATGGAATCACCTATGGGAGAAGTGGAGGTTAATAGAGATTACCACTCGAGAAATGTTATCCAAGCCGCCCCAAGAGTCTGTCACCATCGCACCCCTTACCCTTAGGTATTATGAAGGTGTTATAATGGGTTATGTAAAAAGACCATATCACTCTGATTATGTGCATTATTTTGTTAGAGAATGAGAAATACACATTCATTTTATTATTGATACTTTGTATGGCATTTTTAAATCACAAATAATTTTTTTAGTTAATATTCAAATTCACATGAGAAATATATTTTGATGAATTATTGTATTTATTAATTAAATATTATATTAATAAAATATTATTACTAAATTACATATTATTAAATAAAAATTGTTGTATAATTTTTATGAATACAATTGTAATTTTTGTCAATGTTTGAAAACTATTTTTTTCAAACCCCATGAATTTTCAATAAATGTTCGTTTTCATTTTAAAAGTGAAAATGAAGATATTTAGAATATTATTTAGATAAAATGAATATTATTTGTTGGAATTAGGATGTTGAAATTATTTAATGGTGAAAGTTTCATAATTTTCTAAGGCAGATGTTTTTTTAGGTAAAAATTAAATACTGTTTAAATATATAATGTTCTTTATAACATGATAAGGACATAATATTGAAGTAATAAAATAATATAAATGGTATATTAAGCCAATATAATTTTTATATTCAAAATAAATTGATTTATAATTGTTTGATTTATTTTAAAATGCCTTAGTGGACCCTCCAATACATATAATGAATTTTGAGTTTATAAAAAGAATTCAATGAGAGTGTGACTCACCTCTACATAAGAAAGCCTAATATTTTAAAAAGTTCGGCCTTTGGCCTTATAAAATAATTTATTCTAATAGACTTTGGAAAGAACCATGGGAGAAACCCATGGGATGTTTTTTGGGCTTGAATATTTAATTAAATAGAGTCCAAAACATATATTTGTTAAATATTGAAGAATTCCCATGTCATTTTCTATATAAACCAATGCAAGATCCCACTTATATTCACTATAAATCCTTGGATCATTTCCATACTCTTACCTCCTCCCTCTATAACCATCCCAAGGATCCCCAAGCTCTTAATAATCCCCTCCTCAAGCTCTTGAAGTCATAGACACAAGTAAGGGATCCTCACTTTTATTCCTTCTTTATTTATGTCTAAGTTTCCTTCTATTGTTATACCCTCTTATTTTTAATTAAAAATTTTGGGGTATGATTTATCACCTCGCCTATACTTATCTCCTTCTATTTTAATGATGAGAGACACATTTATCTCTCATTAATTCCTCCCATTTACACCTATTACCATGCCAAAATTCTGTAAGGGATTTCTCTCTCCTCATTTATATTCAAGAAATTATTTTATATTATGCATCCAAATTCCATTACATATGTTTGGATATTATGATACATGAACCCATTACTATCAATTTAATTTATAAATTATTATAGACCCCTTTCTATCTCATCAACCCGTTTTTATGATTTCTATTTGACATCGTTATGGTGCCAAAATTACACAAAAATTTCCCATGCCAAAATCCTTGTGTAAGTGAATACAATACCCATTTATCAATCATGGGTATTCAACATTTTGCACATGTACTTTTCGATTGAGGACTAAAATTTATGTCTTCCAAATATCTAATTCATGGAATTAATTATGATTTTCAATGATTCCATGTTGTATGATCTATGTGGCACACTTATTCATGAAATTAAATGATTAATAAGGGTCTGCCCCGATAGCACTCCAATGCATTGTGTAAAGAATAGTATCTTGATGAATCATGTTTAATGAGTGTTGACTAATTATAATTCATGTGCAATTAGAGTTTACTCAGGATAATTCATGTGAGATGAGGGTTTACTAATTCTCTATGTGCAATGATCCTTGGCACATGCTAATATAAAGTAAAATGGTGTTTCCACATTTCAATGTTGTGATAATCATGCTATATCATTCCTTTATGTTCATGTTTCTCTAGTGCTCCATTGATATGACTATTTCCTAACATATACAGTATTCTTTATGTTATGACTTGTTTACTCCTTTACTGGGCTTTATAGCTCACCCTTTTCAGATGTTTTTCCTCAGGTTATCCAATGCAATGCTATGTATGAAGGAATATTGTTGTCATGTAAAACAATTTTTCAATAAAAATGTTGTATTTTATATCTTATGTTTTAATGTAATGTTCCTAATTTCCCAAGACCTTAGACCTATAAATCCTCATATTTTTCTTAAGTGAAAGTTTAGTTAATAAATCAATTTTATGTGTGTAATAAAGGGAAGGGTAGTTATATTTTTTATCATATGATTTGTTTAGTTATTTTTGGGATTAATATTATAAAACCATAGTGAAATCATCTGGGAGAAGACTTAGTATAGTAAAAAAATCCCTAAATTTTGGTGAGTATAGAGTAACTGGGTTATCAAGTAAATACATCCCTGTCTAGATATGAACAAGTAGAGGTGGCTATGGAACAGATGTATCTAGGGGTAAATGTCATGACCCGTCCTAGTGGGGCCTGCACTGTGACTCCCCAAACCCACCTCCAATAGGCCAGGGGCTGGTGACTAGCACCGAGTAGGCATATTACTAACACGGAAGGCATTGGCTAGGTTCCTGTACACACGCATACATCTCCAAGCCCACAATGCCGAAATGTAAAAAAACACTAAGGAAAAAAATGCATGCATACAACTAAACCCAACCAATAGAGTACGGCGAAAGGTAGAGTAATAAAAAGTAAACTAGGACAGAAAACAATTCCACCTAAAACAAGAGTCTGAAAACTGCAAAGTCCAACCTGTAAACACAATAGGTACTATGACTAATGCTCGTAGCCATAGTAACTCCTCATCCTATAGAGAACTCATAAGGCTCGGTTAAGTCCTGGTCCACCCGGGACTCTGTCAAAAGGATGATCGTCTGCACCAGACACCAGATGTGTGGGCAAAGCCCGTGTAGGGGTGAGTATAATAATACTTAGTAGAGGACCCCAAAAACGAAAAAACAATACACAAAGTAAAGGTACAATCAACTATGCATAGTGTATATCTACATAACATATAGAAAAAACCAGATATACTAAAATCCCAGACCTGTAGTCTAGAGAAAAGTTGCGAAACCACATACCCTAGTTAGGGATTCAGTTTGAAGATTCCGCAAAGCACTCATCCCGGGAGAACACACACCACGAGTCTTACAGCTCTGATGA
Organism: Viscum album; assembly: GCA_963277665.1. Classification (NCBI taxonomy): domain Eukaryota; kingdom Viridiplantae; phylum Streptophyta; class Magnoliopsida; order Santalales; family Viscaceae; genus Viscum; species Viscum album. The sequence goes on along the minus strand of OY728130.1, from coordinate 601,662,091 downwards.
CGTCCATCCGAGAAGTACTGTCCATTGGGAACCATCATGAGAGGTAGTCCAACTCATTACGGGAGACACAATATTGAGTGGGAATATTTCCAATAGATAGAAGAACTCATTACGGGAGACACACTCCGGAGTGAGAAAGATCACGATACACAGATGAGGATCACTGTCAGGGCCATGGAGGATACTGCGACTCATCCGGATTCACCAGTTAGGTGATACACTTGATATGTAGAAGATCAACACCCGGTAGAGTTGGTCACGTCAATGCCTGACTCTACCTAGGGTCAGGAATGGATAGAGGATCTCGATCTGGGCCTCTCGGATGGATGTCTAACTCTATCACAGAATGTCCTGCTAAAGGGATCATACTACTGTGTGAGGAAATGATGCCTAACCTTCATGGTAATGAGAAGAAGGGGAACTAACCCAAATGAAATATGTTCAGGATTCTGTGAACAAGAGGACCATGCTATTTTCCATAAAGTACACTACGTGTAGAAAAGTTACACGCCGTGTTGTCTGACCCCGAGTACTACCCGTGTACAGTGGACCGTGTCGTAAGGCTGGTCGTGTAGAAAAAAACTGGGTACACAACGTGTAGTATGACGTACACGCTATGTCTGAGTGACTGTGGTTGGCCCCGTGTCACTAACCATGGGGTCGTACACGGTCATAAACCCGTGTACTACAAACCGTGTCCGTGTACCCCATGGGTACGCGCCGAGTTCCGTATATCCGCCTCGGCCATGTTGTACATGTCGTGTCGCCTGAAGCTATGTGGATCATCCCATGTCCGTGTTTTTTCCAAAATATACGTTGAGCTTCGGGGAAGGTCTGACACGCCATGTGACCATGGTCACACGCCGTGTGATTCCTCTCCGACCTCTGAACCCTTGCTGCCACCGTCAGAACTATACAGCGTGTTCCTCGGAAGTACACGCCATGTATTCTGGGAATTTCCCGAAATGACGCTCTTCACCGGTGCACCTCCTGAGCTGCTCCAATCATTGATCTGGCCATCTGATCGCCACGAAACCTTCAGGTTTTGGTCGCCTCAACACCATGAAGATGCTTCTGGTGTTTTCGGGCCTCCGATTGGCTCTGAAAACATGTTTTGATCTTCCCGCGTGAAGAACACTCGAAGAATGGTGCTTCCTGATTCGGTCTGATTCATCACACGTCATTATCGTGGCACCTCTACAAGGTCGTTGCGGTGCCGAACCTTAGATTCGGGATCGTTGCGTCGTAGAATGGATGTGCAACGATCTGTTGTTCGTTGTCCCGCAAAGAACATGATGAATGTGCGAGAAAAGAAAAAGGGGGAATGAAATCCCATAAAATAGCCTGAAGAATGAACCTCTTCCATTTTTCTTCATGAATTTGATCCACTCCCATCTGTAGGATTAAATAAAGAAGGATCAAACAATAAAACAAAAAATGGATCAAATCCCCGAGATCATCTCCAAGAAAAAATCCCTCCTGCAAGAACGTACGAATCCGCGGATCAACTTGTTCGTGGTTGATATGTGTTCTTCATTTTAAATCAAGAACGTGGAAAGAGGAAATTAAATAACAAAACCCTACATCAACTGCGATTGATCGCTGATGAAGGTGTTGCGCTGCCCCTTCCATCGAGATCCTTCAACGTCGTTGGCGCAACGATTCTCAACACTGATCCGTCATTGTTTGCCATTGGGGGTTCGCTCCAGCGCTTCGCAGATCCTCCAATGATTTCTCCCAAAAGTTCATCAACGACCACCAATCTCTTTACCCATTAAAAAGAGGAAACATGATTGGAATTTAAGAGACGTTGCGGTACTAATTACTCCATATTTCCATTCTTGAGTCATTATGACGTGCCATTAAAATAAAGAAACAAATGTCCTGTCGCTGCACTGTATGTAGAGACCCAAATCTTAAAGTACATAGACATTACATTACTTTTGAGGAATACTTAGTACATAACAAAAACACACACACAAGGACTGTAATAGTTTAGTGTCTTTGGAAACTCGGAATATAATCTTCTAATCGCCGAGAAAGATCTTCAACATCTCCCATAGAGATCTTATTTTTTTTAAACATAAATCCTTTCTTTATGTCCAGGGGAAAAGAAAACATAAAAGGGTGATCTCAAATGCTTAGTAAGGGTAAACAAAAGAAATATCAATCACGTCATATTCCTAAGAACATATCTTTTGGAAATCTTAACCTGCAAAAGAGATCATAATTTCATAACATGGGATAAATCATAGTAGTGAAATGTAATCCCAATAATCATAAATTAAAACATGAAACTTTGTGGCATACACACATAATCATAGAGAATAATTTCTTGTTAGTCAATACTCATTTCCAAGACTATCTTAGTGGACAAAGTCCCTTTCTGAACCGAGTTCATTCCTCGTTTCAGTCCTGTTTCACTGAACCGGTATAACCTACCGTTCCAGTCATGTCTATCTCATGAGATATAAAATCTTTACCCAATGCATTGGAGGGAGATATAGGTCCCACCCATCTCATAATGAAATAATTCTTACTTATGCCACAAAAAAACATACATCATTCATAATAACCCAATAAACAAAATGGGTTTCATAAACATCATTCCATCATCACATAATCCATATAAAAGAAATGGATATCATTTCATAATAAGAAAAGTAAAACCATTTAAATCATAGAGAAATTATACTTGAAACTTACACATATAAAATAATGTCATCTTAGATGAAAAATGGTTTTGATAAAATACTTGAAATGAATACTTGAGGAAAATATCCTTTCTTCTTCAAAATCAATTTCTTTTCACAAAACGTCATGAAATTTTAAAAGAAAAAGATTTAGTTGAAAATAGTAATGAAATATTTTGGAGGAAGCTTCATTAAAATAAGTCTTTATGAGACCATAAAAATACTTTCATGTTGTATAAGTTAAAAAAACATTCTTCTCGTACTTTTGTCGAAAAAGTCAAAAAAAGTACCTTGTAACGTAAACAAAAGAAAGATTCCTTACATAACATGTAGTAAACGTCAAAAAGTCAAAAATGGGTAAAAATGACTTTAAACATACATCAAAACACTTTTATAAAACATCGACATGGATGATAGAAATAACCCCAGTAAATACTTACGAATAAGCAATCTCGGATAAAAATGAGATTTGCAAAATTTATCCCTTACCTTATGTCTGATATACTTTGTACGTATCCGAACCTCCTGTATAATGATTTAAATAATGTAATTAAATTATTACAGAATCATATTCATTGTTATGATATCATATATGGTTCACTTATGACTTTATATTACCCGTTCTTTTGTAAATTCCATGTTAATGAAGCGTTTTGGGTAAAATCGTTTCATTTATCGTAGGTGTTTGGACTTGTTGTTCTTGACATTATTATTACTTATATCATGATTTACATACGTCCAGAATATAAAACATGATTTATATATCATATATATTCAGTATATATATATATATAATAGATAGATAAATGAAATGAAACACACTGTTCATGGAGACGGTAGTCTGTACGTACGCATGAACGCTGTTTTCCTTTCCTTATTGCCTTGAATGGAAGTAAGTAGATGACATACATATATATATATATATACATAAATACAGTATATTTATCATGTCATATATTTCATTATTATTCATTATATATACTTTATAATCATTCATGAATGGTTAATGCGGAGAATGAATCTCATCGTGTTCGTGGAGACGGTAGTCCGTACGTACGCACGACCGATGATATTGTTCTCATGATCGTGAACCTGTGTTGAAGTGTATGTATACTATTTCAGTATCAATATAAATTTATAATTATCATATATAGTTACTCATTACACCATTATACCCATCCAATTAAGGTGGTGGCGGAAAATAGATTACACCACAGCGTGGAGACGGTATTCCGTACGTACGCACGCGCGGTGATTTCCTTTTTCCGTAGGATGGATAGAAGGTTAATTAGAGTTGTTTAATATTTATAATAACATATTAGTGTATAAGAAATACTTATGTTATTACTTTATCATGAAACAACTAAATAAGAATAAGTTGAAGAAGAAATAAATTGAAAAAGATCGGTAATGGATATTACCTCTTTTTGACGCGCCTTCACTTAACCTTCACTTAAAGAACTAAGGATGGTCTTTGAAGAAGACCAAGACCTATAGGATGATACTAGGGAATTGGAGAAGAGATTTTGTCAGGGGTTGGCAGAGCTTGAATGATCAAATTGGTGTGAGGTGGAGAGGGAGGAGGTGCCCTTTTATAAGGGAGGAGAGGGGCACCTTAGGAAAATCTCAAAATATTATTTTATATTCAGGTCAAATTCGGTTTATAATGGTTCCAAAGGGACTTATTTAGAAGCTAAAGTGGGGCTGGGTCTAAATCATCTCATCCAATATGATTTATACAAGTTTAGGTTATTATTTTAACCTTATCAATTAGATTTAACTCTAAGTTAAATAATTTAACTTTTACCGTGTCTTTTTGTTTTCTTACACTATATGGTTAATAAACATACCATACCAAGCCCAACGAACCCCAAGTTGTTTATTATTAATATATCTATCCTTATCTAAGTAATTTGGACGAACCTTATATTTTTAGTAATTAAATAACAATTAATAATATAAAATTTGTTTTAAAAACTAATTTTTGTCAATTTTGACACTATTTGGTACATGATTTTTATGAAATTCATAACAGAATGATAAGTTCGAACCAAGTTACTTATATCAACAATAACATTTTATATTAACCTAGAAAATTAATTTAAGTCATAAAAAGTCTCAAATTACATTTATTTTGGCATTTATAACATCAATTATGTCAATATTTCATTAACAAGACAATTGCTGCATCATCTTTATGTCATGATAATTATTTAATCCCTAAAAATTCTAAATAAATTCCTATGATGTAGATAATTGTATTATATTTCTGGATAATATTCATGTTCGAAGTTTCATGAATTTTATTACTAAATTAAAATTATTATACTTATAATATTTAAGAAAGTGACATGTTGTCACATGCTTTGGTTTTAATAATAATTAAATTATTTTCATGGACAAAAGTCCATAAAATGTATCTAATCCGACCCATAGTTTATATGGGTCTACTTTTAGCCATCCAATAGGATTTTCCAAGTGTTAGGGTAATTTTATAATCTTATATTTACCCTTAATTACCCGATTTACCTTTAACTATAGTAAATAAAATTTACCGTAGTTACTATTCACAATGCCTAAAAATAAAAATTAGCTTATTAACATAATTTGGACCTACTGATTCCAAATATGGAATCCATTTTTCCAAATTCAATACACAAAAGATGCAAAAATTAAATTAAAATTAATCCCGCTGTCGAAAGAAAACGGGTTTTTCTTTAAAACATTGCAAAAGATTGAATTGATTTAACCTACGAATTCAATGTAAAATCAATGCTAATGACATACATTATATTAAATGGTAAAAATATATTCTATTTATACTTTAAAACCATTAAATATTATAATTTACCCACATAAGATATTACGATGAAAAAAGTTGTTTTTAATTAAAATATATCGTGTTTTTACTATTTATTAAAATATGAAAGTTATCGGAAAAATTTCAAAACGTTATCTAATGTAAATTTTTCTATCCTGATTCAAAAGAAGAATTTTATTTTGTCTAATTGAACATATAAACATGTAAAAAACTAGATTTAAAGTGGGTGCGCCATCAAAAGGCGGCAAAACTGTATTTTTTTAAAAATACTTATTTTAATCGAAAAATTTATTTTGTTCTTATACCATGTTCTAGAAAATGTGTAGGATGAATAATAATGTTATAAAATTCAAAATTTAGTTAATACTATTCATAATGGCTAGTTCATGACAATATTATAATAATATATCGTCGTTTATTAAAACCCGGTATTGCGTACAACACACGCTATCGAGGAAGGTTGCGATTGCGTGTAATGAAAGCCAAGTCAGGGTTGTGTGTTGTTAAAGAATCATTCGTTGTTTTGTATAACATAATCCAACCATATTTCATTTATACATTTAATATATATATATATATATATATACTCAATGTTGCGTAGAATAACTATTATCAAAATTGTGTGTAACATGATCCAAGAATAGTGTTGCGTATACTGCAAGCTAATACGGTGTTGCGTATAACAGAAGGTAATCTTAGTGTAGAATACAACACAAGCCATTAATGAAATTAAAAGAATATTTTTCATAAAATCTCGGCGTGTTACATTCTACCCCCCTTAAAATGGATTTCGCCCTTGAAATTCATCGGGGTTATAAATGGTTTACTACTCGAAAGTTTGTTTAATAGAAACCCACATCGTAAAAAGGAATACCAAAAGTGAACTTTAAAAACTAAAGTATGAAATATAACAGTTACCAAATTTAACTCATCACTGGGTTTCCAAGTAGGAGAACATAGGTGAAAATATGGATATGGAAGAAAAATCTAACCATCAAGTTCTGATGGAGAGTGGTAGAGAACATGGCTATGAAAAAGCCAACAATCGCAAAGACATAAATTTGTGATGATCTAGGGTACCATCTGATTCATCAGATATAAGATTACTAGGAAAACATTTTTGGTTTTCAATATCATTTCCCTAAAGTTGAAAAAATTGAATTAGAAGAAATACTTACTTGATTTTGGAACAATCTCTGTGTTGTTCGTGCATTGAACAATTTACACTTCATCTCTTAAAGAAATGAAGTTGAATATGTTATTCTTGAAGTGTTAACAGATCATGTGATAGAATGATGGGTCATTCCATTTGTTTCAAACAAAAGTTTAGCAATAGTTATCAAATATACATAAGTCCGTCTATGGTGATGTTAATCATATACGATTCCAAAAATGAACTTATACTTCATATACTATACCGTTTAATAAAATAAAACTAGTTTCTACTAACCAGGGACTTTATGTAGGCCAGTGGTATGCGATAAAGGCCCATTGCACTTTAGTTGTGGGTTCGATTCCCATAGCCTTGGCCGACACAATGGGTTGTCGCACATCCTACAGGTTGTCCTTTTTCTAAAACTACATTATTATAACATCCCATAAACAATATCAAAAAAAGTTTTATCCTTAAAATATACTAACTTATGTCCAACATAATCCATTCCAATCTTTAGGCTTATCTAAAATACTTCGGTCCAAGCTCATAGTATAGAGAAAATGATCACGTGAATGCCATCATTTATCCCCCATATATCTATATTGTTGGTCACATTCCAATCATGTGAATACCTTAATCATGTATTCTCTTGAAAAAATGAATACCCATTGAACCATAGTGAAAACATGAATGCTGTTAAAAGTTAACACTTTTCAGATAGCAAAATCCTCAAAATTCTATATACTCAAACCATGATATCACTTAGTCCTTATATCAATCATGAGCTCATGAATACTGTTAAACATTTCATTTTCTTGTTTTCCCTTCATTATGCACATATCATATTATTTCCAAAAATATCTCAATCACTTTGAATACCACATTAGACCAATACATAAATATTCCAATACTCCATGATACAACATTATTTTGGAATCCCATTACATAAACACTTAATCATTCCACCACATCGTTGTCATATTCAACATCGCCAATAGTGATCTCATGTGACTTCCCTTTTTTCCTTTTCCTTAAGCGGTTTCTCATGTCGATCATCACTAACCCTTGGATTAGGGAATTTATTAGCATAATGCCCAATTTTCTTGCACTTGAAGCATTGAAGTGTTGGTGGTGTTTTCTCTGCAGTCTTTGCTTTATTCACATCATTAGAAACCCTTTTTCCATTACTTCGACACTCAGCTTCTCGATGGCCTTGTTTTCCACACTTAAAACATTTTCTAGTCCCTTTAAGACAATCTCCACCATGCTTCTTTCCACACTTTGTGCATAAGGAAACATTCATCTTCTTTTCACCATTATTCTGAGATTTCTCCTTGAACTCCAACTTTCGTTTCTTGTCAAAACCATGAGATGGATATGTAACACCAACTTCCATTTCTACCTTGATAGCACAGTGCACAATTTCTTCATAGCTACTGAAGTCTCTTATAGCTAATTCCCTTCGAAGATTTGGTTTTAAGCCACTGAAGAATCGATCAACTTTACTTTCAGGTTGGATGATAAAGCCAAATGCATACCTTGCAAGCCTTGTAAAATTCGCTTCGTATACACCAACAGATTCATCATCCTTTTGATTTAGTTCAAGAAACTCCTTCTCCATCTTTGTTCAAAGAATACGAGGGAAGTACTTATTGAAAAAATAAGTTTTTGAACTCGTCCCATTCCATGGGCTCAATTTCGTCTCTTTGCCTCTATTCTTGATAAGATTCCACCATTGATCAGCTTCAACTTCCAAACGATATACTGCTAAGATGACTTTATCATGTTCAGAACATTGAAGAATAGAAAATATCTTTTCAGTGGTACTGATCCATTGTTCAGCTACAAGTGGATCAGAAGACCCACAGAAATAAGGTGGACGTTGCCTTATGAAGGACTCAATAGAATATTGTTCGCTTCTCTGCTCATTTGGAAGTCCAGAATGACTCATAGCTTGTGTAAGTATAGCAATAAGATTTTTCACTCCATCTCCCATAACATTTGTTTGTTCAGGAGGACAATCATTGCATTGTCCATTGCATTGATAAACACAGTTCCTTCGGGTTCCAGCCATCGTCTAAAACCCAAAAAGAATAGTGTGAGAGGAAAAAATCATGCTAGGGAAAACAACATAATAAAAGGTGGAGTACCCTCAATATCTAACATCTTAGGTTAAATTCTAAGATCTTTAGCGCAATTCTAGGACTATAACCTATGCGTATACTTAACCTTAAAGACATCCCTAGACATACCATAGAAATATCTCTAGGGATCTCACTAACGTTTTCGCATCCTAGTTTCCAAAGGTTGACTAAACCTTTCCTCTGATACCAATTGTAGAGACCAGAAGCTTAAAGTACATAGAAATTACATTACTTTTGCGGAATACTTAGTACATAAAAAAAACACCCACACAAGGACCGTAATAGTTTAGTGTCTTTGGAAACTTAGAATATAATCTTCTAATCGTGGTGAAAGATCTTCAACATCTCCCATAGAGATCTTCTTTTTTTAAAACCTAAATCCTTTCTTTATGTCCTGGGGAAAAGAAAACATAAAAGGGTGAGCTCAAATTCTCAATAAGGATAAACAAAAGAAATATCAATCATGTCATATTCCTAAGAACATATCTTTTGGAAATATTAACCTGCAAAAGATATCATAATTTCATAAGATGGGATAAATCATAGTAGTGAAATGTAATCACAATAATCATAACTTAAAACACGAAACATTGTGGCATACACACATAATCATAGAGAATCATTTCTTGTTAGTCAAGACTCATTGCCAAGACTATCTTAGTGGACAAAGTCCCTTTCTGAACCGATTTCATTCCTCGTTTCAGTCCTGTTTCACTGAACCGGTATAACCTACCGTTCCAGCCATGTCTATCTCATGAGATATAAAATCTTTACCCAATGCATTGGAGGGAGATATAGGTACCACCCATCTCATAATGAAATCATTCTTACTTGTGCCACAAAAAAACATACATCATTCATAATAACCCAATAAACAAAATGGGTTTCATAAACATCATTCCATCATCACATAATCCATATAAAAGAAATGGATATCATTTCATAATAAGAAAAGTGAAACCATTTAAATCATAGAGACATGATACCTGAAACATACACATATGAAATAATGTCATCTTAGATGAAAAATGGTTTTGATAAAACACTTGAAATGAATTCTTGAGGAAAATATCCTTTCTTCTTCAAAATCAATTTCTTTTCACAAAACGTCATGCAATTTTAAAAGAAAAAGATTTTGTTGAAAACAGTAATGAAATATATTGGAGGAAGCTTCATGAAAATAAGACTTTATGAAACCGTAAAAATCATTTCATGTTGTATAAGTTAAAAAAAACATTCATATCGTACTTTTGTCGAAAAAGTCAAAAAAAGTACCTCGTAACGTAAACAAAAGAAAGATTCCTTGCATAACATGTAGTAAAAGTCAAAAAGTCAAAAATGGGTAAAAATGACTTTAAACATACATGAAATTTTTTTTATAAAACATGGACATGGATGATAGAAATAACCCCAGTAAATACTTACGAATAAGCAATCTCGGATAAAAATGAGATTTGCAAAATTTATCCCTTACCTTATGTCCGATATGCTTTGTACGTATCCGAACCTCCTGTATAATGATTTAAATAATGTAATTAACTTATTACAGAATCATATTCATTGTTATGATATCATATATGGTTCACTTATGACTTTATATTACCCGTTCTTTTGTAAATTCCATGTTAAAGAAGCGTTTTGGGTAAAATCGTTTCATTTATCGTAGGTGTTTGGACTTGTTGTTATTGACATTATTATTACTTCTATCCTGATTTACTTACTTCCATAATATAAAACATGATTTATATATCATATATATTCAGTATATATATATATATATAATAGATAGATAAATGAAATGAAACACACCATTCATGGAGACGGTAGTCCGTACGTACGCATGAACGCTGTTTTCCTTTCCTTGTTGTCTTGAATGGAAGTAAGTAGATGACATAAATATATATATATACATAAATCCAGTAGATTTAACATGTCATATATTTCATTATTATTCATTATATATAATTTATAATCATACATGAATGGTTAATGTGGAGAATGAATCTCATCGCGTCGTGGAGACGGTAGTCCGTACGTACGCACGAGCGATGATATCATTCTCATGATCGCGAAATAGTGTTGAAGTGTATGTATACTATTTCTGTATCAATATAACTTTATAATATTAATATAGAGTTACTCATCACATCATTATACCCATCCAATTAAGGTGGTGGCGGAAAATAGATTACACCACGGCGTGGAGACGGTATTCCGTACGTACGCACGCACAGTGATTTCCTTTTTCCGTAGGATGGATAAAAGGTTAATTAGAGTTGTTTCATATTTATAATAACATATCAGTATATAATAAATACTTATGTTATTAATTTATCATGAAACAACTAATGAAGAAGAAGTTGAAGAAGAAAGAAATTGAAAAAGATCGGTAATGGATATTACCTCTTTTTGATGCGCCTCCACTTAACCTCCACTTAAAGAACTAAGGATGGTCTTTGAAGAAGACCAAGACCTCTAGGATGATAACAGGGAAGTGGAGAAGAGATTTTGTCCGGGTTTGGCCGAGCTTGAATGATCAAATTGGTGTGAGGAGGAGAGGGAGGAGGTTCCCTTTTATAAGGGAGGAGAGGGGCACCTTAGGAAAATCTCAAAATATTATTTTATATTCAGGTCAAATTCGGTTTATAATGGTTCCAAAGGGTCTTATTTCGAAGCTAAAGTGGGGATGGGTCGAAATCCTCTCATCCAATAGGATTTAGACAAGTTTAGGTTATTATTTTAACCTTATCAATTAGATTTAACTCTAAGTTAAATAATTTAACTTTTACCGTGTCTTTTTGTTTTCTTACACTATATGGTTAATAAACATACCATAACAAGCCCAACGAACCCCAATTTGTTTATTATTAATATATCTGTCCTTATCTAAGTCATTTGGCCTAACCTTAGATTTTTAGGAATTAAATAAAAATTAATAATATAAAATTTGTTTTAAAAACTAATTTATGTCAATTTTGACACTATTTGGTACATGATTTTTATGAAATTCATAACAGAATGATAAGTTCGAACCAGGTTACTTATGTCAACAATAACATGTCATATTAACCTAGAAAATTAATGTAAGTCATAAAAAGTCTCAAATTACATTTATTTTGGTATTTATAACATCAATTATGTCAATATTTCATTAACAAGACAATTACTGCATCATCTTTTTGTCATGATAATTATTTAATCCCTAAAAATTCTAAATAAATTCCTATGATGTATATAATTGTATTATCTTTTTGTATAGTATTAATTTTTTAAGTTTCATGAAGTTTATCACTAAATTAAAATTATTATACTTATAATATTTAAGAAAGTGACATGTTGTCACATGCTTTGGTTTTAATAATAATTAAATTATTTTCATGGACAAAAGTCCATAAAATGTATCTAATCCGACCCTTAGTTTATATGGGTCTACTTTTAGCCATCCAATAGTATTTTCCAAGTGTTAGGGTAATTTTATAATCTTATATTTACCCTTAATTACCCGATTTACCTTTAACTATAGTAAATAAAATTTACCGTAGTTACTATTCACAATGCCTAAAAATAAAAATTATCTTATTAACATAATTTGGACCTACTGATTCCAAATATGGAATCCATTTTTCCAAATTCAATACACAAAAGATGCAAAAATTAAATTAAAATTAATCCCGCTGTCGAAAGAAAACAGGTTTTTCTTTAAAACATTGCAAAAGATTGAATTGATTTAACCTACGAATTCAAGGTAAAATCAATGCTAATGACATAAATTATATTAAATGGTAAAAATATATTCTATTTATACTTTAAAACCATTCACTATTATAATTTAACCACATAATATATTATGATTAAAAAGTTGTTTTTAATTAAAATATAGCGTGTTTTTACTATTCATTAAAATATGAAAGTTATCGGAAAAATATTAAAACTTTATCTAATGTAAATTTTTATATCCTGATTCAAAAGAAGAATTTTATTTTGTCAAATTGAACATATAAACATGTCAAAAACTAGATTTAATGTGGGTGCGCCATCAAAAGGCGGCAAAACTGCATTTTTTTAAAAATACTTATTTTACCCGAATTTTTTTTTGTTCTTATACCATGTTCTAGAAAATGTGTAAAATGAATAATAATGTTATAAAATTCAAAATTTAGTTAATACTATTCATAACGGCTAGTTCATGACAATATTATAATAATATATCGTTGTTTATTAGAACCCGGTATTGCATACAACACACGCTATCGAGGAAGGTCGCGATTGCGTGTAATGAAAGACAAGTCAGGGTTGCATGTTGTGAAAGAATTCTTTGTTGTTTCGTATAACAGAATCCAAACATATTTCATTTATAAATTGAATATATATATATATACTCAATGTTGCGTAGAATAACTATTATCAAAATTGTGTGTAACATGTTCCAAGAATAGTGTTGCGTATACTACAAGCTAATACGGCGTTGCGTATAACGGAAGGTAATCTTGGTGTAGAATACAACACAAGCCATTAATGAAATTAAAAGAATATTTTTCATAAAATCTCGGGGTGTTACATTCTACCCCCCTTAAAATGAATTTCGCCCTTGAAATTCGTCGGGGTTATAAATGGTTTACTACTCGAAAGTTTGTTTAATAGAAACCCACATCGTAAAAAGAAATACCAAAACTGAACTTTAAAAACTAAAGTATGAAATATAACGGTTACCAAAATTAACTCATCACTGGGTTTCCACGTAGGAGAACATAGGTGAAAATATGGATATGGAAGAAAAATCTAACCATCATGTTCTGATAGATAGTGGTAGAGAACATGACTATGAAAAAGTCAACAATCGCAAAGCCATAAATTTGTGATGATCTAGGGTATCATCTTATTCATCATATATAAGATTACTAGGAAAACATTTTTGGTTTTCAATATCATTTCCCTAAAGTCGAAAAATTTGAATTAGAAGAAATACTTACTTGATTTTGGTACAATCTCACTGTTGTTCGTGCTTTGAACAATTTCCACTTCATCTCTTAAGGAAATGAAGTTGAATTTGTTATTCGTGAAGTGTTAACAGATCATGTGATAGAATGATGGGTCATTCCACCTGTTTCAAACAAAAGTTTAGCAATAGTTATCAAATATACATAAGTCAGTCTTTGGTGAGGTTAATCATATACGATTCCAAAAATGAACTTATACTTCATATATCATACCGCTTAATAAAATAAAACTATTTTCTACTAACCAGGGACTTTATGTAGGCCAATGGTATGTGATAAAGGCTCGTTTCAATTTAGTTGTGGGTTCTATTCCCACAGCCTTGGCCGATGCGATGGGTTGTCGCTCATCCTGCATGTTGTCCTTTTTCTAAAACTACATTATTATAACATCCCATCAAAAATATCAAAAAAAGTTTTATCCTTAAACAATACTAACTTATGTCCAACATAACCCATTCCAATCTTTAGGCTTTTCTAAAATACTTCGGTCCAAGCTCATAGTATAGAGAAAATGATCACGTGAATGCCATCATTTATTCCTCATATATCTATATTGTTTGTCACATTCCAATCATGTGAATACCTTAATCATGTATTCTCTTGAAAAAATGAATACCCATTAAACCACAGTGAAAACCTGAATGCAGTTAAAAGTTAACACTTTCCACATACCAAAATCCTCAAAATTCTATATACTCAAACCATGATATCACTTAGTCCTTATATCAATCATGAGCTCATGAATACTGTTAAACATTTCATTTTCTCGTTTTACCTTCATTATGCGCATATCATCTTATTTCCAAAAATATCTCAATCACATTGAATACCACATTAGACCAATACATAAATATTACAATACTCCCTGATACAACATTATTTTGGAATCCCATTACATAAACACTTAATCATTCCACCACATCGTTGTCATATTCAACATCGCCAATAGTGACCGCATTTGACATCCCTTTGTCCTTTGCCTTAAGCGGTTGCTCATGTCGATCATCAATAACCCTTGGATTAGGGCATTTATTAGCATAATGCCCCATTTCCTTGCACTTGAAGCATTGAAGTGTTGGTGGTGTGTTCTCTGCAGTCTTCTCTTTATTCACATCATTAGAAACCCTTTTTTCCATTACTTCGACACTCAGCTGCTCGATGACCTTCTTTTCCACACATAAAACATTTTCTAGTCCCTTTAAGACAATCTCAACCATGCTTCTTTCCACACATTGTGCATAAGGAAACATTCATCTTCTTTTCACCATTATTCTGAGATTTCTCCTTGAACTCCATCTTTCGTTTCTTGTCAAAACCATGAGATGGATATGTAACACCAACTTCCATTTCTACCTTGATAGCACAACACACAATTTCTTCATAGCTACTGAAGTCTCTTATAGCTAATTCCCTTTGATGATTTGGTTTTAAGCCACTGAAGAATCGATCAACTTTACTTTCAGGTTGGATGATAAAGCCAGATGCATACCTTGCAAGCCTTGTAAAATTCGCTTCGTATACACCAACAGATTCATCATCCTTTTGATTTAGTTCAAGAAACTCCTTCTCCATCTTTGTTCGAAGAATACGAGGGAAGTACTTATTGAAAAATAAGTTTTTGAACTCGTCCCATTCCAAGGACTCAATTTCCTCTCTTTGCCTCGTATTCTTGATAAGATTCCACAATTGATCAGCTTCACCTTCCAAACGATATACTGCTAAGATGACTTTATCATGTTTAGAACATTGAAGAACAGAAAATAAATTTTCAGTGGTACTGATCCATTGTTCAGCAACAAGTGGATCAGAAGACCCACTGAAAGACGGTGGACGTTGCTTTATGAAGGACTCAATAGAATATTGTTCCCTTATCTGCTCATTTGGAAGTCCAGAATGACTCATAGCTTGTGTAAGTATAGCATAAGATTTTTCACTCCATCTCCCATAACATTTGTTTGTTCAGGAGGACAATCATTGCATTGTCTATTGCATTGATCAACACGGTTCCTTCGGGTTCCAGCCATCGTCTAAAACCCAAAAAGAATAGTGTGAGGGGAAAAAATCATGCTAGGGAAAACAACATAATAAAAGGGGGAGTACCCTCAATATCTAACATCTTAGGTTAAATTTTATGATTGTTAGCGCAATTCTAGGACTTTAACCTATGTGTATACTTAACCTTAGAGACATCCCTAGACATACCTTAGAAATATCTCCAGGGATATCACTAACATTTTCGCATCCTAGTTTACAAAGGTTGACTAAACCTTTCCTCTGATACCAATTGTAGAGACCCGAATCTTAAAGTACATAGACATTACATTACTTTTGTGGAATACTTAGTACATAACAAAAACACACACACAAGGACCGTAATAGTTTAGTGTCTTTGGAAACTCGGAATATAATCTTCTAATCGTGGTGAAAGATCTTTAACATCTCCCATAGAGATCTTCTTTTTTTTAAACCTAAATCATTTCTTTATGTCCTGGGGAAAAGAAAACCTAAAAAGGTGAGCTCAAATGCTCAGTAAGGGTAAACAAAAGAAATATCAATCACGTCATATTCCTAAGAACATATCTTTTGGAAATCTTAACGTGCAAAACATATCATAATTTCATAACATGGGATAAATCATAGTAGTGAAATGTAATCCCAATAATCATAACATAAAACATGAAACTTTGTGGCATACACACATAATCATAGAGAATCATTTCTTGTTATTCAAGGCTCATTGCCAAGACTATCTTAGGGGACAAAGTCCCTTTCTGAACCGAGTTCATTCCTCGTTTCAGTCCTGTTTCACTGAACCGGTATAACCTACCATTCCAGCCATGTCTATCTCATGAGATATAAAATCTTTACCCAATGCATTGGAGGGAGATATAGGTCCCACCCATCTCATAATGAAATCATTCTTACTTGTGCCACAAAAAAACATATATCATTCATAATAAACCAATAAACAAAATGGGTTTCATAAACATCATTCCATCATCACATAATCCATATAAAAGAAATGGATATCATTTCATAATAAGAAAAGTGAAACCATTTAAATCATAGAGACATGATACTTGAAACATAAACATATGAAATAATGTCATCTTAGATGAAAAATGGTTTTGATAAAATATTTGAAATGAATTCTTGAGGAAAATATCCATTCTTCTTCAAAATCAATTTCTTTTCACAAAACATCAAGCAATTTTAAAAGAAAAAGATTTTGTTGAAAATAGTAATTAAATCTATTGGATGAAGCTTCATGCAAATAAGACTTTATGAAACCGTAAAAATCCTTTCATGTTGTATAAGTTAAAAAAAATTCTCCTCATACTTTTGTCGAAAAAGTCAAAAAAATTACCTCGTAACGTAAACAAAAGAAAGATTCCTTACATAACATGTAGTAAAAGTCAAAAAGTCAAAAATGGGTAAAAATGAATTTAAACATACATAAAAACACTTTTATAAAACATGGACATGGATGATAGAAAAAACCCCAATAAATACTTACGAATAAGCAATCTCGGATAAAAATGAGATTTGCTAAATTTATCCCTTACCTTATGTCCAATATGCTTTGTACGTATCCGAACCTCCTGTATAATGATTTAAATAATGTCATTAACTTATTACAGAATCATATTCATTGTTATGATATCATATATGGTTCACTTATGACTTTATATTTCCCATTCTTTTGTAAATACCATGTTAAAGAAGCGTTTTGGGTAAAATCGTTTCATTTATCGTAGGTGTTTGGACTTGTTGTTCTTGACATTATTATTACTTATATCATGATTTACTTACTTCCATAATATAAAACATGATTTATATATCATATATATTCAGTATATATATATATATATAATAGATAGATAAATGAAATGAAACACACCGTTCATGGAGACGGTAGTCCGTACGTACGCATGAACACTGTTTTCCTTTCCTTATTGTCTTGAATGGAAGTAAGTAGATGACATACATATATATATATAAATAAATCCATCAGATTTAACATGTCATATATTTAATTATTATTCATTATATATACTTTATAATCATTAATGAATGGTTAATGTGGAGAATGAATCTCATCGCGTCGTGGAGACGGTAGTCCGTACGTACGCACGAGCGATGATATCGTTCTAATGATCGTGAACTTGTGTTGAAGTGTATGTATACTATTTCAGTATCAATATCACTTTATAATAATCATATATAGTTACTCATTACACCATTATACCCATCCAATTAAGGTGGTGGTGGAAAATAGATTACACCACGACATGGAGACGATATTCCGTACGTACGCATGTGCGGTGATTTCCTTTTTCCGTAGGATGGATAGAAGGTTAATTAGAGTTGTTTCATATTTATAAAAACATATCAGTATATAATAAATACTGATGTTATTACTTTATCATGAAAAAACTAAAGAAGAATAAGTTGAAGAAGAAAGAAATTGAAAAAGATCGGTAATGGATATTACCTCTTTTTGACGCGCCTTCACTTAACCTCCACTTAAAGAACTAAGGATGGTCTTTGAAGAAGACCAAGACCTCTAGGATGATACTAGGGAAGTGGAGAAGATATTTTGTCAGGGGTTGTCTGAGCTTTAATGCTCAAATTTGTGTGAGTAGGAGAGGGAGGAGGTTCCCTTTTATAAGGGAGGAGAGGGGCACCTTAGGAAAATCTCAAAATATTATTTTATATTAAGTTCAAATTCGGTTTATAATGGTTCCAAAGGGTCCGATTTCGAAGCTAAAGTGGGTATGGGTCGAAATAATCTCATCTAATAGGATTTAGACAAGTTTAGGTTATTATTTTTACCTTATCAATTATATTTAACTCTAAGTTAAATAATTTATCTTTTACCGTGTCTTTTTGTTTTCTTACACTATATGGTTAATAAAATTACCATAACAAGCCCAACGAACCCCAAGTTGTTTATTATTAATATATCTATCCTTATCTAAGTCATTTGTCAGAACCATAGATTTTTAAAAATTGAATAACAATTAATAATATAATATTTTTTTTAAAAACTAATTTATGTCAATTTTGACACTATTTGGTACATGATTTTTATGAAATTAATAATAGAATGATAACGTCAAACCAAGTTACTTATATCAACAATAAAATGTCATATTAACCTAGAAAATTAATGTAAGTCATAAAAAGTCTCAAATTACATCTATTTGGGCATTTATAACATCATTTATGTCAATATTTCATTAACAAGACAATTACTGCATCATCTTTGTGTCAGGATAATTATTTAATCCCTAAAAATTCTAAATAAATTCCTATGATGTAGATACTTGTATTAGATTTATGGAGACTATTCATGTTCTAAGTTTCATGATGTTTATCACCAAATTAAAATTATTATACTTATAAGATTTAAGAAAGTGACATGTTGTCACATTCTTTGGTTTTAATAATAATTAAATTATTTTCATGGACAAAAGTCCATAAAATGAATCCAATCCAACCCTTAGGTTATATGGGTCTACTTTTAGCCATACAATAGGATTTTCCAAGTGTTAGGGAAATTTTATAATCTTATATTTACCCTTAATTACCTGATTTACCTTTAACTATAGTAAATAAAATTTACCGTAGTTACTATTCACAATGCCCAAAAATTAAAAGTAGCTTATTAACATAATTTGGACCTACTGATTCCAAATATGGAATCCATTTTTCCAAATTCAATACAAAAAATATGCATAAATTAAATTAAAATTAATCCCATTGTCGAAAGAAAACGGGTTTTTCTTTAAAACATTGCAAAAGATTGAATTGATTTAACCTACGAATTCAAGGTAAAATCAATGCTAATGACATAAATTATATTAAATGATAAAAATATATTCTATTTATACTTTAAAACCATTCAATATTATAATTTAACAACATAAGATATTACGATGAAAAAAGTTATTTTTAATTAAAATATAGCGTGTTTTTACTATTCATTAAAATTTGAAAGTTATCAGAAAAATATCAAAACTTTATCTAATGTAAATTTTTATATCCTGATTCAGAAGAAGAATTTTATTTTGTCAAATTGAACATATAAACATGTCAAAAACTAGATTTAATGTGGGTGCACCATCAAAAGGCGGCAAAACTGCATTTTTTGAAAAATACTTATTTTACCCGAAAATTTTATTTTTTTCTTATACCATGTTCTAGAAAATGTGTAAGATGAATAATAATGTTATAAAATTCAAAATTTAGTTAATACTATTCATAACGGCTAGTTCATGACAATATTATAATAATATATCGTTGTTTATTAAAACCCGGTATTGCGTACAACACACACTATCGAGGAAGGTCGCGATTGCGTGTAATAAAAGCCAAGTCAGGGTTGCGTGTTGTGAAAGAATCCTTCGTTGTTTCGTATAACAGAATCCAACCATATTTCATTTATACATTGAATATATATATATATATACTCAATGTTGTGTAGAATAACTATTATCAAAATTGTGTGTAACATGATCCAAGAATAGTGTTGCGTATACTGCAAGCTAATACGGTGTTGCGTATAGCGCAAGGTAATCATGGTGTAGAATAAAACACAAGACATTAATGAAATTAAAATAATATTTTCATAAAATCTTGGGGTGTTACACTATAGCTGATGATTCCATAAAATAAAATAAACATTTAACAGTTTATTTTATTTTTATTTCACTAAAAACGTCCGAAAATAAAAAAAATTCCCTCGACCTACGTCGGCCGAGGTTAGACTCATTTATAATTAAATTCATCGTCCCGTACGCAACGG
Source organism: Viscum album (assembly GCA_963277665.1). NCBI lineage: Eukaryota > Viridiplantae > Streptophyta > Magnoliopsida > Santalales > Viscaceae > Viscum > Viscum album. Next base: position 601,641,469 of record OY728130.1, on the reverse strand, counting down.
TGCCCCCAATATTTTCATCTGGACACCCGTTTGGAAACTGCCACAACCGCGCACAAGTGCCGACTCACTTAACTTAAATAAGTGCAAACCACCATTCCGGGCACACCGGGCCTCGGAATGATGTACCGTTTTCATGACTGATCATGAAAAATTCCGTAAAATTTTAAAAAAAATTACAAGGAAAATCCAAGACATTATAGTAAAATCTAGAAATACCGCTTTGAGCTAGACTCGAATGTGATCTAGTGCATGATAATGGGCCTCTCTTCACCCCTTGTTTAACAATCCTAAGGAATATTATTTGGTAAATTCCTAATTTTAGTATGAACCATTATTAAGGGAATATAAAAAACACACCTATGAATAAATGTTGGGAAGTAGATCATTGATAACATATATTGAGGCCTATAAATTCATAATTTAAGGAAATAAATTTAATTTATAATATATGACCTTTGTCATTGTATTCCATTTATGTGTTACCCATAACCTTCCTTTTATTCTAGCCAATGGTTGGTAATATGAGGACTCAGACTAATAACTGATACGAAGATCAAGTTGATGATTTTTCTAATGAGATTCCCAATTCTATAGAAGCATTAATCACATACTTTTTCATGATAAACTCTCAGTTAATAGAACTTTTGAATATATACATGGGTCAAGCGGATCTTCTACCCCCCTCCCCCCAAGAAAGTACAATACAAAATCTAGAGATTCATGAGATAAAGGCCTCCTACTTTCAATGGATCATCGGATCCCTCAATCATTGAACAACAGATCAATTCAATAAAGAATATCTTAAACATCCTTGAATGTTATGAACAAGACAAGGTTATTATGGATTCTTATTAGATAAAGGGTAAATCTAATCAATCGTGGACATTGTTCAAAAACATGAAGCATGAGGAATAAATTAAGGCATATGAATGGAAGGATTTTCAGAAACAAAATTTGATAAATATTTTCCTCTCATACAGCTACTTATTTTGGAAACGGACTTCCTTTCCCTCAAGAAAAAAGATGACGAATCCATCAAATCATATGAGGAAAACATCACGAGGATTGCACGATATGCCTCTGGCTTTGTCGTTACCCTCAAATGCAAGTCTAACCACTTCTTTGGTGGGAAAAACCATGCCTATGGAAAGACCTATCAATCAGTGGATTCGATAGATAAGAGGAAATTGTCCAATGTTACCTCAATGTCAAAATAGAGATCAAATAATCTCCAGGGTATCACGGGGAAAAGAAGCAGGAAGTAGAATTTAATTCTAGCAGTTCGATAGATAAATCCAACAGTGTTAATAAATTACAGCACCCACTTGGCAATTCTATGGAAAAAAACAATCCATAAATTTCATGAAGGAGTCTAGGAAATGATTTAGATATGGAAGATAAGGGATCCTAACAATTAATATCTGGCAAGAAAAACCCACTATTATGATAGTGGACAGGAATGCTCCATTCGAACCTCAATGCATTGTTCAATGCTATAAGTACAAAGAACCAGGGAACATTGCAAACCAGTTCCCTAAGACAATGGTTTTCAAAGGCAACCAACAACCTCCAAGGTAGTAAGAGTGATATTTTTCTATCACTACTTCCAAATAGAACCTCGAAAATGAAGTGGTGACATGTATGTTAGTTATTCATTCAAGAATAGCATACATACGTTTTTATTATAGTTATATGCATTCTTTTATATCCTAAATGTTTAGTGGAACAACCCCAACACCACCCCAAATCATGGAAGTAGATATGTCATTGAGAACGAACAATGGGGTAATTATTTCATCGCATGAATATAACTCCTCCCCTGTCACAATTAGTGTATTGAACTTCCCGTTGAACCACTTCATACTCCCTATGGTGGAATTTGATTTAATTCTTGGCATGTATTGGCTTTCCCTTTATAGAGCCAACATAAATTGTCGTGAGAGGGAAATCACTCTTCCAATAGAAAATCGACCCCCCGATTCTATAAGAGAGAATGGAAGGGGATGAATCTTCTTTATCACCATCATCTCAAGTGTGGATATTGCTACCTGATGAGCACATGTATATTTCTCAGATGATGTGGTCTAAGGATGCAACCATCCTTGAAGACATGCATATTGTGAGGGAATTCACTGAAGTGTTTCCTAAGGAATATCTTGGTCTTCCTCCTAGAAGAGATATTTAATTGTCTATTTATCTTATAACTGGGGCTTTTTTAATATCCAAGACTCATTATAGAATAAATATTGTGAATCTTGAGGATCTAAAGAAAAAACTATAGAAGAATCTAGTTAAAGGGTTTATATGCCCAAGTGGTTCACCATGGGGTGAAACAATGCTCTTCATCAAGAATAAGGATGGTTAAATTAACTTTTTCATTGATTATCGTGAGCTGAAAAAATATCATGATAAAGAACATGTATCCTATATATGAATTTATGACTTGTTCAATAAAATACATGGATAAAAATACTTCTCGAAGGTGGATCTATGGTCGGGGTATTACCATGTAAGGTTGAATATGTAGGATATCCCATAGACTACTTTTCACACAAGATGAGGGCACTATGAATTCATAGAAATGACTTTCAGAATCAATAATGCATTAAAAATATTCATGGTATTGGTAAAAAGAGTCTTTAGGTATTACCTTGAATAATTTAGGGTAGTCTTTATAGAAGACATTATAATGTACTCCAAAACCATAGAGGAGCATGAAGAGCATATAAGAATTGTACTAGAGACCTTATTAAAGGAAAAACTCTGTGAAACGTACAACTAGTGTGAGTTATAGTTGAAGGAGGTCTCCTTGTTGTGTCATATAATCACAACCAGTGGGATATTTGTGGATCCCTCCAAGATAAATACAATTATGCGATTGCCAAAAACTACATTTGTGGCAGATATCCGTAGCTTCCATGGGTTATCTGGATATTATCACAGATTTTTTATAAATTTATCATGATTGTCAAACCCTCTTACCAAGATAACTTAGAAGAGATCCATGATTTCTTGGAGTGATGAATGTGAATATATATTTATAGAGTTGAAAAGGAGGCTTATCACTACGCATGTGCTCATACTACCCACAATTGAAGAATTTTTTGTGGTATTCTGTCATGCCTCAAAGAAGGGACGGGGCTGTGTGTTGATGCAAAATGGAAAATTCATTGCCTATTCTTCAGGGCAACTAAAAGATCATGAGAAAAAGTATCCAACCCATGATCTGGTGTTTGATGCAGTAATCTTCTCATTATAAATTCGACTATATTACCTCTTTCTGGAGAAGTGTGAAATATATACAGATCATAAAAACCTCTAGTATATATTCACACATGAAGAGTTGAAAATATTATATCTAAGATTGTTAGATCTAATCAAAGACAATGACTGCTCAATCCATTACAACCTTGGAAATGCAATCAAGGTTGTAGATGCTCTATGAAGAAAGGACCCAACGATTCTTTCATTAATGATAATTGAAAATGATCCATTCTTATTATAATTGATGAAGATGGACATGGGAATCATAAATAAGGGAATATCATCAATACTTTCATATATTATTGCTCAACCACCTCTTTTAGAAAAGTTAATGGTTTCCCAAAAAGATTATGTGGGAGTTTAAAAAAAAGGTGAAACTATTAGAAAAGTGAAATCCTCAATGTTAAATATTAATGAAGAAGGGATTGTGGGGTTTGAGTCAAGACTATGTGTTCCATCATGTTTGAAGTTAAAGAAAGAACATTTCCATGATTCAAGTAGTTTGAATTTATCCATTCACCATGGAAACACAATGATGTATTGAGATATCTAAGATTATTATTGGTGGGATAACATGAAGAATGAAATCATTGAATATGCATAAAAGTTCTTGGTATGTCATCAAGTGAAGGGTGAGAGGAAGCAGTGTAAGGGTATGATGCAACCATTAGCCATACCAACATGGAAATGGGAGAAATTCACTATGGACTTTGTCACCGAATGTCTGAAGACATCCAATGGAAATAATGCTATTAGGTTGTTGTGGATCGTCTTATAAAGGATTCACACTTCATTGAAATTCGAGAGGATTTCTTATTTGATCAACAGACATAGATATACATTAGAGAAGTAGTAGGGATGATTTGAATACCACTATCTATTGAATATGATCAAGATCTAATATTCACCTCTATGTTCTGGAAGAGTCTCCATCATTATCTGAATAATGAGTTGAACTTCAGTACGGCTTAGCATACTCAAACTGATGTCCAATATAAGTGGACTATCCAATCACTTGGGGATATGTTGAGAGCATGATAAATTGACTTAAAAGAAGGATGAGATCAACATCTTCCATTGGATGAGTTCTCTTATAATAAAGTTTTCAACTCAAACATCCAAATGGATCCCTGTGAAGCTCTTTATGGGATGCGGTGTAGAAAACTGACATGTTGGGATAAATTTGGGCTGTGAAAACTCCTAGATCGAGAAATGGTTGAAGAAATGGTAGAGAATATTAAGACCATTCAGTAGAAAATTAATGATGTTCAGAGTTGAAAATAGAGATATGCTGATAATCATTGATGAGATCTACAGTTTTATTTTTGAGACATGTTATTCCTATGCATATCACAATGGAAGAGAGTTATGATATTTGGGAATAATGGAAAGTTTAGTCCAAGCATCATCAGCCATCATGAGATCCTTGATTGCATTGGAGCAGTGCCATATCAACTACCACATCCACCAAACCTATCTCAATTACATGATCTATTACATGTATCACTCTTGAGAAAGTACATACCTGAACCATCGCATGTACTAAATAAGAAGGTGGTACCATTGGAAAATGACCTCTCTTATAAAGAGAAGTCGGTGAATATCTTAGATCATAGGGTAACAAATTCTAAAAAATGAGGCAATTCCCTTCATCATGGTGTTTTGGAGAAACCAAAAATTTAAATATGCAACGTGGGAATTGGAGGAAGTGATGAAGCAGAGTTACTGTTATCTGTTTTTGTCATGGAAATGGAAATTTCGAGGTCAAAATTTCTTAAGGTTGGTAGATTGTAACGACCAAAAATATTATTAATAAAAATTCACCTTGATCTAATTAAATGTGTAATTATATAAAATGGTTATATAAAACATATGCACTTCCATAGTATTATTTTTTAGATTTTCAAATACCATTATGAATTGTTACTATTTCTAATGTTGTTGTTGAACAATTATCACATGATTAGTACAAATATTGGGCTTTAAGAAATCCAATTTACCCAGAAAAAGGAAGTGATGGACTCATAGAGTAGAATTTATACACATGAAGTCCATTTGTTAGAGCTCGCAAAGGAGGTAGAATCACTGGGCTTATCTCTGAACCAAGCTATAGCTGAGCTTTTACACGTTAAGCTTCAACGGAATAACCTACAGGAGAAGTGGATGTTAATAGATTTTACCACCCGAGCGATGTTATCTGAGCATCCCTAAGAGTCTATCACCATCTCACACCATACCCTTAGGTCATATGTGGGTGTTATAAGAAGTTATGTAACATGACCCTATCACTATTATTATGATAATTATTTTTTACTGAACAATAATATACATTCATTTTATCATTGTTACTTTGTAAGTGACTTTTAAAGCACAAATAGTATTTTTAGTTTATATTCAAATTCATTTGAGAAATCTATTTTGATGAATTAATGTATTTTGTATTAAATAATATTTTATAAAAATATTATTTCTAATTTAATTTTTATTAAATATAAATGATCGTATACTTTTTATGAATACAATTGTAATTTTTATTAAGGTTTGAAAACAGTTTTTGTCAAAACCCATAAATGATCAATAAATGTTGGTTTTTTATTTTAAAAGATAAAATTCACATATTTTGAAATTTTTTTAGATAAAATGAATATTATTTTTTGAATTATGACATCGAAATAATCCAATGGTGAATTTTTCAAAATTTTCTGAGAGAGTTGAATTTTTGGGTAAAAATTAAATACCATTTGCATATATAATGTTTTATGATATCATAATTTCCCAATAGTGATGTAATAAAATACTATAAATGTTGTATTAGTCCAATATGTGTATTAAATTTTAAATAATCTTTTTTTTGTATGTTTTATTTATTTTACAATGCCATAGTGGACCCCCCCCCAAAAAAAACTTATAAAGTATTTTAACTTTTTAAAATGATTTCCATGAGAGTGTGATTCACATCTACATAAGCAAGCCTAATATATTAATATGATCAGCCATTAGCCTTATAAAATAATTTTTCCATCTCCCATTTGGTAAAAACCATTTGAAAAACCATGGGATTATTTTTTCTTTTGAATATTTAATTATATAGAATCCAGAACTTATGTTTGTGAAATAATAAAGAGTTTGTCTCTCATTTCCTATATAAACCCACCCAATCTCCCAGTTCTCTTCACTAAAAATCCATGGAGCACGTCCCTACTCTACTATCCTCTCTCTATAATCCCCCCAAGGTTCCCCAAATTCTCAATAATCCCCTCAATATCTTAAAGTCACACACTCAAGTGAGGTGTCCTCACTTTCTCTCCTTCTTTAGTTATGTCCATGTTTCCTTCTATTGTTATGTGATTTATTTTCAATTACAAATGTTGGGGTATGATTTCTCACCTCCCTTGTAATTTCCTCTTCATTTTTGAATTATTATAGACCCCTTTCTCTCTCAATAATCCCTCCCGTGTACACCCATTACAATTCTGAAATTCCGCAAGGGATTTCACTCTTCTCATTTACATTCCAAAAATTATTTTATATTATGCACCTAAATTCCATTAAATATGTTGGGATATTATGTTCCATTACCCCCTTACACTGTTAATTTCATGTATAAATTATGAGATACCACTTTATCTCTCATCAACCCATCTTTAAGATTTCTATGTGACGTCGTTATGTTGCCGAAGTAACATTTAAATTTCCTGTGCTAAAATCATCGTGTAAGTGAACACCATACCCATTTCTCTATCAAGGGTATTCACCTATATGAAAATGTACTTGTTGTTTTATGACATACATTTATGTATTCCACATCTCTTAGTCATGGAATAAGTTATTATTTTTAATTAATTCGTGTTGTATTATCTATGTGGCACACTTATGCATGAAATGAAATGATTAAGAAGGGTGCACCCTGATAGCGCTCCCATGAATTGGGTAAAGAATAGTATCATTATACGTCATATGAAATGAGTGTTGAGTCATGAGGGGTTACTCATGATAATTCATGTTCAACGTGAATTTACTAATGTTCTGCGTGTAATGAGCCTTAGATCATGCTAATATCATGCTAAATGTTGTTTCGACATTTTCATGTTATGATAATCATGTTATATCATGCCTTTATGTTCATGCTTCTATGTTTCTACATTGATATTCTTATTTCATTAAATGTACTGTATTATTCATGTTATAACTTTTTTAATCCCTTACTGGGCTTTATATCTCACATTTTTCTTATGTATGTCCTCTGATTATCCCATGCAATGCTAAGTATGAAGGAATGTTGTGGTTATGTAAATGAAGTTTTCAATAATGATGTTGTATTTTATATCTTAAGTTGTCATGTAATGTTCCTAATTTCCCAAAAATATAGACCTATCAATCCTTAGAGTTGTTTTAATTGCTTATTTTTGTAATAAATCATGTTTAAGTGTGTAATAAAGAGCATGGTAGTTATAGACAATGTTTCTATCTGGGAAAAGAAGAAACCATCAGTGAGGAGAGTAGTCACACTGTGTATTGATGGCATGTGTGGATTCTAGGAAAATTGGTCACCTATATTATTCATATTTGTAGGGAATCTCATGGAGTCTAATTAGGTGAAAACCCAAGGAATTACATGTCGATCATGTGGACTCTAACACATAAGGTGTGTACCCTCCATGGATTTTACCTTGGTCTTCCTAGGTTTTGTATGAGTTAGATAAAGAAATGTGCATATATCTCCCAAGTATTTCATATTAGTCATCCCATGTTTTTCATTAAGTATATGACTCCATAGGCACATATCGTCCAAGGAAATCACCTCCAGAATCCCACGATTTTCAGGAGGTAGCTGCTGCCATTGGATCATATCTTCCAAGTCTATCACCTTATGCATATCATGTTTTCTATCAGGTATATATTTGGGACAAAACGTTTAATGTATTGTGGATATGAATTATAAAATCCTATAGATATGTTTCTAGTAACCTTATTATCATATTTTGGAGACAATTTTGATTGATAAAGATACCCCAAGGAGGAATATCAATGAGGTGCATTCCTAGGAGGTAAGAAATAACACCTTGATGTTTTCCAATGGATATATTATAAATCACTATAGGGGAGGATCTAGGTGGTGTATCCCATAAAGGGATGATTTCCTACCATTAAGGTTGATCTGAAAACCATTCTAGGTTGATTAGGGAGGTATTTCTGTAGGAGTGGAAACCTAAAATGTTTACCAGTAGATAAATTGGATCAACCTATAAAGATCGATCCAGAAGGTTTATCCCATAAGGGGAATGTGTCACATCATTAATGTTGATCAAAACGCCTCTAGAGGTAGATAAAAGAGGTACATCTCTAAGATTGACCACATGAGATTTCCAATGGTCAGGACTTACCCTTATGGATGCATCCTGTATACCCTATTGAGAAGATGAGGATTAAAACCCACATAGTTAGATGTCATGATTTAAGTTCATGTGATTGGGATGGTAAGTATAGTTTATCATCTTATGTTGAGTACACTCACATCATAAAGGGATCATCGACATGAGATGGTTTGAGGATAATTCATGTAATATTCCATTTATCAGAGTATTTCTCTTAGTTTCAGTTATTGTGGGGCTTAAAAATTCATCTAACTAATGGAAATGGAAGAGATATGGACTCATAGGTTAGTTTCAAGATCCTACCATAGTTTTTTTCTAGAGAAAACCTAGATGGATGCAGATACTTGGTTTTGAACATAGGTATGCTTCCTACATATCCTACTTAATTGGGAATAAAAACCCACAACGTTTGGTATGGGATGGGCTTTACATATAAAGAGGATGCCCTGGGAAATTGAGAATATAGTTGGGGATTATTCATAGGATAAAACCATTAAAGGTGGATACTGGGGATTACACCAATTAGGAGGCCCACAAGATGGTTTAGGAGGATTTAATGATCAGTACTATCCTCTAAGACCACTTGAGTAATGTTCAGCATGACAAAAAATAAGAGGCAGTAGACATGATGCTTGTGTCATGAAGGAGGCATCAATGAGTGTTGATATGGGGCTTCCAGATTGAAGCCTCTTATGAAGGATGTCATTTAGTGTGAAGAGGATCTTATTCCATGGTATAAGGATCTCATTCCCTAAGAGATTAGGATGTGTAGAGACCATCCCATAGAACTCGCACATGGAGTATCCTATGCCAATTGCATAGGGTGAGACCATAGTTTAACATTAAATGTTGAGGAAGATGGGAATAAGAAGTTTTAATTCATGAAGCTCTTATGTGGGGGACTCACTCCTTACCTCCTGGGTTCACATAACCGATTCTCATGTTCCTTTGGGAAGTGAATGTATTTAGAAATTGTAGTGTGTAATGATGAGTAGTGGTCAATCATGATGTCCAAATTATCATTCTTATTCTTAGAAGAAACAAGAGTTTGTGTACATATATTTTGAATAAAAAGTTAGGTGTGATCCTCAAGCCACACTTTTTATGGAGTGGTCTATAAGAATGGGTATTAGAGTCTACATTGGGACTCGAGGTTCCACTGAACCTATCCTGGATGTGTGTGGGGGATCTAGAAACTAAACCTTCACAAATAGGTATTAAGAGAATGTATGTAGCATAGAGAGGCCCAGAAGAGATATTTCATGAATCTTGGGTCCCCACGAAGAGGTTCTTCATAATGATAAGGTTATTTTTGTGGTTTAGGGATTCACGATGTAGTAGGATTTTCAAATCTTGGTGACCTTGCTTCAGGATGAAGTCCATGATCATGAAATGAGTGCTTCGGGAAGGATGAATGCTTCGTGTATCCTCAAGTTCCTTTTAAGAAAGTATTCCTTTGTGAAAGGAATAGGCCTTCATAAAATCAGTCTCCACCAAGATTAGAGGATTTCAAGACCATGAAAATGGGATTTTTGTGAAGGTTAGGTACATTTGATCATCCAATTTGTCCTGGTTCTTAATTCATAGGTGGTCCACAAATTGGTAGCCCTTTGGAAGTTGAAAGGTGGTGTAACCATCCCTAAAAAATAGACTCAAGGGGTTTTTTAAACATTTATTTTCATGAATATTTGAAGCATTTATTGACGAATTTCTGGTTTAGTGAGTGGAAATAACTATTTCAGACTCGCGAAGGAATACCATCAATGATTTGTAGGTTCAAGAAGATCTATGTGACTGTAATACCGGTGGAATAGAGGTGACCATAAAACCTTCACACATTCACAAAGTAAATACAAGAATAGTGATATCCATATGCTCTATGAGCTACAACCATTGTTGTATCATTAGGGATTCCAATAGCATACTCGTAGAGGGATTTTTGGACCATTTTTGGTCCAATTCGTTCTGAACCGGCCGTGCCTCCCATGACTATTCCCATGGGACTTATTTTGGAACCAACATATTTATAATTTTATTTAAAGAAAAAATTTTATATTTATGATATTATGAAATTTATTTAAAGATAAATATTACTTACCTTCTTTCTATGATGGTTTTTGAAATAGGGAAGCATTACTAATGCATATGTATGACCTACCGTTTCGATGATTGTTACATAGTTAATTTTTCATAACAATATTTAGTGGTCAAATTTTAAAGTCTAATTTATGTATAAAATTAATAATCATCTCATGATTATTATTCTGGATATGTTGGAGTAATGAAAACATTGACCATAATCGACTTACCGAATATATTTTTGACTTATGAAATGAATATCATCAAAACAAATGACGCGGATTTAACAAATTATATAATTAAATATAGCATGGTAATTGATAAAATAAAAGTAATAAAAACATGAAAACAATTATTCGATGAGAAAATAATTAACTCATGTTTATTATTCAGGAAGATAATGAACATACTTTATGATTTAGACTCAATGGAAGGAACATTCTTTTTAAAATCATCTTTCAAAGTTTCCAATTTGACTAGCCTTTTCTTCTATATCCACACATACAAAATGGATTTAGGAAAAAGTTATTATTATTATCCTAGGACATTTTAATGTCACTTTTTACTTATTTTTTCATTTTTAATTTATTTTAAAGGGAATATATTTTTTTCATTTTCCAAATGAGGTACATTGTGACTTTTTTGAGAAAAGTGTAAAAGGGTTGTTTTTATAATATATACAACATGAACAAGTTTTTTCACCTTCATGATTTTTAAGAAGATTACCTTACAAGTTAGACTTTTATTTTGAAAGAAAATGGTTTATGTTTTTTGTAAATTATTTCTAATAAAAGTGATTTCAAAATGGAATGGTTATTCTCCTCAAAAAAAAATCTGATATAATATTTATTGTTTTGTGGTTATATTGTGGTTCTTTGGGATAGTGAATGATAATGGGTCGTTACTTTATAATATAAATATGGGTTGTTCTATGATATTCCTACAATTGATTGAGTATGTTGTAAGTTGAATGTGATGGTTATTCCATGTGTAACTACAATTGTTACTCCATGAATAACCCTGTGGGTTATTTCAATTATAATTGTTACAGTTATTCCATGTGTAACTGTGGGGGTTACTCCAATATTGGCCACGATGCTTACTTCATGCATAACTATGTTAAGAATGTGATTCCCAATGTTTCCTATATGTTCTATTTATACTTGATATGTGTTTTTCAAAGTTTCCTTTGATAAAAATGTTTATGTCATATTCAAGTAGAAATATTTCATTATGCCCAAAAACATTAAAGTTAATAGTAAACATTGCATGGGTTTTTATTTTTTTCACTAGACTCATGGATTTATTGATTTGTCTATCCCTTACTATGCTTTTTGTTCTCATCCCCAATTTTAAATTTTTTTTACAAGGTTCAAGGATGGGTTAATGAAAATAAAAACTCAAGTTGACTATTATGATGATTTTTAATGAAAATAAATAATTTCTATTTTAAATACTTATATTTTATTGAAAAAATGGATACTGTATCAAGGTGTCCAATTGTAATGTAGGGGTTTAATATGTAATATTTATTTACAAGATCTCTATAACTCAAATTGTAAAATCTAGTGAGTATAATAAATTAATTATAATAAAAAATCCAATGAATATTTATTGTTTATGTCTTAGACCATACAGTCGTTATCAAAGAAAATGAGTGATTCTGATCCTTGGGAATTTTCACTCATGAACATTGGGAGTACCATGGCTCTCTATACAAGGGCTTCATGAGGAATGGTATTCCACTTGGGAAGGTGGTGAGAGTCCCACATGGGTGGTGTAACTTCCCTTGGAGTTCTCGGGTAGGTATCAATTATATCCCACTAGTAATATGTCCAGACCATTATATTTAGTATCAGAGAAATATTTAAATAAATCAAGAGATATGAATTTTTTAAGCTATGGTAATCTGAATAGTTTCAAATTCCATCATGGGTTTACATGTTTATGGTTTATAATTAGTTTATAGACTTTAAAAACCCTTTTTATGTTTTATGTGGTGGATGACAAAGATTGTCATGATTATTTTGAAAGAAATTAATTGTAATAAAAACATTAAGATTAGTATAGGTCTTTTTAAACTATTATTTAAGGAATCATTAATTTAATTTGTGTGTACCAAAGTTTAAAGTTATTGGTATCCTTTTAGGTTTATAAGATCACTGATTTGGGTAATTATCTTTTATTAAATTTTTTAGGATGTTAATAATATTTTGGGAATGTTATTGGGATTATATTAATATATTTTTAGTAAATTGACCACTAAAAGATTATGTGACAACCCATCACATATGGAAAGACCATGGTTATTGAACCCACAATGGAAGGGTGACGTGGGTGCATTGCTTACCACTATCCTACACGATGTCTTGGTTAGTATGACATCATTTGTTTTAATTGAATGTATTGAAAGATAATGATTAAGTTGAATTTGTGAACATATGTATTATCATATAGATAACAATGGGATTGAAAATTCATTTAGTGATTAGGTAGTTAATGTTATTTTAAAGGACGATCAATATAATTTTGTGGATCATTATAGGATTAAGGTAAATAATATACTATGAGATTTTATTTAAGGAATAGTGGTTGAATTATATTTTGGAAGAATATATGTTTTATTTTGGCCTTATTATGATTCATGTTATTCATAGAAATGACTAGAATATCATAGATATTATACGATTATGGAATATACCTTTTTATAATGAGACATTAAGAGTGGTTGATGTTATTTGATGGAAACTTTTATTTGATCTGATCCTTTTTTTTAGTTTCAATAATAGTCTTGAATATTTTAGAGGAATTTGAGGGATAACTATTTATTGAATGATCTACATGGAATTTTGGGTATTACTATTGATTTATCAATATTAAAACTGGTGTTTTTCATTTAATGGTTTATTTATTTTGGGATTTTATCTTATTAAACAAGTAGTTTTGTTGTTGGTTAATACCTAAAGATACGAGAAATATATTGTTATATTATTACGATTTTTGTGATCCATAAAAGTTTATTCTACTACTTCAGGCCTACAAATTCACCTTTAATACTCATCATTTGGAGTAATAAATGATTTTGGGGTGGAAATTGATTAATGTATGAAATTATACTTATCGAGTATGTATATTTATTTATTTTGTTAGTATATGTTTTAAAAAATTACTCAACTTTAGGAAATGTATCTCGACAAAAAACATTACTCATTGACCTTTCTTACCAAGAAATAAATGTTATTTTAACCCATCACATATTTATTATTTTTTGGTGGTTAAGTATCTTGTGACCATGTTCACTATTACTCTCTATTAGTTATTGCGAGTTGGTTTTTTATTCCATATCCCTGTTTTCACTTTCAAAAAATGTTCTCCTATTTAAAAACCTAGTTATATATTATTTCTGATGACCTTGATACTTCACCTTCTCTCCTATCATGTTTATGTTTTATTGAACCTTTTTATGTTGTGGGATTTCTATAAAGGAATTTTGAATAGATTAACCCTGATTATTAAGATTGAGATCAAATAATGAGGATGAAATTTATTAATGGGGGTAGGGTTGAATGTAACATCTGAATTTTTAAAAGTAAAGACTATGTTTGATAGCATATAAGATACACAACATCGAGCTTATAAGAACAAAAAAACCTTATTAATTGAATGTGACCTTTATAAAATATCAATTAAATTGGTGGGAATGAATTTTATTTACATAATTATGAAATATATAACGATAAGACTCTTTTATAATGTATTAATTAATTTTTTTTAAATAAGTACAATATTTTATGAAAAGTCATTTTATTTTTAAAATAATACGTTTTTTTGAAAAATGATTTTATTGCATTTTATGGGTGATTATTATAAATAATTTCGAGAAATTGACGAAAATTTATTTGGAAAAATAATTTCATTATTTAAATTTAGCATCTAAAAATTATATTAGGATTATTATTTGAGATTTTTCTAAAAATATTAATTTTTCAATGAAAATTGAAAAATACTATTTTTTATAAATATATCATTTTATTTATATAAAAATTCCATTTCTAATTCTAATTTGATATCAAAGTAACATATTTAGTATATATTTAAATATAAAATAATTAATTAAATTGAAATTATCCTTATACATTATATTTGTGTGAGAACTTTTTTGGGCTTAAAATTTCATTTTTCAAGGAAACATTTTTTGTTGCATTTTAAGAGATTAATTTTACATTAAATATAACTGGTTATGTGAGATGAATGTTGAAAAATGGATTTCATATTTTAAATCATTTGGTATAAATTTCTCAAATAGATACCATTAATTTTTTTCCATTATGAATTGTAACTATAGTTAATTTATAACCACATTAAGGGTAAATCAGGCAATTTAGTTTAAAAATAAATTGACAAGGATCATACAATTTCCATAAAACATGATTTAATGTTATTAGATGAGTAAATATAATAAATTATTATAATGTATTAGGTTATATTCAATTTAATGGCCATTTGGATGTGATTATGACATTTATAGGGTTTTATTCCATGAAAAGTCAAACATTCCATACTATTGTTTTTTATAACTAAATTATTTTTAATGTGGTTTTATACAAGAAGAAATGGTTGACTAGAAATATTATTATTAAAATTATAATATATTTATCATTATTATGGTAATTTATTTTTTATTTTTATTAAATAAATAATTGCCTTAAATTACTACTCTACGTAGATACAATAATTATTCAATTATTGGTGAAATCAATGAAATGATACTAAAAATATTTAAATAAATATAATTTGAGATAATTATTATTATAGAAAATTTTTATATATTACCTTGTAATTTTAGTCATGTATTGAAATAATTGGTTCTAATTATAAATGTTATCTTGATATTATTAAATTCAATGTAATGAATAGTTCAAAAGATCGACATTACTGATATTTTATAATAAGTAATCTTTTGTTAAATGAAATAAAGTTCATAAAAATATTATTTTCGGCCCAATTATTTGGATTTTTTTATATCAACTATGGTCCATTTCTGTATCTTTTTCAATTTATAGTAATTATATAGTCCCTTAATGAGCAAAAATCCTTATTGTCATGGTAATTTTTAAGAGTTAACGAGGGGTTAAAACCAAATGAAAATGGTAAAATTGTGACCTAATCTTGTAAGAAAATTATTTTATGAGAGGATTTATACCCATTAACATCTTATATTATAAATAAATTAGTTTTTATCCATTTTAATTGAAATGTAATTCGTATTATTTTAATATTTTTAGAAACTCCAAGAGTGCCCCTCCCATCTCTTTTAAAAGAGTACCTCTACTACTTAATCATTCACACTTAAAAACAATTTTTTAGGGAAACTAACTACTAAAATACCTTCATAGAATCTATAAACTCATTCAAGATGATCTTTTTAAGGCATGACACCAACCTCAGTGTTCTTAATGTTTTAAGAAAAGGAGGTTTTTCAAAGATGTGATATAGTTATTATCTGCATGTTTTAGATTTGTATCCCCTTATAACTTATTAAAATATTATTAAAACATTATAAAATAATAACAACCATAACCTAAATATATTAATACATTATTATTTTTATAGAAAAAACTATATCAATCTCCTTTTTCCATCAAATGAGAAAAAAAACCCATCATTCATGTGTATGGTGGACCACTGCCTCTCAAACCGATGTAATTCATTTTCCATCACCATATCTCAATAAAGGTAACACTGATGTAATTAATTATTATATATTATATTTACAAAATATTTATCAGTATTAATGGATAATATAACATTTAACTTCTTACCTTTCCATTCACTAGAAAATGATAATTACATTCGTCTGTAAGTATAGACTACCACCTCCATGAAGCGATATGATTCATTTATCATCACCACATAACATGGTTGATATATATAAATAAACATAAATATTATATATTATATATATTATTTTATGATTATTATATAAATTTAAAATAATACTTTACCTATTTTCATAATTATCATTGAAAAATGGAAATGTTACTCATGCGTATGTATGACCGCAAGGTCAATTGACTCATGAGAATTTAATATCTATAAAACCTACTAACACTAGTATTATGGTACAAAAAGTGTTTAACCATAGATAAGTGCAAATTTTGTGTGAAAAAAATATAAAACAAGAAAAAAAATAAGAAAAACTAATGGTGATAGTGAAATGGTCAAAATGGGTGTGAAATTGACAAGTGTAGGGGTGTAGTGTGAAAAATGGCTGACAGAGAGACATACTCTAAATGGATGATATTGTGGAGATAAAACATTCATAAATGTATCATTATATTGTATATTCATACTGAAATTAACCAAAATTTAATTATTTCTGTGAAAAATGGTTTTGATCCACTCAGATCTCACTTTAGTAGAACAACACAGCTTTTGGATCATTCCTTTGGAATGATCATTCAATCATTACTAAGGAATTGAAATGATTATTAATGGAAAATTGAAAAACAAAATTATCTTTTTTCATTAATTTAGTTATGATTAAAAGGAATGATGATTGTTATATTCTCTTGATGGTACATAGCATGGTTAAGAAAATGATTTTCATCAAGAATGAAATGAGATATATGAGATTAATGTACAAGGATGAAATTTTTTATTATGAGTAGAACATAATTATAATTTCAAACATAAAAATTTGATTCCCCTTATGTTATTTAACTACTCATTCTAGGAGAAAAAATAATGATGGAAAGAATATGAAGAATGATAATAGAAAATAGATATTGTAAGATAACTTCCATTCACAAGCTGCTTCTCTAATCCTATACTACAAGATCAGTTGTATGTCCCAGTTCACTATCTCATTCGGAAAATGGGGATGAATTATCAAATTGAATAGATGACTGAGATATGGATGGATCTTGAATGGGTGAGTGGAATGAATGGATATGGTCGTTGAGTGAATTTTTTCCCTCTGGTCTGTGTTAGGTGAGTCCCCAAATCGGATGGATATATAATGTATGATATGTTATTACACAACCTTCTAGAATCATATAACTCATGTCACCATCTCATGTCACTCCTATAGAATTATCTCTTTATACTTTTCATTTCATATTCAGTGTGCCACTTCTTCCTCTACTATCACGACAACACAAAATCATCAAATAGAAAGATCTACCATGAGCCATGTGGTGATCCATGATCCTGCTCCTAAATCATTTCCACATGGGATGCTCAAGGGCCCTGATCGCCAAGTACTATACTCAGACACCCACGATCTCCCTTTTCTTGATTCAATAAAACATAAAACAAAATAAGAAACAATTTTTACCAAAAAACACACACACATATATATATACAAACACTTCATAATTATATAATTCTTGTCTCGAATAAATATATAAATAATGTTATGGATAGATTTATGTAATTATTAATATAAATATTATTATTATCGAATAATTCTTATTAAATATATATCATATTTTTTTTTCAATTATATATATCACATTCAGTTAACTAATTTATTATTTTTATCATATTTATTATATAATTATATATATATAATAAAATAAGAAGGGGGAGGGGGTGTTCTGTGAGAGGGACAAAGGGAACAGGGGGAATTCTAGAGACTTCCCCAACAAGTAGGGAATCCCAACGACATGAGGTTTGGGCAGGGTGCCATGCGATGATCGACATGGATGGAAGATTTCCCCTAAACAAATTTGGTTGGTGGTGCTCAATGTAACACCCCAAGCTTCCACGGTACGTTTCCCTTCGAATAATGCAATAGCGTGTGTTGTACGCAACTTCGAGCTCTAACACACACCAAAACTAATTAAACTAGCCGTTGTGAATAGTAATACCTACTTTTTGAAATTTTATAAAGTTTATTTATCAAAATGGACTTCATTTTTGGATTCGGAATATCGAAATTAGCATATGTTGAATTTTTGGTATTTTTCTGAGAACTTCTAAATTTTTATGAATAGTGAAAAATACTTAAAAACAACTTTTTTTAATCAAAATAATTTATAGTGATAAATTATACCATTTAGTGGTTTTAAATTATAATTAGAATATATTTTTACAATTTTATCCAATGGTGGTCATTAGAATTAATTTAACATTGAAATTGGACATAAACAATTGACAATCTTTTGATATAAATTGTTTTTTAAAAACACGCTATTTGTTGTAACAACGGGAATTAATTATAAAATTAATTAATTCAACTTATATGTTTGGAATTGTTTAAAATAGACAACATTTTTGAATTCATAATATCAATTATAGCTTAGGGTGAAATTTTGGCCTTATTCTGAAAAACTTCAATTTTTGATGAATAGTGAAACCACTAAGTGGTTGTTAAAAACTGATTTTTCGTTAAAATGAAATATTACCACTTCTGTGATTTGATTTTCAAAAATCCGACATACATGTTTGTCATTAAATAGTAAAATGTGGTTCAATGAGATTAAAATAATTTTTTTGGTGAATAGTAACTTTTAAGTTCTTAATCGCGATTAGAGGTAATTAGTGTAGTTTAAGGTAAAAATAATATTTTAATAATATGAGATGAGCTTGACACTTGTCATAATCCTATTGGATGAGTCATGGCCGACCAAGACAACCCATGGGTCAACTTGGGGACCCCATGGAGCCACATTGGTTGGAAAATGACATTAATATATATTTATTTAATGTTAAAATTAAATTGACACAAACATGAGTTGTTTTACTAAAACAGTTTTTATGTGGGGTTACACAAGTCCAAATTTTGACTATAAGTATTCATTAGAAATATAAAAAGATTTCCTACATCATAGTAATTTTTTTTATAATTTTTAGACATTAAATAAATTAAATTATTTATGACATCATTATGATACAGTGATGACCTCATTATTTAACGATTTTAATAAAATGAAAAGATAATGTAAAATCCAAGGCTTAAACTTGTCCAAAGACTATTGGATGGGTAGATTTCGAACCCTTATCACCTTATCCATGAATTATATAAGTGTGGGACCTTTATAATCCGAAAAGCATTGTATAATAATGTAACACTTCAATCTTTCCAAAAGAGCCCCTCCTCTCCTCTTATAAAATGCCCCCACCTCTACCACCTTATTCACATTTTCAAGCCTTTTGGTTCGGCCAAACTCTGCTCAAATACTCTCCCAACTTCTCTCCCTTAATCCTAGAAGCTTTACTTTAGTCAGAAAGCCATCTTAAGGAGTCCTTTTGATGAAATCAAAAGAAGAACCCGAAGAAGAGGTAACATTTTCATCACCCTCTTTCAAGTTTCTTTCTTCTTCCACTCCCTCTTTGTTTATTATTTCAATTCTAAAATTTTAACTCCAGTATCTTCTATATACTGTGATGTTATTATAAATATGGAACAACCATATTCAGTATTCTACCCATCATTTGAATGACATGTCACCATACGTGCGTACGTACGGCTTACCGTCTCCACGTCGTGGTGTAATTGTTATTCAATATATTATTATTTAGATGGGTATAATAATGATATGTAATTCATGTAAATAATAAATATAACATGATAATGATTCTGTATATAAGATATACTATCCAATTATATATTATTTTAATATCAAAATAATGATATTGTCGCTCGTGCGTACGTACGGACTACCGTCTCCATGAACGCGATGAGGTTCATTCTCCGTCGTATCCATTCAAGTATAATTATCATTTTATGATTTAAAAATAATGTTTACGGACATGATATCATTCTGTATATAAATAAGATACAACCTATCCATGAAAAACACGACTTACGTAACAAAACATATAAAATAAAACGAGTAAGTTAACACCCGAAACAACGATAAATCTAAGATATTGTTAACGAAGCAATGTTAAAAGATCATATATGATATCATATGAATGTAAATGATTCTTGTATAATTTAATAACAATTATTTCACCATTATACAGGAGGTTAACCTACCCAAACCAAGGAAAATTACAAGGTAAGGGTTTATTTCACAACCTCTTCATTATCCAAGGTTGTTTATACATAATTATCTACTGGGACCTCGTTATCATCCACATCCATGTTTCTTAAAAATGTATTTCAAAACATTTTTACTATTAAATGGAAAATGGGTTAAAGTCATTTATACCCTAATATGTTTTTGAAAGGAATCTTACCGTCTTTTTCCAAACAATGTACTTTTTGACCTTTTTGACAAATTTAAGGTAAGAATGTTTTTTTAACTTATACGGAGGGTGCGGCTATTTTCCGCCATTATAACTTCGTCGAAGCTTCCCTAACAAGATTATAAGAATATTTTTAAAGTAAATGTATTATTTTATAATTATGGGACTTTTAAATGATTTCAAAAAGGAGAGATATTTCTCTCAAATAGCTTTGATTTCATCCATGTCAACATCCTTTGATGGGTTTTAAGTTTAATTGAAATTGATTTATGATACAAAACTTCCATTGAACATTTTGTGAAATATTTTACTGTGGATGTGTTATTTTTATACCATACATAGTTTATGGAGAAATTGTTGACATTTCGTATGCTGGTTTTAATATGAATATTTATGTTATGTTTAAACCTATTCATATGAGGAATGTATTGGACTTAATATGTGACGGGTGGAGCCCGCTATAGCTCCTCGATGCATCGGTAGGTCTCATGAGACAACTAAACGTGGAATTGGTCGAGGCCCTTTCCCAATTTGATTTATGGTTTTGGCCGAGGCCTTAATCATTTTAGACATCTTGGCCGAGGCCTTGACAAAATGTTTCAGAATGTCTGGCATTATACATTCCATCATTATGAAAGTGGTTATTGATATTTCATGTGATTATTCGTCTAGTAGAATATCCATGTGAGTAAGTAATGGCATTATTTTATTTTACTTTTTCCATATTATGCTGAAGTTCAAGTTCAATAAGGCTTTTGTTTTAGTTATACATTGCCTTAAATGCTTATGTTTTCTTATGAAAGTTTCCGCTATATTGTTATCCTTATGGAGAATTTGAGCTCACCCCTTTCAATGTTTTATTTTTCCCAGGGTGTGAAGAAGTGTATTATGACTGACTTGCAAGAATAGTCAGTGAGGATATGAGTGTGGACTAGGGAGACCATGTTATTGTAGTTTTCATTTTTATGATGTAATGTAATGTTTATGAATGTATCTAGTGTTTCCAAGGCTACTAAACTAATCAGTCTTTCCAGACTTGATCTTTTGTGATCATGCCAATGTTACGAAGTAATGCACCGACTCTGGGTAGCTGGGGTCAGGGCGTTTCAGTTGGTATCAGAGGCAGTTTAGTACTAACCATGGAAGCTAGATTTAGAAAAACTCTGATTAGAGCACGTAGACCTAAGATGAACTTTGAGGATTAGTATAGAAGAACTTCCTGAAAATTTTGGTATTGTAGAGATTTTGTGAGTTTTCCAAGCAATACATCCATGTCTGGATACGAGCAGGTTGAGGCGGCTCTGGCACAGATGTACCTAGGGGTAAAACCTGAAAACACCGCTTTGAGCTAGACTCGAATGGGAACTGGTGCACGACAACAGGCCTTTCTGCACTCTTGGTTACGACACTCCCGGGGGATATGCTTAGGATAATTCCCATTTTATTTACAAACCACTATGAAGGGTTACGAGTATATACTTCCTCAAAGAAAACATTTTTATAATTATGGATTATATCCATAATTAGTTTAATTTATGTTAAGTGTTTTACAAGTATGGAATTATGTATTTTGATTCATAAACTAATCCAGTTTATGACATTATTTAGAAATGGATCCTAGTGGAAGGAATGGAAACCGTATCAATACACGCACTCCGTATAGGGATTGCCCTCCTGCTCAAGATAATTATGGTCTAACTAGTGATACAATGGGTGCTGATCAGCTTCTCACCGTACTGGGACAACTCACGCAGGTTATGAATAACAACCTTACTCGTATGGAGCACCCTGATCCGCAACGTGGAGGATCAATGCTAGACCGTTTCATGAGGCAACAACCACCAACCTTCAATGGGAGTACAAATCCTATAGTAGCTGAGCAATGGATAAATTCCTTAGAGAAAATATTCTAAGCCTTGGGGAGTAGTGAAAGGGAGAAAGTTGTCATGGCAGTTTACCGCCTCACTGGAGATGCCGATCAATGGTGGTCACTAATTCAAAACACAAAGGAAGAAGATGAATTAACAAACATGGAATGGCAGGAGTTCAAAGAGCTGTTCTTAGAAAAATACTTTCCTCGAGACCATCGAGCGGATATGGAAAGTCAATTTCGGAGTTTGAGGCAGAAGGAGGATGAGAATGTCGCAAAGTATGAGGCTAACCTTACAAGGTTAGCGAGGTATGATGCAGATTACATATGTAACCCAAGAAGTAAGACTGATCATTTCTTTGATGGGTTAAAACCATTTCTCCGTCGAGCTTTAGTATCACAAACCTTCTCTTCATACGAAGGTATCGTCTCGTGCGCTATCAAGACGGAAAAGGAATTCTCTAAGTCTTATGACTTTAAATCAAAGCAAGATAAGAAGAGATCTGCTGAAAACTCTGGGAAAGGAAATAAGGAAATAGGGAAGAAGGGTAGAAATGAATTTCCACTCTGTGATAATTGTGGTAGGAAGCACCCTGGTGCCTGTCTAAAAGGAAAAGGAGTATGTTACAAGTGTGGTGAAAAAGGCCACCAAGCTCATGAATGCAAGGGAATGAAAGCGGTTGTCAACGTGGAATGCTATAATTGTAGAGAGAAGGGACATTATGCAAATAAATGTCCTAAGCGTCAGGGGAACTTACCTCAGAAGAGGCCAAGGGATCAAGGCCAGGCTTATGCTATCACTACTGCTGAGGTGGAAGCTCCGAAAGATGTGGTGGCAGGTAATTTAATGGTTTCCTCAAGTTTAGAAAATGCATTATTTGATTCTGGATCATCGCATTGTTTCATATCTTCCCAGTTTGCTAAGAAAATTAGATATTTCCAATTTGATTTAACAAAGGAGTTGTCGGTCAAAACCCCTAAGGGAAGTATTGTTGCAACAAAGTTTTGTCGATTAGATCCCATTAGAGCACCTAAATGTTCTTTACCTGCTGATCTCATCGTCATACCCATGATTGAATTTGATATAATCCTCGGTATGGATTGGATTTCGGACCATGATGCAAAAATTTATTGTAAGAGGAAAGAGGTTACGATTATTGATTATGATGATAAGGAACACCTTATCTTTAGAGCAGAATCGTCGCCACATAATTCTTATCTAGATCCACCCCCAGTAGCTCAAATAAATTCAATTATTGGGGAGGAAGAGAAGGAAATTACTAAGGGTGAGGAAATGAATATTCAAATAGAGGATGTACCTATTGTGAGAGAATATGTTGATGTGTTTCCGGATGATTTACCTGGACATCCTCCCGAACGAGAAGTTGAGTTTTCCATTGATTTAATTCCTGGATCAAGGCCCATATCGAAGACCCCTTATAGAATGGACACTGTGGAATTAGTTGTACTAAAGAAACAACTAGAGGAATTGAGTAATAAGGTATTTATTCGCCCTAGTGTTTCTCCTTGGGGAGGCCCTGTTCTTTTTATTAAGAAGAAAGATGGATCTATGAGGTTGTGCATCGACTATAGGGAGATCAATGCTATAACAATAAAGAAAAAGTATCCCCTACCTCGCATTGATGATTTGTTTGACCAACTGCATGGAGCTCAATACTTTTCAAAGATTGACCTTCGGTCTGGATACCATCAGTTGTGTGTGAAGAAGGAAGACGTTCCAAAGACAGCATTTCGAACAAGGTACGGGCATTACGAGTTTACAGTAATGCCTTTTGGATTGACTAATGCACCCTCTGTTTTCATGGATCTAATGAATATAGTTTTCAAGGAATATCTTAATGACTTTGTAGTGGTATTTATTGATGATATCTTGGTATACTCCAAAATCCATGAAGATCATGAAAATCACTTATGCATTATCCTAAAGACTCTTAGAAGACATGAATTATATGGGAAATTTAGAAAGTGTGAATTCTGGCTTCAGGAGATTTCTTTTCTTGGCCATATTGTCTCTAAGGATGGAATTTCCATTGATCCTTCTAAAACCAAGGAAATCCAAGAATGGCCAGCACCAACAAGTATAACTGAGGTACGCAGTTTTATTGGTTTAGCAGGTTATTATCGACGTTTCGTCCAGAATTTTTCCAGATTGGCTAACCCATTGACAAAGCTCACACGTAAAGGGATTAAATTTGTCTGGACAAAAGAGTGTGAAGAATGTTTTGAAGAACTGAAGAGAAGATTAGTCAAAGCCCCGGTATTGACTCTACCATCGGGGAATGATGGGTTTGTTATTTATAGTGATGCATCGAAGAAAGGACTTGGATGTGTCCTTATGCAGAATGATAAGGTTATTGCCTATGCATCACGACAGTTAAATATTCATGAGCAAAACTATCCTACTCATGACCTTGAGTTAGCATCTGTGATATTTGCTTTAATGATATGGAGACATTACCTCTATGGTGAAAAATGTGAGATTTATACTGATCACAAGAGTTTGAAGTATATTTTCTCACAAAAAGAACTCAACATGAGGCAAAGGCGATGGCTTGAACTACTCAAGGATTATGATTGCACGATACATTACCACCAGGGGAAGGCAAACAAGGTGGAAGATGCTTTGAGTAGAAAAGACCATGGAGTTTTGAATGTGATGAGAATTGAAAGGGATCCAATTTTCATGGATCTAGTGAAGATGGACATGGGAATAACTAGGGAAGGTGAAACATCAATTCTTTTTCAAATGGTTGCAAAACCATCATTACTAGAAAGGATTAAGAGTTCTCAGACCAATGATGAAGAATTTCAGAAGAATATTAAAGATGTGAATGATGGAAGATTGAGGGACTTTGTGTATAAGGATGGAATTTTGAAATTCGGGAAGAGACTTTGTGTTCCCGATATACCTGATCTAAAAAGGGAATTGCTGGATGATGCTCATAGTTCCAATTTCTCTATACACCCTGGGAGCACCAAAATGTATAGAGATTTGAAGGAACATTTTTGGTGGGACAATATGAAGAGGGAGATTGTTGATTTTGTGTCGAGGTGTATGGTTTGTCAACAGGTGAAAGCTGGAAGACAACATCTTGGTGGAGTATTGCAACCTCTTCCCATACCTGAGTGGAAATGGGATAATATTATGATGGACTTTGTCATGGGACTACCAAAGACTCCTAGAAGGAATGATGCAATATGGGTCATTGTTGATCGTCTTACTAAGTCAGCACATTTTATGGCTATACGGGAGGATCTACCACTTGAACGTCTAGCAAGACTATATATTAATGAAGTTGTAAGACTTCATGGAGTACCCATATCGATTGTTTCTGATCGTGATCCTCGTTTTACTTCAATATTTTGGAAAAGTCTTCAAAAGGCCTTGGATACTGAACTTCGTTTGAGTACTGCCTATCACCCTCAAACAGATGGACAATCAGAACGGACTATTCAAACCTTATAAGACATGTTGAGATCATGCTCTCTTGACTTTCAGGGTATGTGGGATCAATATTTACCACTGGTAGAATTTTCCTATAACAATAGCTTCCATTCAAGCATTCAGATGGCACCTTATGAAGCGTTATAAGGAAAGAGATGTCGTACACCAACCTGTTGGGATGACGTTGGTGAAAGAAAACTTGTGGGACCAGAACTGGTGGAAGAAACAATGGAAAATGTGAAGGTAATCCAAAACCATATCAAATCAGCTGAAAGTAGGCATAAGAGCTATGCCGATAACAGAAGAAAGGTTTTGTGATTTCAGGTGGGAGATCATGTTTTCCTAAAGGTATCTACATGGAAGGGAGTTATACGTTTTGGTAAGAAGGGTAAGTTGAGTCCCAGGTACATCGGACCTTTCGAAATTCTAGATCGCATTGGGGCTGTAGCTTATCGTTTGGCGATGCCGCCAAATCTCTCCAAAGTTCACGATGTTTTCCACATATCGCTATTGAGAAAATACATGCCCGACCCAACACATGTACTTACCAACGAGGAATTAGAACTGGAACCCGATCTATCTTATTGCGAAGAGCCCATCAGGATTCTTGATGTGAGGGAGCAGGTGCTGAGAAACCGGACGAATCATCTGGTAAAGGTTTTGTGGAGAAATCATAAAATGGAAAAGGCAACGTGGGAACCTTAGGAACTTATGATGAAGAACCACCCGAGTCTTTTTATGTAGTAATACCCTAGAAATTGCAAGGACGCAATTATTTGAAGGAGGGGAGAATGTAACACCCCAAGCTTCCACGGTACGTTTCCCTTCGAATAATGCAATAGCGTGTGTTGTATGCAACCTCGAGCTCTAACACACACCACAACTATTTAAACTAGCCGTTGTGAATAGTAATACCTACTTTTTGAAATTTTATAAAGTTTATTTATCAAAATGGACTTCATTTTTGGATTTCGAATATCGAAATTAGCCTATGTTGAATTTTTGGTATTTTTCTGAGAACTTCTAAATTTTTATGAATATTTAAAAATACTTAAAAACAACTTTTTTTAATAAAAATAATTTATAGTGATAAATTATACTATTTAGTGGTTTTAAAGTATAATTAGAATATATTTATACCATTTTATCCAATGGTGGTCATTAGAATTAATTTAACATTGAAATTGGACATAAACAATTGCCAATCTTTTGATATAAATTGTTTTTTAAAAACACGCTATTTGTTGTAACAGCGGGAATTAATTATAAAATTAATTAATGCAACTTATATGTTTGGAATTTTTTAAAATAGACATCATTTTTGAATTCGGAATATCAATTATAGCTTAGGGTGAAATTTTGGCCTTATTCTGAAAAACTTCAATTTTTGATGAATAGTGAAACCACTAAGTGGTTGTTAAAAACTGATTTTTCGTTAAAATGAAATATTACCACTTATGTGATTTGATTTTCAAAAATCTGACATACATGGTTGTCATTAAGAAGTAAAATGTGGTTCAATGAGATTAAAATAATTTTTTGGTGAATAGTAACGTTTAAGTTCTTAATCGCGATTAAAGGTAATTAGTGTAGTTTAAGGTAAAAATAATGATTTAATAATATGAGATGAGCTTGACACTTGTCCTAATCCTATTGGATGAGTCATGGACGACCATGAAAACCCATGGGTCAACTTGGGTACCCCATGTAGCCACTTTGGTTGGAAAATGACATTAATATATATTTATTTAATGTTAAAATTAAATTGACACAAACATGAGTTGTTTTACTAAAACAGTTTTTAAGTGGGGTTACACAAGTCCAAATTTTGACTATAAATATTAATTAGAAAGATAAAAAGATTTCCTACATCATAGTATTTTTGTTTATAATTTTTAGACATTAAATAAATTAAATTATTTATGACATCATTATGATGCAGTGATGACCTCATTATTTAACGATTTTAATAAAATGAAAAGATAATGTAAAATCCAAGGCTTACACTTCTCCAAAGACTATTGGATGGGTATATTTCGAACCCTTATCACCTTATCCATGAATTATATAAGTGTGGGACCTTTAGAATCCGAAAATCATTGTATAATAATGTAACACTTCAATCTTTCCAAAAGAGCCCCTCCTCTCCTCTTATAAAAGGCCCCCACCTCTACCACCATATTCACACTTTTAAGCCTTTTGGTTCGGCCAACCTCTGACCAAATACTCTCCCAACTTCTCTCCCTTCATCCTAGAAGCTTTATTTTAGTCAGAAAGCCATCCTAAGGAGTCCTTTTGATCAAATCAAAAGAAGAACCCGAGGAAGAGGTAACATTTTCATCACCCTCTTTCAAGTTTCTTTCTTCTTCCACTCCCTCTTTTTTTATTATTTCAATTCTAAAATTATAACTCCAATATCTTCTATATACTGTGATGTTATTATAAATATGTAACAACCATATTCAGTATTCTACCCATCATTTGAATGACATGTCACCATACGTACGTATGTACGGCTTACCGTCTCCACGTCGTGGTGTAATTGTTATTCAATATATTATTATTTAGATGGGTATAATAATGATATGTAATTCATGTAAATAATAAATATAACATGATAATTATTCTGTATATAAGATATACTATCCAATTATATATTATTTTAATATCAAAATAATGATATTGTCGCTCGTGCGTACGTACAGACTACCGTCTCCACGAACGCGATGAGGTTCATTCTCCGTCGTATCCATTCAAGTATAATTATCATTTGATGATTTAAAAATAATGTTTAAGGACATGATATCATTCTGGATATGAATAATATACAACCTATCCATGAAAAACACGACTTACGTAACAAAACATATAAAAGAAAATGATTAAGTTAACAGCCGAAACAACGATAAATCTAAGATATTGTTAACGAAGAAATGTTAAAAGATCATATATGATATCATATGAATGTATATGATTCTTGTATAATTTAAAAACAATTATTTCACCATTATACAGGAGGTTAACCTACCCCAACCAAGGAAAAGTACAAGGTAAGGGTTTACTTCACAACCTCTTCATTATCCAAGGTTGTTTATACATAATTATCTACTGGGACCTCATTATCATCCACATCCATGTTTCTTAAAAATGTCTTTCAAAACATTTTTACTATTAAATGGAAAATGGGTTAAAGTAAATTATACCTTTATACGTTTTTGAAAGGAATCTTACCGTCGTTTTCCAAACAATGTACTTTTTGACCTTTTTGACAAATTTAAGGTAAGAATGTTTTTTTTAACTTATACGGCGGGTGCGGCTATTTTCCGCCATTATAACTTCGTCGAAGCTTCCCTAACAAGATTATAAGAATATTTTCAAATTAAATGTATTATTTTATAATTATGGGTCTTTAAATGATTTCAAAAAGGAGAGATATTTCTCTCAAATAGCTTTGATTTCATCCATGTCAACATCCTTTGATGTGTTTTAAGTTTAATTGAAATTGATTTATGATACAAAACTTCCATTGAACATTTTGTGAAATATTTTACTGTGGATGTGTTATTTTTATACCATAAATAGTTTATGGAGAAATTGTTGACATTTCGTATGCTAGTTTTAATACGAATATTTATGTTATGTCTAAACCTATTCATGTGAGGAATGTATTGGACTTAATATGTGACGGGTGGAGCCCGCTATAGCTCCTCGATGCATCGGTAGGTCTCATGAGACAACTAGACGTGGAATTGGCCGAGGCCCTTTCCCAATTTGATTTATGGTTTTGGTCGAGGCCTTAATCATTTTAGACGTCTTGGCCGAGGCTTTGACAAAATGTTTCAAAATGTCTGGCATTATACATTCCCTCATTATGAAAGTGGTTATTGATATTTCATGTGATTATTCGTCTAGTAGAATATCCATGTGAGTATGTAATGGCATTATTTATTTTACTTTTTCCATATTATGCTGAAGTTCAAGTTCAATAAGGCTTTTGTTTTAGTTATACATTGTCTTAAATGCTTATGTTTTCTTATGAAAGTTTCCGCTATATTGTTATCCTTACGGAGCATTTGAGCTCACCCCTTTGAATGTTTTATTTTTCCCAGGATGTGAAGAAGTGTATTATGATTGACTTGCAAGAATAGTCAGTGAGGATATGAGTGTGGACTAGGGAGACCATGTTATTGTAGTTTTCATTTTTATGATGTAATGTAATGTTCATGAATGTATCTAGTGTTTCCAAGGCTACTAAACTAATCGGTCTTTCGAGACTTGATCTTTTGTGATCATGCCAATGTTACGAAGTAATGCACCGACTCTGGGTAGCTAGGGTCGGGGCGTTACACTCAACATCTTTAAAGTGGGAACCTTGAGTTTCTTTAGGTATGTAGATGTGGCTCAGGGTCTACGGCCATAGAGTTTTATTGAGGAAGGAGCTCAACCTGTTAATAAAAAAGGCTCTATGTTGTTGAAATATCTAATTGGTTCGTATTTTTCATATTGAGAATAACATTATATTTTTTTGGATCTATTATTTTGAGTGTTATTTTTTTTGATTTTGGGAATATTTATTTTGATTCATGATCTACTCTGGTGTCTGATTAGTGTTTTAATTGTGGTCAATGACGGGGGTGGGAGAAGAAGGTGATAGTGGTTCAAGGAGTGACGACAGGTTAACGTAGAGGTGGATCGAGGAGTCACCATCAAGTGAAGGATGGTAGTGAATTAAGGTATTCACCATCGGAAGTATGGGTAGCGGTGGCTAAAGGTGCCACCGGTGGATCAAGGATCAACCATCGGGTGACTCACCATTGGAAGTTTGTGGTGGGTGTAAGAGAAGTCATTGTTGGCAATGCCAATGGTTTGTGCAAGATGCAACGAAATGGTGGGTGCATGGGCAATTATTTGAGCGTGCCTAGTGTTGGGTCATGATGCCAACGTTGGTATTTAACATAGTAGGTGGTTCTAAAAATGGTTTGGGGTAGTGAAAACAATTGAAAAATTATCGAACACAAAAAAATGTGACAAATTAAAGAAATAAGAAAATTAAACTAATAAAAATAAATTACATATAATTATAAATTAATTTAATATTAAATCATTTAATTTTAAAATAAAAAATTATCTTGGTAAAAATCATTTTACATAGAATTTAATTCATATTTCAACTTTTTAACATGCTTTAATATTAAAACAAAATTAATCCATAAAATTTAATTGGTAGAAATAATGAAAATTCAGGTCTAGTTTTCTCAAAATATTTATCTAATTAGATAGTTAAGATAATAAATATAATCAAAGAATTAGAAATTAAAAATTAATTATTTAAAATACTTAAACTAAAATGAGATTTATTTATCAAAAAATTAAAATTATAAAACTAATTGAATTGAATAATTAATATCCAAATTAAAAAAAAGTAAATTATTTATAAAAAACGAATATAAAAAAATCATTTAAATAAAAAAATAATTTAAAAAATAAACAATCTATAAAATAAAAAAAATCAAATAAGGAATCAATAAAATAAAGGAATAAAATTAAACAAATTTAAAAAAATTTATTTTTACAACAGAAATTGAAATAATTTAAATTTAAAAGTGTAAAAAATGAAAAAAAATAAATTTAAGCAAAAACAACGTCCTAAAAATTGAAGTTAATATTAAATTAATTAATTTTAAATTGTTTGTAAATATCAATGAAATAAAAAAACACAAAAAACAATTAATGATTCTTAATATTAATAAATTAATATAGAAAAAACAAAAAATTAGTTAATCAAAAATTTGTTTTTAATAATAGAAAGAGAAAGAAACCAAAAATTGACGTGGCAGATAGTAAGGAAATGAAGGCCACATTAACTTATAGCCTATTGTCTCAATGATTTTAAATTTTTTTATTTTTAATAAACATATTTAATGGTTGGATTTGAAATTATAATTTAGGTTTAAACGTTATAATCATGTCATGATTATTATTCTTGCGATGGTGGAGTACTGTCCAATTTTACAATAGTCAACATAACAAATCCATTTTGAACTTATGAAATTAATATCATCAAAACAAAGAATTTGAATTTTATTATTAAAATAATTAAAAATAGAATCGTAAGATATAAAATAAAATTAATGATAATCTTGATTTTTTTTAAAAAATTTTAATAATTAACTTATAGTTAATATTCAAGAAGATAATCATTGTATATTATAATTTAGACCTAAGGTAATGGAATTTATTTTAAAACGTATCTTCTAATGATTCCATTAAAACAACATCTTTATTCCATAACAGTATTTACGAAAAAGTTTTTTAAAAATATTTTTACTATTGTCCTATGAATTTTTAAATTCATTTTTACTTATGCTTAAATTTTAACAAACATTCCTAGAAATAATATTTTGGCTGTTTTCTCAATGACATACATTGTGACTTTTCTAAAAAAAGTATGAATGTAATGTTTTTAAACTTATATAACATGAATTAAGTTTACCATATAAATGAATGATTTTTTATTTGAAGTTTCCTTTAAAATATTATATGGTAAATCTCAACGAAAATGGTTTCCTTTGTATGTGTGCAGTTTTTTTAAATAAGTGATTTTGAAAAGAAAAGGATTTTTTCCTCAGGAATGTCTTATGATACAAGCATTGGTGTTTTATGGTTGTGTTATGGTTTCTTGTCATTGTTTACGGTGATGGGTGGTTCCATTATAAACTAATTTTATATGGGTATATGATATCCCTCCAATGGAATAGGTATGTTAGAGGTTGACTCTTATGGTTATTACAAGTGTATATATGATGGAGACCCTGATTATAACCATGAGTATTTTTTTCATTTATAATTATGAAGGTTATTACATGTATAACTATGGGGGTAGCTCCAGTTGTAGCCATGATGGTTTTCTATGTTCAAATATCATATGAAAGTGATTGCCCAGTTTACGAATATTATTTATATTTGTTTTATAGTTTTATTTTATCTAAAAGTGTGTGTGGGTTCTAAGTGTGAAATATATATTATGCTCAAATAAAATTGAAGGCAATGGAAAAAAGTAGATGGATTTTAATTTTCCCACTAGAATAATGGTTTTATTTTTTTATGTCCCTCACTAAGATTTTTATTCTCACCCCATGATTTAAATTTTTTTCAGAGGGTTTAAGAATGTGTAAGAGAAAAGAATAAGTCATATTAAAAGTTGTGATGGTTTTTAATGAAAAGAAATTTGGATTTATTTAAATGAATTTTTTTTATGGGAAAAATGGATATTGTATCAATGTTCACACTTTTAATGCATGAGTTTAATATGTTATTGTTTTTAATAATTCTCTATAACTCTAAAACATAAAAGATATTTTGCAGAAGAAAGTGAATTCTTGTTTAAAATCAATAGAATATGTGAATATTAAAGTTGGGTCCTACAATTATATCCACCAAATCCTAAAAAATTATTATATTTTTAAGACCATCCATCATTAACTTATCCTAATTTATATTTCTTATTTATTTTATCCGCATTCCCCAATAATTGTCCTTATATAATTGAAATATTTTATGAAATTTCATGTGTGTCCCCACCCTCACTTATATAAAGGAAATGCTCATCCTCTATTATTCATACCATTTCATCCTTATATTTTAGCCAAAACCGTATAAAAAACCCTTCAATATTCCATACAATAATCCTAGATGTTGTTTTATTCTCTTAATACCAATCCTTCAAGTAACAATGTGTATTCCAAACAGGGTCTCTCTAAGAGTATGTATACATCCTAACCAAAATCTATCAATTTTATATCTTCTTAAACAAACCTCAACATGTATTATCCATAAAAAATGATTAATATAGTAACATAAATTTAATTATATGATATTGTGAATGTGGAAAAACCATCTAACACATCTACACAATCAAATTATAGATGAAAGTATTGCTCGTGTCTACGTGTAACCTATAATACCCACATAACAATACAATACATTTTCCATAACCATATTTCTTGTATGGTTATTATTATGGGTTTAATGTTTATAGGTGATAATTATGATATAATTATTCTTTTATAATTATAATATCATACCTTCCTTTTTACCATCTTATCAATCGTTATACTATAACGCCACTCATGCGTATCTGTTGACTACCACCTCCACGAAGCAATGTGGTTTATTTTTCATTTATTATTTATCTGGATATAACATAGGATATATTTTATAAAAATATATGATATTAATGATATAATAATTATTATTTAATGTTTAATTATCATTTCACTTTATTTTATTCTATCTATCAAATAATGAAATCATTTATCATGTGTGCATACATATTATCATCTCCATGATGTGATGTAATTCATTTTTTATTCTCATTTAATATGAATAGTAAAAAATATGTCTATAATGAATTTATATTATATTTATATGATCATTAGAATTATGGATATCGAGGAACACTTACCAAATTGAAGGACTATAACTTATAAACTAAAACCGATATGAAAAACGAAAGAGTTAACACCCAAAATGAAGACATTAATAGATAATTGTTAATTAGCTAGTGTTGAAATTATATTATTTGATAGTATATGATATTTTATATATTAATATGGTTCTATTATATATCTATAATATATTTAAATTTATTATACATGTGTTTATATTTCCTACAATGAAAGACGCGCTAGAGGTTAGGGTTTTGTCTCAATTTCCCATTATTGAGACATGTTTTAAGGTTATTCTCCAATTTATTATTTCTATGTTGAATATAATACCAAATACTGTATTTTATAAAAAAATGATTTAGTTTATGGTATTTATAAAACCAATATATCTTCAATATTCCAATTAATCTCAATTAATAATTACTAAAGTCATAAGGGTTCATCATCTCAATTTTGATTCATTGAGACATGTTTGATGTTACAAACAAATCATACATATAATGTGTATGTACTATAACATTTATATTATCTATCATAAATATCCTCATGTACATGAATTTTAAATTTTCATTTAATGTCATTTTATTCATGGGGGTTATGATTAAAATGTTACCACAATGATGAGGGTTTTATGTTACATTATCGTTTTTATGGAGATTTTTTGTGCATAAATTTATGATTAATAAATTATATGATATATCTATAAAAAATAATATTAATTTTACTATACTATGTTTATTTTTTTATATTACACATTCTCCTTTCATTTAACTCTCTTTACGTTCTCAGATGGTCGAAAGTAATATTTGAAGGAAAACAGATTTCATTTCTCTTTTCATTTGACAATTCCTTCTTCCATATCATTATTTTCATTAAAATATTTTAAAGAAAACTTTTAATTTTATTTTATGAGTATTTGAATCATTTTTAACATTATTTTAAATTAATTATCATGTTTTAAAATCAATTTTTTTTTATTGTTTTCCAAATGTGGTAGTTTTGAATTTTTACCAAAAATATGAATGGATTATTTTTTTTAATAAACACTACATGAATGTACTCTTTTTCCATTATAAAAAATCATTTATTTTTAATATTTATTTTTTAAATTTACTTTTTCATTTTTGAGTAAAAATATTTCCCTAATGCTTTAGTAAATTTTATATATTAGACTAGTTATTTCAAAATTAATATCAATTTCTCTCTTGATATGATATTTTTATCTATTTGAAGTCATATTAATTTATAATAACATCGTTAAATTTTTATTATAAATTACTGGGTATATGATCCAATGTTACCATATTTTTTCCTTTAATGGATGGATCATTATCAAGATTATGAAATGTTTACAAAACCCGTGTCATTTCCATGGGTTATTATATAATGATATGATCAATGAATAATGATTTATGGAACACATATGTGTTGTTTTCATTATGTTATTGGTGTGTCCATTATATCTGCATAATACATTTTGTATGTAGTGATATCTCATTAGATAATAAGGACTATAATTTGGAGTGAAACTACTTTAGTAAGGTAATTTTTAAAAAAATATTTTCTTTGGAGTGAACCATGACTAAGGAAATTATTGAATAGTGAGTGAACCCAATCCAATTTTATATTATTGACTGTGCAACTTGAATAAGGAAATTATGGAATGGGGATTGAAACGAAACCAATATGATTGTATTAGTAGTGATCCTTGTCTAAAGAAATGATATATATGATTATATTCATTCAAAAAACATATATCTTATTCTTATGATATGTTTTAATGGATCATGATTGCTTATTGATTATTCCACACTTGTAAGTCTTATATATTTTAATTGATAAAACATTATAACATGTTTCATTCTTATGATATATTAATTGGTGAGTATGATTTTATAATGTTTAGATCATGTTTTCATACCATTATTCTACTATTATTCTCACTTATGATCATTTATAGATATCTCATATGATAACCCATATAGAGAATCCAAGCTCACCAATTTCTTATGTTTCCCTTCCTGAGGTTATGAATAAATGTTTTAAGTATATTATGAATGAGAAGGGTAAAATTTGTGAATAACTAAATGGTAAAAAATGTAGATCTATTATGTAATATTTTTTATGTATCCAAGTATCCAATGAAGATAAACCATTACGGTCCTTATTTGTTGTTGTTATTAATTTATTAATACCTTCTTATTTAGGCCCTTTATTTATTTTCTTTGAAAATTTCATAATTAGGGTGAAATATTCTTGTTTTAATATTAAATATAATTTTTTTAATTTTTTGAATTAATCTAGATTAAACAAAATTTAATGTTTTAATTATAATTATCATCATAATGATCCTAATTTCATGATTCTTGTTTTTAGGGTTCTTTATTCAATTTCTAAAATTTCATTATAAGATATATTTGACCAATTAGGCCAATTGGCGGGTCATATGCTCCACTCAAGAAGTCCCAATGAATTTTTAAATAAACATGACCATCCATTATGCTTGAATTTCAGGGACCAATGCAGAATCCAAAGTTTTATTAACCTCTATAATATATTCATTATTTTTTAAAATAATCATGGATAAAATTTTATGTCCCAACTCCAAAACAAGATGCCCAACATATTTTTTTATGTCTAGAAAGATATTATTTCCAGATTTTAAAAGTAACACACAATCATTGAATTTTCTCCTGATATAGACATAAATACGAGATGAGACTTTTCTATAGGAAATCCAAGATATAAGAGGATTAATTTTATGGATAAATTCTTCCAAGTTGAAGGTATATTCTTGGACTAAAATGTATTCACATTTAGATCAAGGAAAAACTAGACAAAAAAATGGATAGAATGAAATTGTTTAGTTAAATAGAAATAACTTTGTATAAAAAAGTCCAATGGAAGACAAATATTGAGGGTTGATATTACACATAAATATATAAAACTTTTATGAATAATATATCTCGAGGTTTAGCTTTCTATATTTCCAAACTTGTGAGCTAATTGGAGGCTCAGTTTTAAAATGCAAACATTCCACCACATTGGGATATCAATACATTCACCTATTTTCCTTGAAATAATTTGACATTTAATAACTTAATGAGAAGTTTAAAATTAATAGGTCTATTTAAAGTGTATGGGTGGACTTTTGTTTATTTTGTTTCAACAATAGATACCTCTCTTACACTTTTATTTTCATGTTCATTTTCTTTTGTTTTCAATTTTAATAGTGTAACTTTGCTTTAATTTCAATTAAATATTACAGCGTGATTCTTAATAATAATTTTTAATTTTCATTCAACTTATGTTTTGTAATATTAATCTTCTTAAAATAGTTTAAATAATTTTTAAAACCATTCTCCTCCAATGGCCTGAAGTCCTTCAATTATTTATTGATTTTTTATAGTCCACCTTTCAAGGGGTGAGGAGGAACCCTTACAAGGCCCGTAGGCGTAAGTATTACATGGCCCGTAGTCCTTAGAGGAATTCATTTCCCATAGGCTTCAATCATTACATACAACCCAGACTAACTACTTGGATATTCTCTTCCCCAGCATCTTCATCGTGAAATCAGCTCTCCACCTTCGCATAGCAGTTTGGCTAGGCATTTCTGTGCATGCACAGGCTTATCCCGATGGCAGGTTCCATACCCTCCCATTCTTCCAATCCATTTAGCTTCTACTGTGGTGAAAATATACTTTCTCATACTCCTTATAGAGATTGTTCCTTGTGGGTTGTCTGGTTTTCATATGCACTTAAAGGTGGCTTGATGGCCTTGAGGTGGCCTAAGGCCTTACTGACCTGAAGGCCTGGGTGGCTCGAAGGCCTTAAAGGACTCAGGGACCAAATCAGTGGCCCGAAGTCCCAAACAGGGGCATATTCCCAGATGCTACAGTGCCAAACTGTGACTGCTACAGTTCCTGCTACACTACTACACAACTCTGCTATATTACTACTACAGTACCGATACAGTACCGCTACAGTACCTGCTACATTACCCCGGAAATTCTGGCTCCGCCTGGATTTGATCCCTGGTCACTTGGATGCACTTATGGAGTCCTTACCAATAGGGCTAATGCTCATGTGTAGTTTAAAACCATTCTCATCTTTTGATTTGTTATTAAATCTAATGTTTTTTTAAATTATATTCACATTTCATGTGGGTGTTCAGTGCACTACTCTTATTCTATACAGTTTTATTTTATTTTATTTTTAACTCATCAACCTAAACATAATAAACCAGATTAATATTTATCTAAATGGATAAGTAAATATATCATTTTGTGAGACATGAATCAGGTATATTAAATAATTGAAGTATTTTTCCAGTTGATTATTCTTTAGGATAACATTGTGTATCTTGAACTTAATCTGTTATTGAATAATGACATATTCTGTTCAACATGTGGATTGCATGGATTATTGGAACCAAAATTACACTATAATAAACAAGTAATTGTTATTATTAGAACCCTATTTTTAGTTAAGACTTGGATTAAAGTCTTAACAATTAGGAATTCCGATCAAAGTCTTCTTTTCAAATGGGTCTTAATTTAAAGAAATATAATGTAAATATCAAGGAAATCATAATCTTAAATTTATAACAATAAATAGACCCCAATATTTATTGAATTTTTTAATCAATCTACATCAATTGATAATTTCATTTTAGCTTTCCCAAAAAATCCCCATATTAAAAAGATAAATAAAAAAATAATCAACTATAAAAAAGTATGATGGATGAGGATTCAACCTGAGTTCCTCTATACACATTAGTAGAGCACAAAACCATTGAATGGTCGATATTCTAATATCACACACACTTCAAATGGTTCTGTTTTTAGGGATAGTACCTCAATTAGTCCATTGTTTAAAAAAAACAAAACAAAAGTAAAAAAAATTAACAAAAAAATATTCTTAAAAAATCCACAAAGTTAAACATTCCTTGTAATAAAAATCCTAAAATAAAAAAAAAATCCAAAATAAAAACCCCCCTTCTTTTTCTTTCCAAATTTTCTCTTAATGCCACGTAGCCTCATAAACAATACATTGGATTTTTTTACCCATAAATAGAGAAAAAACTTCCCCGACTTATGAAAATCATTTTGGATAATAAAATCACTCCTGAACCATTCATTATATAAATATTTTAACAAGATATGGAAAATCCTAGGGAAAACCCCATAAAGAACTTGTCGATCCTAATATGAATTACCAAACACTCATTTTACAATATCCAAACATTGAGGCTGATTTCGAACTCAAATCATTTTTGACTCGTCTTCTTCCAATTTTCCATGGGATAACCGGTGGGGATCCACATCTTCATTTCAATTATTTCCAAGTGGTGTGCTCTACCATGAAACCTCAAGAGGTCTTTAAAGAACAAATCATACTTTCCGAATTCCGATTCTCTTTAACTAATTATTCCAAGTCATAGTTGTACTAACAACTTTATGGTTACATAACCAAATGGACTAACATAAAATGGATCTTCTAAGAGAAATTATTTCCTACTACTCATACTAATTCTATCCGAAATAAAATTAGTTTCATCCATTAATTCCACAATGAATCACTCTATGAGTACTGGTAGAGGTTCAAAAATCTTTTGAAAACATTCCCACACCATCGAATCCCAGAAAAACTGTTAATATAATAATTTTATGAAGGGTTATTTTCAATGAATAGAACTCTCATTGATTTCACAAGTGCAAGTTCCCTTGTTTACAAAATTCGTGCAACTACATGACATCTTATAAGAATCCTGGCGGTAAACACGTAGCAATTCCAAACTAGAGCACCTGCTCAAGATAAACAAGTCCAAGAGAATCAATCCATAGAGCCCACCAACATGACTAAGTGGATGAGTGAACTTACAAGTTTTGTGAGATAACTAGAAGTGTCTTCAAAAGACCCAAAATAATATTCTAAAAAAATTATATTCCTTAGACCTATAAATAATTGTAGGATTTACAGCTTACTAGATCATCCAATAGACAAATATCCACAACTTTAAGAGGAGCCATCTGAATCATCGGGACCAATAAATCTCAATGCATTATATTCTTAAAGGAACACCAACCCTAAACAATAAGGTTAGTTAATTATAAACATAAACCAAACCCAATATGAGCCCTTGTCTTCTACGATTTACCTAGTCTTGAGGTATGGTAATCCAATTTCTCATCTTCTTTAATTCCATCATCAAAACCCAAACAAATTCTAATATGGTCAAGGTGTTGGTAAATTTCAAAAACCTTAACATTCTATTCGTCAACCTCAAAGGATCAATCCTCTTCTTTCTCCTCCTAAATTACTCTATCCTAATAATCCTTTCCAGTTCACAACAAAATAAAATCA
Organism: Viscum album; assembly: GCA_963277665.1. Taxonomy (NCBI): domain Eukaryota; kingdom Viridiplantae; phylum Streptophyta; class Magnoliopsida; order Santalales; family Viscaceae; genus Viscum; species Viscum album. The sequence goes on along the minus strand of OY728130.1, from coordinate 601,600,402 downwards.
CTTTCCCAAGAACAAAAATAAGAGAAATCCCAAATTGGGACAAGACTATTCTTCCATGAATCTATGGGAAAGTATATTGGAATATCTTTCCTCCTTCACCCATTATATCATCAAAAACATTAAAACAAAAATTGGTAAAAAATCACCCCCCCTAATCCAGCACCGACATCCTAATTCTTCCGAACTCCTAGCTAAACCATTATCCAACCCCAATGGTAATTAAGTGAAATTTCACATAGATCGTGAAACAAAATTTCCATGCCTCATGATGAGTCATCTAAATCCCCCCAAAATTTTGAAATAGAAAATGAAAAGAAATAGATACTTGGAAAAGAAAAACCTATGGCTGATCACTTGATTAGAATTTATAATTATTCTCATTAAAATATCATGGGAACTGAGTTCCCCACTACTCACCTTTTATCTCTCACTACATAGTCACCACAGTATGCCCCAATTGAAAACTACTTGGTTGTTGGGGTTTTTCTTGAATGGTTTTCAAAATAACCAAAAGTAAAGGAGAAAAGTGATTCAAAATTTTATTTTTTGGAATATGTTAAACTTTGGAAAACTAGGGCTGACATGGTAATTAGGAGATGTGTTGATGAAGATTATAATTCCTCCAACTTGGAATTTTGTCACTCAATGCCTAGTGGTGGACACTTTGGACCACAAATAACCACCCAAAAGGTCCCAGACTCTGGATTATTCTAGTATACTTTCCTCAAGGACTCACACGAGTTATTTAAATCATGTCCCACTTTCCAAAAATTTGTCACAATATCCAAATGAAATGAAATTTCCCAAATCCTTTAATTTTTTGTGAGATCTTCAATGTTTGGGGCATCAACATCATGGGACATTCTCCCCTTCTAATGAATTATAATATATTCTTCTTGCTCTTGATTATGTTTATATGTGGGTTAAGGACAAACCCACTAGAAATAACGATGCACATAATATTAGTGAGTTCCTGAAAACCCAAATTTTCCATCGATTTGGAACACATCATGTCTTCAAAAGTGAATTAGGAACACATTTCTATAATCAGACAGTGAAACCACTTTTGAAAAAGGATGGAGTTGTACATAAAACTTCCACAGTATATCACCCCCAAAAAAATGTAATGGCTGAACATTCTATTAGATAAGTAAAGAGAGTTCATGAGAGAATTTTAATGCCAACTAGAAAATACTAACATGAAGGACTTGGTGAAGCACTTTGGGATTATTTAACTTCCTATAAAACAGCCATTGGGATGTCTCTATTTAGGGTAGTTTTTGTAAAGAAGGTCATTTAGCAGTTCTAATCTAACATAATCCATTTGGGACTATCAAAACCTATAATTTTAATTGGGAAAAATTTGGAGAAGAGAGATTTTTCAGTCAAATAAACTGGAGGAGATTAAACTAGATTTTAATATGAATTACAATCTCTATAAAAAAAGGCCAAGACACTCCACGATAAACAAATCCTATGAAAGGTATATCATGAAGCTAAAAAGGTAATGATATTCAATTCTAGATTTCGGATTAACCTAGGTAAGCATAATTCTCGATGAGAATTACCTTTTATTATTGCTAGTTCTTACCCATTTAGTGAAGTGAAGTCCAAGACCCATCTTACAAAAGGGAATTCATGGTTAATTGACATCGGTTAAATCCTCCCCATGAGAGGAAACACATCCCAAAAACCACATCAACTTCCACAGGATCCCCAACTCCTATAGTTGACCCACCACTGGATAGAGATGGTGACCCACCAATTCCAAACCAAGGGTACCTTTTTCTCTTCTTCTCTCACTGAATCACTCACTCTCCCTCTCTTCCTTTCTTTCTCTCTTTATTCTATTTCATCTGTCATTCCCATTTTTCTTATCACTTTATTATTGGAACGTTTCCCCCTCATTCCCATTCTTTTGAACATCAAATTCATACCTTCTCAGAGTCACAGAATAAGCCCTAAAAAATAACTCTTTATTCATGGGATCTTTAGGATAGGGAATGAATGTTGATAGATCTTACAAAACCTAGGATTTTCACTTTTGGTTATCGAATGAGTGAAACTCCATAAAATGTTTTTATCGTCTTGAGTGGAGTGATTTTTGAGGACCCACATTTTTCAATTACTGAATTTGAGTGTGAATGATGAAATGATTTTGGAGGATTTTTATGTAACAATTTGTGGTGGAATTCAATATGGATGAGTGATTTGGTCTAAAACTCCCATGATTGTGGAAAATTTTTATATTTTTTGGTGATTGAGAATGATTTTGTTATGGTTTTATATTTTTTGTAAATAATTACATGAACAATACTACCTGTGAGGGATTTGATGTTATTAATTTATTCATAACTTTTTATTTACTCCATTTATAGATTTTATATGAAAATTTCATAATTGGTTGAAATATTCACGCTTTAATATTATATATAATTTTTTGGCACTATTTTATTTAATCCAAATTCAATTATGTTTAATGTTTTAATCATAATTCTAATAATAATAATTAAATTTGATGGATTCCTATTTTTTAGGGTTCCTTATTAAATTTCATGCATTTCATTATAATGAATAATTGGATAATTAGGCCATTTAAACGGTCATATAGTCCACTAAAGATGAAAAATGAATACGTGAAGAAACATGACCATACATGATGCTTGAATTTATAGGCTCATTCTAGAATCTGAAATTTTATTAAAAGACATAATATTGTATTGATTATCACAAATAAAAGTGGATAAAAATTTGAAGGCCCAAATCAAACAAAACAAGGGCCAATATAATTTTTTATGTAATTCCCAACATTTGGTATGGATTTTAAAAAAAAATATATACTTGACATATATCCTGATATAGATATCAACACATATATATATTTTTTATTGTGAATGTAAAGATACAGAAGGCCGAATTTTTAATGAACTTTTTCGAATTTGAAGTCATCTTCTTGGTCTAAATTGCATTAACATTTAGGCAAAAGAAAAACTCAACATAAAAATTGACCGAATGAAATGGTTCAGTACAATATCCATAAATTTGGCTAAAACAGTTAAATAATGGCCATATTTTGAGGGTTGATAGTCCAAATCAATATATTTACATTTTTAGATTAATATATCTTGATATTGATCATTTTGGATGTCCACATTGGCATGAAAATTGCGTGGTATGTTTTGGAATGAAAACAGTCAACCACATTGGGCTGTAAATACATTCCACTATTCTCTTTATAAAAGGATGGTATTTCAGAACTTAATGGTGATTTTTTTAATGAATAGATACCTTAAAAGTGATTGGTATTACTTTCTTTGATCTATTTTCAACAGTAGATACCACTCCATGACTTTTATTTACATACTCATTTTCCCTTGTTTGTAATTGTAATCGGGTAAGTTTTCATCTATTTCAATAAAATATTACAACATGTTTCTTAAATATAATTTTATGATTTTAATCCAAAATATATTTTTTAATATTAATATTATTAAAATAGTCAAAATCATGTTTAAAACAATTCTCTTCATTTTATTTTTCATTCAATCGAAAGTCTTAGTTTTTGTAATTCTCTTCACGTTTCGTGTGTGCATTCAATGCACTACTATTATCACATCCCATTATTTTTATTTCATTTTCAAATAATAACCCAAATATAATAAAAAATATTAAAATCCATATTAATTCATGAGTAAATCTACCATTGGGGTGAGCCGTTATTTGGGGATATTAAGTAATTAAGGGCTTTTCCTCATTGAGTATTTTTTATGTTAACTAGTTTTTGTTGAACATATACTATCATAGAATAATGTCATGTTTTGTTCAATATGTGGATTTCAGGGTTTATTGGTACCCCAAATATAGTACTATAAAAAGTATGTATTATGATTAGAATCCTTGGTTTAGTTAAGTATTGGATTAAATCATTAGCACTTGTGAATTCTGATCAAAGTCATCTTGTGAAGCGGGTGTTAATTTAATGCAATATAAAGAAAAGATCAAGGATATCATAAGACAAAATATCCAAGAATGAAATCTCATCAATATTTATCAAAATATAAAAAAAATCTAAATAAATCAATCATTTCATTTTTCTCCCTCCAAAAAAACCCTATTAAAAAGAAAAATAAAAAATCAATCGACCCTAAAAAGGTACCATTGCAATGGATTTGACCCGAGTGACTCTATATACATTAGTATAGCACCGGAACCATGAATGATCAATAGGAAACAATCATACAAACTTCATATGGTGTCTTTTCTAGGGATGGTGCCTTAAGTAGTTGGTAGTTCTTGTTTTTTGTAAAAAAAATAAAAAATAATAAAAAATTAACAAAAAAAAAACAATTCAAAACAAACCATAAAGAAAAACATATATTCAAATAAAAATAATATACTGAAAGAACACAAAGAAAAACCCTTCTTTTTGTACTTTAAAATTTTCTCTCAATTCCTTATATCCTCCCAAACAATCCATCAAATCTTTTTGACCCATAAATAGAGATATATCAATGCCGACATAGGAGGAAAAATAGGGATAATAAAATCACTCCTGAAACATTATTTGTCTAACCAATTAAGTTATATATTGATAATACAAGGGAAAAATCCCTTAAATAACTGGATTCCCCTGATATGAATTACCAACACCTTGGTGTTAAATATAAAAACATTGAGGCTGATTTTGACTCAAATCGGGTCTGATTAATCTTCTACCTCATTTCCATGGGCAAGCCAGTGAGGATACACATCTTCATCTCAAAGAGTTCTAAGTGGTGTTCTCTACCATGATGACTGATGGGTTTTCTAAAAAACAAATAAAAATCAGAGCATTCCAATTCTCATTATCTTACTCCACCAATTCATGGCTATAGTACCTCCCTTTATTATCCATAGCCACATTGAAAGACATGAAGTGACTCTTCTTATAGAAATTCATTAATACTTCTCATACTATATATATATGAAAGGAAATTTGTGGTATATATTAATTCCCTAATGAATCAGTCCATGAGTATTGGGATATGTTCAAAATGATTGTGGTAATTTACCCATGCGACCAAATCATAGAACAACTCTTGATCCAATACTTCTATGAGGAGTTATTGGCTATGGAGATAACTCTCATTGATGTTGAAAGTGGAAATGATCTTGTTGAAAAAACACTGACAGCTACAGGAGTTATTTTAGGAAATATTGCTGCAAAACCAAATGAATTCCATAATCAAGTACATACAAAAGTAAAAAATTTCCAATATAATCAATCTGTGGAGCCCAAAAATATTACTGAGTGGATGCGTAAACTTACATGTCTTGTGATACCACTAGTGGTGGATTCCAAATACCCAAACTCATCTTCTCCAAAATCTATATTACTTGGACCTATCATGAATTTTGGGATCTGTAGCTCACTAGATCCTGAAACTGACACATTTCCACAAATTCAAGAGGAATCATCTGATTCATCCAGACCAATGGAGCTCAGTGTAACATATGCTCAGAGGAACACCAACCCTCAAAAATCAGTTCAGTTCATTAGAAATTTGATCCAACCCCACATTGAGTCATTCTATTCTACATTTGACCTAGTCTTGAGGTATGGTAGTCCCAATTCTCATCCTCCTAATTTCCCTCCTCTAAACCCTGTCCAATTCCAATATGGTCAAGGTGTTGGTAACATCCAAAAACCTTACACTTTTGTTCCACAACAAAAAAGGATCAATCCTCCTCTTAATCCTCCTAGATTCCACTATCCTAACGATCCTTCCAAATTCCCAACTCAATACTAGGACATTCCCAAGAACAAAAATCATGCAATATTAATTTGGGATATACCTTCTCTTCCAAGAAAACATTGGAAATTACAGTAGAAGATCTTGCCTCCTTCACCTGTTCTAGCCTCAAAAACATCGAAACAAAAATTTTCCAACCTACATCCCACCTAATCTAGTAACAGCAATAAAACACTACTCAAATCCTAAATCAACAATTACCCAACCCCAAGGGTAATGTAAGTGTAATTTCACTTAAAATGGTAATGAAAATTGCTATTTCCCATGATGACTCCTATAACTCCACTTTAAATGTTGATTTGAAATATTAATAGAATAAGATACCACGAAAATAAAACCATATGGATGATAACTTGAGTAGAATTTGTAATTCTTCTCATTTAGGAATCAATGATCCTGAATTTCTGACTTAGCTCCTTTTATCTCTCACTCCAAAGTAAAAATGTAATTCCCCAATAGAAAACAACATGGTTACTGGTGTTTTCCAAATTATTTTCTAGAAGAATGAAAAGTGAATATGAAAAGTGATTCAAAATTTTATTTTTGGGAATATGACCAACTTTGGAAAACTGATACTGAAATTGTAACTAAGATATGTGTCAATGAAGATTAACATTACTCCATCTTAAATTTTTTTTCACTCAATTCCTGGTGGTGTACACTTAGGACCATAAAGGACCTCCTTAAAGGTCCAAGACTATCGACTCATCTACAGTTCACTCTTTAAGGACTCACATGAGTTCTGTAAATCATGTACTACATTCCACAAGTTTGGTACAATTTCCAAATGAAATGAAATTCCACAAAATCCTTTAATTTTCTATGAGATATTCAATGTCTGGGCATCAATTTACTTGGACCATTTATCCCTTCCAATGGATTCTCACATATTATTATTACTGTTTATTATGTTTCTATGTGGGTCAAGGCCAAAACCCATAGATACGATTATTCACATTCTATTAGTGAGTTCTTGAAAACCCACATTTTCCACCTATTTGGAACACCTCGTGCAATGATAATTTAATTAGGAAATAATTTCTATAATCTGACCACTGAATCTCTTCTAAAAAATAATGGGTGTGTATATAAAACATCAACTGCATATCACCCCCAAAAAATGGAATGCATGAACATTATAATATAGAAGTTAAAAGGGTTCTTGATAGTTTGGTAATTCCCACCTGGAATGATTAGCCTGAAAGACTTGGTGACGAGCTTTGGGATTATTGAACTACCAATAATACACCCATTGGGATGTCTCAATTTAGGCTTGTTTTTGGTAAAGTTTTCCATTTACCTGTTAAAATCGAACATAATCCATTTTAGAATGTCAAAACTTTTAATTTTAATTGTGAAAAAACTTGTGAAGAATGATTTTTGTAGTTAAATGAACTGGAAGAGATTTAACAAGATTCTTATGTGAATTCCAATATCTACGAAGTAAATGCTAAGGCACGCCAGGACAAAAAAATTCCCACAAAAGGTATTTCATGAATTTAAAAAGGTAATTATCTTCAATTATCTATTTTTGATTTGCATATGTATGACTTGTTATCGATGGGAAGGCCCTTTAATTATTACAAAATTTTACCCATTTTGATCAGTGAAAGTCCAAGACCCCTCTTCCAAAAGGAAATTCATAGTTAATGGAAATTAGTTAAAGCATCACCATGAGAGGACATATGTCACAAGAACCACATCAACTTCCATTTGATCCCCATCTTCTACAGTTATCCCACCACTGGATGGATATGGAAACCCACAAATTCTAAACTATGGGAACCTCTTTCCCCACTTCTCTCTCTCCCCCTCTCCCCCGCTTCCACAATTTCTTTCATTCTTCTTTTTCTTCACTCATTTTCATTTTTTACAGCATTATTTATCGATATTTTCTCACATATTTTCCACTCTATTATAAATTAAATTTTACCATCCCATATCTATAAAAAACCCCATAAAAAGACATCAAGGTTCTTGTGCACATTTGGATAGGTAATGAAAGCTGAGAGATCTTACAAAATCTATGATTTTCACTTCTAGAGGGTTAATTAGTGAACCTCAATAAATAAATTTATATCATCTTGAGAGGTGTGAGTTATGAGTTCCCACATTTACCGTTTCTGAACTTGAGGATGGGAAAAGAATTTCTTTTGGAAAATTTTGTCTGTAATAATTTTTGAGAGAATTCGATATGGATGAGTAAAATGGTCTAAACCTCCCCGGATTGAGAAACAAATAAATTTTATATTTTTTATCGAGTGATAATGATTTTGTTGTGTTTTTATATTTGTTTTGTATGAGGATATTTGTGAGACTATGTGTGTTTATGTGGATGTTATTAATTTATTCACAACATTCTATTTACTGTATTTTTTGATTTTCTATGAAATGTTCATAATTGGTGTGAAATATTCATGTTATGATATTAAATATAATTTTTGACCATTATTTGAATTAATAAAGATTCATGAAAATTGTGTTTTTTAATCATAACACTCATCATACAGATCCAAATTATGTGATTCATGTTTTTAGGGTTCTTTATTTAATTTAAAACATATCATTAGAATTAAGGTTTGGACAATTTGGCTATTGGAAGGATCATATGGTCCACTGAGAAAGGGACAATGAATCTAAGAAGAAACTGCACCATCTAAGATGCTTGATTTTTTTGGCTCAATCCAGAATCCCAAATTTTATGATAATATAAAATAAATTATTGATTATCCAAATGAATTGTGGATGAAAATTTCAACGCCAAAATACAAAAAAACTGGCCCAACACAGGTTTTTAAGTCCAGAACAACATTCTCTCTTGATTTAAAAATCAACTCAAAAAAATGAATTTTCTCATAATAGAGAAATTAACATGACATGAAATATTTCATTTTGAAATCCAAGATAATGGAGGCTACATTTATTGAATAATCTATTCTAATTTGAAGTCATCTATTTAGCCTAAAATATATTCACATTTAGACCAAGGAAAAACTCGATAGAAAAATGGAAATAATGAAATGTTTTATTAAAATAGCCATGACACTGGATAAAAGTGTCCAATGGCAGCCATATTTTGAGGGTTTATAGTCCAAATCAATTTGTAAAACATTGGAGAATAAGGTATATCTAGATTTAGCTATCTGGATATCCAAATATGTGAGCCAAGTGGAGGGTATGTTTTGGAATGCAATAGTCTACCTCCATAGTCTATAAATACATTCCCCTATTCTTCTTGAAAAAAAAAGAATTTCCACACTTAAGGTGGATTTTTTAATGACTAGAGATATTAAAAGGTCCTAGGAGGATATTTCATAATCTTGTTTCAAAAATAGATACATCCCCTCCACTTTTATCAGCATGTTTGCTTGCATTTGTTTTCAATTTTAATCATGTATGTTTACATTCATTTTAATTAAATATTAAAGAATGTTTCTTAATTATAATTTATAATTTATATTAAACCACTATTTTGTAAAACTATTCTTCTTATAGTAGTTTAAATCATGTTTTAAACAATTATATTATTTTTATTTCCCATTCAATTGAAATTATTTTTTGATAATTTTCTTCATGCTTCGTGGGTGTGTTCGTTGTACTACTCTTATCTTGTTCCTTGCTTTTTCATTTACTTTTAACTCATCATACTAAAAATAATATACAATATTAATATCCATATCAATGTATAAGTAAACATACCATTGGGGTGAACCATGATTTGGGGATATTAAATAATTGAGCACTTTTTCGTGTTGTGTATTCTTTAGGTTAACATTGTGTATGTTAAACAGAAACTGTAATGGAAAAAATGAAATGTTTTGTGCAATATGTGGATTCGATGGGTTTTTGGAACCACAAATACTCGACCTTATACAATTTTTGAATTTTGTTTAGAACCCTATGTTTAGTTAAACCTTGGGATAAAGCCTTAAGACATGTGAATTCTGATCAATGTCATCGTGTGAAGTGGCTGCTAATTTAATGAAATATAAAATGAAGCGCAAGGATATAATATTATTAAATACCCAAAAATGAATTAACCCCAATATTTTTCAAACTGTTAAATCAATCTACATCAATAAATATTTTTATTTATTCTCTCCAAACAACCCCCACCCCATTAAAAATAAAAATCACAATAACAACTGACTATAAAAAAAGTATCATCGCTGATGATTCTACATAATTACCACTATACACATTAGAAGAGAATCAAACCTTAGAATGATTGATTGGAGAAAATATTTCACACTTAAAATGGTGTCGTTTAAATGGATGGTAACTTAAGTTGTCGGTAGATTTTTTTTTTCTGAAAAAAAGTAACAAAAAAATTAAAAAAATTAACTAAATAAGCAATTCCAAAAAACAACCAAGATTATTCCACCATCTCATAGAAATTTTAAAACGAAAAAACACGCAATGAAAAAACCACCTTATTATTCCTTCCAAATTTTCTCTAAATTCCTCATAGCCTTTCAAATAATCCATATGATTTTTTAACCCAGAAATTGGGCGAACTCTTCGCCGACTAATGAGAAACAGCAGGGATAATCAAATCACCCATGAACCATTCATTATCGTACCAATTGAACTAGATATAAACAATTCTAAAGAATGAACCCTAAAATAACTTGTTCATCCCGATATAAATTACCTACCCGTTTTTGTTGAATATTCAAACATTGAATCTAATATCGTACTCAAATCAGTTTTGATTCACCTTCTACCACATTTACATGGGCTAGCCAGTGTGGATCCAAATATTCATCTCAAAGAGTTCCAAGTGGTGTCCTTTACCATGAAGCCGCAATGGGTTTCTAAAGAAAAAATCAAGCTCTAATCATTCCCATTATTTTTAACCGAATATTTTGAGTAATGGTTGTATTACCACCCTCTTGGTTCCATAACCACATGGAATGACATGAAAAACACTTGTAAGGGAAACTGCCTCTCACACTTCTTCTATCCAAAAAAATTAGCGGTGTCCATGAATTAACCAATTAATCAATATAAGAGTATTGGGGCAGGTTTAAATATCATGTGGAAACATTCCCACACCATCAAACCTCAGAACAACTCTTGATCCAATACTTCTATTAGGTGATATTTTCTATGAAGAGAACTATCATTAATCCCGCAACTGGCATTGCTCTTATAGAAAAAAATCATGTAGCTACATGAGATTTTATAATTAACATGGTTGAAAATAAGTACAAATTACATACTTGAGAACATTATAAAGTAAAACAAGTCCAGGAGAATCAATACAATGATCCCAACAAGATTACTGAGTGGATGAGTGAACTTACAGGCCTTGTTAGTCAACTAGTGGTGGATTCCAAATTTGCAAACTCAAATTATCGACAATATATGTTCCCTGGTCCTATCATGAATTTTGGGATATATAGATCACCAGCTCATCCAACTGACACATGTCCACTACATCATGTGGAATCATCTAATTATTTCTGACCAATGGAGCTCAATGAGGACTATTCTTAGATAAACACCAATACTCAATAATCAGGTCAGTTCATTAGAAACTTCAACCAACCCCACTCTGAGACCTTCTCTTATACATTTAACCCAGGCTTGAGGTATGGTAAACCCATTTCACATCCTTCTCAATTCCCTCTTAAAAATACAAAACAATTCTAGTACGGTCAAGGTGTTGGTAATAGACAACAATGTTACTCTTTTGTGCCTCAACCTCAATGGATAAATACTCATCTTAAACCCACTAGATTCCACTATTCTAATGATCTTTCCCAATTCCCAACCCAATAAAATAACATTTCCATTAACCAAAATCAAGGAAATCACAATTGAGGAGAAGTATCTTCTCCCAAACAACCATGGGAATGTTTAGTGGAAGATCATTCCTCATTCACCCATTTTATCCTCAAAAACATTGAAACACAAATTGTCCAAATTTCAACCCACATAATCCACCAAGAACAACCAAATTATTCTCATCTTCTAGATCAACCATTATACAATGCCAAGGGTAATTTAAGTGAAATTTCATGTAGATCAGGAATATAAATTGTTATGACTCATGATGAGTCCTCTAATCCCCTCTAAATGTTGGTCTTGAAAATGAAAAAGAAAAGAGACCAAGAAAAGAAAACCATGTGGCTGATCACTTGAGTAAAATTTATTATTCTTCCCATTCAAAAATCATTGATCCGAAATTCCCCTATGAGAACTATTCATCTCTCACCCCAAAGTCATCATGGTATGCCAAAATCATAAACAACACAGTTTATGGTGTCTTTCTAGAATTTTTTTAAAAAGAATAAAAAGTAAAGATTAAAATTATTTCAAAATACTATTTTAGGGAAGATAAAAAAATTGGAAAAGTAGGGGTGACATGGTAACTAGGAGATGTGTCGATGAAGAGGAACATTCCTCTATTTTGGAATTTTATCAGTCAATTACTGGTGGTGGCCACTTTGGACAATAAAGAACCTCCTAAAAGGCCCTAGACTTTGGTTTATTCTTCCCTTCACTCTTCAAGGACTCACATGAGTTTTTTAAATCAATTACCACTTTCCAAAATATTATAAAATTTATAAGTGAAATGAAATTCCCAAAAAAGAAATTAATTTTTTGGGATATCTTTTCTATTTGGGGAATTAATTTTATTGGATCATTTTCAACTTCCAATATATTCTAATATATTCTTATTACTTTTGATTTTGTTTCTTGGCGGGTTGATAAAAAAAGATGCATATACTATTAGTGTGTTTCTGAAAACCCACATTTTATACCAATTTGGAACACCTTGTTCCTTGATATGTGACTGAATAACTCATTTCTGTAATCAAACCATGGAATATATTTTAAATAATAATGGGCTTGTCCATAAAACATCAACTGCATACCAACCTAAAAATATGGCAACGATAAATATTCTAACAGATAAATTAAAAGAGATCTTCAGTGAATTGTAAATCCAACTAGAAAATACTTGCTTGAATAACTTGATGAAGAATACTGGCCTTTTCGAACAGCCTATAAAACACCCATTATGATATCTCCATTTAGTATAGTTTTTGGTAAATCATTTATTTTACCAGTTGACATCCTCTATAAGTCATTTTAGGTGACACAAACTTGAAAGTTTAATTTTGAAAAGTATGGTGATGTGAGATTATTTTAGTTAAATGAATTGATGTAGTTTCAACTAGATTCATATGAGAATTCAAATCTCTATAATGAAAAGGCTAAGGAACTATAAAAAAACACATCTTGCGAAAGGTATTTCATAATGGTGAAAAGTTAATTCTTTTAAATTATTGATTTCTGTTTCACATAAGATAGATTAATTCTCAACAGGAAGGTCCTTCTACTATTACTAATGTTTACCCTTTTGGTGTAGTGAATGTCCAAGAACCTACTTCCAAAAGGACATTCACAGTTAATAGACATTATCTAAAGAATCACCATGATAAGACACACATCCCAAGAACCACATCGACTTCCATCGGATCTTGAACTTCTACATTTTCCCACTTCCTGATGGAGATGGTGACACACACAAAATCCAATTCATGAGACACCTCTTTCTCACCTTCTATCACTCTCTTACACTATTTCTCTCTTTATATTTTTTTATCTGTCATTCACATTTTTAAAAAATTCTTTATCAAAATTTTCCCCTCTTTTCCAATATTTTATACATTAAGTTAAAACCATCTCATAGCCATAGGAAACACCTAAAAGTACCTCTTGATTTTTATGAACATTAGGATAGGGAATGAAAGTTCAGAGATCTTACAAACTCTAAGATTTTCACATGTGGTTGGTGAATGAGTGAACTTCCATAAATAATTTTGTATCATATTGAGAAGAGTGAGTTATGAGTGACCACATTTTCTATTTCTGAAATGGGGTATGAAAAATTAATGTCTTTTGGAAATTTTTTCATTTAATAATTTGTGGTGGAATTCAATATAGATGATTGAAATGGTCTAAACTTCCCCTAATTGTGGAAAATAATGTATTTATATTTTTTCATGAGTGAGAATTATTTTTTTATGTTTTTACTTTTTTGGAACATGATGAGAGACACAACAATATGTCTGGGGAGTTGATGTTAATAATTTATTAAAAACTTTTTATTTACTCCCATTCTATATTTTCTTTGAGAAGTGTATAATTGATGTGAAATATTCATGTTTTACCAATAAATAAAAAAATTTATCCTTATTTATAGATCCAATTTAGTTTAATGTTTTAATCATAACTCTCATCCTATAGATCCATTTTTTTATTAATGTTTTTTAGGGTTCCTTATTTAATTTTCAACATATCATCAGAAACAATCTTTGGAAAATTTTTCTATTTGAAACTTCATATGGTGTACTCAAGAAGGACCAATGATTCTAGGATAAAACTAGGAAATCCATAATTCTTGAATTTCTGGGCTCAATACAGAAGCCCAAATTTTATTAGACTATATAATATGCACTTTATTTTTAAAAATAAGCATGGATAAAAATTTCAAGTCCCAACTCCTAAACAAGAAGCCCAACATTCTATCGAGATTTTAAAAATAGCACACAATCCAAAACTTTTCTCCCGATATAGACATCAACTCAAGATGATAATTTATAGTGGGAAAACCAAGATATAGGATACCACATTTTTTATTGAGTTTTAAATTTTGAAAGCATCTTCCTATCCTAAAATTAATTGAAACATAGAACAACGAAAACCCCAATTTAAAAATGGACATGATGAAATTGTTTAGTAAAATAGCCATACCATTGGATAAAAAAGTAAAATGGTGGCCACAATTTGATGGTTGATTCTTTAAATCAATATATAAAACTTTTAAGAAGAATATATCTTGATATTTATCTCTCTAGATTTCCAAATTGGAGATCCATGTAGAGGGTCAAGTTTGGATTGAAAACAGTCCACATCCTTGGGCTATATATACATTCCCCTATTCTTCTTGAAAAACATTGTCATTTTATCACATAATTAGGAGGTTTTGAATTAATAAATTATTTTAAAGGGATTGGTAGGTATTTACTTGATCTTGTTTAAATAATATATACCACTCACCCACTTTTATTTTCTTGTTCGCTTGCGTTTGTTTACAGTTTTAATCTTGTATGTTTTATTTAATTTCAATTTAATATTAAAACATGTTTTTTAATCATAATTTCTAGTTCTCATCCAACCTACATTGTGTAATATTAATAATCTTAAAATTTTTCAAATCAAGATTATTACAATTCTCTTCTTTTTCTTTCTCATTCAATTGAATGCCTTTTTTTTGTAATTCACTTCACGTTTTGTGTGTGTGCTTGGCACACTAATCTTATCTTGTCCAATTATTTTATTTTATTTTTAAATAATCAACCTAAAAAATCATAAACGATATTAATATGCATATCAATGGATGAGTAAATCAACTATTGGGGTGAGTCTTAATTTGGGGATATTAAGTAATTGAGCGATTTTTCTTGTAGAGTATTCTTTAGGTTAACATTGTGTATGTTGTACTTAAACTATCATGGAATAATGGCATGTTTTGTTAAAAATATGAATTCCATGGATTATTAGAACCAAAAATAAACTACTATAAACAAGAACTGATTATGGTTATAATCTAAGTTTATTTATGGATTGTATTAAAGTGCTAACACTTGGAAATTATGATCAAAGTCATCTTGTGAAGTGGGTGTTAATTTAATTCATTATAATGAAATGTTCAATGGTATCATAAGCACAAATCACATATAATAATCTCACCCCAATAATTGTAAAATTGTTAAATAAATATACATCAATCAGTCATTTCATTTAATCTCTGAAAACACCCCCCCCCATTAGAAAAACTAATCACAAAAACAATCGACAATAAAAAAAGTACCATCACCAATTATTCGACCTGAGTGCCACTATACACATTTGCAGAGAATCAGACCCTTAAACACTGGATAAGTGATAATAATCCATGATTTAGTCTTGTATTATTGTGAAATGTAATGAATATTCATCTATAATAATATAATAATAATATATGAAGTGTATGGGATCATTATAGTTGTTGTCATAGTGAAGTGTTGGCTTCATTTGAAAACTAGCATGTTGATACATTAGAGAGAGCCCAAAGTACAAACCTAAGTATAATAAATGATTTTATGTAAAGGTAATGGAAGGAGTGTGGTTTTATTTGGAAAATATATCCCTCTTTGGATTCTAAATATGGGTCTGTTCTGAAATAGATTCTCCTATGGATGATAACCCTAAAAATATTTTATCGAGTAGATCTCGACCATCATTTTAGTAAACAATGAATCATATCTTATTATGTACATTATTTGAAACTCATTGGAGATATTCTTCGGATAATCCACAATTTTTAAGAGAAATTACTTAGGATTCAGATTCATAATGACCATGAATGACCTAAGTTAAACCTAATGTATAATAGTTTTAACAAAATGTGTCATAGTTTAGACATCCCATGAATGATTTTTCATTATTATATGATTACTCATTAATACTTCTCACACTAGTATTTTTATTGTAGTGAATGGATAGAAAAAGGAGGAATAATTTTAATTCTGACTACAATTGATGATTCAATGATTTCCCTCACAAACAACCAAATGAATTGGATATGGAATAAAAAAACCTTGTGATTATTATTAATATGTTATCTCATTATATGAAAAAATATTTAAAATAGGTGGGTTTTTTAATTAACCTAATAAAAGAAAATTAGAGTTTCAATTATATAATTAATGAATTATTATTTATCTCCCTAAATGTTAAGAATGTGGGAAGAAGCATCTAGAGAAATTTTTCAAAGGAACATGATATATTTTATGTATAGAAAATAAGGACACAGAGAATGTAATTATTAGTAAAAATAAAGAGTTAAATTATGGGAAATATTGTACATCCCAATGTTCCATTTATAGTATAATGTATTACGTATGGAGAACATGGAAATTTTCAAATCCCATTCGCTAATCTGAGGACTAACTCCCAAAACTAGGAAGAGAATATGATATGGAAATTGAATATTTGTAATTATTTATGTTTTTATGTATTGGGATTGAAGAATAATTTTTTATCTGTTTTTTATCAATGATATTGTAGTTATAAGAATCACAAAAAAACTAATGTCTATTCTGCATTAGTTTTCATTAAATATTTACAAGAATATGTTAAATTGTATCAATAAATTAGATAACTAATTAATTTATGAGGGGAAATTTTTGGATAAAACATGTCTAAGGGATAGATAAACCATTTTATTCCTTTTGAGGATGAGATAATAATTTTTATTTTTGAAAAAGAAATGATTTATTTTGATAAAACAAACTAGATAGTATTTTTAACCATTGAATAGATTAGTTGTTTGATGAAAATGTTATTTATGTGTTATTTTATGGATCTTGATTTTATTTATAGAATATATTGGATAATATTTGATTTTACATTAAGAATAATGAAATTATAAAATCTTATTTTCATGAAATAATTTTTTCATTAGGTTTTTATAAAGAATTATATTATTATTGTATTTTTGAAGAATATATGATCAAGGTATTCACATGATTGGTATGTGAAATTAATTGATACATTTTGTTATTGGGAGAGTAAAGATAAGTTGATCTATGAAATGTTTTATCCATTTTCTAAATTATGGGTTTTGAATTTGGTCAGACATAATTTGTAGCAATGCAAAAGTTAAATATTTTTCGAATGGTTTAAGTTTAACTTTTGTTATTATTATAGCAGTTATAGAGATTAATGTAATATATTATCATAATAATATTTATAAATATAGGTTATATTGGCCTAAACATTTTGGTTTTGGTAAATATATAGATATATAAGTAATGAATTATCTTTAATTTATGGATCTAATAGTACATTAAATTTTACTTTCATTACTTAATGCATGAAATAAAATACATTTTTAATATCAATTTATTGGAGTAAGAGATGAGATAGAAGTATTAAAATGATTGAAGAATAAAAGGATATAATTATTCCCCTAAAATGAAAAAAAACATGTAAGTATAATTCCTCATACTCCGTGTTAAAATAATTACTTAAAGAAAATGATCTTTATAATGAAAATGTTTTCCTTTTTATGACTTTTTATGAGGCGTTGATGGTTCTTTTCACCCCTCATTGATTTATGGGTTTGTTTTTATTATCATACTTATAACAACATTATATATAAATAAATATTATTCTATATACATTATATTTAACCTCCATGTCCATGTTTTTACTTCCCACAAATTTTCACTTTATTTGGCAACTTGAATTTGTGTTACTTAATTTAACCATTATGTTTCCCACTTCCTCATTAAAATTATGTTTTATTAATTATTTGTACAATGTGTTTAAAAAAATTTATTTCTAAATATCTAACCTTTTATTTGAAATATTACTATTTTTGAGGAAAAAATATATTTACGGATTTGTAATGTAACACCCTTAAAATTTATGTTAAAAGAATACTAACCTCAATTACTTTCTTGATACGGACAACCAATCATAAAACAAACCAAGATATATTATAAGCAAGATGTTGAATAATAATTTTGAATATTAATTACAAGATTATGAAAATTATATATTGTGGCATTAAATAATTATAATTTATTGATTAATACATAACAAATAAGTAATCAATTTTCATTAAAGTCATTTTATGCTAAATAAATATGTTTTCATCAAAAATGATTTTTATTCCAATTTTCACATAGAAAGTATGATTAGTTTATTACATTTTTGGAAATTAAATTTATGTAAATGAATATTCTTGTTTAAATAATCATTTCAATATGATCTTAGGGTCAATTAAAAAGTTTTTTTCTAAAAAGATTTTTTTTATAGAATTGTAAAAAAAACGAAATTTTTTTAAAAATGTCTTTAAATTTGAAGTAAATGACCCATTTTTTTAATATGATATTAATGTAACCAAATAAAAATTTAACTATAAATTTTTTAATTTGTTATATCTTTATCATCGTTATAATTGTTTTGGTATATGTTAATTTTTGGGCATAAAAACACATTTTTCTAAAAAACTATTTTTATGCGTTAAAGTTTTTTTATGAATATAAATAAATTAAATATCTATTTATAAATAGTTATAATGAAATTTATAAATTATATAATTATGATAACATTAACATTATTTTTGTGGATTTTAAAAGTGATAAAATAGAAATAAATTTTATTTTATCCTTAGGAATTCATTTTTCGAAAAAAACATTTCATTGGGGTTTCAAGATGAATTAAAATTATATTATGTCACTTATCAAAATTGAATAAATTAAAATATATTAAATACTATGAATCATTATAATTAATATAATTTAATAGTTTAAATTTTATTTTTGTTCATTGTGAATAGTAAAAACTAAAATATAATTACCACGATTATGGTTAAAATGGGTTGACCCCGGGGGTTAAACATGAGATAAGGAGTGTATATCCAGAAAACTATAAAATTGTTATTATTTGAATATATTTCAAAATTATATTGTCCAAAATTTTAATCCATATCCATTGGATCCACTTTCTCATGAAGGTGGCCTTATATAATTGAAATCTTTTGAGAGATTCCATATGTGTGTCTGCCCATGTTATGAAAGGTAACCTCTCCTCCTCCTTTATTCTTACCATTTATTCCTTATATATCATCCAATACCCAGTAAAAAATCTTCTATGATTCCTAATATTTATTATAGAGCTTAGTTTCATCTCATAAGACTAAAACTTTAAGGCTTAAGGTGTAATCCAAAGGGGGCCCTACACCGAAGTGGTATAAATCATAACCAATATTTTTTATATTATTTATTATTAAAATATATATATTTTTTACCCTTAAAAATTATGAATCAAGTATAATAAATATATTGATATGTATTTATGATGTTTCTACAATGACCTACCAACTCTTGTCAATCAAATCAGAGATGAAAGCATTACTAGTGCCTATGTGTGGACTACCACCTCTATGTAGCAATATAATTAACTATACATAACCATATATCATGGATTTATATTATGATATTTTTAAAGTCTTATATGACATTTTTGACATAATTATTCTTCTAGAATTAAAATATCCTATCTATCTTCTAACTTTTCGATCCATTGGTAAATGATAAAGTTACTCATGCATAGATGTGGAAAACCATATCCATGAAGCAATGTGATTTTTTTATCATTTCATTGTTACATGGATAATAAAAAAGATAAATTTAGTCAACATATATTATATAATAATTATTATATATCTATGAATTATCATTCACCTTTATTTTTTCCATCCACCGTAAAGTGGAAATATCACTCATATGTAGGTACATATTATCATCTCCACGAAGTGATGTAATTAATTTTTCATAATCGCATAATAGGAATGGTAATAAGTATATATATAATGTATTTATAGTAATTTTTATAATTTTATTTAAATTATATGGATGTATTAATTGTTGTCTATGTGCAAGGGACATAGTTTCTAAACTAAAACATGCATGAAAAACGGAGTTGCTAACACCCGAAATGAAGACCTTGATAGATAATTATTAATAAAAATGTTTTTAAATTATATAAGTATATCATATATGGTATTATATATTTCAATATTCTTTATATTTATAATTACAATAAATTAAAATTTATTACATTGGTGGTTAGGGTTCTTACAAATAATGAAAAACATGAGGAATGAGGCTAGTCCCAATTTCTCTTCCTTGAGACACGTTTTAATGTTATTAAACAATATAATATTTCAATGATTTATACGCCACCTACTAATTTATTTTAAATTAAATAAAAATTAATTTATATGGATTTATATATTGAAATGGTTTTCCATCTTTTAAGGACATTTGATTCAAAAGTTACTATAGTCATAATTGTTGTTTGTCTTAATTTTGTTTTTTTAGCAATGTTTGAGGTTATACACCAATATTATGATAATCAGTTTATCTAATTCCTCAGGAATATGTTTTATCATGATTATTCTTATATACATGGTATTTAATGTTTCATTTTATTTTATTTCATTAATGGTGTTTATGATTCAAATGTCACCACAATGATAATGGTTTTTTATTACAATCTTAGTTTTACCAAGATTGTTTATAATTAAATTTCCAATGAAGATGTTATATGATATATCTCTCAAAAATATTATGAATTTTCTTATCCTCTATTTTTTTATTTATATGACACAATTTACTTTCATTTTTCTGTATTTATTTATTGGAAGGTCCAAATTGACTATTTTAAAAAACATTGACTTCATTTTTCTTTGGTTGGGAATTTTTTATTTCGTGTCCATGTTTTATTTAAATGTATTTAAATAATGTCATAAAAATATAAAAATAAAAATAAAATTTATTTTATCTATATTTTATATTTTGTACCCTTGTTTAGAATCAATTGTATTATCATTTTAAAAATATGGTATTTTTTAATATTTCGGAAAATGTGAAAGGTATTATAATTTTTCCATAAAATGCATGAATTAATTTCCACTCCATCATGAAAATTATTTTCTTTAAGGATTCCTTTATATTTTTAATTTTTTAATATCAATGAAATTGTTTTGCTTAATATATTGAGATTTATTATATTTTAATTAGATGATTTCAAAATGAAAAAGGAATTTCCCATAAAAAATATTCGTGAAATATTTTAATAGAATTTGCATCTATAAAAATACCCATTAATGTTTCTTATGATTTACATGAGTTAAAGTAAATTTTTACTTTATTTATTATTTCTATAAAAATTTTATGATTATTATTAGGAAATTTTTATGAAACATATAAACCTTCCATGAATTAAAATTTAATGATATGATGAATATTTTATGATATTATGGTGTACATGTGTATGGTTATAATTATGTGATAGGTGGGTCTATTATATCTCTTCAGTGCATTTGGTAAATAGTAATATCTTAGGAGATAATTACGAATATAATGGGGAGTGAATCAATTTCAGTAAGGGACTCTGTATAATAATATTGTCTTGGAAACCAACCTTGAAAAAGAAATTGATGGAATATTGGGTGAATCCAATCAATTATGATAGTCTTGGAAGTGAACTTTGACAGAATAAATCATGGAATGTGGAGTAAAAACAATCAATTTTAATATTAATGGAAGTGATACTTGACTAAAAAATTATTTTCTAAGCTTATTTTAACCCTAAAAATATATATTTTACTATTATGATTTATTTTAATGGATAATTAATGATTATTATTGACTCTTCACTCTCATGAATTATATATTTCGAGTTAAAAAAAATTATTTCATGTTTCCTGATTATGATATATGAATTGATGGGAATTATTATCTAATATTGAGATCATGTCATCATACACATATTCTTTTGTTATGCTCACTTATGATCATTTATTGATATCTCTTACGTTCACCCATACTTAGAAGATGAGCTAACCTCTTTATTATGTTTCCCTTCCACAAATATGGATAATGGGTTTAAGTATGTTATGTATAATAATGGTGTTATTTATAAAGAACTAAATTAGAATAATTTGTAAATTATATATACTATTAATTTACAAAACCAAGTTTCCAAATACACAAAATTGATACATTACTTAGGCATGTAATACTATGAAATGTATTGAATATTAATTTGAAATAATGAAATATGTATTTATGAAAAGTATGGGGTTACTATAGTTCAAATAATATGGGCAAATTATAGTGGTATAATTATATTATTATCAAGTTCAGTTTCTTGATTTGGCATATCCAATATAATGTTTCCCCCATTAGAGTCTATATTCTGTGGAAAGAAATTCCTATTGTGCCTACATTATCTAGTTATGAACATTGTAAAAAAGAATAAAAATGAATATTTGTTTATTATAAGTGAATGGGAGTAATTTCTTTGGCACCCCATTAGATTCTTTCTAGGTATATATTTATTTTTGTGCTAATTCGTGAAGTTTCTCAATTATTTTCTATTAAATGTTGATCAATATTCAATGGAATTCAATTCTCATAGAATTTTTATAAATGAAATGTGATGGATTTTGTGGGTTACTCAGAATGAGAATTAATTTCCCCTAGATATAAAAATACCAATTTAGGGGATTCCATCACCGTACACTAATTCATACCTCCATGATCTTTACATTGTTGTTTTTTTGACATAATTAAATTTAAGAAATGATGATTTCAATTAATAAAAAATGTAATGTTTTTCATCCTTGATATCCCTATGATATATAATGGATAAAGATAATATCCTGATTTGATATAATTTCCATGACTGGTACATCATCATCATCATATTTACTTAATATTCCCTTGTAGTCCAAAATAAAAACTAAAGAAGAAAAAACAAACTAGGAACAACAAATAGAATGATTAAGGGTGTATGAAATAATGAAGACAAAGAAGTCTTATAAGTTGATAAAGTAGAAAATATTAAAATTTATGATCCACATTAGAAGAAAGAATGCCTACTACTTTATTAACCTCTCTCCATGTATAATTTTTGATCATATAACTATTAATTAAACCCCTAATCAAATGAACATTGTATGAAATAGACCAAGGATTAATAAAAGAGCCATGGAAGGACATTTATAGTATTAGTGAACCAATTTCAACTACCACTAGTTTAAATTTAGCTTGTTTCCTAAGAAAAATTCCTATAATCAAAGCTCTATAATCAGACTCAAGTGAGTCCCATTTTCCAAAGAATGGAGAAAAAAACAATAATAACAGAACCCTGAGGGCCACTAACCACTCCACCTACCCTCATAACATCTGATGATTAAAAACCATCCAAATTAGGTTTGAATCATAACCTGTGAGGGTACCATATTACCCATCGGCCTTGGTGAATATGAGATTATAGTCATGCATGGTAAATGTAGGTAGTGAGTGGTATGAGGTAAAGCACATCCATCAAATTATTGATGATCCAGACAAGGTTATCCTAGAGGTTACAAGTTCTGATAGAAAGAATCCTCCCAATTCAAGTAGTACCTTCGAATTTAGCTTTTTTCTGGGCATTATAGATATGCTAGATGCTGGTAGAGAGAACCACTAAACACACTTTTCATTCCAGACCAAAATCATCTGCACCATGGAACTATATAATATGGAAAGAAGACTCCTAAAAATCTCGGGATGAAGAAGTAGGGAAATTCCTAAAATTTGACTATAGCATACAATCCCAGCTCCCTTTGATGAATAGATGATCTAGGATCTCCTCCTTGTGATCTGCAAAACACACACACACACACACTTGGAACCAAACTGATACCTGTGCACTTAATATGCTCATCCATATGAATTATTTTCTTATGAATTCTCTAGCCAACACCACTGTTCATTTGAGGGAGATTCTTACACCATAGTAGTTTTCCCCAATTATCCATGTACTTGGATGAAGGAATAATTCTGTAAAAATCCTTCACAGAGAAGATAGCTGATGATGACCTAGTAATGGCATAATTATCAGAATCTCTATTGAGGTTAATGAGATAAAAACAAAACATTGATGCTCATCCAGAATAGTATTAATGAAACACATATGTATTCCTTCCTTGTTAAAGGATACATCTGGGACATGATTTCTAGGGAATCGAAGACAAGAACCTATCTAGTTATAATGCCATAAATAGATCCCACCTTTTCCAAAAATCCAACAACAATTATTATATAAAGGTGGGGAAGTGAGGGTGAATGATTGACCGTAGGGAATAATTACTACCTCTAGAAATATAATTATTTTAAGTGATTATTTTAGCCATGAATCCTCCCCAAATATTCCTCTCCTCAATAAAATCCCATACACTTTTTTTTACATACACTGAAGAGTATCCGAGTGATTTTATACATTAATAAAACCCTCCCCAATTAGCATGGACATTGTAACCAAGGATTCCCAATGGTGATTACCTTCCATATTCATATCCTAGATAAACGAGGACATGATCTTGTCAATGTTAGAGATCACCCATTTTGGCACCCATGTAGCTGAGAGTGAATGTACATAGATAGAAGAAAACACACTATTAACCAATGTAACACTTCCACCCTGGGTTAGAAATTGGTTCTTCCAAATCAAGATCCTTCCTTTAATTATTCCCATAATTTTATTGATGAGCTAGATATGAGGCCTGGTGGGAAAAATAGAAGCTCTAGAATAATCAATAGGAAATTCTATTCTGTGCATGTTAGGATTATGGAATACGATATTTCTTCCTAATTGGAAAACTTTACTAGTGTAGTTAATGTCCAAGGTTTGATGTTATCATCAATTTATTTTGAACACCATATGTATAATGAGAATGCATATGCATAAAAAATAATAAATCATATTTCTTTTATCTATAAGGAGAGATATATACATAATTGTTTTTGGATCTATGATGCACTGTTTACATGAAAACATATAGAGGGAGAGAATTTTTCATCTAATGTAGTCAAGATGATTAGATAAGATTCTATATTTTAAATTTTTTAAGAACCCCAATTAATATCATTATGATCAATTTCTTTCTTTACTCTCTTTTATATTTTATAACATTTTTATGAATGTGAATATGAAAAACATCGAGATGTATCTCCCAGATCACCTCACTCTACTTTTCCACGTTGATAAGAAATGAGTTACGAGAAGAAATATTCACTTATGGTGAACATGAGGATGGAAAAAATGAACTAATATATACTATGTGTCTATGGATTCTTTAAAATATTGAACCAATAGAAGGAAGATCAATAGGAAATAAAGAGACAATGATATTGTCTATTTTTTATATGGATTGAAGGGAAATTGGAAAAATAAATAAATTATAAAAAAGTAGTAAGTATAATATTTATGTGCATTCATTATTGAGTGAAATATTTCTATTTCTTTAAATTAGATATTAAATACATATTATGGTGGTAAATTTTTTATCCAATAATAGTTATCAAGTAGATTTAAAATAGTTACATGAAGTGAGGTGCATCTATAAGAATTTAATAGATCAAGAATTAATGTAGTGGATATTGAATGTTAGAACCCCACATTTCCAAAATGATTTACCATAGCTTTATTGAATTGTTATTATGTTGGAAGTGTTACCCTTTTTTTGTATCCAGTCTTGGTATTGATGGTTTTATTTTAAAATTTTTGAATAAAATTTTTTAAATTTACAAAGATATCATATTTAAGCTTATTAAAAACCAATATAATGGTCCATATGTGATTGAATACAAAAACCAAGTGCTGGAAATTTATAAACAATCGAGTAAACATGACTCATATCACACTAAACTATATAATCACTCCCTAGGTTATGTAAACTAATAATAATTGTAAAATATAAATAAATATGTTTATTTAGATTTATTTTAAATAAAACCATTTGCTATATTTTACGCATTTTTTCAATTTAAAGTGAACAACGAACCATATAGTGGAATGTATAAAATGGTGATAGAGATTCTCAAATTTGGTTATACAGATATCTATGTACTATTTTCCATGATTGGTGGAAAGTAATTCTTCATAAATTTTACTGATAACATTAGTATATACGGATATATAAACATAACTAGGTAAATGTTAGATTCATCTGATAAATTCCATTATTAAAATAATAAATTTTAGAATCAAATTGTTAAGAGTATAAATAAACTTCGCTCAGAACATTACATAAAATATCTTAACTAAAAGTTCATTGATTATCTATAATGGTAGGGGATTTATCCCAACTATCCCCTCCTTATAAACTAAAGAAGAATAGTAAAATTGAAATGAGGAATCACACCTTATTAAAGTTGGTGAAATCAATAATGAGTCATAAAAGTCTTTTGTTATCCTTTTTGGGATAAAAATTACAGACCATGGAAAACATAATAAATTGGGTTCAAGCTAAAGTGAAAAATGGTATTCCCTATGTGATATTTCAGAAGATTAAACCCATGTTTTAACATCTATAAATATTTGTTTGAAACAATTTTTAAGGTAGTATATGGAAACAAAATTGGACCCCAAGGCACTAAGGGTATCTTTTTATGGTTCCCCACAGAAATAAAATGATATTAACTATATATTACTATATATATAATAATATACGTCAATATAAATCTCAAATTTCGTGATTTGGAGAATATCTCCCAAATATGAAATTGAATAAGATATAATTTGACAAAATCATGGTTCAAGATACACAAGGTTTAAAAAAAGTACAGATTCTATAATTCCACATTGAAAAGGATGTTAAAAAGAAACAAGTACTGTGTAGGACCAAAATAATTGTTAAAGAATTAAATTAATATGGGGGTTTAGTCACTATGTATAGTAATTAATTATTAGTTTAGGATAATGATTATAAGACCTATAAAAAAGCAATAAGTGGAATGAAAGAAACAAGAAGGAACGAATCCATGAATTCTGTGATGGAATCCAAGTCAAACATTTATGTATGTATTTTAGAATATAATAAAATTTATTAAAGGTAATTTTGTTAAAATGGTTATTCAGGAAGAAACTAGGCATGGAAGGTAGATTTAATACTTATACTGCTAGGTTTATTGAAAAATGTTTTAAATAGAATCTAGACAATTACTACTATGAACTTTTTTCACAAGTATCTTTTATAAAATATATCAAAATTGTACTTTCTATAACAATTTACCATGACTATAATATCTAGAAAATTTATTTTAAAATATATTTTATTCGTGGAATCCTTGTGGAAGATGTCTTTATATAACAAACAAAAGGGTTTATGGCTGACAATAATGAAAATATGGTATGAAAGTTATTGAAATCAATGTATGATTTAAAGAAAGTATATGGGTCATAGAAAATTCACTTTAACAAATCTATTAGTGAAATTTATTTAATAAAGAATGAAAGTGATCCTTGTATATATAATAATTTTAGTTGTTGTGTTCACATTTTTCATATGTTATATGTTGACGAAATATTAATAATTAGAAAAATATAATAGAATTCCACCCTAATAGGACTTAGATAAACACAATCTTCTCCATGAAGGAATGAGGTGACGTGCCATAATTTTTTTGATCAATATCCATCATGAAAAATCTAAGACATTGATTTGACTATGAAAAGGTATATATATTGACTTGGTATTAAATAGATTTAGTACGAAAAAATCTATGGGGGGATTGATTCAAATGTCCCATGGTAATCATATCATTGGGAAAATGTTTCCTCACACACAAGAGGAGAGAAACAGGTTTAGATTCAACACACATTAGAAATAATATTGGCCTTTTATACCATGAAATGATCGTGGATAAATGTTTATTACACATTAATAATGGTAGGATGAAATCAAATAGTTATAGGAATACTTTATTGGATGACAATAATGAATATCAATAATTATTCGAGTCATACAATAGATATATTCCAAGGTTATATAAGAGATGAGGCTCTTGTCATCAGAAGATATACATATTATGGAATCCAAACAAATAAAGATGATATGAAATTTCAATAATGATATATTATCATTCAATGGATGATCAATAATCTGTAATATCTAACAGATTCTCATGGTCACCGATTATAAAGAAGTAGTTGAATATATATTTTTTGATATAGACAAGGAAGTAGTATAGTATCAAAAATTCATTCAAGTGGAAGATTTGGTGCCTCATATTAAAGATCCAATCACAATATACTTTTATAATACTATATCACTAGTTATTTCCATGGTTCTATGGTCACATACACAGAAGAAACATATAAATTAGAAATATTATCTCCTGAAAAATTTTTGTTAGAGAGGTGACGTGTAGTATGAAGTGTTTATATGAAAGGTAACATGGATGAACCATTAATTAAATCCCTATCTCATCAGCATCATGTATATCATATTATTTATAGTGAAATAAATGTAATTATATGTAGGATCTAGTGAAAGTGGGAGTCTATTTGAGTTGGTGCAAAAATTATAATTACTTTAAAAATTTAGATTACCTATATATTCGAAGACATGAATATTAATAAATGAAATTTATTTTTTATCTTATTTAATATTAGTGGGATAATTCCTATAGAGCCTTTTTCTAATAAAATGGAAATAAATGTTTCCCACTATAATGATAACCTTAAAGTCCCCTAAAAATATTCTACAATATATGACTCTTATATCTAAATAATGTCATATGATGGGAAATAAATTATATATAAAAATAGGTTCTTGATTCATTAAAGTGGATGAGGATTCATCTGAAAATGTTTTCACTTAGTAATCTCCATGATGGGAGATTATAAAGATAAAAATCCCTATTAGAATTCCACTTTTATAATTTCATTATATATTCCTATCCATGAATGCGTACATTGATCCTTAGGTATGAGATTATTATTAATTCAAATTAATATTCATTTAATCTATCATATTGATAAAAATGTGACATTATATATTCAAGGTGTTATAGGATATGTTCAGTTTTTCATTGTTATTATGAAATTAAAGAATAATCTAATAGAGTATTTGTCCCATTTAAAACTGAAAGATGTTATCTTGAGTATATGAGTGAAATGAACATTTAAAATTTGAATCCACTTATAGGGTGATTTTTGAGTTCATTTCATGAACTCAAATAAAGAAATATTTATTATATAGGTTGATTAAATGATTATGAAACCTACATGATGAGATATCAAGAAAAATAGATTATATTAAATAGTGCACATTTGTATATGGTTATAGTTGTTGAAACATTTACTTCTCTCACTATGGTTTCCATTATGTGTTTCTAGACACTAATATTGGACCTTAGGAAAGCCCGCCAAATTCCACTAAGGAAGTGACATAGAGAGTCACACACTTAGTGTATCCATTGATTATAGAAAATTGCACTATTTATTTAATATTTTGAATTAATATTATTATTAAGTCTAAGAAATAATATTTACTTTGGATTTAATAATATTAATTATTTATCTATAATTTTTTTGGGAGTTGAGTATTTAAATAAATATTTATTTAAAAGACCAATAAATAAAATATGTATTTATCTCTTGTTTTTTTCAAGGTGTTAAATACTAATTATTATAAAGAAAAAATAATTTTTTTTGTTATGTACATAATAAAATTAATATTTATTCACAATAATGTAAATATAATATTTATTTATTTATTGAAATTATAATATATATTTAATATTTTACGTTTAATAAAATCTGAAGAAGGTGGATGTGACAAGTTAAGTGTCTTACGAGAATGATATACTAAATATATTTTAAATAAATAAGAATTTATTTATTGATATTTATATTTTCCATGAGACAAGAACGTGTCAAGGAAATAATAATAATATTAATAATATTAATATTAATTATATAGGGGGTTTTTTGGGTAAGTGGCTATGTACAATTATCATTCACATACCAAGAACTACATATATCTAGTAATATAATTTATATATGGATAAGAAATAATTTTTTGTCCACAATGAATCCTCTAACTAGAGAATTCAATCTATATATAATATTTATAGGGATCCTCTCATGATTTTTTTAATTTATCAACTTCTATCATTGTCCCAAGACTGAGTGAATAAGATAGAAAATGTATCAAGGTTAAAGGATATTGTTTTGATCAAGGTGAGCAACACAAAATGTTTTGATTATCTATGTTAGCACCCGAAAATAAGTTAGTTTCATTTGGAGATTTTAGAGAACATGTGGATCACTTCTAGAGGAATTCTACTTTGGATCCTCTTAATATAGTGTTGGTAAATCTCAATCTGGTCTCGATTGATCAACATGATCACAGAAGAGTTTATCCCAATATTGAAGGAATACATGTTGTTACATTAAGTATATATTTAAAATAAATGCCCCAATATTATTGGATCGGGGATTCCATATCTAAATTCTTTAGCTATATCCATTATACATGATGATTCTTCATTACGTTCATGTGGATAATTCGTTGAATAAAAAAAATCATGTTCATAATAGGAATTATAGGTGCTTCCACTGCACCCAGAACCTTATTTAAATATATATATATATATATATATATAAATTTACAATGATATATAAATATATAAAAAATATATAAATATATGAATGCATATAATTTTAATAAATACACCTATAAATTTAAAAATATAGAAAAATATAGAAAAATATATAAATAAATATAAATATAAATTAATGTATATAAATACATATATATGTATATAAATATATATGAGTAATTATATATAAATATATATTCCCACATCAAATGAACTATTTATTTTAGTTGAATACCTTTGGTTTAGGTTCATTCAATCTCAAATTGGGAAACCTGATAATTCACAAATGTAATTTTAATTAAATCAACTAGAGTAAATGGAATGTTGTGTATAACTATGGATTAAAATTCATGGTCTAAATTGGGTCCTACTATACACAAAAAATCCATCTAAAAATTATTTTTTATTGGTATGTTAATAAAAATAGAAAATGCAACTGAAAATGGTGGCTAGGGTCATGTTTCTTGTGTGTTAGTTTGAAATGGATCACAATTTTATACTTATTGATAAATTTAATCTATCAAAACAATAGGATGAGTATTGTATGAGAATTGAATATGAAATTTTTGATCATTTCTTCTAGTATTGTGGAATCATATGGTATTTAAAATATAATTACATAAAGGATATTGTTTTTTCAATATGTAAATTTAGTGGACATGATATAAATTGTTGTAGATAAGGGAATGATAATATCAAAACCACTGTATATAATGATTTATGGAATATGGTCCAAAATTCAATCCAACTATGTGGGGATGTGTTAGTTTCACCTAAAAACGATGGGGATAATGGAATCTTACGCTTAGATACTTCTGATGTGAGAGGGGATAGTATGCTACTAGAAAGAATTTACTCTAGATCTACAAGCATAGGGCTATGTGTATGATTTATCTTCACTTTAATAGTCCCATAGTCCCACTGTTGTTGTGTTTGGGTAAGGGGGAATTAATATTTTATGAAATCTCCCATTGTGTGTGAAGAATTGGTAAATTTGTATGATCTATAAAAAAGGAAGAGAATATGAGATCATAAACCCATGATTCTCTTACTCATTCTCAACAAAATTAGTATCCATTAATCTCAACATTCTACCATTGCAATTTAGAAAAGTATAATTATCAAGGGATGATGTTAAAGATGAATAATAAATTCCCTATTATAACATTAGGCATTAATTGGATAAAAGTACAGGGATGGAGAAGATGAACAGTCTGACTATGAATTAACTACCCAAATGAATGTTCATCATTACATTTGGAATATGAATAATCTAATTTTTTCAAGAACCATAATGGAAAAACTAAATGGGAGGTTGATTCAAATTTATGATAAAAAATGACGATTTTACAAACATTTATCAGAACCAATCTGGATATGATTAGACCTTCTAATTTAGGGAAAAATAAAGATGATTCAAATTTTATAAAGGAATCAATACTAGTACATTACTAAACTATCCATGAAATTTAAAATAAGGATTAAAGAGGGAACTTTTCCAAAGACATAATATCATTGAGAATGGATACTCTAGTCAGTGACATTAAGGATGAGTTTTTACCCCTTTAAAAGGAAGTGGTATAGTGTAACGACCCACCATTACCAAGATGATGGAAGGAACTGAAAATAGCTAGAACCTTCCTTCTTCAAGTTTAAGGAGATATTTTGACCCCTGAGTCCCTCCTTCAATAGGATCCATAGTTGCGACTAGCATAAAGGGTCTATAATCTCACCTCATATGGAAGTTATTACACTTTTAAAAAACAAAATCATGAGATAAAATGGTAAATCCCAAACAACTAAAAATATATAAAGTAAAAGTAAAACCAAAATCATTTTTACCATATGAATGCTCAAAATAAACTAATACAAATTACAAGAAAAAATATAAAAAAATAACAAAAGCAAATAAAACTAGTAAAGAAAACGGTCTCAATGTTTGAGAAAATAGGGTATGGCCCATCCACAATGTCTTCCTAGAAACCTAAATGTAGATCTATATACATAGGGTGAGTATACAGGTATACTCAGTAAAAAAAATCTATCAAGCACAAGTGGGGAGACATTCTAATTCCCCGTGTGAAATTGAGGTCACCAAACAGCTAGTAAGGAAAGCTATCCACGTAGCCTCACCAAAGCACACTCCCAAAATAACACAAGTCAAGTAAAATTATAGTAATAGGACATTGATATTTGGGTACCCTGCACTTCTTTCCCATTAGTTATTTAGAACATCTTACGCATTAGACCTCCCCCATAGATCCCACTGTATTCCCACTATCGGCCTCCACAACAACCATATGGTCCATCCAAAACACACGTTTATCCCGCTCGCAAACACCTGGGACACCACAACCATGCATCCCGCTCGCAGACACATGGGCCATCACAAACACACTTCTTACCCACAGACACCTGGGCCACCACAACCACACTTCCTGCCTTCAAACCCCAATGACTCATCTTGAAGACACTTGGGAAACAAACCTACCCCCACACACTAGGGAAAAACCACCACAACATATCCTGCCGAAAGAGTATTGGGTTATATTGAACCTCAGGCCATCACATCCTTCCCGAAGAGTCTTTGGATACCTGGGTGAGGGAATAGAAAGGATCTAATAACTAGCCACTTCTAGTAATGTTGTAAAAAATACACTCTCTCGTGGAATGGGGGTATTTAGAACAAAGTGATCAACATGGGTGGGGTGCCTATAAGAATCACAATGACTAAATTTTATACATATAGTTAATAAAGAACTCA
The DNA here is from genome assembly GCA_963277665.1 of Viscum album. Lineage (NCBI taxonomy): Eukaryota > Viridiplantae > Streptophyta > Magnoliopsida > Santalales > Viscaceae > Viscum > Viscum album. Next base: position 601,566,767 of record OY728130.1, on the reverse strand, counting down.
TCCCAACCTAAGGGTCTCAAAACCAACAACCAGCCCGCACACAACCACTTTTTATACTACCCCTTCATGCACAAGTACACAACAGCCACAACCAGAGCACAACCCATCTTTGGAAATGAATTCCCCATTGTACACGTTCTCATTATCATGTTCAATAGATTTTATTTAAATATTCCTTCACTAATAGGTAAATAATAGCCATAACCCCAATCTAAAACAACTACCGAAAGAAAACATCCAAGAAAGTGTTTAAGCATTAACTCTCAGTTCTCGTGTTAATGACAAAATCAAAATGGGTTCAGTGAAATCCCTTGAATTACTGGAACCAAGACAAGACCCAAATTACTAGGTCCATAACATTTACCACCAGCTACCAGTGGCCTCCGATTTACAAACCAACAACCTCTCAACGAGATATTCTATTCCCCTATACGTCACTCCACAAATAATCAAACAGAACAAAGATTCATATCACCAGAACCGAGCACGAAATGATTTCATATTTAGAAATCACCATTCATTAAGTTATTTATTTCTATTTTGTTAACTGTGGTGATCTATATTGACCCATACTTTACATACATTGTTATTACAGCAGAATTGAATCATACTTATTAAAACATATAACAAAACCACGGTACGACCATATAGGTAGAGTGTCATTAGAAACTGGGAAACATAAACAACTGGTTCATAAAGAATCTACATTGTCTCCCATTTATTTCATCATATCCAGAGTCCCTTTTAGCATATCCTACTTAATAAAATTCTTCCTAACCTGGGGAAAGAAAACATAAAAAAGGGTGAGCTCAAATGCTCAGTAAGGGTAGAAAAAGGAAATATCATATTCATAAGAACATAGCATTTCAAAAATCATAACCTGCAACAGAGATCATAATATCATAACCTGTGATAAATCATAGTAGTGAAATTTAATCCCAATAATCATAACATAAAACATGAAAGTTTGTGGAATAAACACATAATCATAAAGAATCATTTCTTAGTAGTCAAGACTCATTTCCAAGACTATCTTATCAGACAAAGTCCATTTCTAAACTGAGTTCACTCCTCGTTTTAGTCATATTTCACTAAAATGGATTAACCTGCCGTTCCATCCATGTCTATATCATGAGAGATAAATCTTTACCAAATGAATTGGAGGTAGATATAAGTCCCACCCATCTCATAATGATACCATTCTTATGTGTGCCACAAGATCATAAATCATACATCATAGAAAAACCCATGTAATAAAGATGGGATTCTTAAACATCATGCCATCATAACATAATCCATATAAGATAAAAGGATATAATAAAAATAATTCCATCATAACAAAAACAAATCAATGTAAAAATAGGGATAGAAACAGAACCCCATATTATCTTATATGGATAATAATTTTGATAAAACACTTGAACTCCATTCTTGAGGAAAATATCTTTTCTACTTCAAAAACATTTTTCCTTTCTAAAAATGTCATACAATTTTAAACTAAAAGAATTTGATTAAAAATAAACTTGAAAACGTATAAAGGAAGATTCATGGAAATAATGTTCTAAAATTCCATTCAGGCCTTATAATTTAAATAAAACATTCTTCTCATACTTTGGCCGAAATAGTCAAAAAGTACCTTGTACTAAAAACGACAAAAGATTCCTTTCATATCTTTTACTAAAAACTCACCAACAAGTAATATTGGATTTAAAAAATTGTAGGAGGATAGAAATAATATTACATATTGAGCAATCATGGATGTGGATGATAAATACACCCTAGTAAATACCAAAGTATAAACAATCTCAGATAAAAATGAGATTGTGAGATTTTCCCATACCTTAGGTTTGATTTGCATCTTATGTGTCTGAACCTCCTATATAATGATTTAAATAATGTTATTGACTTATTCCAGAATCTTACTCATTTTTATGTTATCATATATGGTCACATTCTTATCTTCTTATTAGTAATATTTCATTCCTACTTGTTATTCGGGTATTCATTGCTCTTTGTTCTTATGCATGTTTTGTAGAATTAATTCTTATTATTATTTTTAGGTTATAGGGAAAATATTTCTAGAATGGTATTAGTGTAATATATATCATATTTATTCATTCAATTCATTTATATAATCTTTATGAAATTATGATCTTGTAGAACGAGTTGCATCACATCGTGGAGACGGTAGGCCGTACGTACACACGAGCGATGATATCGTTTCCATGATCATGGAATTGTATTGAAGTGTATGTATACTATTTCAGAATCAATATCACTTTACAATAATCATATATAGTTATTATTTACACCATTATACCCATCCATGTATGGTGGTCATGGAAAATAGATTACACCATGGCGTGGAGACGATATTCTGTACGTACGCACGCACGATGATTTTATTTTCCGTAGGATGGATAGAAGGTGAAATAGGGTTGTTTAATATATATAATCACATAACAGTATATGATTGATACTGATATTATTACTTCATAATGAAACAAATAAATAATAAGAAGTAGAAGAAGAAATAAAGTTGAATGAATTGGTAACCGACGTTACCTCTTCTTTGAAGCGCCTCTTCTTAACCTCCTCTGAGGGCACTAAAGATGGTCTTTGAAGAAGACCAGTGTAGAGACCCAAAGCTTGACGTACATGGAAATTACATTAATTTGGTGGAATAATTAATACATAACAAAAACAAACACCGAAGCACCGTAATAGTTTAGTGTCTTTAGAAACTTGGAACATAATGTTCTAATTGTGGTGAATGATCTTTAACATCTCCCACAAAGATCTTTCCCTTTTTGTTTTCTTACCTAAAACCTTTTTGTAAATCCTGGGGAAAAGAAAACATATAAACAGGTGATCTCAAGAATTCATTTCAAGTGTTTGAGATCTTCCATAAATATCTTCACTCAGTATATGAGTGATACTGGTGGAAAACAGATTACACCACGGCGTGGAGACGGTATTCCGTACGTACGCATGCGCGGTGATTTCATTTTCTGTAGGATGGATAGAAGGTGAAATAGGGTTGTTTCATATTTATAATAACATATCAGTATATATGTAATACTGATGTTATTACTTTATAATTAAACAACTAAATAAGATGAATTAGAAGAATAAAGAAAGTTGAAAGAGTCGGTAGAAGAGATTACTTCTTCCCCGACGCACATCCTTTAAACTTCTTCTTAGGGCACTAGAGTTGGTCTTTTTAGAATACCAGAACCTCTATGATATAACTAGAGAGTTTTAGAAGATGAATTGGCACAGTTTGGCGGAGATTTAAATCTAAAAAGGGTGTGAAGAGAAGAGGGAAGGGGTGCCCTTTTTATAAGGGATGAGAGGGGCACCTTACGAAAACTTAGAATATTATTTTACAATAAAGTCATATTCAGTTTTTAATAGCTCCAAATTCATTTATTTAGAATCTAAGGTGGTTATTGGACGAAAAACTCTCAATCAATATGTTTTAGACAAGTTTAGATTACTATTTTTTCCTTATCATTTAGATTTAACTCTAAATTGAATAATTTATCTTTTTCCGCGTCTTTTTGTTTTCTTACACTATATGGTTAATAAAATTACAATAACAAGCCAAAATAACCCCAAGTGATTCATTATTAATATATATATCCCTATCTAAGTCATTTGGAGGATCCTTAGATATTTAGGAATAATATAACAATTAATAATATAATATTTCTTTTAAAAACAATTTTATGACAATTTTGATACTATTTTGCACTTGATTTTTTTGAAAATGATAACAGCATGATTATTTCGAAAAAAGCTAACTAAAGCATTAATAACATGTCATATTAACCTATAAATATAGTTTAATTCATAAAAATTCTAAAATTACATTTATTTGGGTATTTATATCATCAATTATGTTAATATTTCATTAATAAGGTAAATATTGCATCATCATTATGTCATAAATAAATTAAATTATTTAATGTCTAAAAATTATAAATAAAATACCATTATTTAGGAAATAGTTTTATCTTTCTAATTAATATTTATAGTCGAATTAATCTTATATATAACCCTATATTAAAAATGTTTTATTTATTAAACTTTGATTTTAACTATTTTAATTCTTCTTTAAATAAAATAATAATAAATGTCCTAATCTAATTGAAGTGGAACTAAAGGGTAAAATTTTATTCCTAAGGTTTCTTTTGGTCTAATTACACATATCAAATTGAATTGGGACATGTGTAGGGTAATAATAATATCATTTTTACCCTCAATTACCCAATTAACTTTTAATCGTGGTAAATAAAAGTAAAAAAGTTACTATTCACCAAAAATTATTTTTAACTTATTGAACCACATTTTACATACTGATAACAATTGTGTCTCTCAGATTTTTGAAATTCCACTCACAGAAGAGGTAAAATTATGTTTTATGTAAATTTGCAAATTCTCCAAGAAAGTAGGTAAAAGACGGTGAAAAATTCAATAATTTTTTTTAATATATAAGATTATTATAAAATGACTCCAATGAATTACATTGAACATATATAGGTATTATGTATGAATTTTGACCTGGAATAAATTTAAATAAAATAAATAATTTTTTAAATAAAAATTCAGTTTTTAAATTGTAACCCAGTGTTTTCACTATTCATAAAAAATAGAAAGTTTTCAGAAAAATACCAAAAATTCACCCTAGGCTAATTTCGATATTCCAAATCAAAAATTGAAGTCCATTTAGAAAGATAGAATTTATAAAATTTTAAAAAATGGGTATTATTATTCATAATTTCTGGTATATATAACATATCATTGTTTAGTGAAACACGATATTGCGTACAACACACGCTATCGTGGAAGGTCGCAATTTCATGTAATGCAAGACAAGTCAGGGATGCGTGTAGTGAAAGCTCCTTTTGGTGTAGCATACGACAAAAGAAATTAATGAAATTAGAAAAAATATTTTTCATTTAATCTCGGGGTGTTACATTCTACCCCCCTTAAAATGAATTTTGCCCTCAAAATTCGTCAGTGTTATAAATGGTTTACTACTAAAAAGTTTCTTTAATAAAAACTCACATCGTGAAAAGGAATACCAAAAATTATCTTTAAAAACTAATGTATAAAACGTAACAGTTACCCAAATTAACCAATCACTGGGTTTCCACATAGGAGAACATCGGTGAAAATAAGGATATGGAAGAGAAATCTAACTATCATGTTCTGATAGAGAGTGGTAGAGAACATTGCTATAAAAAAGCCAACAATCACAAAGCCATAAATTTGTGATGATCTAAGGTACCATATGATTCATCAGATATAAAGGCACTATGACAACATTTTTGGTTTTCAAGATCATTTTCTTAAAGTTGAAGAATTGTTGAATTAAAAGAAATACTTACTTGATTTTTGGTACAATGTTACTGTTGTTTGTTCCTTGAACAATTTACACTTTATCTCTTAAAGAAATGAAGTTGAATTTGTCTTTCATGAAGTGTTAGTAGATCATGTGATAGAATTACGGGTCATTCCATCTTTCTCAAACGAAAGGTTAGAAAACGTTATTCAATATACATAAGTCCATATATGGCGATATTAGATGTATATGGCTCCAAGAATGGAATTATAATTCATATATCATACCGCAGAATAAAATAAAACTAGTTTCTACTATCTAGGAATTACTTTAGGCCATTGGTAGGCGATAAAGGCCTCTCACACTTCAGTTGTGGGTTTGATTCCCACAACCATGTCCGACGTGACAGGTTGTTGCTCGTCCTGCAGGTTGTCCTTGTACTAAAACTACATTATTATAACATTCCATAAATAATATCGAAATTAATTCCTTAAAAAATATCGACTTATGTCCAATATAATCCATTCCAATCTTTAGGTTTATCCAAAATACTTCTGTCCAAGCTCATAGTATAAAAAACAATTACTAGAAATGTCATCTTCCGAGCATGTGAATACCATCATTTATCCCCCATATATCATACGATATATCATGTTGGTCAAATTACAAACATGTGAATACCTTAATCATGTATTCTCTTGAAAAATTAATATCCATTAGACCTTATTGAAAACATGAATGGTGTCAAAATTTAACACTTTCCACATACCAAAATCCCAAAATTTCTATATACTCAAATCATGATATAACTTTGGCCTTATATTAGTCATGAGCTCATGAATACTATTAAACATTTAATTTTCTCCTTATCATATCTTCTGCTTTCCAAAATCACATTTCATTGTTACCAGCACCAATAATTTATTGAGAACCACAATAGACCAATACATAAATATTCCAATATTCCACGATACTATATACAACAGTATTTTGGAATCCCATTACATAAACACTTAATAATTCCACCAAATCTTTGTCATATTCAACATCGCCAATAGTGATTGCATGTGACTTCCCTTTTTTCCATTTCCTTAAGAGGTTGTTGATGTCGATCATCATTAACCCTTGGATTAGGGAATTGGTTAGCATAATGCCCCATTTCCTTTCACTTAAAGCATTGAAGTGTTGGTGGAGCATTCTCTATAGTCTTTTATCTATTCACGTCATTAGAAAGCTTTTTCCCATTACTTTGGAACTCAGCTACATTATGACCTTCTTTTCCAGACTTAAATCATTTTCTAATACCTTTTTGACAATCTCCACCATGCTTCTTTCCACACTTTGAGCATAAAGAAACATTCACCTTCTTTTCACCATTGTTCTGAGGTTTTCCTTGAACTCCATCTTTTTTTTCTTGTCCAAACCATGAGATGGATACGTTACACCAACTTCCAGTTCTACCTTGATAACACAACGCAAAATTTCTTCATAGCTACTGAAGTCTCTTATAGCTAATGCCCTTCGAAGACTTGGTTTTAAGCAACTGAAGAATCGGTCAACTTTACTTTCAGGTTGGATGATAAATCCAGATGCATACCTTGCAAGCCTTGTAAAATTCACTTTGTATATACCAACAGATTCATTATCCTTCTGATTGAGCTCAAGGAACTCATTTCCATCTTTGTTCGAAGAATACGAGGGAATTACTTACTGAAAAACAAGTTCTTGAACTCGTCCCATTCCATGGATTCAATTTCATCTTGGGGCCTTGTATTCATAATTAGAGTCCACCACTGGTCTGCTTCCCCTTCTAAACAGTAAACAAAGAAAATTAATTTTTCATGTTCTGAACAACGATGTATGGAAAATATCTTTTCAATGGTACTGATCCATTGTTCAGCAACAAGTGGGTCATAAAAGACATTGAAAGATGGTGGACGTTGCCTCCTAAAGGACTCAATAGAATATTGTTCCCTTCTCTGATCATTTGGAATTATAGAATGATTCATGGCTTGTGTAAGTATAGAAATAAGATTTTGAACTCCATCTCACATCACATTTGGTTGTTCTGAAGGATAATCATTGCATTGTCTGTTACATTGATCAATACGGTTCCTTCGGGTTCCATCCATCGTCTAAAACCCAAAAAGAATAGTCTGAGAGGAAAAAATCGTGCTAGGAAAAAACATAATAAAGGGGGAGTACCTACAATATATAAAATCTTAGGTTTTATTCTATGATCGTTACCGTAATTCTAGGACTATAACATATACTTATACTTAGACTTAGGGACATCCCTAGACATACTTTAGAAATATCTCTATGGATCTCACTAAAGTTCTCGCATCCTAGTTTCCAAAGGTTAACTAAACCAAACCTCTGATACCAACTGTAGGGAACCAAATCTTGACGTACATGGAAATTACATTACTTTAGCGTAATACTTAATACATAACAAAAACAAACACCGAAGGACCATAATAGTTTATTTTCTTTGAAAACTCATAACATAATCTTCTAATCAATGTGAAAGATCTTCAACATCTCCCATAAAGATCTTCCCCTTTTTGTTTTCTTTCCTAAAACCTTTCTTTAAATCCTGGGGAAAAGAAAACATATAAAAGGGTGATCTCAAATGCTCAGTAAGGGTAATCATGGATAAAATAAAACAAATCATATACATTTGAACATAAAAAACATGAACATAATGTTTAAACATCAAGATCTTGAGCAATGACATAAAACATGGCAGTACATAAGCCATAGATCATAAAGAAGCATTAATCCCAATAAAATACCATGGGAATAAAACATGTAATTTTGGCAACCATTAAGAACATGTTATTATTTCCATAGTAGCCAAGACATTGATTTGAAGACCATCTTAGTGGAAAAAGTCACTTTCTGAATCGAGTTCACTCCTCATTTCAGTCCTGTAACACTGAACCAGATTATCTTACCATTCCAGCCATGTCTATCTCATGAGATATAAATCTTTACCCAATTTATTGGAGGTAGATATAGGTCCCACCAATCTCATAATGAAATCATTCTTACTTGTGCAACAGAATAAACATAAATCATTCGTAATAACCCAACAAATAAAATGGGTTTCATAAAAATCATCTCATCATAACATAATACATATAAAAGAAATGGATATCATTTCATCATAAGAAAAATCCAATCATGTAAACAATAGATACATTATACTTGAAACATAAACATACTTAATAATGTCATCTTAGATGGAAAATAGTTTTGATAAAACACTTGAAATGAATTCTTAAGGAAAATATCCTTTCTTCTTCAAAATCATTTTCTTTTCTCAAAATGCCATGAAAATTTAAAAGAAAATTATTTTTTTGAAAATAATCATGAAAACATGTAAAATAATCTTCATGGAAATTAGGCTTTATGAAATCATAAAAATCTGTTCATGCTGTATAAGATAAATAAACAGTCTCCTCGTACTTTTTTCGGAAAAGACAAAAATTACCACATATGGTAAAGAAAAGAATGATTCCTTCCATAACACAAATTGAAAGTCAAATCGGGGTAAAAATGACTTTAAAAATACATTGAATAATATTAAACACTTTATGAAATACATTTTTATTGACATGGATGAAAAATATAACCTCAGTAGATACTTACGAATAAACAATCTCAGATAAAAACGAGATTGGGAAAAGTTTTCCCTTACCTTAGGTCTAATATGATTCGTACGTATCCGAACCTCCTGCATAATGATTTAAATAATTTCATTGAATTATTATAGAATCATATTAATTGTTATGATATCATATATGATTCACTTATAACTTTATATTACCCGTTCTTTTGTAAATTCCGTGTTAAAGAAGCATTTTGGGTAAAATCTTTTTATTTATCGTACGTGTTTGGAGATGTAGTTATTGATATTATTAATTATATCCTGATTTACCTAATTTCAGAATATAAAACATGATTTATATATAATATATAATCAGGATATAAATATATATGATAGTTCGATAAATGGAATGAAATACACCATTCATGGAGACGGTAGGTCGTACGTACGCATGAAAGCTGTTTTCATTTCCTTATTGAATGGAATGAAATTAAGTAAATAAAACATATATGTAAATAAATCCAGTATCATTATTATGTAATATCTTTCATGATTATTTATTATATATACTTTTATAATCATACTTTAATGGTTAATCGTGGAAAATGAATCACATCGCGTTCGTGGAGACGGTAGTCCATACGTACGCACGAGCGATGATATCGTTCCCATAATCATTATTAGAATTGGAGGGGATGATATAATATCTCATAATCCATATGATGTTATAATAATCATATATAGTTATTATTTACACCATTATACCCATCCAAGTAAGGTGGTGGTGGAAAAACATATTACACCACGGCATGGAGACGGTATTCCGTACGTACGCACCCGTGGTGATTTTGTTTTCTGTAGGATGGATAGAATGTGAAATAGGGTTGTTTCATATTTATAATAACATATCAGTATATAAGTAATAATTATGTTATTACTTTATAATGAAACAACTAAAGAAGAGGAAGTAGAAGAAAAAATAAACTTGAAAGATTCGGTAGAAGAGATTACCTCTTCCTCAACGAACCTCCTTTAAACTTCTTCATAGGGCACTAGAGTTGGCCTTTTGAGAAGACCAGAACCTCTATGATATAACTATATAGGTTTATAAGATTAATTGGTAGGGTTTGGCCAAGCTTCAAGGCTCAAAAGCGTGTGAAGAGAAGAGGCAAGGGGTGTCCTTTTTATAAGGGAGGAGATGGGCACCTTAGGAAAACATAAAATATTATTTTATAATAAAGTCATATTCGGTTTTTAATAGCTCCAAATTGATTTATTTAGAATATAAGGTGGGTATGGGTCGTAATCCTCTGAACCAATAAGTTTTAGACAAGTTTAGGTTATTATTTTATCCTTATCATTTAGATTTAACTCTATGTTAAATAATTTAACTTTTACCGTGCCTTTTTTTCCTACATTATATTGTTCATAAACATACTATAACAAGCCAAAAGAACCCCAAGTGGTTATTTATAAATATATATATCCTTATCTAAGTCATTTTGCCAACCCTTATATTTTTAAGAATAAAATAACATTTAATAATATAATATTTGTTTTAAAAACTATTTTTTGTCAATTTTGACACTATTTGGTAATTGATATTTGGGAAAATCATAACAACATAATTAGTTCGAAAAAAAGTTAATTAAATAAATACTAAAATGTCATATTAAACTATAAATTTATTTTAATTCATAAAAAGTCTAAAATTTCATTTATTTGGTTATTTATATCATCAATTCTGTAAATATTTCATTAATAAGGTAATTACTGCATCATCATTGTATCATAAATAAATTAAATTATTTAATGTCTAAAAATTATAAATAAAATACAATTATGTATTAAATCTTTTTATCTTTCTAATGAATATTTATAGTCTAATATATCTTATGTATAACCCTATATTAAATTTTTTTATTTATCAAACATTGATTTTAACTATTTTATTTCTTCTTTAAATAAAATAATAATAAATTACCTAATCTAATCCAAGTGGACCAAAAGGGTAATATTTTATTCATAAGGTTGTTTTTGGTTGAATTACAATTATCCAACAGAATTATTACATGTGATAGGTTAATAATAATATGATTTTTACCCTTAATTACCCTTTTTACTTTTAACCGTGGTAAATAAAAGTAAAAAGTTACTATTCGCCAAAAATTATTTTTATCTTATCAAACCACATTTTACTTACTGATATCAACCATGTCTCTCAGATTTTTGAAATTCCACTCACAGAAGTGGTAAAATTATGTTTTATGTAAATTTGCAAATTCTCCTAGGAGGTAGGTAAAAGACAGTGAAAAGTTCAATAAACTTTTTATATCTCTAAGATTATTATAAAATGACTCCAATGAATTACATTGAACTTATATAGGTATTATGTAACAATTTTGACCTAGAATAAATTAAAATAAAATAAATAAATATTTAAATAAAAAGTTGGTTTTTAAATAGAAACCTAGTGTTTTCACTATTCATCAAAAATTGAATGTTTTCAGAAAAATATAAAAAATTCACCCTAGTCTAATTTAGATATTCCAAATCCAAAAATGAAGTCCATTTCGAAAGATAAAATTTATAAAATTTCAAAAAATGGGTATTACTATTCATAATGGCTAGTTTATATAACATATTGTTGTTTAGTGAAACTCGGTATTGCTTACAACACACGCTATCGTGGAAGGTCGCAATTGCGTGTAATGCAAGGAAAGTCAGGGATGCGTGTAGTGCATGCTCCTTTTGGTATATCATATAACACAAGACATCAATGAAATTAAAAATAATATTTTTCATAAAATCTTGAGGTGTTACAACCAGGACCTATAGGATGTTTCTAGGTAAGTTGAGAAGGGAAATTGGTAGGGGTTGGCCGAGTTTGAAGCCTCAAAGTGGTCTGAGGAGGAGAGGGAGGAGGTTCCTTTTTATAATGGAGGAGAGGGGCAACTTAGGAAAAACATAAAATATTATTTTATTTTAATGTCATATTTGGTTTTTAAAAACTCCAAATTGATTTATTTCGAAGCTAAGGTGGGAATGGATCTAAATACTCTCAACCAATAGATTTTATACAAGTTCAAGTACTATTTTAACCTTATCATTTAGATTTAACTCTAAGTTAAATAATTTTACTTTTACCGTGTCTTCTTGTTTTCTTACACTATATGGTTAATAAACTCACTATAACAAGCCAACAGAACCCCAAGTGGTTTATTATTAATATATATAACCTTATATAAGTCATTTTCCCAAACCTTATATTTTTAGGAATAAGATAACAAAAAATAATATAATATTTGTTTTAAAAAATATTTTATGTCAATTTTGACACTATTTGGTACTTGATTTTTTTGAAAATCATAACAGCATGATTAGTTCAAACAAAGTTAATTAAATCAATTATAACATGTCATATTAACCAATAAAATTAGTGTAATTCATAAAAAGTCTCAAATTAAATTTATTTGTGTATTTATAATATCAATTATGTTAATATTTCATTAATAAAGTAATTACTGCATCATCATTGTGTCATAAATAAATTAACATATTTAATGACTAAAAATTATAAATAAAATACCATTATGTAGGAAATATCTTTATCTTTATAATAAATATTTATAGTCTAATTTATCTTTTGTATAACCCTATATTAGAAAAGTTTTAGTTATTAAACTTTGTTTTTAACACTTTTAAATCTTCTTTAAATAAAATAATAATAAGAGTCCTAATCTAATTCAAGTGGACCTAAATGGTCATATTTTATTCCTAAGATTGTTTTTGGTCTATTTAAACTTATCTAGTAGAATTAGGACATGTGTTAGGGTAATAATATAATTTTTACCCTTAATTACCCTATTTACTTTTAACTGTGGTAAATAAAAGTATAAAGTTACTATTCTCTAAAAAAAATATCTTCTTAAACCACATTTTACTCCTTGATATTAACCGTGTCTCTCTAATTTTCTAAATTCCACTCACAGAAGCGGTAAAATTATGTTTAATGTAAATTTTCAATTTCTCCTATGACGTGGGTAAAAGACGGTGAAAAGTTCAATAAAATTTTTATATATCTAAAATTATTATAAAATGACTCCAATGAATTACATTGAACATATATAGGTAATAAGTATAAATTTTGATGGAAAATAAATTTAAATAAAATAAATAATTATTTAAATAAAAAGTCGATTTTTAAATAGTAACCTAGTGTTTTCACTATTCATGAAAAATTGATAGTTTTCAGAACAAAAAATCACCCCAGGATAATTTCGATATTCTGAATCCAAAATGAAGTCCATTTTAAAAGATAAAATTTATAAAATTTCAAAAATTGGGTATTATTATTCATAACGGCTAGTTTATATAATATTTTAATAACATATTGTCATTTAGTGAAACTCGGTATTGCGTACAACACAAGCTATCGAGGAAGGTTTATCTTGTGTATAATGCAAGCCAAGACAGTGTTGTGTGTAGTGAAATATTCCTTTATACAACATTATACATAAAAACAAAATATTTCTCATAAAATCTCGGGTGTTACATTCTACCCCCCTTAAAATGAAATTCACCGTCAAAATTTGTCACTTTGAAACAAATAGATGAGGATACCTCTCCCTCATAATATCATCAAGCTCCCATGTAGCTTCTTCTAATTGGTGGTTCATCCATAAAACTTTCACCAAGCGAGTGGTCTTGTTCCATAGAACTTTTTCGCTACGGTCCAGAATCACTATCGGTTGTTCTTCATAAGAAAGATCTTTCTCCAGTGGTATAACTTCTGAGCTTAGTACATGTAAAGGATCAGGTATGTACTTTCTTAGGAGAGATACATGGAACACATCATGAACATGAGAGAGATTTGGTGGAAGTTCCAATCGATTAGCTACCTTCCCAACACGATCCAGTATTTCGAAAGGACTGATATACCTAGGGCTCATCTTTCCCTTCCTTCCAAATCTCATTACTCTCTTCCAAGGAGATATTCATAGGAACACTTTATCACCCACTTCAAACTCTATGTCTTTTCTTCGATTGTCGGCATAACCTTTTTGTCAACTCTGAGATGCTTTTATGTGTTGTTGAATAGATCGGACCTTTTCTGCCATCCCATCAACATGATCAGGTCCTAATAGCTTTCCATCCCCAACTTCATCCCAGCAAGTTGGAGTTCGGCATTTCTCTCCACAGAGAGCTTAATAAGGAGAAATATGAATACTGGAGTGAAAGCTATTATTATAATAAAATTTCACTAATGGTATGTGTTGATCCCAACCACCTTTGAAATCTATAGAGCAAGATCTTAACATATCTTCTAGAATTTGAATTTTTCTCTCAGACTGGTCGTCTATCTGAGGATGATAAGTAGTGCTGAAACTCAACTATATATCCAGAGTATGTTGAAGACTTCTCCAAAACATTGAGGTAAACCTCGGATCCCGATCAGTTATAATGGAAAGTGGTACTCAATGCAATCTTACCACTTCCTTCACATATATCCTAGAAATCTAATCAAGAGAGAAATATTCTCTAATAGCAATGAAGTGTGCCGACTTCATAAGACAATCACCTATAACCCAGATAGCATTATTGCATTTCGAAGTTTTAGGATGTCCAGTGACAAAGTCCATAGTGATGTTTTCCCATTTCCATTCTCATATGGGTAATGGTTGTAACATCCCCTTAAACATCTGTCTCTCAGCTTTAACTTTCTAACAAACCAAGCATCGAGAGACATATTTAGCAATATCTCTTTTCATGCCATCCCACCAGAAGTACTCCTTCAGGTCCCTATACATATTTGTTCTTCCAGGGTGAATAGAGAATGATGAACTATGAGCCTCGACCAGTAGCTCCTTCTTTAATTCTGGGATGGGAGGAACACAAACCCGATTCCTGAACCTTATTATCCCATCACAATCAAGGTTGAATTCATGAACATTTCTCACTTTCTTTTGTAACTCTACATCTTCTTTCTCTGCCTCTTTAATATTGACATGTATAGATGGTTGAACATTCATTTAAGAAAGAATAAATTTTTCCCCTTCCATTATAATTCCAAGATCCATCCATTTTAAATCCATAAATATTGGATCTTTTGTGATCCTCATCATGGATAAGCTAGCATGGTCTTGTCGACTTAATGCGTCTGCCACCTTGTTTGCATTCCCATGGTGGTAATGAATTGAGCAGCTGTAATCCTTAATCAACTCCAACCATCTTCTTTGACGCATATTCAGCTCCTTTTTTTGAAAACATACTTTAAACATTTATGATCATTATAAATATCACACCTTTCACCATAAATATAATTCCTCCAAATCTTTAATGCAAAGATTACCGCAACTAACTCCAAATCATGAGTTGGGTAATTTTTCTCATGTATTTTCAACTGTCGTGAGGCATAAGCTATCACCATATCATTTTGCATGAGAACACACCCCAATCCCTTCTTGGATGCATCACTGTAGATCACAAACCTTTCTCCACTATGAGGCAGTGTGAGCACAGGTGCACTGCATGACCTTCTTTTCAACTCCTTGAAATTCTCTTCACACTCCTCCGCTCACATGAACTTAACTCCTTTTCGAGTCAACCTGGTGAGTGGAATAGATAATCGTGAAAAATATTTTTACAAAATGTCAATAATATCCAGCCAAACCAAGAAAACCTTAAATCTTAGTTACTGTTGTTGGTCTCGACCATCATTCGATAACCTCTGTTTTTGCTAGATCCATAGATATCCCCTCTTTTGAGATTATTTGACCAAAAAATGAAACTTTTTTAAGCCAAAATTCACACTTGGTAAATTTTGCATAAAGCTTATCCTTTCTCAGGGTCTTCAATACAATTATCAAGTGATCTTCATGATCTTCCTTACTCTTTGAATAGAAAAGAATATCGTCTATAAAGACAACCAAAAACTGATCGTGATTTTTTCTAAAGACTCTATTCATTAGATACATGAAGATAGCAGGGGAATTAGTAAGGCCAAATGGCATCACTATAAATTCATAGTGTCCATACCTTGTACAGAAAGCCGTATTTGGTATATCCTCCCTTTTGACACTTAATTGATGATACCCTGAATGAAGATCAATCTTGGAAAAGTATTGAGCTTCCCATAGTTGGCCAAATAAGTCATCAATGCATGGGAGATGATATTTGTTTTTGATAGTGATATTGTTAAGTTATTGATAATCAATGTAGAGTCTCATTGATCCATCCTTCTTCTTAACAAACAGAACATGTTCTCCCAAAGGTAATGCACTAGGGTGTATGATTCCCTTATCAATATTCTATTGGAGTTTCTTCTTCAATTCCTGCAACTCAATTGGGGCCATTCTATATGGTGTCTTTCAAATGGGCATAGCACCTGGTATGAGTTCAATTGAAAACTCAACTTCACGATTTGGTGGAAGACCTGAAAATTCCTCTAGAAAGACTTCATTAATCTCCTGTAGAATGGTAATAATCTTAATCGTGAGTTTCTCACCAACTATTTGAGATAAATAACCTTCATTTAGTGGAATAAAGACCCATAAGATGGAATAAATTTCCACTGGAAGGTTATGTTCATCCTTGCATCGATAGACGATCATTGATTGATCTGGAATATGAAATGTGACTTCCCTTCTTTGGCAATTGATATGAGCTCCATATAAAGAAAGCCAATCCATGCCAAGAATCACATCAAATTCCACTATAGGATGGATCACAAGATTTACAGGAAGCACTTTCCCACAAACTTCAATCAGAGAAGAATTATAAACTTTTGATGAGACTTTTGTTCCATTAGGGGTTGTCACAGCTAACTCAGCATCTAATTGTTGAGGTAATACGGCAATAACCTTAGAAAATTCTTCATAAATAAAAGAGTTGGTGGATCAAGAATCAAATAAAAAATTTGATACATTAGAGTGGATGGTATGTGTACCTTTCACCACTTCTTTATCGTACTCCACATAACTGATAGAAATTGCATATAACTTTCCTTCTCCTTTATCCTTATGAGTTTGTTGACATCAATCATCATCAACAACCCTTGGATTAGGGAATTGATTATCATAATTCCCCATTTCCTTTCACTTGTAACATTTAAGTGTAAGAGGTGCACTCTGTGTTTCCTTTTCTTTGTTCGCATCACTAGACATCTTATTCCCATAATTGCGGCATTCAAATGCCCGATGACCTTCCTTTCCACATTTGAAACATTTACATGTCCATTTAAGACAACTCCCTTCATGTTTCTTTAACACTTTGATTATAAGGGAAAACTCGTCTTCTTTTCAGTGTGCTCTTTATATTTTCCTTTGAATTATATTTTCCTCTTCTTATCAAATGCATGTGACTGATGGGTTACTCCAATTTCCATCTCAACCTTGAGAGCACATCGAACGATTTCCTCGTAGCTATTGAATTCCCTTATGGATAACACCCTTCAAAGACTTGGTTTTAAGCCACTAAAGAATCGATCGATCTTACTCTTAGGTTGGATAATAATCCCAAAAGCGTACCTTGAATGTCTTGTAAAATTTGATTTAAAGGTACCAACAGATTCATCATCCTTTTGTTTTAGTTAAATAAACTTCTTCTCCATCTTTGTTCGAAGAATATGAGGGATGTACTTATTAAAAAATATGTTTTTGAACTCGTCCCATTCCATGGAATCAATTTAATCTCTTAGCCTCATATTCTTGATATGATTACACCATTGATCAGCTTCACCATCCAATGATATACTACGAATATGACTTTATCATGTTCAAAACATTGAAAAACTGAACATATCTTTTCATTGGTACTGATCCACTATTCAGCCACTAATGGATCAGTAGACCTGCTAAATGAGGGCGGACATTGCCTCATGAAGGATTCAACAGAATGTTGATCCTTCCTTTGCTCATTTGGAAGTCCTGAATGATTCATAGCTTGAGAAAGTTGTGTGAGCATGGCTACAAGATTTTTCATTCTAGCTCCCATAACATTTGGTTGCTCAGGTGGACAATCATTGCATTGCCCATCACATTCTGCATTAACAGAGTTCCTTCGAGTTCAAGTCATTGACTAAAATCATAAAGAATTGTGTGAGCAACACTAATTATAATAGGAAAACCACATAATCAAGAATAAAATTTCACACTTAAGGTCTTATCATAGGTTATTCATGGCCATTTCTAAAACACGAAGATTTTGTTCTATGCTTACACTTATCCTTAGGGTTATTACTAAGGCTTTCAAATTCTAGTTTCCACAGGTTTACTATACCTTTAATATGATTCCAACTATAATAACCCATACTTTACATACATTTTTATTACTTCAGAATTGAATAATACTAATTACAAAATATAACAAAACCATGGTAGGATCGTATAGGTATAGTGTCTTTAGAAACTGGGAAACATAAACAACTGGTTCATAAAGAATCTACATTGTCTCCCGTTTGATTCATCATATCTAGAGTCCCTTTTAGCATATCTTACTTAATAACCTTCTTCCTGACCTGGGGAAGGAAAACATGCAAAAGGGTGAGCTCAAATGCTTAGTAAGGGTAAACAAAGGAAATACCATATTCATAAGAACATAGCATTTTGAAAATATTAACCTGCAAAAGAGATTGTAATATCATTACATGGGGTAAATCATAGTAGTGAAATGTAATCCCAATAATCATAACATAAAACATGAAACTTTGTGGCATATACAAATAATCATAGAGAATCATTTCCTAGTAGTCAAGACTCATTTCCAAGACTATCTTAGAGGACAAAGTCTATTTCTGAACCGAGTTCACTCCTCGTTTCAGTCCTGTTTCACTGAACCAGATTAACCTGTCATTCCATCCATGTCTATCTCATGAGATATAAATAATTACCCAATGCATTGGAGGGAAATATAGTTCCCACCAATCTCCTAATGATACCATTATTTTGTGTGCCACAAGATCATAAATCATACATCATAGAATAACCCATGTAATAAAAATGAGATTCTTAAACATCATGCCATCATAACATAATCCATATAAGATAAAAGGACATCATAAAAATAATTCCACCATAACATAAACAAATCAATGTAAAAATAGGGATAGAAACATTACCCCATATTATCTTATATGGAAAATAAATTTGATAAAACACTTGAACTCCATTCTTGAGGAATATATCCTTTCTACTTCAAAAACATTTTTTCTTTCTTAAAATGTCATACAATTTTAAACTAAAAGAAGTTGATTAAAAATAAAAATGAAATATTTTAAAGGAAGATTCATGGAAATAATGTTCTAAAATTCCATTCCAGCCTTATAAGTTAAATAAAACATTATTCTCGTACTTTGGCCGGAAAAGTCAAAAAGTACCTCGTACTAAAAATGAAAAAATATTCCTTTCATATCTTTTACTAAAAACTCACCAAAAAGTTATATTGGATTTAAAAAATTGTAGGAGGATAGAAATAATATTATATATTGAGGAAACATGGATTTGGATGATAAATACACCCCAGTAAATACCAAAATATAAAGAATCTCGGATAAAAATGAGATTTTCAGATTTTCACTTACCTTAGGTGTGATTTGCTTCGTATGTGTTCGAACCTCCTGTATAATTATTTGAATAATGTCATTGACTTATTCAGTAATAGTAATCATTGGTATGATATCATATATGGTCATATTCTTATCTTCTTATTAGTAATATTTCAATGCTACTTGTTATTCGGGTGTTCATAGCTTTATGTTCTTATGCAAGTTTTGTCAAATAAATTCCTTTTATTATTTTTAGGTTATAGATAACTCATTTACATAATTGAATTTGTGTAATATATATCATATTTATTCATTCAATTCATTTATATAATCATTATGCAATGAAGATCATGTAGAACGAGTCGCATCACATCGTGGAGACGGTAGGCCGTACATACGCACGAGCGATGATATCATTTCCATGATCGTGGAATTGTATTGATGTGTATGTATACTATTTTAGAATCAATATCACTTTACAATAATCATATATAATTATTTTTTACACCATTATACCCATCCAAGTAAGGTGGTGGTGGAAAAAAGATTACACCACGGCGTGGAGACGGTATTCCGTACGTACGCACGGGCGGTGATTTCGTTTTCTGTAGGATGGATAAAAGGTGAAATAGGGTTGTTTAATAATTATAATAACATATCATTATACGAGTGATACTTATGTTATTAATTCATAATTAAAAAACTAGAGAAGAATAAGTAGAAGAAGAAATAAATTTGAAAGAATCGGTAACATACATTACCTCTTCTTTGAAGTGCCTCTTCTTAACCTCCTCTTAGGGCACTAAAGATGGTCTTTGAAGAGAACCAGGACCTCTAGGGTATTTCTAGGGTAGTTGGGAAGGGAAATGGGCATGGGTTGGCCAAGCTCGAAGGCTCAAAGGGGTGTGAGGATGAGAGGGATGAGGTGCCCTTTTATAAGGGAGGAGAGGGGCACCTTAGAAAAAACATAAAATATTATTTAATTATAAAGTCATATTCGGTTTTTAATAGCACAAAATTTATTTATTTAGAATATAAGGTTGGTATGGGTCGAAATCCTCTCAACCAATATTTTTTAGACAAGTTTATGTTACTATTTTAACCTTATCATATATATTTAACTCTAAGATAAATAATTTTACTTTTACTGTGTCTTCTAGTTTTCTTACACTATATGGTTAATAAAATTACTATAACAAGCCAACCGAACCCAAAGTGGTTTATTATTAATATAAATACCTTTATCTAAGTCATTTTTCCGATCCTTAGATTTTTTCGATTAAAATTACAAATAATAATATAATATTAGTTTTAAAAACTATTTTATGTCAATTTTGACTCCATTTGGCACCTGATTTTTTTGAAAATCATAACAGCGTGATTAGTTTGAAAACATTTAATTAAATAAATTATAACATGTCATATTGACTGATAAAATAAGTTTAATTCATAAAAAGTCTCAAATTTCATTTATTTGGGTATTTATAATATCAATTATGTTAATATTTCATTAATAAGGTAATTACTGCATCATCATTGTGTCATACATAAATTAACGTATTTAATGTCTAAAAATTATAAATAAAATACCATTATGTAGGAAATATTTTTATATTTCTAATTAATATTTATAGTCGAATTTATCTTATGTATAACCCTATATTAAAAATGTTTTAGTTATTACACTTTTTTTAACACTTTTAACTCTTCTTTAAATAAAATAATAATAAGTGTCCTAATCAAATCCAAGTGGACCCAAATGGTCATATTTTATTCCTAAGGTTTTTTTGGTCTAATTAAACTTATCCAATAGAATTAGTACATGTGTTAGGGTAATAATATAATTTTTACCCTTAATTACCCTATTTACTTTTAACCGTGGTAAATAAAAGTAAAAAGTTACTATTCACCAAAAAATATTTTTATCATCTTGAACCACATTTTATTCCTTTATATTAACCGTGTCTCTCGGAGTTTTTAAATTCTACTCAGAGAAGCGGTAAAATTATGTTTTATGCAAATTTTCAAATTCTCCTAAGAGGTGGGTAAAAGACGGTGAAAAGTTCTATAAAATTTTTATATATCTAAAATTATTATAAAATGACTCCAATGAATTACATTGAACTTATATAGGTATTAAGTATTATTTTTGACCTAAAATAAATTTAAATAAAAATAAATAATTATTTAATTAAAAAGTTGATTTTTAAATAGTAACCCAGTGTTTTCACTATTAATCAAAAATTGAAAGTTTTCAGAAAAGTACCAAAAATTCACCCTAGGCTAATTTCAATATTCTGAATCCAAAATGTAGTCCATTTTGAAAAATAACATTTATAAAATTTCAAAAATTGGGTATTACTATTCATAATGGCTAGTTTATATAATATATTAATAACATATAGTTGTTTAGTGAAACTCGGTATTGGGTACAACACAAGCTATCGAGGAAGGTTGATTTTGCATATAACACAAGCCAAGACAGTGTTCTGTGTAGTGAAAGATTCTTTTATATAACATTATACATAAAAAATATATTTCTCATAAAATCTCACGTGTTACATGATCACACAAGGGTTATTATTCATCAGGCATCCATTTCATCAACCATGTTTATGCGATTAATCAGTTCCATGTTACAATCATTCAATCACAAGATTATCCAGAAAATCATTGCTTCATTAGTTCGCAAGAAGGGACCACCAACGACCATGATTTTTAGTGGGGATGAGACCATATGATTCACAACATAAAATGAATGTATAACATATCAAAAAAATCATCTCCCCTCCCATTCATTATTTAAATGTTTTTTATTATCTTTGTTAACGTTTGTTTCATCTACATCCCGAGGGAACATCATCAAACCCACCCTGCATGATTCATAGTAAAGAGAGACAAAGGAATAACCCCTAGCTGGATCAAGGATCGAAGATTTCTCATTACACCAAGATCATGGGATGACACGGCTTTAAAGAAGAACCCCAAGGCTGAGAAGAAAGAGTTCCAGCATGGGTACATGATTCGTCTTAGAAGGAAGTCTCGAGGAGAACTTAGAGAAATGAAAAGTAAGAAGGAAGAGAGGATCCCGACTTAAGAAGGGGCACAATCCTAAAATTAGGGAGATAGTTTCAAAGTACTTAATTGTTGGATCTTCTCTCAACCATGTGGCACAGTGGTTTCACCCAATCAAAATAATTTATATTTAATAATTCCCCTCAAAAAATTTGGAGATAGACTAACGGATGATTGTGAGTTGATATATTTCCTTTAAACAAAAAAACACTATAGGGGCATAACTGGAAGACACATGAGACTGGAAAATGCGTAAAAAAGTGTACCACAGATAAAAAGGACACACTTTTTGGTAATTAAAGGGTCTCCCATCTCTTAAGGGATTTAAAATATCTTTTATAGTCCTTTAATCTAATTGAAAGTGTGAATTAAAAATGTTTACGTTAAAAAGAGTCATTACTGGAGTGAAACAGAAATATATGGGAGAGGTTGGGAATGACCCACTGATAGAAGAGTCACCGACACCCTAAGAGCGATACCCTGGAACCATTTAGTGTGGCATTGATGGAGGATCGGTGCCACTTATTCCCATTGATGCCACAGATTCCCATTGGTTCCACTGATACCCATTGGTGCCACTGATGCCAGTTGGTTTCACCATTTATTTAATATAAAATTTTGAAAACTCCTCAATGAGTCACTGATGGTCCCCAGGGTACCACAAACATTTGGATTAGGAAAAGTAATAGACCAATAGGGTCTGGTCCATTACATAAGATACCTCTCAAACTATTCTTTCCCTAGATAAGTCAAGAGTAAATCCTACTAAAAGAGTGGGGTCCAAACAACCACCTTGTAAGATACCTCTAAGGGAAAAACCACCCAAGAGTTGTTCAAAACCTAGAATAAACCCTCAAAATCGTTGAAAATCTCTCTCACATATATCTCCTGAAAAACTGGAGGGACACTAAGGCACCCCTGTCCCAAGAAACCATAAAAACACAAAAAGGCCATACCGTCCAGACACATCTATTAGGTAGTTGTTTTCTATTTTTCAAGATAGTGTCTTCTTTGGGTGGCACTAACTCATCCACATAGGTTTAATAGCATGATTATTAATTTTTATTGATTAGGGATCAGGTTCTCACATCCCATAGTCAGGAATTTTCACACAAAACATAGAATAGGGAAAAACTTATCATATTAATAAGTAGGGTCAAACATTACATCATAAGGAAGGCATAAAGAAAACACAAAATCTAAACATAGAACAGCTCTGGGTACTGAGAACGCATCTGTGCCTCCCATTCCCAGGTACGCTAATAGAGTCCATCGTGCCTCCACAACAAATGAACCATGTGAATGGTCCATCCATAAGGCACCTTCTCCTTATGATCCTCGATTCTCACCGGTCACTCCATGAGCGTCACATCATCCTCGATATCCAACTCTCCCCATACAAGGATATGGGAGTTATCGTGTAGATACCGATGGAGCTAAGATACAAGAAAGACGTTGTGGATCCTTTCTTACCATGGTGATAATTCTGGCCGATATGTACCTCACTGACTCATCTCAAAACCTCAATGGGTCTGATGAACCTGTGATAATTCTTACTCCCCCTACCAAACCTCGACAATGCACATCAAGGGGGAACCTTCAACAAACCAGGATCTCTAACCTCAAACTCCAAGGGCATCCTCTTATGATTTTTATATGACCTATTCTGGTCCTGATCCACCTCCATCCTTTAACGCACAAGCTGAACAGTCTCTGTCATGCTCTTCACTTCCTACGATCCAAGGAAACCAACCTCCCCAACCTCTTTCCAGAATATAAGCGAATGACATAGTCTCTCATAAAAGTCTTCAAATAGGGCCATGAAAATGTTAGAGTGATATCAATTATTATAGGAAAACTATACTAGTGGAATGTGTTATACCCATTGTCCTATGAAGTCCAAAACACATGCTTGTAGCATATTGTAAAATGTTTGGATGGTCCTCTCTATTTTACCATCCATATGAGTGTGGAAAGTTGTTCTAAGGAATATATTGGTGCTAAAGGCACACATTAATCCCTTCCAGACTCATGAAGTAAAGCGTCTATCCAGATTCTAAATGATGGTTATCAGAACTCTGTGGAGCCACACAACTTCACCCTAGTACTTCTGTGCTATGGAATACACTACGCTCAAATCCTTAACTGCTAAGAAGTTATCTAATATCATCAATTGGTCCACCAATACCAAGATGTAATCACACCCTCTCTCAACCCTGGGTAGTCCTATGAAAAAATACATTGAGCCGTCATCCCAATTAAAATAGGGAACATCTAAATGCTTCTAAAATACTCCAAGAACATGGTGTTTGGCCTTCCCATGCTGAAACACTAGGCACCTTTTTGAAGACTCTTCCACATCCTAATTTACCCTAGGCCACCAAAACTATTCTCTCAAGCCTCGGTAAATCATGGAAACTCCTATATGTATCACCGAGGCTAATCTATGGAATTCATGGAGCACACACTCGTTCATAGTCTCTAGGACCAACATCTTCCAGTGGAAAAGCATCTAATTTTGACCATCCTCCGACCATCCATCCAGAGCATATCTCCATTTAACACATTCATGCATCACTTTGGTCTCTAAGATCACCCACTGAGACTCCTCCACCGAACACATCAGAGAGGACTGCACTGTCATCTGAAATAGAAATCCCCTACCATCGTCCACACTTGCATCCAGGAGAAAGGAATCCAAATCCTCCATTTCCTTCCAAGAATCTTCTAAGTACTGAACCACATCTTTATGTGACTTCCTGCTCAGGGAATCATCTGCAATGTTCCCCATTCCTAGGCTGGAGGTGATATCGATGACGTAGCCCTGAATAAACTCCATGCACATCCACTACTGCTAGTTCAGGTCTTGCTGGGAGAAGACATCCCTCAGGATCTTGGGATCTGTGAAGACCACAAAGCATTCCCCGTTGAGGTAATAACCCCACAAAGTCAGTGTAAACACCATCTCTTCATGATCCAGTTTTTGGGTTTCATAGTTACGTTCGTGAGGACATAACTTCCTAGACCCATAAGAGATCGTGCCCAAAGTTGCATCAACACACACCACAAGCCTAGACTTGAAGCATCACAGAACACATCAAACATTACCCCTTCCTCCAAAAACCTCATCACTAGGGCCCTGACCAGCTTCCCATTCAGATAAGTGAATGTTTCCAGGCACTGATCACACTATATGAAACCCTGGTCTTTCTTTGTCAAATACACAAATGTAGCTGCAAATCGTGAAAATCCGTGTACAATACTTCGGTAGTAACATACCATACCCATTAAACTATGACCACTTCCACGTTCTTGGGTTCTACCCAAGAACAAATTGATTCGACCTTCGACAGGTCCACTGCTATTCTCAGCTGGGACACCACGTGTCCAAGGAATTGTTCCTCTCATGTCCAGAACATTCACTTGGAAAACATCCTGTAGAGTTGGTGGTATCTACGGACATCCAAAATTGTCCTTAGATGCTCAGTGTGATACTCCTCTGATCTTGATTATATAAGAATGTTGTCCATAAACATTTCCATGAACCGGTCTAGATACTCACAAAAAATAGATTTCATGAGCCCCATTACCATATCTAGTGTGCTCGTAATGCCAAACTTCATGATGAATAACTCAAATTTCTTGTACCTGCATCTAAAAGAAGTCTTCAGGATGTCACCTTCCTTCACCCTCAACTACTGACATCTAGAATGCATGTTGATATTAGAGAACCAACATGCTCTCATCAACTGGTCAAAAATGTTGCTGGTCCTTGGGTGGGGGTAACTGTTCTTGACCGTCACCTGATTCAATCTTCGATAGTATATAGACTTCCTGATACCCCTGTCTGCCTTCTTTGAAAAACAGACTGGATCACCCCATGGCGACGAACTTGGTTGGATAAAACCATTCTTCATCAGGTCATCAACATGAATCAGTAAATCCTACAATTCAGAAGGTACGAACTGATAGGTATCCATCAAAATAAGATGGGCACTGGGTTATAATTCTCTCTTGAAATCAACCTCACTTTGAGGGGGTAGAGTCACAACCTCTTCAAGGAATATTTCTAGTAACTCAATGATAATCCCCATAACATCCACCATATCTCAGCCTGTTGATTCCACAGAAAGATTAGATAAAAAGGAAAGAAGGGGATCCACAAGTATTCTTCCCTCCTAGAAACCCCACATTCCAACGAAAGCAACATGCTGGTTGTCCATATCTGAGAACATGACCCTTATCCATAATCAGTCGATAAAATCATGCATGAAAAATAGCTAGTCGATGCCCATGATGACATCATATGGCTGCATTTGCAGCTGAAAGAGATCCCCTCTGGACTGATCTAACCCCAACATTATCCTACATCCTCAACCAACATCAAAAAAATGGTCTGTCTTCAAACTAGAGTGTTGAACACCAGGGGAATGGAAAATTTCTCTATGTCTATATCCAAGGCATGGGCTAGACTAGGTGAAATAGAGGAGTGAAAAGCTCTTGAATCAAACAAGGAACAAACTAGAGTACTAAACAGACTAATCGTACCTCAAACAACCCCTTTTCTTTTTGGAAATACTACATTTTATTTTTGAAGGTACCCACACATAACTCCTCTGTCTTGTAGTTGTCCCCACCTCCACAACCATGCCCTGGTTGGGGTCCCAGAGTAGTGCCTTGAGGTCGAACTCCCTCAGCCCCATCCACCCTCAGTGGAGTGGGAGGTCACTATCCCTGCATCTCGAA
This sequence comes from Viscum album, assembly GCA_963277665.1. Classification (NCBI taxonomy): domain Eukaryota; kingdom Viridiplantae; phylum Streptophyta; class Magnoliopsida; order Santalales; family Viscaceae; genus Viscum; species Viscum album. The sequence goes on along the minus strand of OY728130.1, from coordinate 601,539,437 downwards.
AGGCCTCACTGGAACTGTTGATGTTGAGGTGGGAACTGAACCTTTACACCTCATTTTACAACACTCAGACAAGGCACTGATTCCAAATATTCCCATGGATGCCAAAAATAAATCACCTCATTCCATGGCCAGTGGAGAATAGACGAGGACTGGTAGATCGAAACTGCAACTACTGAGACCTACTGACCGCTGGCCGAAACCTGGAAGGCACTGATGCTGGAGGCGTACTATTGATGACCTTCCCCTTTGACAAACACAAATGGTCCCCTCTCATGGAACACCTCCCAGCATGTGCATCATCTCCACAACTTCATCATCCTTTTCGAACTCCAAGAATTTCGATAGAGTAAAGGGAGTAACAAAATACTCAAGAGAAGGTCGGAGCACCTCGTATAAGAATCTTTCCCACAACTCGTCATCCAAGAAGAGGTCTGGAAAAAAATAAAGGAGATCTTTGAATGTGATCCTAAAATCTCTTACTGACATACTCCATTGTTGGAGGTAGATAAGATCCTATCTCTTTCCAGCCTTCATTGTATAAGAAAGTAATTCTGCCCGAAACTCCGTCTCAATGTTATTCCACGAAACCTCAGTATCCTTCTTCTCCCCAAGATAAATTGTTCACCTCTGACGCGACACTACCCACATCTAAATCATAGCCATGGTAACCCAATACTATGTCGGAGCCTAGATCAATCTAAAAGTGATCACCAACTCCTTGAGCCAGCTCTCCGTCTCCATGTCTGAGATGTTTCCCTCGTACATTCTGAGAATCTTCCACTGGAAGGAAAAAATAATTTTCTACCACTGGTAATCCTCATACTCTTGATCATGCCTCTACTAATCGACCAGATCAGCCGGCGGGGCCATGACTTCCCTCACTACTCGTGGATGATGTCTGGGTTCCATAACTGCAATGTAAGCAAGGAATGCATATGCCCGAGTAGTAAGTAATTTACTTAAGGCCTCCTTTATTATTTATTTCTATTTTTTCCTTGACTCCCTAATTCAAGCATGAACACAAGCCAATTTTATTCATGTACCTTTCCTATGGTCTCTAACCTATAATAAATGTTTCCTCACATGGTCATTCAGTAGAATTAGATTCCTTGAGTCAGATCACAGGGACCCTAAAATTCCATGTCCTAGCCGGTCTTCCCTGGCCTATTTCACGCACCATGGTTTCATAACACTATTCCCCTACCATCCCATGAAATCCACACTGTGTGTAACCCTAAACCTTATCTTATCTCTCAACCATCAGTCCTATGATACCATTCTATAACGACCCGCCTTCTCCAAGATGAGGGATGGAATAGAAAAATTCCAGACCCGTCCTTCTTTAAGATGAAAGAGAGATAATGACCCATGAGTCTTGCCTTCAATGGGCCCCAGAGTGGTGACTAAAACCAAGGGTATATAATATCACATAATATGGATGTAATTACCCTCATAGTAAAACATGAGTGGGATATAATATGGTAAATCCCAAAAAACATCAAATAGTTAAAGTAAAAGTAAAGCAAAACACATTTTTTCCAATATGCATGTTCAAAATAAACTGATACAAAACATAATAATACTCTGAAGGAAAGTACCAAAAGAAATTAAAAGCATCAACGGAAACTGTCCTGATGTCCAAGCTAGTAAGGTTAGACAAAGTTCTCAATGTCCTCCTGAAAACCTGAAAACTATTTTATTTACGTAGGGTGAGTATACAGGTATAATTAGTAGGGAAACCACAATATCTCGTGCACAAGTGGGGAGAAAATCTAATTCCATAGAAAAAATTGAGGTAACCAAAACACCTTGCAAGGAAAACTATCCACTTATCCTCAATAAATAACACTCCCCATATAACCCAATTATGGTAAAATAATAGTAATAGAATGGTTATATTTCAGTACCCCGCACCACTTTCCAACTGGTTATTTAGTATATCCTATGAATCAGAACTCCCCCACAGATTCCAATATAGTCCCACTACAGCCCCAAACAGCAACCACATGGTCCATCCCAACTGTACGTTTATCTCATCCAAAAACACCAGGGCCACCACAACCACACATCCCACCTGTATACACCTGGTCCATTATAACCACACTTCCTACCCACAGACACCTGGGCCACCACAACCACACTTCCTACCCACAGACACCTATGCCTCATCCTGAAGGCACTTGGGAAACAAACCTGGCCACACACACCTGTTCCATACCACCACAACACAGCCTACACGAAGAGTCTTGGGCTACGATGAACCTCAGGCCGTCACAGCTTGTCCAATGTATATTTGGATACCTCGGAGAGGGAGGAGAATTGAGCTAATAACCATCCACTCATAAGAATGTTGGAAAAAACACCCTCTCACAATGAATGGGGGTGTTTGGAACAATGGTCTCAACATGGGTGAGGTGCGTATAAGAAACAAAAGAAATTTTTATATATATATAGGTAATCAAGAACTCATCCCAACTTAAGAGTCTAAAATCGAACAACCACCTCGCACAAAAAAACTCTTGATGCTACCCCTGGATGAACAAGTATACAATAACAACAATTTGAGTGAAACTCATTTATGTAAAATAGTACCCCATTTTACTTGTTCTCGTTATCAAGTTCATGTGATTCCATTTAAATAAAACTTTACTACTGGGAAACTAATAGGACTAACCAAAGACAAAACAAAAATAGAAAGAAAATATCCATGTATGTATTTAAACATTCTCTCCTGGTTCACTTTTAAATGATCACATCAAAATGGGATCTCGTGAGATCCCTTTATGTACTTGAACCAAAACAATCCCCACCATAATGGGTCCAAAACATTCGTGGTCGACACCACATGGCATCGGATTCACAAACCAACAATATTTCTACTAGATATTCCATTTCGCTCTACATCAACCCACAAAGCATAAAAAAGAACAACCATTCATATCACCATATCCAAGAAAGGAAGGTTTTCAAATTTATCTCACACCATTCATTAATTTACTTGTTTCTGTTCTGTTAACTGGGATTATCACACATGGGTTCTTATTCATCAGGCATCCATTAAATCAACTGTGTTTACATGATTAATCAGTTCCATGTTACATTCATTCAATCGTAAGATCATCCAGAAAAACAGAGCTTTATTATTGCGCCGGAAAGTACCACCAATGAACATGATTTTTAGTGGGCATGAGCCCATACGATTCACAACATAAAACGAAGGTATAACACAACAACATTATTATCTTCCCTACACCTTCATTCGTTAAAGGATTGTTTATTTTATTTTTTAATGGTGGTTTCATTTACTTCATGAGGGAAAATCATTATACCCACCCCACAAGATGCATTGTAAAGAGAGACAAAGGAAGAACCCCTACCTAGATATAGGATCTAAGTTTTCTCATTTCTCCAAGAACAAGGGATTATACTACTTATAGGAAGAACCCCAAGGGTAAGCAAAAAGGGCTCCAACAGGGGCACATGATTCGTCTTGGGAGAAAGTATCGAGGAACACTTAGTGAAACAAAAATGAAGAAGGAACAGAGGATCTTGACTTAAGAAGAGGCCAGTTCCAAAAATTAGGGAGACCAATTCGAAGTAATTAAAAGTTGAATCATGGATCGACCATTCAGCTTAGCGGTTTCACCCATTAGAATTAATTTAGATTTAATAATTTCTATAGGAAATGGCGGAGATAGAACAATAGAAGATTGTGATTTGATAGATTTACTCTTAATGGAAAAAAAACATGTAACATGGACCTTACTGGAAAACACAGGTTACTAAAAAACATGACAAAAGGTGTAAAACTGATAAAAAGGTGACACTTTTTTGGTAATTCAAGGGTCACCAAAATCTTATGGGAATTGAATTATCTTTTATGGGCTTAAATCACTAAGAATGGGGGTCTTAACACACTTTAACGTTAAAAGAGATGTTGCTGCAGTGAAACTAAAAAGTCTGAGAGAGGCTAGGAATGACTCACTAATGGGAGAGTTGTCAATGCCCTGGAACCGATGCCTATATACCCGTCGGTGTGGCACTGATTCTAGTCGGTGCCACCGATGCTAGTCAGTGCCGCTGTTCGTTTAACCATAAATTTGGAAAACTCCTCAATGAGTCACCGATGGTCCCCATGGTGCCTCAAACATCAAGATTTTAAAAGTAATGGGCCATGATGGTCTGGTCCATTACATATATATTATCCTTTAGGTGATGAATGAGGATCTTCCTATCAATCTCATAGATAATAGAGGCCAACATGAATGGAATTTTCTATCTATTATTTCTTATTGTTATTGAGAATATAATGTCTAGAGGTTCAGATATGTTAAAAAAATCTCAAACTCATAAAAAATTATATTGTATCTCATACTTATAAGTTTTGAAATATGGTAACATCATATTATCAAAGTGACACGAGAGATATGGGTACATATTCTATTGAAATAGAACAAAATTGAAGGATGAAAAAATAGATGCTACTCATGGGAAGGGAATCAGTCTTATATCTAGCTATGACTTCACAAAAACCTCTACATGGTATTAATATAGAACCCCAAAACAATCCTACTACTACTACTTCTTCTGAAAATCCTAGGGTTATCAAGTGACGGAAAACAATAATTAGTTTTTCAATTAATGTTTCCAAATAAGACGCTACCTCAATCAAGGATAATTCTAATCAGAGTATATCTATCAGCACTATGGTTGAATATTAGGTTCAAACTTCTAATATTTCTTCCAAAATTACTTTCCATATTTCATCTTCCAATCAGAAATTTTATTCGAAGGAAGGCGAGGATGAAGTTTTTTGGTTAATACTATCACCTTTATGGAAACAATGATCCCCTGTATAGATGGGTCCCTTGTAGAGGGGGGATCTAAATGTTATAAAATTGTTTAAAAATAGATATAGGGATATATCCGTCATGGTCACGGTTGTCATAGTTCCTATTATAAAATGGATACCAAATCTCAAACCAGTTAATATAATTATTTAGTATTTGAAACTTCAATTGGGGATAATATTATATTTTATGAAGCTGCATTGATGGGCCTTGAATGGTTCTCCAATAATATGATGAAGCTATAATGATTTTGAAAATATAGAATAAATCAGAAAAAATATTTGAAGGAGGTAACATTGATAATGTACCTAAATCTGGAAAGAATCATGTCCCTTACTTATAGCGCCCATGCCTTGGGGGACATCGACACGACATGGAGTTCCAACAAATGAATTTTCTTATTGGGATATGTGTAAATTCCATTCTTACAAAAAACAAGTTTTCTTTTTTTAGGGTCAGTTAGTGTATCCAAACCCACCACAAAAATTATTTTGTCCATTTGATACAGAAGGCTTCCTTTTTACTGCCTAGAAAATGACTTCTCGTTTTTTAGTATGGGGAAGTCTCCCTACTGACCCACAAAAAAAAGAAAAAAAAATCCTTTGGGTGAAAATCTTATTACACAACAACATGGTGCCCCATATACTATGAGGCTGACTGGCCATTTTAGGAAAACAATTATTTAACATGCAGTATAAATATCTAGAATTTAAAGGAGGTGGGGTATAGGTAGAGAAGAGACACATAAGATAGACGCATGGACAACCGAGAATACCATATAATAAATTAAAAGGTAATTCACATTTCATATAACATGAGGAAAATAAAAAAGGATTCCCCACAATTTTTCCTTCATGAAAGGACCTACCCATCCACCTGCAAATGTATTACCCTTACTCTCGATCTTGAAACCTACCATGATGAAGATGCCCATAGTAGAAGAAAACCATTCATATTCCCCCTACATAGAAATGTGCAGTATTTAAAATGGGGAGTCCTTATGATATTTTCCCATTAAAATCTCAATTCCCTTTTTTGCATCGTTTGTCCCCATATTATCCCCATTATGAACCATCCAAATTATTTCATCTGTCATATATCAAAACCCAGGAATGCTATTATTAATACCTCCCACATGGATTCCAGATTCATTTGGATTAGGAAAAAGAAACACCAATGTTTCCCCCATCCTATATTTCATTCTCATGGTAATGGACATACCACATTGAAGATCCCCAGTAAGTGGGATACTCAGGATTCTCGAAGTCATGCATTGTCATGGTAATGAGGATCCTAGCCTTAGGGATGGTGGTTGATTGATTCTTAAGTTTGGAAAAAAAAATATTGGAAAAAATGTGAAGATAATCGGATGAAAAGCCTTCCATTTCACCATTAGCCTCTCCCTGACACAAACTTCTAACTATATAAAGGCAAATTATATTAGTATCTTACATGGATTAAGCCCATATCTTTTCTTACAAGATACATATATCCCTCCTATACCTTAACCCTTGTCCGAAATAGGATAAAGGAAATTATGTGGAGTGATAAATATTATACATCCTCTTATTTCTCACACCAAGCATGAATCATGTTGGCTTAAAGGTCATTGGTGATAATATCACTAGCACAATCAAATTTCTTCAAAGGGCCCTCCTCATAGGTGTAAGCCATGAAATTCACAAACTATATGGGAAATGATGAATTTGATCAAAAGATACATATAAAGCCTCCATGAGGGTTAAACCCAAAATCTTTAACTAATCATTATTGGGAAATATTCTTATTAAGATCATTATTGCAATCCAGAATTCCATATTACTTATGCATCCCCTTTATCTCACCCACATCAACTTATGATTTCTGTAGAGAGTTTTACTTCAAAGGGCCATAATCCTTGAGATCTATACATTCCCATCAGGATATATTACATATGGGGCCCCATAAAAAGGTATTCTCCTATATATATCCCACAATATCCTTTTCCAATAAACTTCCACCTAGTTTCTATGGAATATGAAATTTTACTACATGGTATGGTCTATATCAATTGTCACTAAAAGGTACGACATGTCCCACTAAGTGGAGAAAACTATATGAGATTTGATTCCTTTAACCAGGACATATAGAAATCTTTTATTATGTTATTGATCCTAATTTTGAAACTCAAACCACCTCCCTGGAGGGAAATAAAATCCATATTTCATAATCATGAGAATTTAAATCTTGATCCTTTAAATAATGAGTTAACAAGTAAATAAAAAAATGAGATGGAGAACCTATGATGTGTGTAGGTGGATCTCTCAACAGAGAACCTCAAATACATTCTTACATTTCAATTTACGAAAGAAGATATATTTAGTTAGTTAATCCTACATGTATATGACATTCATTGGAAATGATAAGGAAAACTAGTTTTATTTCATTGTTTATAAAAGATGCATGAATATGAATTATATCTATAAGAGAATCCCAAACTAGGATGTGATTCCCCCAAAAGGGTGTGATGAGCATTACCCCAATCCTATGAACAAATTTGGAACCACAAGCGTCATTAGGAAAAAATTCCAATGTCCTCATACCATTGGAAATAAGGTCCATAAATTATCAAGGATATGGGAACTATTTGGTGTTTTTGTTTACATTAATAAACCCCAATGGAAACATCCTGATAGAGTATATGAAATGAAAGTTGTAACTCAACAAGAAAGAATGTGAAACAATATTCAACTCCATATAATCTACCATGGATAATCCTCATTCTATCCAGAATGAAAAATGGTGAACTAAACATGAATACCTTTATTAACAAAAATAATTTTTTTCCTACATGTCAGACCCTTTCAAACATTCAAAAAATGAATGTGGAAAAACCTAGATCCTTTTAAAAAATAATTTTTGAATTCAATCATTTATTATGATTATTATTTTATGGGTTTCTGTGTTATGGATTTATATATATAGAGGCACTTTCTACTAAACTATCTTTAATCAAAATGGAATCCCATCAGCTTAGAAAAAAAATTTCTTTAGTTGTTTTGAAATCTACATCTTCATTTAACAATAGTATCGCATATCTATAAAAAAATCTCTAACATTGGTTAATTAACACATTAGTTCTGGAGTACCACCTCAACACTACCACTCCATCCTTGGAGGCCACATTAGATGTATTCCATGACATAAAGGCCCACCAACTGTCCACTTATAGACGATAGGGGGAAAACAAGAATATGACAGTAATATCCATATCAAATTATTTTGGGATCATTTCCTAAAAAAACAACATAAAATTATTCCCTTATCTTATGCAGGTGTATCAATAGGTGAGAATGAGCCTTATCTCAACACTAAGGATGTCACTCCAATGGGACCCTTCTAGAAAACTCCACCACTAACACCATGTGTAATAAAGTCTTAAATATAATAATAATACTTATATGATGTCTCCAACTTAGGATATTCGGACTTGATCGCCTAGGGAATCCCATCAAAGTGGAAAATCATTCATCCAAGAACTAGATCACTTCCCTATTATTTTTAGGGAAGAATTCCAAGAAAAAATGGTGACAACCCATGATAAAAAACATATACCTTATTAAATACCTCAAGTATGCCAAAAATATTTATCAACAACTGAAAAAACCCATCAGTACGTCTTGAATGAAAATAGAAGGCATACCCATATCTATCTCCCCACACATAATGATTGATGGTATACCTGGACAAGAAATTGAGGTTAGGAGTAGGGATAAAACCCTTATCAAACCATAATATGACTATATATTCCCAATATAGTTTTAAAATTCACCTCTAACATTCTATAAATGATAGAATAATAGGAATATATTCTTTTCCATAATTTATATTTCATCAATGATTTAATGATTAAATCAGTAGTGTTTAAGAGTACAGGACACAACCATACCTCATCAATTGAAGTGGTCTATCAACATGATACCATAGTCACTCTGGAGATGATGCATATTCCAAGTCCCATCAAGGAGGGTTGTGGGAAAAATCACATGGTAAATGGACAATTGGATCGAACACATACAACCATTCTAATTAGAGACTATTAGTCCACATTAATGACTAATATAGGTAAGGAATATATCCCGTCCAAAACTATAGAATATTTTTCATATATTCAAGCTATAAAAAAAGAGACTATCAGGAATGATCCCTTACATGAAAGAAATTGTCTATGATATGTAACTCTTTTATCCCATGGAGAGTCTCTAAAAATAAGTCTCATCAAAGGAATTATCAATCTAAGAGAAGGAAAAAAATCCTACTCTGCTAAAGGTTAGTGTTATTAAGGCCATCAAACATTAATAATTGGAATACAAAGATCGTGTTCATTCCTTAAAACATTGTAGAACTATCATTTATAGTTTTTATGGACCTATCCATAACTTTTATATAAGAAAATATTGAAGAACCTAGATAATATTTACCAATAAGTCCTCTTACCTGGACATGGAATTACTTATCAATGGAAACAATCACATGATGAGTAATATAGAAAAGATCACCACGATAAAAAGATAAAATAACAATAAGATCCTCCCCATTATATATTCCTCTTTAAAGGTCCTCCCTAGGGTATATGCCACATGATTTCTCCCTATAGTTGGATGTCAATCCATAGTGGTAGTCTTCTCCATGACAGAATTTATGGTGAAGGTCCTACTAATGGTTATATTATATTTTGAAAGGATGGTCCTTCCCTTGATAGTTCAATTGTGAAAAATCCATCATATCATGTGGTCCTTGAGAAGATGAGGTTAGTCATGCCTAATAATTTATCATTGAAAATTGATATAATTTCCTAACTAGAGGAAAGATAATTGAAAAGTTCACGCCTTCCAATGTAGTAAAAGATATCCCCAACAGTCACACCATTTTAAATAAGGATAATAGGAAATGTATACTTTTGTCAAAATAGTTAGAGGAATCATCTATAGAAGAAAATGATAATTCTTTTCTTATAAGGAAAAAATTATCTAAAGATAATGAAGGAGTTGTGTTTTGGATGTTAGACACCCCCAAATTAATATTCTAGGTGAATTTACAGAAGATTGTCTATATGAAATTTGACCAATCCAATGGAAAACTTTTCATCACCGAAAATTAATTTTTTAACTTATAATAGATATAAAAATCAATATAAGGTGCTTTAAGAACTTCATAATCAAATTGAATTTACTGTCCTTGTAACTACATGATTCCAAGAATTGGGAAAAAAAATCATATCAAATTCACATATCATGATGTGTTAATAATGTTATGTTAGTTGATCATTGATAGGACACCATGTGATCCTATTAGGGTATGGGGTGAGCATGGAGAGTTTCACTTCACCCCACTCCTCAATAAAAAAAATACCTCTAAAGATGACGTCAGGTAATTTCATTGCTGTAAGTCAGGTCTCGAAATTGAGATCCATTCATGAAAGTTGATATGATCTATAAGAATTGGAACTAAAAAATCATGGAAACTTCAGTCTTAGTGAGAGTGATCCATTGAAATACTCATTCAAAAATCATCTGAGATGGTTGAGAAATATTATTAAATAAGGAACAAATATCATCAAACAATAACAATTCCATTGAATGAAATTATCTTTTATGCAAATAATAAAATTAACACTGCTCATGTTCGATTGAATATTTGAAAGATCAGATTGATAACATCATTTTTCATAGCTGTAAAAATATAGTGTGGGGTGTAGCCCATGGGGATTGATGAATTTTTTCCAGAATATCCCCTTCAATATATCTAAATCTAGTAAAAAGTAATCAAGAAATGGATCAAATGGAACCCCAACCTATATATATGGGGGGATTTTTACCTATCCCTACCATCTAAAGGGACTCAGTCTTCTCTCATTTAAAAGGATCTACACAAGGTAGACCCTCCCAGTTTTTCCTAAATCGTGAATTAACTTCCTTATAAGGGACGAAAATGAGGAAACGGTTAAAATATTTCTATTAAATTACCCTTCTCGATGTGGATTCATGATTTTTCTAATAGCAAGGGTTAGTCCCCATAATTATTTAATGAAAAAATAAATATACCAGGGGTAAAAGTACTCCTGGGAATCACAGATCTCCTAGAAGATATCCCCTATGTTAATGAATCTCCATACCTTATCATACTTGTTAGAAACCAACAAGTAATTTTTAAATGGTGAAAGTCATCACCCCACCCCTACATATTATACTTAACATGAAGATGAAGTAGAATAAACGAAGTAGTATGTTTAAATCCAAAATATAGTTCACATGGAAATGACCAAAGAATGATTTCATACCAGAAACTAGAGGCACACTATGATTATGGGGGTTCCCTAAAATGATCCACTACCACATCATCAGTTAGCAACAACTAAAGAAATGTGTAAAGGTGTGGCCACATCTATCCAACCACCCAAATGGGTTAAAAATCTCTCATTTGAGGAAATATTTTTTTAGTATGAGGAATTTATGGAGGAGATGAGACAAATCAATGTAGAATTACTCAAAGGCCACATCCATACTGGGTTTATTCTTCATCAAGAACCTCATCTCGCTCCAACTACCAATGTACCAAATCAAGAAGAGTTTTTCAAAGTAACAAAACTGCATACAGAATACTCACTTGATGTGTGATCTTGATAGTTAATATACCTGGAATCCACGATGGTGAGATTTTATGAGTTCCCTCCATTAGGGATGTCTCTAGATTTTGTAAGTTGAATCCTCATGGGAAATCCTTTTTACGTTAAAACCCACTAGTATTGGAAGAGGATCTGTAGCTGGATCAAACCATTTTTCCCTAATCATTTTTTTTATCAATTAGCCACACCCCCTCGAACTAATTGACACCATTGAGAAGTTGGTATCCCAGTAAGATGTAATGGAGGTACGATGTCCACCGATAAAACCAATGATGAATCCTTATCCTATATGGGTGGACACAACTCTTCCCCCACAAATGTTTTTTGAACCCCATGTTTACAACATATTATGGATAAGGGGATCTGAAAGAACATTTGATGCAGTTTGTATCTCAATGTGGCCCCTTTATGGGAAATCTTAGGAAGAAAGAGATAGCTAAAATCAAGGGTTTATTGAATACCCTATAAGAAACATCATTTTACATGTATGAAAATTTACCATGCTTCTAGATCAAAGGGTGGAATGATATTTTTTGATAGTTTCTATATCCATTCAACTATACTATACTAAAGAACAAATTACTCACACTCTCAAATTGCAGATAGAAATAAAGTGAGAGGGTCTCAAATTATATCACTAGGTGGAATGATTTGACTTATTATTTAAACCTACAACTTATTCAAGATGATTTTTAGGTATTTTCATTCAAAATCATCATGATGAGGTAAAAATTCTTCTTTTCTTAGTAAATTGTCTAGGTGGGTTCTCATATCTTGATTTTATAGAAACAAGGTGAGGGGATTCAATTTTTCTAACTAGATCCAAATATATAGTAATGATAGTAACATAATAAAAGAGAATGGAAAGATTAGAAACCATTTTAGTCACCTTGAAACTTGAAACTATGCTAGTTCTATCTCCTATTAATTCACCTACTCACACAACACATCCTTATAAAAGGAAACATTAGAAATTGTAACCACATCCTCATGAGCTAATGGAGAAAAAAATCACCCAATTTAAAAAATATAAGGATAATATTTATTTCTTCTGAATGGGGAAATTTATATGATACTTTATAGAAACCATAGAAGGAATGTTATTGTGGTTTCTATAGCCTAAGATACCCAACCAAGTTGGTATTTTGGGTCACCAAAATTATTTCCTATTAAACAATATGTTGGGACACACCATTTGAGATTGTTTTTTAACTATGTTACGCCTAATATAGTTTGTTATAGACATGTGAAGATTGGAAAACCAGTAGCACAAGTGGAATTCATTTCCTTCATATCTCTAGAATAAGAATGTGAATGAAAATAAGTTATGAGTAAGTGTTTAAAATAGTTCAGTGATAGGATGACCAAAATAAAAATCAATTGAATTCATTCTAACCTCAAGGAATAGTCAAACCAAATGAATATTCCCATAGTTTCTTATACTATGATAGGGAAAAATTCATCAACACTATAGTCCTCTAGGGGCTAGTCCTAAAAGAATCCACATAATCAAAGAAGAAAAAAACATGTATAGGAAGATGAGACTATACAGATTCCTTATAAAACCCTAACTCTCTTGGAATTCATGCCTCCAATCCTAAGAGAAAATGCATTATCCCATCAAACTGCACTAATAGAATTTTCCAATTAGGTGTAATCCTCATCAGTTGAAGATATAATATTAGGTTCCATTAAATTCATTCATTTAAGGGATCCCTTATCCGATGGTGAGAACAATTACAAACACAAGTTCCTATTCTAGATTGGGGAACCATAAGCGGAGGCTAAAAAATTTTAGGAGGCAAGGGAAGATATTTTCACAAATGACCTTAATGCTATGGACACAACCCCATGAGATTTTTTATACATCCAAGACTAATATAGGACCCCTTTAGTGAGCACAATAAGTGCAAGGAATCACACACACATTTGAAAAGAATTTTCTATACCTGGTTATTTTGGATGATTGATTGAAAGAGGTACAATATTATCATTAGACTAGACTAGTAGGAAGGAAATGTTAACCTAGTTCAATAGTGGAAAAGATTCCCTAAACATTTTCTCACACACCCAAATTTTCTACCCTAGGAACATCAGCCTCTAATGTGACATCCTTAGATTTTTTGAAATATATATATTTTAAAATAAATTTAATATTTTCTATATTTTGTGTTATATAGAAAAGTGAGTTTATCTTGCGTTATATGATATAATATTTTTATCGTTAGTTATAGTCAATATTGAGTATATCATGCATTTCATGTAACCCTGAGTTTAAACGAAACATGATATAATAATAAAATATTATTATTTAATATGATAGTTATCACCTTTTAGTTTGAATTTCATGTAGGAAAAGGGTTAAATAAATTAAAAAAAATATGGTTTGAACATTTATATATAATGAATTGTTTCATGAATAGTTAATTAGAAATTAAAATAAAAACCATTTGAAAAAACAAATCTTTTTTCAATACAACTATTTTTATTTAAAAAACATGTTTTACCTCAATTATTTGAAAAATAACTATTGTAGAATTATTTTAATGAAATTTATATTTTATATATTTATTAAAATGTTTACAATAAATCTGATATCATTTCTTGAAAATAAAGTTGATTAAATCCTATTTTATTCTTAAAAATTGTATTTTTCAAAAAAAGCTATTTTGTCTCATTTTCAATGCCAATTTTTAAATTAATTTTTATAATTATTATAAAAATTATATGAAAAAATTAATTAATTTTTTAATTAATTATTTAAAAATTATCTAGGAGTGTTTTTTTATAATTTTCCTCAAATTTCAATTCTGTAGTCAGTATTGAAAAATAATAGTTTTTATTAAAAAACTATCATTTTCTTTCAAAGAATTTTGAAGAGAAGTTTTATTTTAATAAGGTATTAGAGGTAAATTAGTTAAATTATATATATATTTCCAATTTAGGTCATTTTGGTCAATTTGATATTTAATTTTTAAATAAAATCTTTTAAAACTGTAGAACATTTTCTCATTGGAAAACTACTTCTTCATCGCATATATGAGTTCAATTTCAAACTATAATTTTTCACATTTGATAATATAAGTTATAAAAATATATTCCATATTTAGAATCATACTAATTTTTATTTTTTAATAATTTTAACATTATTTTTTTCCATTATGAATTGTAAAAGCATTAAAAATTTATTAACAATGTCAAGGTGAAAATGAGTTTATCGATGGGTTAAAATTAAGCGATAAGGGTTAAAATGATCCATAAAATTCCCAAAAAAAACTTGTACAGAAATATTTCTATATTATAACATCTAAGGTTCTATAAAATACTATTTTGGAACACTTTTTTATGTTTAAAAAATTATTACACCATTTTCAATTCAAAAATTACAAGTGCGGCACTCACCTTACTTATAAAAGTCCACCCATATCCTCTCCTATTCACACTTACAAAAAAAATTGGTTAATAAATGACAAAAAAACATACATAATTCTATCCTATAATACTATAATCCTTATTTTGGTCATAAATACAACTTAATAATCCTTTTGGTGAAAACCAAAAGAAGTTTTCTTAAAAAGAGGTAACATTCCTAACTGAGTGTTAAATTTTATTTATTCATACTCCTACTTAAATTATTATTAAACGATGATGATATAATAAAATAATTATATAAAATTTTACAAAATATCACTATTTTAATTTAATAAACTAATTACTTATACTCTTCCATCAAACGGGATAAGAAATCATCACTTGTGTGTACGTCGGACTACCACATCGCGGACTGATGTCATTTGTTTTCCATCACTACATCTCAAGGATTGATATAATGATGGATTTTATGTTAATATAAGAATTTTAATATATTAATATACGTATTCAATTATAATACAATATATAAATTTGTACCTCCCAAGATGATGGAAAATAATAGCGTCCCTCATGTGTATGGTGGACTGCGTTCTCACGAACCGATGTGATGTTTTTTTCATTTATGTTTTACTCAGATGGTGATAAGAACATATTGAAATAATATATATTTTATATGTAACATAATTAAACATATTTAATTATTATATCACATTTAATTCTTTAATTTACATTCAGCAGTGAAAATGTTAACATTGGTCATGTGTACGGAGGACTATCACCTCAAAAAGAAATATGATTCTTTTTTTTCACAAACACTTTGAATGGAAGGTAATAAGGTCAAAATTAATTTATATATGTGATAGATAAGAAATAAAAATTATTATTTAACGTTAATATATTACTTAGCTCTATATAATTTCATTCATCGAGAAAATAGAACCATCTTTCATACGTACATACGATATACCGTCTCCATGAGCGATGTATTGCATTTTATATCTCTATTTTTTCTATATTATAATAAATACATAAATAATATATATATATATATATATGATATATAAATCGTTTTAAATATTATTTATATTATTTATCCATGATCAATGTGATATGATCCAAAATACCAAACCAAAACATACTTGAAAAATGATGCAGTTATTACATGGAACATAATTTTAACAAGAAATAATTAATAAACATGTAATAAAAGATCATATGTAAATCATATATGATATAATATATATAATAATATTTTTTCATATAGGTATAAGAAAAATTTATTTGTTATAAAGGAGGTTTTAGAACGTACGAAGGAATCCAAGACCTAAGGTGAGGGGTTTATAGTCTCTCTTTTAAGTCTAGGAGACTTATTCTATATTCACCACTCATTTATTCGCTATGTTGTGTATACTGACTATCTGACATTTTATATCATGAATATACTTCTTCTCAAGATATTTACAATTTAATTTTATACCATTATTTAATGGGGGAAAATACTCAAGGGATTACCTAAGCGGTGAGGGATATTTGTTCAAAATATTCTTCTTTGGGACATAAGTTATGTTATTCACCTATCTTCTTTTATGATGTGTATATACTACACCATAGACTTTATATATATTGAATATAATTCATTTAATTATATTTTATTTTCTATTTAGTGTTACTATTTAATGGTTATTAAAATTCAAAAGACATCAGAGTGGTAAATATTTTATGTTAAAATCTAATTGTTCATTAGGATTACATATGATTAGGTTTTTGATGATAAAATATTATGATCCATCTATCATGAAACTATCAAATTTTATTTTCCTATAATTAATTTATGAGAAAAAAAATTTACCATGATATTCATCTCATTATGTACTTAATTTTCCAAAATTATTTTTTAATGAAAAATCAATATTATTTTTCTATCCAGTCAAAAATCCTTTTTCTTTAAAAATCATGTTTTCTTATAATGTTTTCAAATATATTTCTAAATTTATCAAAATTAATTGTTTAATTATTTTTTAACCTTTTTTTACTTGTTAATTTTTTTTGAAAGGAATATTCATTTCATTTTACTGGAGATACCCATTTGGATTTTACTAAAAATGAGAAAGGAATCATTGTTATAATGTGTATGGCATAAAAATCATTTTCCACCATCATTATCAAATAATTTCATAAAGATTAATTTTTAAATTTCAAAGATTATTTTTCAATAAAATTATTTCTAAAAGGGTTTCTGATTTTTTTTAAAATGTGACTTTCAAAGAAAGGATATTTTTTACAAGGAATGTTTTAAATAGTGTTTAAAGATTCTATTATAATATTACACAGTTAGTTTTTAAACAAAATTATTTTGAAATTATTTTATATATTAATGTCATTTTCAAAGTGGGAGGGATATTTTGCTCAAGAAATTTTACATGTGATCTTTAAAAATATTTTTCTAACTAAGATGACATCTTTTAATGTAACTTATGACTTATTGTTAATATGATACAAGGATACAATTTTAATTCTTTATCAAAATGGTTTATTTTTATGATGAAATTATTTTTATGAAACACATTTCACTTACATGGGTTATACCATGATAAATTTCTTATAGAACCCGCCATTTTCTATAGGGTTTTATTTGATGAAATGACGTAATGATTTTGAAATGTATTTCTTTTCAATAGTTTTTATTATAATTAAATGTTTATTTAACTCATTTATTTTCATGGGTTCCAATATGACGAATGTTTTAGGATCTTGTGGAACATGTATATATTATTTTCATTATCTGATGGTGGTTATTTTATAACCATAGATTGTGGTAATGTTATAACCAAGGATTGTGGTCGTGTTATAAGTAAAGATAAGTTAGAATTATGTCTCCCTGTAATTCATTTGGTATATATTGATATCTCATGAGATAAATAGGAATTTAATAGAGAGTGAAAAAAGTTTAGTATTGTATTTTTCCCAATATGATAGACTTGGGAGGGAACCCTTACTACTATAATGGTTTGGAGGGTGAACCCATTTTAACTTGATAGGCTTGGAAATGAGCCTTAACTACTATGGAAGTGATTATGGTTATTCCAAATTTCCATTTATTATGTCAATATTATACCCTAATGGCTCATGTTAATTGATATCTTTATGATTAATTTCTTATGAACTGCCAATCTTTATTCCACGACTCGGGATTTTGATCTTTAATATGTGGCTTATAGTTTACATATGTTATGATCATGTTATCATAGCCTTATAAAAATGTTTATTTTACAAATATATCCCATTTTGACCAATACTACAAATCTGAGATCACCATTTGTTGTGTTTCCATTCCCCAGTATATGAAGAATATTATTATGTATGATATGTATAAGAAGGGTGATAGTTATGTTTAACACATTGGGAGATGAATTATCTCACTTATGGAGTAATGTTTTACTTATCTATGGTTCCATAGGCATAATACCTAAAGGATACTGACATAGATCATTATGTTATGTAATGAATATTCATCTATTAAGATGTAATATTTATGGAATAGATGTTTCCTTCATTATAGTTGGTATCATAGCATGGTTTATTTTACCTTTAAAAACAATTATTAGATAGATTTAGTGATATCCCTAGGTTAATATATAAGTATATGACTATGGATATGTTTGATGATAAGTTTAATGATGATTAAAAATGTTGGAAAATGTCCAGGAGTATTTTTAAAGGATAAAGAGAGTGCTTTCTATGAAATTAAGTCCTTGTTTTTTTACTACATTTGGATGTGGGTCTAAAAAAGGTATTTATGGGTAATTAATCCAAAAAAATCATTGAAATGGACTCAATCATCACCTAGTACATGATAGTGGGTCTTGATGGACAACTAGTTTGACGTTATTCAGTGAAATTATTTGAATATTCGCAAACACTTTACAAACCATCATAAAAAACTAAAATAATGACCTTGAATTTTTATTTTTATCTTAATCATTCATATGTTGAAAAATATTTCAGTCATGATTTAGACGTCATATAAGTTATTTTTCTATATTATGTGATTTTCTACTATGGATATCATTTCTAACACTATGATTTTTTGTTTCATTTATTGGGTAAAACTATATATAACTCTATTAAAATTTAATGTGATAGAAAATTTTATTATGGAAAAATAAAGGGGATGATGATTGGATTTAAGGATATTGTGATTATTCCTTATTATTTTCCATGATATATGATTAACAAGATTCACCATCAGCAAATCTCAGACTCACCAAATAAGAGAAGTATATAAATCAATAATAGTTGGGGTCATGGAAACCATGGAGGAAAGAATATTTAGTTTCATATATGTTGAGAATTTTGGAATAATCACTATAGGGAGTGTCCCAATTGAACAAGAAGTTGTTTTATGTGTGGGTAATAAGGTAATATACTAGGCGATTAATGAGGAAAAGTAAAATTTTTAGTAAATATAATAGATGCAAATAATGTTTTTCTTATGGAATCATCAATTGAAAAATCTCGTTGATGTACAACTTATGAGAATTAGGCGAATAAATTTCCTGAAAAGAAATATCATGAAGAGAATCAACTAGGTTTTATAAGTAATGGTTATATTCTTAATGATTAAGAGACTAAAAATGACATATGAAATGAATGAAGTGTTAAGGAATATAATGAATAATCCTGGTTAATGGTTGTTCCGCCTCTGAGGTGGCATGTTTCGCGTGGTGTGGAAATGGTCCGACATGGATCATCTCTCATCCCTATTTTCATATATGGTTTCCTATCAAATTCACCATTCCTTTTTTTGACCCATTTTACATCATTATCCTTTATAGAAGCTTTGATTAACCCTATGGGAATGAGCAATTCACCTCTTCCGTATAGTAAAGGAGGTACCATAGTTAGATGATCCCAACAGGTGATTTCATGAGGTTAAGAACTTGTCCAATCGGTCCTCCTAACATATAAATTCCTCAGATGGCCTCCAACTGGTTTGTTTAGGGATCCTAGAATTCCCAATGTCTCTAGTATCCATGATTCATGGAACTGATTTCTAAAGGCAGGTGATTTTTGATTAATGATTCAGCCAACGCCATTTAAGGACTCCATTGGTCGAGAGGATGGGAGGTTAGGCTCACCGCACCCTTATTTGGGAGGATTGTTGCATGTTTTGGGACACTATTATAGATTAAAGTCATTTTCATATGTTCGTGAATCCTTAGTTTATTCCCAATGAGTGTGTCCATGAGCTACCCTTGGTTTGCAAGATTTTCATAGGCATGCATATATTTGATGCTACAGAGGTGATGCAAACTTGAGCCATATTATAAGGCCATTTAGAGTTTAGATTTATCCAGGGGGATGGAAGATGACATGATATTGGGATTGGGCCCATATGAAGGGTTTTATATGTATCATCAGGAGAGGTATTAGAACCCATGTAGTTCAGATGGGTGTGGGGCTTACGCATAGAAGCTTCCCATGGGTTGGTCGTGAATGGGAGAACCCTTTGGATGGGCACTCTTTTGAGATTGGGCCTTCTGATAGGAATCATACATATCCCAATTTGATCAAGAATCAGAGTAATCATAGTTTAGAATCATGTGGATTTTTTAATCATCACAATCCTCTAAGACCATGTGAGTCATGGTTGGTGTGAGAAACCATTGGATTTGAAAGATTCAACAAATCACATGATTCCTCTCCTATTGGTGGGAGCGGGAGAGCGTATGTCGGAAGAGGTCGAGGTGACCATCTGAGATTCCATGGAGCAATTTACCCTTCAATGTGAAATTACATTGAAGTCCATGTGGCCTAACCTCAAAATATTATGTACATACCTTAGTGGGAGGGCCCCATAATTTCATGTGAGGTATAATACAGTTTAATGTCATATAGCTGGGATGATGTAATCATAGTTTAACATCATGTGGATAAGTCTATTTGGGGTCTTGCGGTTTGGGGTTATGTGATGAGGATCACCAGATATAGAAACCATGATTATCTTGAGGAAAATCATGTTTAGATATTGTGATGTGACTTGAACATGAGAGGGACAGAATATGTAAACCATCATTATGGAGGATCCAAGATCAGGGGAAATGATATGAGGCATGGGATCCATTGAGGCATGAAGAGGTAGGAAATGACTATAATAAGGATTAATTTGCCTCTTTCTGATATGCCATTTTTGTGGGAAACATATACAGAGCCACCGAGGCTTGATGTGCATAGTCAAGAAGAGTTGTCCTCAGGACACTAGGCTTCCTTTTCTGATGGCCGGGTATGTTTACGAAGATACTAAATCACCCAGTATAAAATAGTTTAAAGTAATATTTATTGGACTACAATATCGTATTTTTAATGTCGTGTTTCTAGGACTAGTACCATACTATTTAATTTCATGTGTTTAGGATGACAACGTTTAGTTTAAAGTCATAGATTTTGGCCCGCTCATTGTAGAAACACATGATTAGTTGTAGAACAATCGGGTTGGGCTTTTCTAACATGTCTCAAACATGAGAGGGAAGGAAAGTGTAAATAGTGAATTTAGGGATTCTTGGATCAGGAGATATGATATGGGGAATGGAAGTCATCAAGGTGTACAGATACTGGAAAAGACTCTCCTCAGGATGAATTTTCCTCTTGTTGATAGGGAATTTTTGTGGGAAAAATATGCAGAGCCACCAGGGCATGATGTGAATAGTCAATAAGAGGTTTCCTCAGGAGACTAGCCTCCCTCTTCTGATGGCCATGTATGTCTATGAGGATCCGAAATCACCAGAGACACAGATTTTGATGAATAGAAAATATGTGTTCAGGAAATTAAGAAATATTCAGCCTGTGATTATCCATAGAGTTCTAGATCAACATGGCATATGATGCAGGTGATAGATATTTTAAAGAGGTGCATGAGGAATGTCTCTTTTCATGGTATTTATGGGATGGATGTTTGGGTGGAATAAGGGATCAATTAAAAATTTCCTCTAACTAGCCCAAAATTTCACTGTGCAACCCTCCATTTTTCATGGGGACCAGTGATGGTAGTGGAGGAGTTGGTCACATATAATGGTATAAAGAGGATATTAAATTGAACAGTCTTCCATATATGGGTGTTTTCATACCATCTTCTGCATATCGGCATCTGTGAACTGTCTTCCACATATGGTCATCCACAAACCATTTTGAATACTATTTTTATATGTTTTCTGGTTGGATGTAGAGGGTCTTCTCAATATAGTCCGTGGGGAGGTCTTCTATGAACTGCTTCCTAAAAATGGTCTGTGGGATAGATTTTAGGAACTGCTTCAGGTGCTGGAGAAATTTCCCTTCAACCCTCTATGTTCATCGTCCCTTTTTCTCTCTTCCCATATCTCTTTACACCCATTTATTATTTCCCCCTTTTCACTCCTTTTATAGATCATTAGGTAAAATCATATCTATAGGCATGAGACACCATTTGCAGAAGCCCATGAATATATATCCTGATCACTGTAAGAATCGATCAGTTGGGGTTTGTAGAGTTGTGGTACACTGTTGGCATCTACTCATCCTCAAACCACAAAATTCACGTTGATGGTGTGTAGGGCATACCACTATTAGATTATCTATAGTGAAAACAGTTCGCAACAGCTGCAGTTCACTGGTGCCAATTCACTACGAACAACTTCTTTCGCTGGCCAATGCCTCGCGGGACAACACATCATAGGCCTTCTATGTACCAGTGGTTATCATTTTATTCCTTCATATATCCTTTCCAGGTAATGCTACAAGGTTTGTCCAGATTCATTTGAAAAACAGGATTTTGTCTAATTTCATCTCAAAATTTCTATCCAAAATTTAAATCTTTGCTTCTCCCTACATGTGGGAGTATTTTTCTTCCATTTACTAAATTTTAGGGACTCTACAATGGTGGACTATGAATGTGAAATGGTTGATGTGTTTATTTATGGGGATTTACAAAATAATATTTTTAACTGTGGTATTTTTCTTACTAGAATCATAAAACATCAATGAATTGTTCCATATTATTTTTTAATTAAGGAGTTGTAAGATTATGTAAAATGGAACTGTTGGCCTATAACAATGATTTAATTTCATTGTGATATTTTTATTAAGGGATTATAATCCTTAATATGTTTCTGATGTTGAAACAATGTTTTCAATTTGGATAAATATATGATGTATAAGAATAAAGTAAATTGTATTGTATTGTCGACCACAAACCTGATTAATGATTTATGTAAAAGTGGTTTATGTTATCATTGGAGTTTAAAATATAATTGGATTTATGGAATATATCCCACAACATTTGGTTTTATTTATGGAATTACAAAACATGTTATTTTTTAAATAAGTATGTTTATATAAAGTTTTTATGGTAACTTAGGATATTACCAAGTTTAACAAGAATATATTATCAATGTATTAACAAATTTGTTATGTCAAATTAATATATACTTCATGTATCTTAGGGGATTAATTATAAGTATATTTCTTAAACTGAATGACCTTATTTATAAATTTTTTTATTTTAATTTTGGCAAGATGCATAGTACTTGTATAGTAAGCAATTCATAGAATGGATTAATTTGAACTTTTTATGTAATTCCGTAACCTGTTCTAACAATTCTGTTTTTTGATAATAACTAGAAATATAAGGAATTAATTATCATTATTTCATGGAATTTATTATCTACTATTACTTCAAGAAAAAAAAATTAATATTCATTTCTTAGAGTAAGGGTTGGATTTGAAATTGATCGAAGCACAACCAAAGGTTGAAATTTTTCTTATGATATAATGGAAGGTTATGCCCATGATATATTTTTCCCTTAAATATTATGGGTTGTATCGAGATAGTATCTTATCTATTGGTGTGTCCACCAAACCACTATTAGGTCCATGACGTGTTCCAAGCAACTATCCTAAGGAAGTACATACCTAATTCTTCACATGTATGAAATTCATTGGTCGTATTTCTAGAGAATGATATTTCTCATAAGGAATAATTAGTCGAGATTCATAATTCTAGAAGAAAATTATTACCAAATAATTCCACTCACCTTATACATTTTGTATGGTGAAAACACCATCTTGAGGAAGTTACCCCAGATCCTGAGGATGTAATGAAGTAGAAGTATGCTCATTTTTTTATTAGAGTAATGAATGTTGAGGGAGAAGTTCATTTCAAGGGGGATAATATGTAAAACCCTATGATTTTGTGATTTTTTTTTTAATTAAATATAATCCTCTTTATATTTTTTTTACACAAAACCCTGATTTTCTCATGTGTTAAATGACATTAAAATATTATCTTGTGTTACATATGAGTGTAGTTTGTGTTACACACAACAATGAGTTTTAACAAAATGTGACATAATATTAGATTATTATTATTTTATATGATAGTTTTCACCTTTCCATTGGAAACCCAGGTATGAATATTATAAAACAAATTATGAAAATAAGTTTCTTACATATATATATATATATATATATTGAAACTAATTAATTCAAAATGAAACGTAAAACATTTTAAAAACAGAAAATCATTTTCTGAAAATCTATTATTATATGAAAAAATGTTTTTTACCATAATTAGATAGAAAAATCATGTATGGTGATTTATTTTAATGAATTTTCAATATATTATAATAAACAAAAAATTTTAACATTCATTTTATGTGATTTTAGTTCAAGAGATATGAATAAATCATATTTTAAACTTAAAAATAGTATTTTTCTAAAAAATCAGTTTTGTCAAATTTTTCATACTAATATTAAAATTATTTTTTGAGAATTTTAGAAAATTTATTTGAAAAAACTAACTTCATTTATCATGATAAAATTATTTGGGTGTCATTTTTTAGAATTTTTTAAAAATATATTTTTTTAGTGAACAATAAAAATACAAGTTTTTATTAAAATAACTATGTTTTCATTCAAATAATTTTCAATTAAATATTATTATAATATGTTATTAAAAGTAAAATTCGGTAAATTATATATCTATTAATCTAATTTAGGTTATTGTGATCAATTTGATATTTATTTTTTATATAAAGACGTTTTAAACTTTTGAACACTGTCTTATTGGAAAACTACATTCGCATCCCAATCATGTGTTTAATTACAAAATATAATTTTGAAATTTTGTGAATAGAATTTAACAAAATAGAACCCAGATTTGGAATAATAATAATTTATATTATATAATATGGTTCATTAATTTTTTAACCATTTTTAATAGTATAATTTGTAAAAATATTTTATTCAGGTAACAGTGAAAATAGGGGTTACCATTGGTTAAACTAAATGGTTAAGTAGTAAAAAGATATAGAAACTTATGAAAATCCAATTTAGGGACATATATTGAAATTATAAAGTATAGTTTTTTCTAATATCTCATTTTGGATTCTTTTATCATTTGAAATGCATGGTCACACATTTTTCGATTCAATAATTATAAGCATGCCCCCACCTCACTTATAAAAGTCCACACCTTATCCCCTCATACTCACACACAAAAACCCAATTGGTTCACACAATACCTCCCCAAAAAATTATAATTCCTTAATATTATAATAAAAGTTTTATTTTGGTTATAAATCCAAACTTTTAAGTCATTTGTTGTAAACCAAATGACGTTGTCTAAAGAAGAGGTAACATCTATAACCAAGCATTTTATATTATTTCATTCTCGAAATACGTCAAATATTAATAATATATTATGATATAATATCCTCTATATATTAAATTGAAATATATTTTTTTAGGTTAATTCCATAACTAAAATCAATATCCTCTTCCATTAAATGGGATACAATATCATCTATTGTGTGTATGGCGGACTACCACCTCACAGACCGATGCTATTCATTTTCCATCACCACATATCACAACAATATATAAGCATAGATTAAATATTTATATATGATATTAATGATAATATTATATCTCTATAATTTTAATACAACATATACCTTTTTACTCCCAACCCTTTGTAAAACAATAATGTCACACGTGTGTATAACATACTCTTGTCTCACGAACCAATCAGATGAATTTTTTATTTGATAGTAATATAGATAGATTAAATGAATATCTATTATATATTTGACATAATTTAACTAATTTAAATATGACATCAATAATACCATCATACATTCCATTCCATAGAGAATAAGATAACATCGTTCGTTTGTACGATAGACAACAATATCCCAAAGCAATGCGATTCTTTTTTCACTAAATATTTTCATGTAAGGTAATTAAGGTGAATTTAATGAATATATGTGATATATATGACATAAAAATAATTTTTAAATTTCCATATATTATTTACCTTCATTTTATTTAATATATCAAGAAAATGGAAACAATGTTCATCTGTATGTACAACCTACCATCCCCATGAATAAGGTAATTAATTTTCTACCTCTATGTTTTAGAGATTAATTTAATACAAATATAATGAATATATATTATACATATATCATGTTTAAAATTACAGGGATTATGGAAATACGATAAAATTAAGAGGACTGATAATAAAAAACAAAAACGTATGTGAAGAAAAGAAGTTATTACCTAAAACATAATTATAATAAATAATTATTAACAAGATGGTAATAAGAGGTCATAATAAAATAATATATGGTATGATATATATAATAATGGTATTGTGGTGCTAATGAAGTTCAATGCCATTTATAGGACCTCAAAATGGCTATTTTTATGTGTGAGGGAGGATTATAAATCATAAACTTACGTGGATTTGGAGAGATGAAGCCTTCATTATATTGGATACTAGATCATCAGTGTAGGCCCCATAATTCAATATTCTAGGGAGAGTGTAGCTCAAGTCCCCTATGGTGTGGGTGGTTATGTGATCTCTTAATCAAATATAGGTAGAAAAAATTATCAATTTATATGTCCTTCAGATTAGAGAGTAAAACATGTATGATAGAAAAGTATGATTATGGATAGGCCACCCCTTCCACTATAGTATCCACATCACCCTTTTAATTTGTGGAATCATCATCATTATAATAGATCATTATTGTTGGGTGGTGTTGGTTGAGGTCAACTATTACATATTTCACATCCATTGTGATAGTGGAATGATTATAGGTAAAGAGGATATATTCAAATATGGGAGCATGGAAGTAGATGTAGTCGTCGTTAGTTCTATGTATTTGAGGATGAAGAGTTCGGATTACCCATGGTTGTGTGATATATTTTTTATTTAACATCCCAACCTCTCTCACCCTATACCTAGTCGTCGGACTGGTTCATCACATGAGTTTGGGTGAATATCCTCACACACCAGAGGCTACAAACAAGCAGCATGGAAGTAAGATGGTATGGTGGAGAGACCATACTCCATATCATAGTGAACAATAAAAAATAACGAAAAAAACATCATTCATGGAAATAAAGAATGAGACTACACATAAGTGATATGCATCAAATAATAATACATGAAATTTTGTGATGGATCGAACAACTAACACATACAAACCCCTACCACCCTTTAGGCTAGTTATAGATATATAATTAAATAAAAGAAATATAAAAGTGATGCTACATTATATCTGAGATGAAACTCATCTAATATATTGACACCTTTTGAAAAATCCTGCTAGACCATGATATCATGGGTCATTTCCCAACCATGTTCCTAAAATAAAACAAGGAATAGATTCTTAGGCACCCAAGTGAAAGGTCATCCTGAGCAAGGTGAGAGTAATACCTAGGGCCAACAAAACCTACTTCGATGCATGACAAGATATGTCTGTCTAAGAATGAATCCTCCTAAATCCGGCTATATCATCCCTATTGGTAGAATATTTTCATGTCAGGGATGAATTTATAAAAAAATATCTTTAAAAAATGACCTCTTCCCTCATGATAACCTAAATCTCACCCCCATGAATCCAATGTATAACCCCAAGGTATTCAGGGACTCTGCATCTATTCCAATGGTATCCATTATGATCCTACAACTCTTACTCAAAAATGATTTATCTATGAGCCACATCATTTAGTATGGATTTATGATCATAGATCCCAGGAATCTAGTAATCAAAATTATTTCTATCTGGCAGTTTTTACCATGATCTATCCCCTAAGCCTTCTATACCTCGTATCACTCCCTCGGGTGGTATGTTACCTTGCATCTATCCCTTAGTCGGTCCACAACAATGCACATGGCTCTCTAAGTCAAACAAAATAGGAATTTATAACATGAAATAAACTCAAAGGTCATTTAATATCACTCCCTCTAGCATCAATGAAAATAGATTCATCATAAGAAAAAAATGCTAACAAGAAATTCACATGACCATGTTTAACAAACATATCATCATAATACATAATGGTTAATTCATCAATTTACCATTTATCCAAAAAAATAATTTCATAATTATGGGATCTAGATTATAATCATAATTATATCAATACCATTTCGTTTATAATTTTAACCACAAGGACATTAGAGTACTCTTATAAATCCAAGTCATCAAGTAAACATGTTAATCTGATCACGCATCATTTAACTAGTTATAGCCCAAGTGATTCAATTCCAAAAAATCAGCTCAATTTATATGTTATGAGAAATTGGTCAATTTATCATGTTATCTTTTGTCTCAAAAATTATAACTATTAAATTTCAATTATCATTTTAGAACAAAATCCTATACATGTATCATCATATCTTTTTCTCATTATAAATTACAATTATTCCTTGTACATGAAAATTACTAATTTTAAGACAGGTTAATGATGTCTCAATCCTATAATTTAATTTTACAAGTTAAGAACAGTACATATAATGTCAACTTCTCAATTTACATAAATAAAAATTTCATATGATTAAACCACAATACAACAAAAACCATTTAAAAAAATTAAATAGGGTTATCACATTTTAGACACATCCCTATGTCAAGGGATGTGACAACAATAGACCCGAAGGGGTCCAAGGGGAGGATTATAATTGTAAATATAATCAATAGTTAATTTATCCAATTATTTACATCATTTTCATGGTGTGTAATAATGGTTAACATGTTTACCATTTAATGTTAATTTAATAAGCAACAAGGGTGTTGTTATAAACCACCTACCTCAAAAAGATCATTTCCATTTTTACTCAATGGTCTAGAAGTATATTCCAAGGTGAACCATGATCATGCAACCTCATCCTTACCTAAACAGTCCCGTCTCAGAGCCCAAATATCAAAACTAAAGATAAGAAAAATTAATTAATTAATTTTATAATATAAAAGCTCATAATTATTTAAATTAATGCATGGAATAAACTTGTTAACTCCCTAATGAATTTTATCACACTGAAACCATCAATAAAAGGGTGTTTTAAAATCATTGATTTTTCCATGTAATTTTTTAAATATATTGGAATATTAAGAGTCCATTAAATTGACAGTGCATGATTCTGAGGCTCGGTGTGCCCGGAATGAATTTCTGAACTTTTTTTATGTACGTTCAGTAAACGTGCGAGCGGGTGGTTGTAACTCTTGAACCGGGCTCGAAATTGAAATCAGATGCCACCATTGAACTCACAACAACGATATTTGCTTAAGAATACTTTCACCTTGACCGCAGCAGGATGGGGATTAATGTCAGTTTTTGTGTTTTTCATGGAAATAAATATAAAATAAATAAAAACTTTTATTTCATTTAAAACGTCCCATTTGAATGTTCAGTGGTGGGAACCACCCGAGCTAGAAAACCTCCCATTTTGAATCCATGGTGGTGGGGACCACCTAAACCACTCTTAATGTGAAGTTAACCCATGGAATTTCTCTACTTTAATTATGCCAACATCATCTTAATTAATGGATAACTCTAATTAAATTAATAAAAACATAATTTAATAAGTTGGAACTTCTTTTTATGGGGTTGGGAAAAAAATTGTTGGCAAGAGAGAGCTTGGGAGAATTCTAGAGAAACATTCTCCAAAAAAGAACTCTTCTCCTTTGATGAATAATTCTCCAATGAAGAACTCCATCGAATGATCTCCAATGAGGAACATCTTCAATGACAAAGAACTGACGTCCCTCTTTCCCTCCTCACCGACATCAATCAATCTTTGAGGAAGGGGTGTGTTTTTATTATTCTTCATTAATTTATTTTATGTGTAACATTTTTCTATAAGACGAGTTCTACTAATATGACGTGGAGGGTACAAGACAAACAAACATGGCCCAATCCCTCCGCATCATCCTTGTTGACGCGTTCTTCGCAATGGAGGTGGATGGAGACTTGTGGCATCGAGTGGCACTGGTAGGGATCAGGAGTGATGACCGGCACTCTGGTCGTCCGCAAAGACGATGGCAATGAAACCGTGCCACCGAAGGAGGGTCGCGGCCCATCGGCCGGGCCGGAGCATGGGCGGCGGTCGGTGCATGGTCAGCCACTTGAAGGGGGTGGCGGCGTGCGACCATGCCCCTAACGTGTAGGGGCCGCGACACAAGGCCATGGTGGCGAAGAGAGGGTGGATGGCTCACCACCAGAAAACGGCAGTGGCGCGACGTGCCACCACCCCGCGGAGGAGGGCTGGTCATCCAGCCGTCCGAGTAGCTGAGCGGAACCCCAAGTCCCGTGTGAAGGCCACCGACGCCACGTGGCATCGGCTGATCAGCCACCCAACCCGAACGACCCAGTCGTTCGGGGTACCCAAGGGGTGCCAACCCCTTGGGTGGCGGCTAGGGTGGACCCCACCACGGGGCCACCCAGCCTGGGGAAAGCACGGTCTAGTGGGCCGGCCAGTGGGCCACCCAGTAGTCCGGGCTGGACCCAGCACCCCGGGTCGGTCCAACCGGGTCGGACCAAACCCCGACCAACTTCGACTCCTTCTCGCTCCTTCGGTTATAACATGAGATATAGTTATCCATTTGAAAAACTGTCTGTAGCACCAGGAACCTTGGATCAAGATGGTCATTTTGGCACAAGCCACTTGAGTTTTAGATAATGAGGGGGTATAGCTGAGTTGGATCCAACACGAATCCAACTGAGCCATCGGGACTAAAAGGCCAATAACATACAGAACAAGCGTCCGATTAATGCACCATTAGTTGTGTTGTGACCTATTTTACGTGGAGGTTCTTAGGGATACTTCATCGTGGGACTTCATGGAAGTTGGAGTATCGACCTGGGGCTTAAGGAGTAGACACTACCGGAATCAAGAGAGCTTAGTGCGGGAACCCTGTAACTGGTTGTAACATGAGAAAGGGATCCTATATTTTTCTATGCTTTGGGATCCTACGTTGATATTTTTTCTAGTATTCCACATAGATCTGCTCTAGGAATCCACTTGGGAGTACTCTAGGATCCAACATGGGTCTGCTGTACTAGGAACCTATGTGGTTCTGATGATTTTGGATCCTACTTGGGTCATCCTCTAAACAGAGCAAGATGATTTAGTAGTTACATAAAATCTTCTTTACTACCATACCTATGTTTTTCTGGGTGTGAGCAGAGTCATTACCTTTATGGTGACCATTTGTGGGGTGTACCTTTGTGGTGCATACCATCGTGGTGATACCTTTGTGGTATTCTTCGGTGTGGCATTACCTTTATGGTAATACCATTGTGCTATTAACTTCATGGTACTCTATCCTTCGTGGGATAATTGATCTTTGGGATTTTTAGTTGGGCCTTATGTTTCCTCATTATTGAGATGGGTTTACTCGACAACATAGGTATTTTTAAGGGAATATACCTAAGTAGGGTTGTCAGTTGTTTTCATGCTTTTTGGTCTATCCCTTGTTGATTTTTTGAGACCTTCGAGGGTCTCGGGGTCCCAAATGAGTATAGTTATACTCACCACCGCACGGTCTATGCCCGCACCTTGTTGAGTTTTGTGAAGATGATAGATAGTGCGGAATGAGGATGAGAATACCAGGACTGAAGGTATCTTGAGGTGGACTTTAGACATAGCGTACCGCAGAGACTATCGATTGAGAGTTGTAAATACCATTCAGGTAGGATGCTTGGCGGGAGTTCACAAGAGCTATTTTAGTTTAATTGTACTTCCCAGTTATACTTGTAATTTTCAGTTCTTTTTTACTTTCCAGTTGAGCTTGTATTATGACATTTTTTTTACTATACACAATCTTTTTACTATACAGTCTACTTGTGTTTCTATCTTTTTGTGTGCTTAGTTTTGTGTGTTTACAAGTTATAAGGGAAATTCCTTCCCAGTCTTAGGGAATATGCCTTTTGGTGCTAGTCTCCATTCCCAAGCCTATGAGAGGTGGGATAGGGGTAGTCACGAAACGGGCCCCGGTGGACGGGTCATGACAAATTGGTATCAGAGGAGTCGGTTATACCCTGTAACATTAGACTCTGATCTTTTAACAGCAATAGTGTTAAGTTTTATGAGTATGGTAACCAGTTTAGGGAATCCCGTGTTGGTGTGGCGGCCGACGTATCAACACACCAGGACCCTGACTTCTTATTTCCGACTCAGTGTATGGAACACTAATTACGTGTGTGATTTGAAAATATTTCATTGTGATATTTTTGTGTCATCTCACCAGGTATAACTTATTGACCATGGAACACATTTTATTTTTAGGATTCCTCGATGCAGATATTCAGCCAAGGTTCCGGGTTTAGTACATGATGATAGCCTACCGAGCGACGAGGTCTCGGTGTAGGACCCTCTTTTAGCAGAGGCACCAATGGTACCATTACTCATTGGGCCACCAATTCCACCAGCCCCGGCAGTAGAGAGTACATGCCACTTGAGTGCATTGCACGAGTTCCAGCGCCAGAGGCCACCCTGGTTCAGGGGTGAGACAGACCCACATGTGTCAGAGGATTGGTTGGAGGCCATGGTGAGAGTCTTCCGACTGGTAGGGACACCAACTGATCTCATGGTGATCCTTGCAGCCATTCTTTTATAGGCAGCAGCTGGAAGATGGTGGAGATTGATGCTCCAGGTTCACGACGAGGTGACACTTCTATGGGAAAACATTGAGGGCCTATTTCGGGCAGAGTTTGTCCTAGTGACACTTCGTGCAGTGCGCATACATGAGCTTCTTAATTTTCAGTCGTGTAGTATGATTGTGGCTCAGTACACATCGAGGTTCACCAACCTCTCATGATACTCCATTGATATGGTACATGACCCATTCTTCAAGTCCCGGACCTTTGAGTAGGGACTTAGGTGGGAGATCATGGCTTCAATGATTTCTTTCAGCATCCCGACATAGTCGGGGGTGTTAAAAGAAGCCCTTTAGTGGAGTGTTTTCTTGATGAGCAGTCACCAGCAGCGAAATCCACCACCGAGCATCACGTAGAGGAATCTTCTACAGCTGGATATTGATAGATGTCACAAAGGTTCCATAGGAACCGACCTATAGGTGGATGACCACAGGATTTAGGGTCAGTTGTGCGGGGCACCAGAGACAGATGCATTCATGTAAGGAGCAAGAAGTGTTACACAAGTGGAGGGTAGGGTCACATTGCTTGTGTTTGCCCATACCGCTGTACAAATGATCAGCAGACGTTCGAAGGACCTCTCGGGCAGAGACAGAGGTTCGACTGAGGAGAGCCACATGGAGTAGGCGGACGTTGAAGAGGAACTAGTCATGCATCTTGTAGTGGGCGAAAATTCGAGGTGTTACCGCCACCCCCACCAGGTGGTCCACCATGACCACAGGAAGCAGGTGGACAGGGGTGAGCTAAGCTCCAGGCAGCTGAGGCCTATGACCGCGGTGCTCTGGAGATGACACAAGGTACGATCGTTGTCTACTCTACCATAGTTGTAGTACTTATAGACACAGGTGCTAGATATTATTTTCTTGCCACATCACTTGTTTGGAGGTCGTAGGTTCTGGTGGATCCTTTAGCTCAATCCTTTCAGTTAGAGACACCTACGGGAGATGATTCAATGATTAAACAATGGTTTAGGCATAGTGAGATTACTCTAGGAGGTGAGATATTTTGTTGGCATCTCCTAGTAGTGGCATTGAGGCATTACGACGTCATATTGGGTATGGACTGGTTATCAACAGTCCATGTTTAGATAGACTGTATTAGGAAAAAAGTGCGGTGTATCTGTGAGGATGGGACTATGTTTACCTGCACTGGAGTGAAGGTAGCCTTTTCATCACAAGATGGACTTACCCTAAGGAGATTGCATCCGATCACTCATCAGTTGGCTAGCATATCCATCAGAGCGGTTGATGTAGGGATTCTGAGCTATCCTGTAGTGGTGGACCAGTACACGGATGCCTTCCCTGATGATGTTTCGGGTCTACCTCCTCGCAGAGAGGTGGAATTTTACATTCACTTTTACCCCGGTACGACACCAATATCTACAACAGTGTATCAGATGGCTCCTGTGGTGCTTTGGAAGGTGTGGGTATAGCTAGAGGACTTACATGTGAAGGGATTCATCTGGCCCAGTGTTTCTCCTTGGGCAGCCCCGATTTTGTTCGCCAAGAAGGTGAATGGGAGCATGAGACTTTGTTTTGACTATCGGCACATGGATCAAGTAACTATGAAGAACAAGTGCCCACTTTTGAGGTTTGAAGACCTCTTTTATTAGCTGAAGGGGGAATGGTGGTTCTCAAAGTTTGACCTTAGATCAGGCTATCACCAGCTCAGTGTACGAGACAGGTATGTGTAGAAGAAGGCTTTCAGATATCGGTACAGCCATTATGAGTTTTTGGTCATGCCATTCGGCATAACCAATGCTCTAGCAGTGTTCATGGGACTCATGAACAGGATATTTCAGGCATACCTTCATCTCTTTATAGTAGTCTTAATCAACAACATTTTGAACTACTCGACTACCTTGGAGGAGCATGCCTATCATTTGAAAATTGTTCTAGACACACTCCGAGAGAACCAGCTTTATGGTGAGCTCTCGAAGTGCCATTTATGGATCTGAGAGGTTCACTTTTTGGTACATGTCATCTCAGAGGATGGAGTTGTTGTGGATCTAGTGAAAATTGAGTTGGTACTTGCTTGGGAGCCACCCAGGAGTGTGACAGAGGTTCGAAG
Source organism: Viscum album (assembly GCA_963277665.1). NCBI lineage: Eukaryota > Viridiplantae > Streptophyta > Magnoliopsida > Santalales > Viscaceae > Viscum > Viscum album. Next base: position 601,504,505 of record OY728130.1, on the reverse strand, counting down.
TTTCTTAAGTTTGGCCAGATACTACTGGAGGTTTGTTCCAGATTTATCCAAAGTTATAGCACCTTTATCATTGTTGATGAAAAAGGGGCAACCCGTCGGTGGTCATAGAAATTCCAGCAGAGTTTTTAGAAGTTGAGGCAGAGGCTGACTATTTCCCCCATTTTGATGCTTCTGGAGGAGGGCGTTGGGTACGTAGTGTACTACGACCCATTGGGGATTGGGCTAAGATGTGTCCTAATACAGGAGTGAGCAGTTATTACTTATGGTTATCGATAGATGAGACAACATTATCAGAACTACGCTACCCATGGCATTGAGTTAGCATCAGTGGTCATCGCTTTGAAGATGTGGTGACACTATCTGATGGGAGAATGTTTTACAGTCTACTCTGATCACAATAGTTACAGTTATATCTTCTCCTAGAAGGACATGAACTTGATGCAGCAGCATTGGCTTGAGTTCCTCTAGGAATATGAATTCAAGATATATTATATTAATAGGAAGGGAAATATTGTAGCAGATGTACTAAGCTAGAGATCTGGTATACAACTTCTAGGTGAAGCGACATAGTAGCTGGCTTCTATGCAGATATCCTTTATGGATTGAGATGGGGTAGTTTTTCTTTATTTTCTTAAAGTCACTCCCCCATTTCCTCAGCGAGTCAGGGAGGCACTGCATAGGGACACTGACTATGAGGCTCGACGTGCTTAGATATCCATAGGATATGCACCTGATGGATTTTCTGAAGGTGGAGAGCATACCATCCTCTTCAAAGGATGTACCATGGTACCAGTGTCGATTCGGGAGGAATTATTGATGGAGTTCCAAAAATTTCCAATAACAGTACATCCAGGAGTGAAAAAGATGTACCAGGACCTCTGACGAGAGCATTGGTGGCCAATAATAAAGAAAGTAGTAGCATAGTTTGTCTCTTGGTGCCTCACTTCTCAACAAGTGAAGGTGGAGCATCAGGTACCGGCGGGCTTAGTTGTACCTTTAGAGGTCCCATAGTGGATGTGGGATGGGATATCCATAGACTCCATGATAGGACTACCACGTACATCCAGAGGTCATGATTCTATCTGGGTGATCGTTGACTGACTCACCAAGTCATCCCACTTCCTACCAATTAGAGAGTAGGGTTCAGTAGAGATCTTGGGACGCCTCTATGTGTAGGAGATTATAAGGATACATGGAGTACCATAGATTATTGTCTCTAATAGTGATGCACATTTAACTTCCTAGATATGGAAGGGGTTGTAGTAGGAATTTGGGATGCAACTTCATTAGTGAAGTGTCGTCCATCCTCAGACAGATGGCCAGACTTAGTGAACCATTCAAACCCTCGAGGAGATGTTCTGTGCTTGCGTCCTCGACTTCAGTCACAGTTGGGAGGATCACATTCCCTTGGTGTAGTATTCATACAACAATAGCTATCACTCCACCATTGGGATGGCACCTTTGGATGAGTTGTATGACCGACCTTAAAGATCGCCTTTGTGATGGACTGACCTAGGAGAGTCATCACTCATGGGACCAGATATGGTAAGGGCTTCCACAAAGAAGGTGTAGATCATTCAGGAGTGGATGGAGACTGAAAAGATTAGGAATAAGTCTTAGGTCAACAGGAGACGGACACCTCTGGAGTTCGAGGATGGTGACCATGTCTTCCTATGGGTCTCACCTCGATGAGGTTTTTGGAGATTTTCCTGAGGTGACAATTTCTCTCTGAGGTTCATCGGACCCTTTCAGGTCCTCAGTAGAGTTTGTGAGGTGGCTTAACGCTTATCTCTTCCACCTCAATTGCACCGGCTGCACGACGTCTTCCACGTATCCTAGGTGAGGAGATAGGTGCATGACCATTCATACATCATTGACTAGGGCGAGCTGGACATCGACGATGGGGCGACGTTTACGGAGGTTCCTGTGGAGATTGAGGATCGACGAAAGTAGGTCCTTCATGGGTGGTCGATACAATGTTTTTGCATGCGTTGGCATCATGGGAACCTCTAGGAGAGCACGTGGGAGCAGGAGGCACATATTTTTGCTCAGTACCACAACTTGTTTTACTAGTTTCTGTGATGTGGATTTCAGGGAAGCAAAGCCCTGTGGTGGGGAGAATGTAAAGACCCAGATTTTTCCATGTAATTTTTTTAATTATATGGGAATATAACAAGTCCATAAAAATTGACGGCACATGATTCCGAGACCTAGTGTTCCTGGAATGAATTTCTGAATTTTTTTTAAGTACATTCAGTAAATGTGCGAGTGGGTTTTGTAACTTTTGAACCAGTGATCAGAATTGAAATATGATATCGTTGAACTCACAACGCCGATATTCGCTTAAGGAGACTTTTACCTCGACCACCGTAGGACAAGGGTGAAAGATAGTTTTCGTGTTTTTCATTTAAATAACAATAAAATAAAGAACACATATTATTTTATTTAAAACCTCTCATTAGAATGTTCAGTGATGGGGACCACCCGAGCTACCGAACCTCCCATTTTTAATTGATGGTGGTGGGGACCACCCGAGCCCCTCTTAATGTGTAGTTAACCTAGGGACATCCTCCATTTTAATTATTCCAACATCAAATTAATTAATGGGAAACTCTAATTAAATTAATAAAAACATAATTTAATAAGTTGAAACGTCTTTTTGTGTGGTTGGGAAAAAAATTGATGGCAAGGGAGAGATTGGGATAATTCTAGAGAAACATTTTCTAATAAGGAACTCTTCTCCTTTGATGAATATTTCACCAATAAAGAACTCCATTGAAGGATATCCAATGAGGAACATCTCCAATGACAACGAACCAACGTCTGTCTTTCCCTCCTCACCGACGTCAACAAACCTTCAAGGAAGGGGTGTGTTTTGATTATTCTTCATTAATTTCTTTTACGCTTATTCTTTTTCAATAATACGAGTTCTACCAATCTAACGCATAGGGTATAGGCCAAACAAACATGGACCGATCCCTCCACATTATCCTTGTTGACATGTTCTTCATGATGGAGGAGGACGATGACTCGTGTCGGCGACTAGTGCCAGTAGAGCTTGGGAGCGGTAGCTGAAACTCTAGCTGGCCGCGAAGACTGCGACAACACAACCGCCCTGCCAGAGGAGGGACACAGCCTGTCGTCCGGAAAAATGAAGGGGTTGGCAATGAACGACCGCACCGCTGGCGTGACGGGTCCGTGACATAAGGATGTGGTGGCGAAGGGAGGGCGGTCGGATCACGACCGACTGCTGGGGGTGGTGCAGGACGCGACCCCACCACGGAGGAGGGCTAGCCATCAAAGACGCATGGGTGATTGTCGCCTATAAACCAGTCAAGGTTCCTGTGCTCTTCTAATGTGTATAGTATCACTCGGGTCGAATCCTTGGCGATGATACTTTGTAATAGTCGTTTGTTCTTAGTTGATTGTATTCTGATTGGGGGGGGGGGGTTTGGAGCTTAAGTGAAGTGATTAATTATTGGTTTTTGATTTAAAAATTTGATAAATATTGAGGTGAGTTCATTTTTAGGGAGTTAATCTTGTGATATCCTGCATCTTTTCTTTATATTGCAGTTAATTTAACACCCACATCGCAAGATGATGTTGATTGGAATTACTAACTATTAAGGCTTAATCCAAGCCCTAACATAACCTAGGGTTCTAATCTCAATCATAGCATGTTCATGGTAGTGTATTAAAGGTTCTAATAAACCATGGAAACCACATGTTAAACAAAACAAGTCAATAATCCATTACATGTTAAGTCCAACATACACAATGTTAAATTAAATAATATCCATCGAGGAAATACTCTCAATCACTTAACATCCCTAAATTTTGACACAACCCAATAATATATTTACTCAACCATTGATATAAATATTAATCTGGTTTATATATTTAAGATGAGGAATTAACAAGAGAAGAAAAAGAAAGAGATTAGAACATAGTAGTACGTTGAACACACACACACACAAACAATGATGAGAATTCAAAAAACAGACTTTCGATTAAATGAGGAAGAAAAAGAAGGGAAGGGGATTCAACTGTATTTAAACTATTTTAAGAAAAATAATATTAAACTATAGAAGGTGGATGATAATAAGATATATTAAAGAAGAAATGTGCATTAAAATAGAATTAAAAAATACAAACTACTAGATTACAAACAATGAACAACACAAAAGTGAAAGGAAGCGAAGAGAGGAGGAAGGGTATCTCAAGTGAAAGAATGAGTATGGAAGGTCCTACCAAGACTTTGGAAAGGATTTGGTCATGCCAATATATGATCCTCTCTTTTGAAATGCCAACCCCTTGCATGGAGAGGAGGGGGTTGTATTTATAGGCCATGGAAGTGGACTGTTTCCATTCCCAATCTGTCCCACCACTTGGCTTGACGATTTGGACATCCAGACAGCCAAATCTTGAGATATCTCCATCCTTAAAGTTGAAGATAATAATGTTTTCTGAACTCCCTCAAAATTTTCAGTCATTTATATTTAAGGAGCCAAAGTTGTGGCCGGTTTATTAAAAAAAGTTAACGTGTCCATTTCAATCCGTTCTTTTTCGATGGCCAAAATGTGAATGGATTTTGGAAAAGTAAGATGGCTTCAAATCTGAATTATTTCTTCAACATAGTCGGTCGCCTATATCTCATCTTTCACACTGAAAAATTTAATTTTGAAGTGACAAATAGATCAGAAGAAAGTTTGTTAATACTATACTGAGTTTAATTCCCGGCCAGAATGGTGGGTTGGACTTCAAAGCTTCATTTGGGCCCCTTGGTCTTAGAGTTGGGCCATGAAATGTTTACCCATGATTATTGTGGATAATAAAGAACACATGGTGGAGTTTCAAAAAATATGGGCTTCAGGAGTGAGACAATTAACTCAATCATCATGGCTGGTCCAGTTTCTTCACAAATTCTTTGGGTCATATTGTGTGATCCATATGACCCTTGAAATGGATGAATTAGCCCATGATACCTTCTAATGAAATGTTGTATATTCAATTAGGAATCCTACAAAACACTAACCACAAAATTGTAATCTATAGGGCGAGAGTTATATATAAAATAGTAAACTGACTCAATTGGACTACTTCTAAAAATGATCAAAAATTATACTTAGTATTAAAACATTAATATTTCACACAAATTATGCACATTTCATATTAAATCAGTAAAGAGAGTATATAATAAGTCATGAAAATATTAATAACATCAAATCCCCCTCAATTAGTTTTGTGCATGTCCTCATGTGAAACAAATATAAAAACATGACAAAATCGTTTTCACTCACCAACAAATATTAAAATTTTGTTTTCTCCAATCAGGGGAGGTTTAGACTATTTCACTCATCCATTTTGAATTCCACCACAAGTTGTTACAGAAATAGTTTTCCAAAACTAATTCATTTTTTTGTGCTCAAATTTCGAAATGGAAAACGTGGACACTCAAAGCCAACACCTCTCAAGATGATTAAAGTCATTTGTGGAGGTTCACTCTTTCACCAACCAAAAGTGAAGATCTTAGAGTTTGAAAGTGCTCGCAGCTTCAAATCCCTATCCAAAGTGCAAAAGAATAAAGAGGTATTTTTAAGGTGTTTTTATGTGGATATGGTACAGAAGGAATATACTGTCCAAGAGAGAGAAGAAGAGGGTTAAAACACCAACATAGAAAAACGAAACGCACATTTCTTTGAAATAAAATGTGGAAGGAAATGAAAATAGAAATTTACAAGGGAATGATTGTGTGAAGAAAGACACAATAGAGGATGAAAATTTGAAGGGGATGAGAAGATGAAATATTTACAAACCAAAAAACTTCTCCAAATGAAATAATAATATAATGAAAGTGTTCTTTTTTTTCTTTTTTTCTCTTTTTTTGAAAGTTTAAATTGTGAAAGATCTCACACTCATATCCCATCCCATGATTGATCTTCTCACGACACTAATTATAATAGTTATAACATGACCAATGGTTGAGGAAGAGTGTATTTTGTCCTACCCAAGAAACAACACAATTTTTTTTGTTTTTTTTTCATCATTTTTTTGAACACTTTTCAACAACATTTACAAAATTACATAACTGGAAGTACATTACATTCCCCCAAACACACTGAATGAAAACCTCTCCCCCACACTGAAATGGATGCTTGACCTTGAGAAGATGATAACTCATTTAAAAGAAATAATATGGTACCCAAAAAATGAAATCCATTCCCCTCACACCTAAATTTCAAAAAATTATGCAATGAAAATCCATGTTGATATTGGGTGGGAAAATGTATTGGGCTTGTAATGTGGCTATCAAAGAAAAGGTTTTCATAGGCTCGAATGGGATTTCAAAAGGAGGATTAATGTAAGAGAAAAAAAGGCTATTTGGCTACTGTGATTCTCATGCTGTTCAGAAAATACCTCTATCATATTAATGCACACTAAGGTAAGAGATTTAGCTCAAAGGTCCACAAACTCAAGACTCAAAAATGGGGGTGAAAACACACATTTTGAAAAGATGGCCATAGGTGGCCTTGGCATGAAAGAAAATGTTGTTCCTCACGGGTGGGGAAAATAATTTTCCAAATCAAAAATTGAGAATTCAAAATGCGTTGGTTTTGACAGAAAATTCTTTATCCAAAGACATGATGAAAATACAAAAAATTTGAAATGAAAAAATTCATGTTTACTCGTCAAAAAGGTTGGACAAAATTTCAAAACTCAATGGTGAGTAAGCATGAATCTTAATTTTTTTGTATTTTTTTTGTTATGATTCTTTTTTTTTGTTTTTTTATATTTGTTTTAGTTTTTAATAAAGACACACTCACACAAAAGATAAAGTGAAAAATAAAGGGTTTTAGTAAAGAAGGTGGTAAAAAATGAAAGATAGAAGAAGAATAAGAAAGAGGTAGATGAAGGAAGAGAGAGATAGAGTTAAAGGGAAAGAGGTTCCCCCTGGTTTGGATTTGGAAGGTTTCCATCTCCATCTAGTGGTAGGTCGACTATAGAAGTTGTTGATCTAGTGGAAGTCGATGTTGATCCAGGATTGTGTGTCCTCTCATGGTGATGCTTTAACCTATGTCCATTAACTGTGAATGTCCTTTTGGATGAGGGGTCTTGGACTTTCACTGCACCAAAAAGGTAAACCTTAGTAATAATAAAAGGACCTTCCCAGCGAGAATTAAGCTTACCTGGGTGAAGAAGAAATCGATAATTAATGAGCATTACTTTATCACCTTAATGGAATACATTTCTCAGGATGTGTTTATCATGGAGTGCCTTGTATTTTTCTTTGTAGAGATTAGAATTATCCTAAGAATCAAGTCGAATCCCCTCCAGTTCAGTCAACTGCAACAATATTTATTCACCAGATTTTTCAAGATCAAAATTACAAGTTTTCACTGCCCAAAATGACATATGTTGGATTTCAACTAGTAAATGACATGCTTTATGAAAAACTAGCCTAAAAGGAGACAACCCAATGGGTGTTGTAAAGGCAGTTCGATAAGCCCAAAGTGCTTCTCCAAGTCTTTTAAGCAAGTATTTTCTGGTGGGTTTTACAATTCTCCCAATCACCCTTTTCACTTCTATATTAGAAAGTTGAGCCATTCCATTTGTTTGGGGGAGATATGCAATTGAAGTTTTATGTACAACCCCATTCTTTTTCAAAAGAGATTCTATGGTTCTATTAAAAAAATGGGTTCCTAAGTCACTTATCAAGGCACATGGTGTGCCAAATTTGTGGAAGATGTGTGTCTTTAAGAACTCACTAATAGTATGTGAATCATCCGTTCTAGTGGGTTTAGCCTCAACCCACCTAGAAATATAATCAAATGCAAGAAGGATGTATGAGAATCCATTGGAAGGGGGAAATGGTCCCATGAAATAAATACCCCAAACATCGAAGATCTCACAGAAAATTAGAGGCTTTTGGGGCATTTCATTTATCTTTGAAATTGTTCCAAACTTATGGCAAGTGGGACATGATTGACATAACTCATGTGAGTCCATGAAGAGTGAAGGCCAGAAGAATCCAGAGTCTAGGACCTTTCGAAAGGTCCTTTTTGGGCCGATGTGGCCACCTCCGGGAAGTGAGTGACAGAATTATAATATGGAAGAATGCTAATTTTCATCGACACATCTCCTTATTACCATGTCAGCCCCAGTTTTCCAAAGATTATTTTCTTCCCAAAAATAGTATTTTGAATCACTTTTCAACTTCATTTTTGGGTCTTTTGAAATCATTTCAGGAAAAACACCATAAACCAAGTAATTTACAATTGGGGCATACCATCATAACTTTGGGGTGAGAAATGAAAGTTGCTCAGTGGGGAATTCAGAATCAATGATTTTAGAATGAAAAGAATTAGAAATTCTTCTCATGTGATCAGCCATAAGGTTTTATTTTCTTGGTCTATCTTTTATTTTCAGGTTAAACTCTTTGAGAATTCGAATCTATCTTATTAGCCTTGGTTTGGAATCACTTTTCTTGAGTAAGAACATTATATCAGAATGGTCTATGAAGATGATGATTTTGGAACCTAAGAGATAGGGCCGAAATTTATCTTAGGCAAAACCACTGCTAAAAGTTCCTTTTCAGTGATAGTGTAGTGAGATTGAGTTTCATCCAATGTTTTTGAGGCATAATAGATGACACAAGGAATATTTTCTATTCATTGACCAAGAATAGCCCCAAAGGCTCTATCAGAAGCATCGCACGTCAACTGAAAGGGTAAGGACCAATCTGGGGGTTGGATTATTGGGGAAGATGTTAGAGCAGTTTTGAGTTCAACAAAGGCTCTCTTGCAAACCTCATCGAAATGGAATGTGACATAATTTTGGATCAATTGAGTGAGTGGGAGGGAAATCTTACTGAAGTTATGGATGAATTGCCGATATAAAATGGCATGACCAAGAAATGAATGGATGTATCGAACATAAGTTGGTTGATTAAGTGATTGGATTACTTCAATTTTGGCAGGATCGACTTCAATACGATCTTTTGAAACTATGTGCCCCAGAACAATCCCATTTTCAACCATGAAGTGACATTTTTCAAAATTTAACACAAGTTTTCTCTTGACAGACTTTTGGAGGACTAGAGAGGGTGATTTCAAACAAGATTTAAATGACTCTCCATAAATGGTGAAGTCATCCATGAACACTTCCATGCAGTGTTCAATGAATTCGGAAATGATAATCATCATACACCGCTACAATGTTTTACGAGCATTGCAAAGGCCAAAAGGCATTCTACTATATGCATATCTTCCAAAGGGACATGTGAATGTAGTATTTTCTTGGTCCTGAGGTGCGATTGGGATTGGGATGTAGCCGGTGTATCCATCAAGAAATCAATAGTGTGACTTTCTCGCTAATCGTTCCAGCATTTGATCAAGGAATGGAAGAGGGTAGTGATCTTTTCTTGTTTCAAAATTTAGTTTCCTATAGTCGATGCACACACTCCATTTGTTCTTCACTCGAGTTGTGATTACCTCTCAATGTTCATTTGTGACAACATTTATCCCCCCCTTCTTAGGTACCACATTAATTGTACTAACCCATTAACTCTCAAAAATTGGGTAGATAATACCAGCTTGATGAAGATTGGTGATCTCTTCCCTAACTACCTCAAGTATGAGTGGATTCAGTCTTCTTTGTGGTTTTCTAATTGGTTTGGATTACTCCTCACAATGGATGTGGTCTTCTTTGTGGTTTTCCTCTAACACCTGAACAAGTTTGGACTCCTCAGTTTCAGTAAATGAAGAATAGATAATGACAGGATAAGAGTGATCATGGAAAAGGAATGCATATTTCTGGTGTTCAGGAAGAGGTTTCAGATTAGTCTCATCTTTTATTTGTGGGTTAGAAAACTCAGGATTGGAGGAGGGGACATCAGTTGCTTCAGATTAATTTTCGTTAATACTGTCCAAGGTGGAGCAGTAGAGATCAGAATTGATGTGGGATTCAAGAGAGTTTTCAAGTTCCTCTAGATTGATGGAGTCTATGAATAAGAGGTCCACATCAACTTCACCATTTATGACTTGGTTAATCATGGTGCAGATTTCACAAGATCCTTTGTCATTAGAACATGAAGAACATGGTGGATTGGGGTGAAATTGACCCTTAGAAGTGACCTCAGAATAATGGATTGAGAATGTAGAGTGATCCTCAGAATGGAATCGCATGGCTTGGAAAATGTTGAACTTGACAAGTTGGTCACCGAATTCCATGGATAATATTCCTGAATGGATATCAATCTTGGTTCTCACAGTCATGAGGAATGGTCTTCCTATAATTAGTGGAGATCAAGAAGAGTTCGTCTCACCTTTCATGTTAAGGACATAGAAATCAGCAGGGAAGATAAGATCATTGACTCAGACAAGGACATCCTTAATTATTCCCTCAGGACAGGCTGTGCTTTGATTGGATAATTGAATGACAACACCTGTTGGATGTAAGGGAACTAGACCAAGTTTGGAGAAGATGGATTTGGGCATGACATTAATTGAGGCTCCTAGGTCTATGAGTGCATCATCAAAGTTGGAACATCCAATTTGGAATGGAATCGTAAAGGTCCCTGGATATTTTCACTTAATGGGCATGGACACTTAGGTTGAATCATTTTTGAAGGTCCTAAGTTGCCTCTTGTGGGTACACAACTCCTTGAGAAACATGGCATACTTAGGAATTTGTTTTATGGAATTTAGGAGGGGAATATTGAATTCAACACGTCTGAACATGTTGAGCATTTCAAGATCGGGTTCAAATGAATTCCTTAGTTTAGAAACAACTTGGGCAAATAGAATTGGATTCATATGTGGAATAGAAGGAGATGAGGGAAAGGTTTCAGGTTCCTTTTAAAGTGTCTTTTTCTTTTCATTTTCTAGGTCAACATTCAAAGGAGGGTTGGAGGACTTATCTTGAGTCATAGAAATTTTCCTTCCTGATCTATGTAGAATTGCACGTACATTACCCTTGGGTTTGGGTAAGGGTTGAGCAGGGAGTTGGGAAGAATTGGATAGTTGCTATTGACTAAGGTGGGATGCAAGTTGACCAATTTGGGTTTCAATGTTCTTAAGGCAGGAACGGGTGAAGGAGGAATGATCATCCACTGCACATTCCTATGGTTTCTTGGGAGAAGAGGATTGTCTCGTATTGGGATTACCTAGGTTTTGGTTCTTCGGAAAATTATTGTATTGGTTTTGGAAATAGGAAGGCTCACTAGGATAATGGAATCCAGGAGGAGGATTGTTTCATTGAGGTTTAGTAATAAAAGGATAAGGTTGTTGGAAGTTAACAACACCTTGACCATATTGAAACTGTTTTGGGTTTTGATGTGGGAATTGAGGGGGATGAGATATGGGATTACCAAACCGAAGGACATGGTTATAAGAAGAAGAGAAGGGCTCAGAGTGATGTTGGTTGAATTTTCTAACAAACTGACCTGATAGTTGAGGGTTTGTGTTCCACTGAGCATATGCTGCATGGAGCTCCATTGATCCTGATGAATTAGATTGATCCTCTTGAACTTGTGGAAATGTGTCTATTGGATGAGAACAAGTGTTGCAGATTCCATAGTTTTTGACAGGTCCAGGAAACATTGATTGCGAAGAAGATGAGGTTGGGGATTTGGTAGCCACAACAAGTTATCGCAAAATACCTGTAGGTTCACTCATCCACTCGGTCATCTTGTTAGGCTTAATTGATTTATTATCTTGGGCTTGTTTAACTTGACCATGTGCTTGAGTATGGAATTGTTGTGTGTTTTTAGCCATGTTACTTATGAGATCTCATGAAGATGCTGAAGTTTTATCAACAAGAGCACCGCCACTTGCAACATCAATGATAGTTCTCTCCATAGCCAGTAACCTCTCATAGAAGTATTGGATCAAGAGTTGGTTAGGAATTTGGTAGTGTGGGAAGGTTTCAAAAAGCCTTTTGAACCTCTCCCAGTATTCATGGAGTGATTAACGTGGGAACTAACAGATACCACTTATTTCCTTTCAGATAGAAGCAGTACGAGAAGCAGGAAAGAATTTCTCTAAGAAGAGTCGCTTCATGTCATTCCATGTTGTTATGGAACCAGGAGGTAGGTAGTAAAGCCATGACTTGGTAGTGTCATCTAGGGAGAAAGGTAATTCTCGAAGATTGATTTGTTCTTTATAAACCCCTTGAGGCTTCACGGTAGAGCACACCACTTGGAACTCTTTAAGGTGGAGATGTGGATCGTCACTGGCTAGCCCGTGGAAATGAGGGAGAAGATGAATCAAACCTGATTTGAGTTCAAAGTCAGCTTCTATGTTTGGATATTTAATACCAAGAGGTTGGTAATTCATATCATGGGCAGTAAGTTTTTATAGTACTTATTCCATAGGATTGGCCATATCTAATTCAATTGGTTGGACAAGGACTGGTTCTTGAATTATTTGATTTTCTCTTATGTTTCTCCTAAGTTGGTGAAGTGTTCTCTCAATTTCCGATTCAAACAAATCTAAGGGATTGTTTGGGAGGCTACGGGACATTCATATAGATGTTTTAAGGAAAAAGAAGATGAGTTTTTCTTTGTGTTTTTCTGTTTATGATTTTAATCATAAGATGGGTTTTCTTTCTGTTTTTTTTTCAATTTTTTTTTGTTTTTTTTGTTTTTTTTAAAATAACCATAGAGTAATGACTACTTAAAACACCATCCCCATAAATGGAACCATTTGAAACGCATGACTGATTGTCACCTATCGACTGGTCAAGGTTCTGGTGCTCTTCTAATGTGTATAGCAGCACTCGGGTCGAATCCTTGGCGATGATACTTTGTAATAGTCGTTTGTTTTTAGTTGATTGTATTATGATTGGGGGTTTTGTTTGTCGAGCTTAAATTAAGTTATTAATGATTGGGTTTTGATTTAACAATTTGATAAATATTGGGGTGAGTTTATTTTTCGGGAGTTAAGCTTGTGATATCCTAGATCTTTGCATTATATTGCAGTGAATTTAACACCCACTTCACAAGATGACGTTGATTGGAATTACTAAGTGTTATGGATTTAATATAATCCTTAAATTAACTTAGGGTTCTAAATTAAATCATATCATGTTTATGGTAGTGTATTTATGGTTCCAATAATCAATGGAAACCACATGTTAAACAAAACAATTCATTAATCCATGATAAGTTAAGTCCAACATACACAATGTAAAATTAAAGAATATCCATCGAGCAAATACTCTCAATCACTTAACATACCTAAATTTTGACTCACCCCAATAATATATTTACTAAACCATTTATATTAATATTAATCTGGTTTATATATTTATGATGATAAATTAACAAGGAAGAAAAAGAATGAGATTAGAAAAGAGTGGTATGTCGAACACACACACAGACAATGATGAGAATTAAAAAAAAGGACTTTCGATTGAATGAGGAAGAAAAAGAAGGGAAGGGGATTCAACTATATTTAAACTATTTTAAGTACATAAATATTAAACTGCAGAAGGTGGATGAGAATAAAATATATTGAAGAAGAAACTTTCATTAAAATAGAATTACAAAACACAAACTTACTAGATTACAAACAAAGAACAACACAAAAGTGAAAGGAAGCAAAGAGAGGAGGAAGGGAATCTCAAGTGAAAAATTGAGTATGTAAGGTCCTCCCAAGTCTTTGGAAAGGATTTGGTCGTGCCAATTGATGCTCCTCTATTTTGAAATTCCAACCCCTTGCAATGAGTGGAGGGGGATGTATTTATAGCCCAAGGAAGTGGACTATTTTCATTCCCAATCTGTCCCTCCACTTGGTTCGAGAATTTAGACATCCAGACTGCTGAATATTGAGATATCTCTTTCTTAAAAGTTGAAGATAATAATGTTGGGAGACCTCTCTCAATATTTAGAGTCATTTCTATTTAAGTAGTTAAAGTTATGGCCGGTTAATTAAACAAAGTTAAACTATCCATTCCAATCCAGGATTTTTAGATGTCCAAAATGTGAATGAATTTTGGAATAGTAAGATACCTTAAAATCCGAATTTGTTATTCAACAAAGTCGGCCGCCTATATATCCTCCTTCACACAAGAAAATTTCATCTTTATTTGATGAATAGATCAGGAGATAGTTTATTAATACTATACTGATTTTAATTCCTGGCCAGAATGGTTGGCTGCACTTCAAAACATCATTTGGGACCATTATTCTTAGAGTTGAGCCCTGAAATTTTTACCCATGATTCGTTTCGATAATCAACAACACATGGTGGTGTGTTACCAAATATGGGCTTCAGGAGTAATACCAGTAACTCAATCATCATGGATGGTCCAGTTTATTCACAAATTATTTGGGTCATCTTGTGTGGTTTATATGAGCCTTCAAATGGCCAAATTATCAAATAATCTCTTCTAATGAAATGTTGTATATTGAATAAGAAATCCTAAAAAACAGTAACCACACAATTTTAATCTGTAGGGTGAGAGTTATAAATAAAATAGTAAACTGACTCAATTGGACTACTTCTAAAAATGCTCAAAAATTATACTTAGTATTAAAACATTAATGTTTGACTCAAATTATGAACATTTCATATAAAATAAGTAAAGGGAGTATATAAATATCATGAAAATATTAATAACATAATCATCCATCCAGCTAGGGAGTCGAACGGGACACCATGTCTTGCAGACAAGACACTGGCGCCACGTGGCGCCGACTGGTCAGCCACGCAACCCGAATGTCCCAACTGTTCGGGGTACCCAAAGGGCTCCCACCCCTTGGATGGAGGCTAGGGAGGACCCAACCGTGGGGCCACCGAGTCGTGGTCTAGCGGGCCACCCAGCGTAGGCCTCCTAGTGGGCCGCCCATCTTGGGCCACCCAGAGGGCCACCCAGGGGCTCGGGCTAGACACCACGCACTAGGTCAGACCCAGGGCCAGACCCGGGTCAGTCCGACCGAGTTAGACCGAACCAGGACCAGCTTTGACTCCTTGTCACCCTTTCAGCTATAACTTGAGCAATGGGTGTCTGTTTGATAAACCTTCTACGGAACCGAAATCCATGGATCGAGATGGTCTTTTTGGTATACCCCACTTTTATTTTGGATAAAGTTGGGGTACGGTCCGGTTGGATCGAACACGAATCCAACTGGGCCCTTTGGACTAAAAGACCAATAACATACAGATCGGGTGTCCGATTTATGCACGGTATATTATGTTGATACCCCTTATACTTGGAAGTACTTAAGGATACGTTTTCATGGTACTTCATGGAATTTGTAGTATTGACCTGTTTCTTGAGGAGCGGACCCTCCCGGAATCAAGAGAGATTACTGTGGGAACCTTGTATCTTGCTATAACATGAGAAAGGGATCCTATGTGGGTCTGTTCATTGGGATCCTACGTGGGTCTGTGTTCCAGTATTCCACTTGGATCTGCTCTAGGCATCCTAGTGGGACTACTCTAAGATCCTACGTGGGTTTGCTGTACTAGGATCCCACTTGGGTTTGATGATTTAGGATCCTACATTGGTCTACCTCTCAACAGAGTAAGATGATTCAGTAGTTACGTCTAATCTTCTTTACTACCATATCTAAAGTATACCTGGTGTGAGCTGAGACATTACCTTTATGGTAATGATCTGTGTGTCGTACCTTTGTGGTGCATACCTTCATGGTGATACCTTTGTGGTGTTCTTCTGTGTGGCATTACCTTTGTTGTACAACCTTTGTGGTATTACCATCGTGGTATTCTCTTCTTCGTGGGAAAATTGAGCTTTGGGAATTTGAGTTGGGCCTTGTGTTTCCTCATGATTGAGATGGGTTCACTCGACAACTTACGTATATGTATAGTCATATACCTATGTACGGTTGCCAGTTGTTTTCATGCTTTGGGGTTTATACTTTGTGGATTTTTTAATACCTTCGAGGGACTCGGGGTCCTACTGAGTATCATTATTCTCACCCCTACACGAGTTATTCCCACACCTTGTTGGGTTTAGTGGAGATGATAGATAGTGCTGACTGGGGACGAGAGACCCAGCACTGGAGGTATCTCGAGGTGGACTTTAGATGAGGCGTACCGCAGAGACGACCATTCGAGAGTTGTACCTACCCTTCAGGTGGGATCCTTGGCGGATGTTCACAGGAGTTGCGTCAGTTTACTTGTACTTCATAGTTTAACTTATACATTTCAGTTCTCTTGTAATTTCTAGTTGGGCTTGTATTTTGGCCCCATTTCTTACTATACACACTCTTTTTACTATACAGTTTACTTTTGTTCGTATCTTTTTGTGTGTTTGGTTGTGTGTCATTATAGGTTATAAAGGCAATGTCATCCCAGTTTTAGGGAATACGCCTTTCGGTGCTAGTCACCAGCCGCTGGACTTTGGAAGGCGGGCTTGGGGTATTCACAACATGGGCCTCGAGGGGCGATTCATGACAGGTGTTTTATACTTCCGATGAAACCATGACTAGAGGATACAAAAATTCCCCATTTAGTTTTACCAATGAAAAAATTGATAATTTTTTTTAGGGAAACCCTGATTGGGAAAATCAATCATATTCATACCCTAAAAGATCAACAAATGAACGAAGTCATACAACATCCTGAGAGTCCCTCTTTGTAGGTTTTATGTAATTCTAGATAGAAACTATAGATTCCACCATAATATAGTGGAATCAATGAAGACACCAAAAATGGAAACTCCTTAAACCAAGAATGATGGGAATAACAAAACAGAATGATGGGAAAGTAATATATTACTCGATGATGTTATCCAATCACACCCAAAATCAACGTGAATGTTAGAGAATCGAGTGATCGGAGGACTAGCTAAATAATTTCTTTGAAACATGTTCATCTGATAAAGGAAGAGGGGAGAAAACCATACTTTATGAAAAAACATCCCAATATAAATTAATGAGGTGAAAATTGATTTAAGTTATTGAAATTGTGTGGAAAGGGCCTCCAATAGGCTTGTATGAGCACTTTCCAGGTGTGACATAAGACACCACTCCATAAATTTTCAAGGCTAATCCCCATTCTGTTTTTCACGACCTATGTTCTTCCTAAATGACCCCATTAATCCAGTTCACATGGTGAATAATATTCATGATTTGAACAACGTTCTGGTTCTATTTTAAGTAGATGAGCACATCCAGTATCCTTTATTGATTTCCCAAACCCATGAAACTTCTCTCAAGAACATTAAAAACTATTGAAAATAACTTATCTAGACATTAAAACACTAAGAAAATTTTTCTGATATCTAGATTTTGAAAATACCCTTCCACTAATAGATAAAATTCAAATTCCCTATGAATATTTATCTAGTTTGGAAATGTGTTCTTACAATATCCCCACTATAAAAATACTTTTTCCTGATAGTCCACAATGTTAATTTACCAGAAAAACTCTTCTTACACATATAACTTAACCAATATCAATTCACTATATTCTACACCCAAACACATAGTGTAAATCCAATTCCAAACTCCAAACACAAGACACTTTATTCATTAAAACCCGATCCACTGGTCATAAAAATTACTAATCCATTGGATAGTGTTTCTTGAAACACATATATTTCAAAACATCATTGTTTCATTAACTTTCTCATCAGCTGGTTATTGGTGCTCCCTTCCATATAGACACACATTTCACAAATGATTCCAAACCATGAATTATTCTACCAATGATATTGTTGTTTCAAAAATGTTCCCAGTGGTCCAATGTCCCATTCAACTAAGTTTTGTTATCTTGTTGTTTAGAACCACAAACATAACACTTGCAAGAGATATTATTATCGCTCAATTAATTTACATGCTAAAATGAACAAGCTTTTAATAATCATCTATATATCTCGCAAATGTTATACTCTCCCAAGATATTACAAGATAAAATATGGAATACTCCCTTCATATCTAAAAATGAATTCCCCAACAACATTTCCATCTACCCAGGATTCCCATATTAAAAGAAAGATGATGTTTTCTATATGCTTCTCCCCTAAAACCATGAATGAAATATTTCATCACATGTTTCACCCCCTTAAAACATGTCACAATTCGTGGAATTCTACATTAAACCTTTCATGAATATGATATCACCCCATTAAACATGTCACATAATGGGGTCACCCCATGAAAAATCATATGAACACACAAAACATCCTAATCCTGCTATTAGCACACCAACATCATCCTGTGTATTTTATGAATTTTGAATATTGTGCTTTCATAGAACCAGAGAAATTAGTCTTATAAATAATTAGTGTCTAGATTCCACCTTTACCATCCAACCAACATAATCATTCCATTTACCCTTCTCACAAAATGATCTTCCTCCAAAAACCATTTGTAGTCTCAAAACCATACAACTTTAATTACACCACTCAATCAGGATAACCCCAGAGGAGTCACATTATTCATAAAAAATTACATGTTGGTATATTGGTGTATATTTAATTCCCTATTAGTGAACTCAGTATGATGTAATGAAATTGGAAATGATTGTCCCTAACATAAGGTACAATAATATATTATTGATGATTTCCACCATAATTTTTTCACTTATGATTTCACCTCTTACTATATGTACATGTCAACCCATTAAAAGGTCATAAGACTCCTTTCCCATAAGTTCCCCATCAATATAAATTGTCATGATTTAATAATGTCTTTTTTTGGATAGACTCATTAATGCCTGAAGTCAATGTTCCAAGAAACCATTAAAGATATTCTACCATGGTACTACCAAAACCACATTCCCGAGTTCCTCCACTTCAACCTAAACCATTTCTAATGAAAAAAATTATTCCACTACACTAAACCAAAATTAGATTCTTCTAAAAAATATGTGCACATCTCATAAAATTCATCAAAATAAATGAGTTCATACTATGGATCCACCCATTACAATATCCTAAATGGAATCACACATCACTATGTCATTTTGACCATCATGTATCATCAGGATCCTATAGGTATCACCTTATCATGTAATCAATCATTGAACCATGATAAAAAGCCTCCATGAGCCATTTACCTTCAGAACTAGTCTCACACACCCATTTCAACAGTTGATAATGCCTTCTGGACAATCAATATCAACACAACAGAAGATCACTTGGAATTACTCATCCAAAAAATAGGCACATTATGCATTCCAAGACGACTTACATGACCACCTACCTCCTAGTGTCATTCTAGCAATGCAGGTGATCATCATTTTTCAAAAATGTGTAAACCTCATCCACATGATTAGTCGTCACATGATGTCACTCCAGTCACAAGAATTCACCCACAGTATAACTATATGGAAAATGTTTATTTAACACAATGGGAATGATGTTACCCTAGAAAAATCCTCAATTTTAGCCTTTGATTCCAAATTCATCACCACACAATGTTCCTTGCACCAAAATCCCAAGCACTCCAATACATCATTCATAACCCCAAATAAAACAAAAGAACTACTCACTATGGTATGATTCAAAAATATGGACCTCTTGGTATCCCATTTATCCCTACCAATCTTGTATCATGAAATACATTAGGTACGACCATCTAGTCTATATGCTAAACTCTAAAAAGGCCACAACTGATGGGGAATCAAGAATTTATCTGGCCCAACGTAACATGTCATAAACAAGTCAAGACCAATATACATATGTATCGAAAAAAAACAAAAGGAATTAAAATCCAATCCAACTTCCCTAACTAGGTAACTATTACTATATGTTTACATACAAAATAGATTACTCTCTAGAGGACTACACCATGAAACCAGACTAAAAAAGGCTACTAGTAGGGGTAAAAATTATTTTCGAAGAAGTGAGACTTTCCCACATTGGCCATTTCACCTTTTTTAAGTAGGACAATGTCATCCTCCACCTCCTCGAGGAACATCTCACCATATGTTCACATGAACATCCATCAGAAAGAACACATATACAAGTCATCCTATCTTAGTAGAATCCCACAAAGTACTCATATGTGAAAAACTCGTATGAGAAATTATTTACACTTAAAGTAATCATTCTTCTACCAGTACTGAAATCACACAACGGTAGGTCTATATGTCATTTGAATCTTATGTTACTAATATGATGCATGATATTCCACTTGCCTCTACAGGCCGTGAGATAAAATAAAACCAATAGCCTATTTTTAATTGGACAAGATCCAAGAATCAATCATAAATCGAACATCCGAACCATATGTGAATTTTTCATGTGAAAATAAAATAAACCTATAACAGAAAAATTTCGAAAAAATACCCCAGTATTTTATAACATGGACTTACTACTAGAATAGGTGTTCCCAACACACCGTCCCATCCTACATCAAATGATTTGAAACATTCCATAACCTTCATCAACTAGATCCGAAAATCACAATACAAAATAAAATTAATTCTATAATAACACATAGTAATGACCATCCATGGATCACCCTATATGCACTGGTCAGACCAGTTATCCAAATAAACTCAAGCATTCCTCCATTTATTCTAGAGACTATCGAATAGCATCAGGAGTGTAATATGGTACAATGGAGAGACAATAACTAATATAATACAGTTCACAATAATAAATAATTAACCAATAACCATTCAAGAAAATAAATATTCATATTAAATTATATAAATTGGAATAAAATAATAATACATGAAATGTGGTAAAGTCCATAACATACAAGCCATACAAACCCTAACTTCTCACTAGGCCAGTCAAAGATATATACCAAAATAAAATAAATAAAAAACCATCTCTATGACATTTTGTATCCAATCCTAATCCATAATCTAGATACAATCTATGAAATCCCACTTGGACATTCTACCCCATGACATAGCCCAACCAAGTCCATAAAATAAAACATGTAAGAGATGATTGGTTACCCAAGTGAAATGGAGACCAGATTAGGGTGTGATTAAAACTCAGTAGGATGACAACACCATGCTTATAAAAATATAGGAAATAGTTCATTAAATAATGTTATAAATATGGAATTAATTTATTAAATTAACAACGTACATGAAATAAACCCACCGAACCTCATGTTATAGGATTACTTGTAGGTCCAGCCAAACCTCCTTCATCATTGGCCCATATATATTTGTTTAAGGATGAATCCTCTTGTATTTGGATGTATCATCCTATTTAGTGGGAGATTCTCCCACTGAGGATGAATTTCACAAAACATATCCTTAAAGAACAGCCTCTACACTCCATCTGACAAGAAAATTTTCCCCAATCATCCAAAGTCCCAATCTCTGGCTTCTAGTTACTGTAAATTTGTCCCACATGCATCAAATATGATTGTAAACCTCTCCCTCAGGAATCAAGTTACTATGTTTCTATCTCTCAAGAAGTATTAAATCTTTCACATATCCATAAGGAATAATTTTATCATGTTTATAACCCTTAGGTGGTCTATTCTATGAATCCAACACTCAAGAAGACTGTACCTTTCATCTCTCCCTTAAGAGGTATGTTATTGTACATCTATCCCTCAATCAGTCTACAAACATGTACATAAACCTCTGGCTCCAACAAAATAATAAGTCATAATAATATACAAAATCAAAATTTCTTGTAACATCACACCCTCTAGAATTAATCAAAACTGATTCATCTAAAGAAAAAAATACTAAAACGAATTTCACATGATCAATCATAACAAACAAATCATCATAATCTATAATGGTCAATTCATCAATTTACCATTTATCATGACATATTCATTTGATAATGTTGGGATCCAAATTATCACCATAATTATATCAATCTTGTTTAATTTATAATTTTATCCCCAAAAACATTAGGATGGAATTATAGTCCCAAAAATCATTTAAACAAGTTACGATGAGCATACTTCATTTAAATATTTATATCTATAGTGATTCTATTCCAAAAAATCACCTCCATTCACAAATTTTTACAAAGTAGTTAATTTATTGAATTATAAATTATCACAACAATTATAATTATTCCATTTTACTTATTCTTCAAAATATAATAATTAAATATATCATCATATCAATTCTTCATTATGTCTTCAAAACTATTATAATTACATCAAAAATTGCCAATTCTAATATTCATTAATTATTTCTCAATATAATCATCTCACTTGGGAAGTTAAGTCAAATCCATATCAAGTTGAGTTTTCAGTTTACATACCTAACCAATTCATATTGGTAAACTACCGTACAACTGTAACCATTTTATTAAAAATGTTATTTTATTTATATCATTTTAGACCCAGATGTCTATTAAGGTTTTTCACACCCCTTAGGTGGCCACAAGTATGTGTCTCAATGATAACAGACCAAAGGTGATCCAAAGGGATGTCTACTAGTCGGTAACTCTTCCATAGAGAATTTACTGAATTATTTAGGTTGAGTACAAGGAATTCTAATGTGATCACACATATATAACAAACTGGTATAATTTAAGAGAAGAAAAATTAGTTATTGTAGAAAACCCACCTAAAATAGATCTTATAATATTGGATACAAATGGAAACAAACTTCTTCTAATTCCCACCAAGATTATGAAACCTCATCCTTGTCCAACCAAGACCAACACAGAGCCTTGAACACCCAAATAAATCCAAAAAACAATAATTATTTAATTATAGTTGATATAATTAATCAAATATATAAATTTAAGCTCGTTATAAAGCTGGTGAACCCAACAGGTCGTTCTGTCACACCAAAACCATCAAAAATAGGCTACATTCTACTCCCAATGAAATATTCAAAGTAGGATACACAAAATAACCATTTAATTTTACCAAATAATCAACCAATTAAATTAATTTAGGGGATAACCCATTCAGAAATTAAAAAGGATCCATACCTACTTGATTGTTGTGTGAACGTATTAGAATGTCATCTCGAGATCCCCTATTTTTTGAATAAAGAATCCGTAGAAGAATATATTTATTCCACCATACTATGATTGAATCAAAGAAGAAACATAAAACCAAAACTACATAAAATGAAACTATGTGGGAAGAACAATAATGAAATAGGGGAAACAAAGATCTTACCAAATCAAGTCCTTAAATATCACCCATGATTTCCATGAACAATGGAGAATTGATGGAGATGATTCTCGAATAAACCACTTCTTTTAATTTCATTCATCTGATAATGTATGAAGGTTCGATACACACTTTAATAAAAAATAAACTACACTAGATGAATTCATGACATTTAAAATGATTTCGTTTCTTGAAATTTTGGTAAAAAGGCATTCACTAGGCTAGCCAACCACATTTATTCTGTAATACTAGAAGTCATGGCATGAATTTTTGTGTCTAACATTTGGATCCCTATTTTCACATCATCTAGTCTTCCCGTAAAACCCCATGAATCTGATTCATGTGTTGAAAAATATTCACAATGTGAATGTCCTTCTAGTGTTGTTTTCTGTTGCCTAAAACAAATTTCCATCCACCTATTCTTGCACGACCCCCTGGGAATTCCACCAAAACCTAAAACACTCTAAAAAATATGTTCTTCTTTTCGAACACCATAACCACATTTCAATATTTTTATTTTCAAATCGATTATCCCCCAATGAATAAAAATAAAATTACCACTGAAAACTAAACTATTTTGTATGCGGGTTCTTAAAATTTATATATTTTCCACTTTAACCTATGTTTAATTTTACTACAAGTAATCACATTAATTTATTTTTTTTGTTATTTAAGAGTATTAAATTTTCTCATAGAGAGGGTTCATCAATATTTTGAGTTATTTAGTCTAATGGGGGTCAATGAAAGTTAGTTAAGATTCTTTTTACTTTTGAGTGTGATAAAAAAATTACCACATGATGTAGGATATTTTCTCTCTATATATGGAACCTTATAATTCTATATATGGAATATACTGATTAAATTTTTTACAATTATATAATTATTAGTATTAGAGGATAGTGAATTATTCTAATACAAATGAAAACATTATGGTTTCATTAGAGAAAGAGATTAGAGATATAGTTTTTTGATTCTACATTATAAAAAAATTAACACTCAACTTTGAGATTTAATTTCCCATGTCTCTAATAGAGAGGTTAAACTGTTTATTTGATTACTCAAGGATATTGTTAATTTATTCCCTAAAGAGATTATGACTTTTCCACAATTTTTGTAGCTAAAATTAAAAATGTGGTTTTATTCTTCTATATCTCTAATATGGATGGTTAATTATCTGATATCCCTCACTATAATTTGGGAGTTGAAGATCAAGATTTTCTATTTTTAATAAATAGTATTTATTCTATTAGAATCAGTTCTCTAGAACCAACTACTAATACATTGGATTATATGAATATTCCAATATTTGAATAATAATAAAACATCTTATTACATATTATTGATTGTTCTATATTACATTGATTTAATAATGTATTTGGGTATCTACCACATTGATAAGGTTGTATTATTTCCTTGATACGAAGATAAAATTCAAATTATATAAGGATATTTTTAAATAAAGTTATCTTGACATATAATATTTTATTATTTCTCACAAATTATGTTAACTTTCATGTGAGAGTACTCATTAGCAAGTGTGGAATCTTCACATTATGTCTAGACATATTAATCTCTAATTTGAGATGTTATGATAAAAGATTCACCTATAGGAATTCCTCATGTTTGTGTTTCATTAGGAATTCCTATATACAAACATGTGTAATAGTACATATACATTATGATTAACATCAATGCATTTCATGAATCATGCATTTATATTTACTTTCCGAAACCATGATCCCATTTGTTCGCAAGAAGTTAGGTAAATGGGTAGATCATGAATGAAATGTTATTAATGGATAAGTTAAGTAATTATTTGTTCCCTCTATCTTAATGTATATTTACATCTCAACCGTTTTACTATAATAGAACCATCACAATAAATTCCAGGGCCATGTTGTAACGACATGTTTATTTCAAATAGTCAAAGAAAGACATATCAAGAATATAGGTTGGTGAACCGGAAGTGAATCCTACTTGATGTGATTCTATGGAAAATGAATTATATTACATAGTGAGTTCTCATATGTTGTTGTTGATGTTTCAACATTAATTTCTTCATGTTGGGTTCCTTGACCAATTTATAGATAGTAATTTTGGAGTTTAGGTATGCTAACCTAATTACAAAGAGATGAAATATTAGAGTGTACAATAATAATTGTTTCTATTAATCTATAGAAAATTTTATTTAAAATTAAATAATTCAATAAATAGTTTTCTGAAGACTGAGGAATAATTTTAATCATTTTTCATTGATAAAAAAAAATTAAAAACAATATTTACTCACTAAACTCTGAATAAAATATTTATAGTATTTATTAAATATTTTAAAAAATGTGTTCTCTATATTGTGATTAAAATATTTATTTATGAAAAAATATCTTATTTAATATTTATGCAGGTATCCAATAAATGCATAGGATAGTGAATATTGTAATATCATTTCTAGTGACACATATTAATTAACAAGATTGTAAGGTAATATTTATCTATGTGTCAGTTTTTAGAGGCCATAAAATAATAATATTATTATTTTATATGAAATGGGGTAAGATTATGTTTATAATATTATTTAATGGTCATTGTGTAATTAATTAATATTTTATCCTAAAACGAAGCTCTATAAATAGATGAGTATGTATATTATGTAGGGTTAATCGAGAATTGAGAATCATTACGGAGAATAGAATTCAGTCTCAAATTCCCCATTCAATAATCCTTTTAATAGTGAGATGTACAAGACACAATCATTCAAGATCAATAGAATTAGAATTTATTAAGATAAAAAATTGCAGGTGATAGATCCATCCCACTAGAACCTTGCATTTCATCAGTGTTGATCATAGATCAAAGGATCATGTGTGGATCACAATTAGATGGATTCGTATAACACCCTAAAATGGTGAAGTGTTAAATTATTAAATTATATGATTCATCTGAACATTTTGTACATTTAATTTCTGGAGAATACTTGATTATAACATCACATTTAAGTGTGATTGACCAGGATTATTGACTAGGACTGATGACCTCCTCAGACGTTTCTTGTAGAGTGTGTGAGTGAAGAAAAAGAACACTATAAAGAAAACGTGTTGGAATGTTAAGACATTCATTAGTTTGATGATCTATCCGAGCACTTGGGTGGGGCCCAGGTAAGAGAACACATGTTTTGAGGTAATCATGTGGTTCCTAGTAGGCTAGGATTCGATGGCCACTCAAATTTGTGGTGTTTGTGCTTTCAGTGAGGCCCAATTGTAACATTGGTATCAGAGTAGTAACCCAAATAAAAGTTTAATGACACTGACTTAGTTGAAATATAGGATCCACAATTAGGGTGTTATGCTCTAAAGTGGATGTTAATATAACACCCCATAATGATAAAGGGTTAAATTTATTAATTATATGACTCTTATAAACATGGTTTTCCATTATTTTCGAGATCCTACCTGATTAGAACTCCACTTTTAAGCATGTTTGTCTTAAAGTAGTTATCATGATGGGTGACCACACAACCTATTTTGAGATTTAAGGTGTATAAAGAGGGATTTTTTCTCAAATTTGGGGTGAATATAACACCCAATAATGATAAAGGGTTATATGACCTAATGATATGACTCATGTTAACAAGGAGAACCATTATTTTCAAGAGCCTACAAGATTAGATCTCCACATTTAGGAAGTTTTGGACTGGGGTAATGATCAGGAATGGGTGACCTCAGGAGAATTATCTTGGGATGTGTTTGAGTGAGGAAAAATAACATTGTAACAAATGTGTGTTTTATTACAGGGAAAATAATTATTTGGTGATCCGTTCAGGCATTTGGGTGGGCCACAGGTATGGTACGATGAGTCTATATGGAACTTGGTGGTTCCTAGCATGCCATGACCTGATGACCTTGTAAAGGCTCTATGTCTATCTTATCTATAGGGAAAATGGTTATGCATGATATATTAGGATACAATGCTCATGTCCGGGTGGGGTATCTAGGATGTTAGTTGGGCATATATGTTATATAAGGCCTCGCCATTAAACATTACTTAATATTGAAATAAATTAATAATCCCCTTTGAGTATATTTTCAGGTTTAGAGTTTTAAAGAATTAGATCATAACTATTACATCTCAAAAGACTACACATTAGACACTTCTACAAAGTTTCCCTTTTTCTTTTTTTACAAAACATGAACTCTTAAAAAAAGAGTAATGTCTAGTTCCATGTTTAAGACAACATGTCTTTTCCTTGATCCCATCCTTGACCCAATTCCACATTATGTCCTGTGAAAAACATTTCCAAAAAACTTGGGATAAGCATAAAAATCTCAGTAAAGGATACACAACGAAGGAAAATTGTATGTTTTTCAAAACAACAAGTAAACCATGAATACTTTTTAAAAGGAATACTTTTCACCTTTATGATGTAGTAAATAATCTTAACTGAATAAAAGATCATTACTTACGCTTTTTTAACCAAAAGATTACCATAAAACCCATATAAAGAACACATAACATATAAAGGTATCTTGGGACATAAACATACTTAAATGGAATAATTATACGGTCACCTTCCACACATATCACTTAATGGAATAGCCATACGACAGACTTCCATAACCAATGCATTGGAGGTTATAACGTTACCACACATCCTGGTATTCACGGCACCACCTGTCATATGGTTTATCACGTAACCACCCGCCAAATGTCCAAGTACCATTATAAAATCATAAGACATAAAACAAATATAATGGAAAGAAAACATTTCCACATATCAATCGCAATATATCACTTAAATATATTGAAATAAAAAATCCATTATAAAAACCATTTTCAATACCAAAATACATAAAAGATTATATGGTATTTATTTCATTTTAAAAACATTATGGCTTATTGAGGAAACCAAGGACCAAATAATACTCATGGCGGCGGAAAATGTCGTTGTCACTGCGTACATTAAAATAAACATTCCTTTTTGTCGGTTAGTAAAACGCTTCGTAGAAAAATATTCCCTTTGAATGAAATGAAAAGTCAAAGGTGTTTTATACATCATATAAAATAAAGTCTTGTATTAGAACAATATATGCCTCAATGAAAGGAGATTGAGACGAAGTCCCATACATCGTCTTCGACTTGACTCGATCACTCTTTAATCTTCTGAATAAAAAACTAGTGTTAATTTCTACTTGATTAAGAACATTTTTCCAGATTATTTTTCCTTTTTTGTCACTTATTTCAATGTTATAATCATTTTGTAATCATTTACGTTAATAATTTTCGTTTTGTCAATATTTGGTTCTTAAGTCAAAAATGGACTTCTAACAGTTACATGTTGTTCATGTGGTCAAAGGTTCATTATATCGAGAATGATATTCCTGATTTGGATATCATATATATAATATATATCCAGAATATACATGTATTTATAATAGTACATAACATTTAGAGGTAAGAAATGAAATGCACCGTTCATGGAGACGGTAAGCCATACATACGCATGAATGCCACATTCATTTCTATTTCATATTTAATGGAGTGAAATCATAATGATATAAAGGTATATAAAAATTCCAGTATAATATAATATATAATATCATTAACTCCATCCTTTATACGTCCCACATATGGAATTAACGAATCAAATCACTTTGAGGGGGCGGTAGTCCGCACTTCCTAAAATGAAATTATCGCGTTTACCCATAATGGAAATCATAAAGGTATGACATAAATGAAAAATAAATAAGAAAAAGGAAAACATAAACATAATATATATCATATATAAATAGAGTGACATCTTAATGGCCACCATGAAAGGTGTTAAAAGAAGATTGAACAATCATCGTTTCATGAGGCATAAATTCGCCAACCACAAGAACAATATCTTCTTTAACCATTATATGGAGGTGTGTGTAAGTGTAAATAAAATAGTTCTCATAAAAACATCCTATTATATTTAAGATACTGGTGTTGTTACAAAATAAAGTAATAAAAAGATTTTAGGGGGTTGGAAAAGCAATATAAAATAAAAGAACACAAGGGAAGACATTACCTTTAAATTGGGTAACTATCTTTGGTTTGAACCACAAGGGTTTCTTGAAGAGCTTTATGCCTAAGGTAAGGCTTCTAGGACGAGGAGAGGGATGTTGAGAGATAAAATGATCATAGATTGGTCAAGCCGAAGGCTTGAAAGGTGTGGGGAAGGGGGTAGAGGTGGGGGCCTTTTATAAGAGGGAGGAGTGGTACACTTGGAATGTTACAAAATGTTACTTTATTATATAATGAGTTTCGGATTTTAAAGGTCCCACAATAATATATTTTGAGGATAAGGTGATAATAGTTAGAAATAAACCCATCCAATAGGTTTTTCACAAGTTTATGTCTTAGAATTTACATTATCTTTTCATTTTATTTAAATCGTTAAATAATGAGGTAATCGCTGCATCATCATGGTGTCATAAATAATTTAATTTATTTAATCTCTAAAAATTATAAAAAAAATATCATGATGTAGTGAATCTTTTTATATTTATAATGAAAATTTATAGTAAAAAATATTACTTGTATAACCCCATGTAAAAATTGTTTTAGTAAAACAATACATGTTTGTGATAGTTTTATATTAACTTTAAATAAAATGTTATTAATGTCATTTTCTTACCCAAGTGGCTCCACAGGGTCCCCAAGTTGACCCATGGATTTTCTTTGTCTGAAATGATATATCAAATAAGGGTAGGACATGTGTCAGGGCAATTTCATATTATTATAACATTATTTTTACCTTAAATTACACTAATTACCTCTAATCGTGATTAATAAAACATAAAAGTTACTATTCACCAAAAAAATATTTTCATCTCATTGAACCAAATTTTACTTACTAATGACAACCATGTGTGTCGTATTTTTGAAATTAAATTCACAAAAGTGGTAAAGTTTAATTTAAACAAAAAATCAGTTTTTTAACTACCACTTAGTGGTTTCACTATTCATCAAAAATTGAAGTTTTTCAGAAAAATACCAAAAATTCACCATAAGCTATATTTGATATTATGAATTCAAAATTGATGTATATTTTAAAAAATTCATAATATATAAGTTTAATTAATTAATTTAATAATTAATTTCCGTTGTCAACAAAATAGCTTGGTTTTATGAAACAATATATATCAAAAGAATGACACTAGTTTACGTCCAATTTCAAAGTGAAATTAATTCCAATGACCACCATTGGATTAAATGATAAAAATGTATTCTAATTGAACTTTAAAATCAATTAAAATGATAATCTAATCATATAAATAAATTATATTAAAAAGTGTTTTCGAATTAAAATTCAACATTTTTCACTATTCATTAAAAAATGAACTTTAGCGGAAAAATACAAAAAATTTACACAAAGTAAATTTTGATGTCCTGATTGTAGAAAAGAATTTTATTTGGTCCAATAGATTGTATAATAGTGACCAAAACTATATTTAAAGAGGGTTCTCCATCAAAAGGTGATAAGTCGACCTTTTAGTGAATTATAGAGTATATATGCCTAAAATTGAATTCTTATCTTATTTTAAGACTTTATCTTTTATTGGATAAATGTAATAACATTTAACATATATAATCATATTTTAGTTATTTCTATTCAATCTTCCTAGTACAACGGCTACATGTTAACTACCATTTAAAATAATATTATTATATTACTAGTGTGCAACCTAAGATTTCAAAGAAACTCGTTGTTGCGTATCAGGTACCATATCGAACATAGAAACCCCTTTAAAGTAAAATTAATATTTATTTAGTAAATATTAATAAATATGAAAATATATTATTCTTTATTTACATGGGATTTTACATCATTCCCCCTTTTGGGAATTACGTCCTCGCAATTTTATTCACTTTTCAAAATAAGTGGGGGTGTTTGTCCCTCATAGCATTTTCAGATTCCCATGTTGCCTCTTCAACCATATGGTTTTTCCACAAAACCTTTACCTGGTGAATTACCTTATTCCGCAACAGTTTCTCTCTAGAGTCAAGAATCTAGACTAGTTGTTCTTCATAAGAGAGATTCTCTTCCAACTGAACTACTTCTGTGCTCAAAACATGAGATGGATCTGGCATATACTTTCTCAACATCGAAACATGATGAACATTGTGTACATGGGACAAACATCGAGGTAAAACCACTCATTAAGTAACTGATCCAACTCTCTCTAGAATTTCATATGGTCCAATGATCCTGGGACTCAGCTTTCCTTTCTTACCAAATCGCATCACACTTTTTTATGGTGAAACATTGAGAAAAACATGATCAGCTAGCCTGAAATATAGATCCATCCTCCGGTTATCCACATAAATTTTTTGCCTGCTCTGAGCTGTTCTCATGCGTTTCTGAATCAACTGAAATTTTTCTACCATCTCTTCTACCAATTCTGGTCCCATCAGCTTCCTTTCCCCTACTTCATCCCAAAAAGTTGAAGTTCTACACCGTTTACCATATAATGCTTCAAACAGAGCCATCTGTATACTAGATTGAAAAATGTTATTATATGAAAATTCAACCAAAGAAAGATGTTGGTCCCAACTTCCCTGATAATCCATCGAGCAAACATATATAATATCCTACAATGTCTGAATTATTCATTCTGAGTGCCCATCTGATTGAGGTTGAAAAGCTGTACTGAAATTTAACTCAGTAACCAATGAATTTTGAAGACCTTTCCAAAAGATTGAAGTAAACCTGGGTTCATGATCAGATACAATAGAGAGAGGAACTCCATGCAACCTGACTATCTCTTTAACATACTACCGAGCAAGTTGATCTAGAGGCAATGTATCTCGAATAGGAAGGAAATGAGTAGATTTAGTCAATCGATCAACAATAACCCAGATTGCATTATTACCTCGAGATGTATTCGGTAATCCCAAAACAAAGTCCATGGATATATTTTCCCATTTCCACTATGGCACTGGTAATGACTGTAGCATCCCTTTCAGTAACTGCCGCTCTGCTTTAACCTGCTGACAAGTAAAACACTTCAGAGTAAAATCAGCAACATCTCTTTTCATTCCATCCCACCAGTAATACTCCCGCAGATCTCTGTACATCTTAGTACTGCCAGGAAGAACTGAAAACGGGGAACTATGAGCCTCACGTAACAACTCATTCTTCAACAGTTAATCACAAGGCACACATAATCTCTTCCCAAACCTCAAAACACAATCATTATCAATGTTAAATTCAGTCAAATTACCCTTCGGATTGAGCTCTACCTTTTTATACAACCCACTGTCTTTCTTCTAGGCTTGCTTAATTCTGTCTGATAGAGATGATATCACTGACACCTGAAACAAAACAGAATAACTTAATGCACCAACAACTTCTATGACAAAGTTCATCAAATC
This sequence comes from Viscum album, assembly GCA_963277665.1. Taxonomy (NCBI): domain Eukaryota; kingdom Viridiplantae; phylum Streptophyta; class Magnoliopsida; order Santalales; family Viscaceae; genus Viscum; species Viscum album. Next base: position 601,472,071 of record OY728130.1, on the reverse strand, counting down.
AAAAACCAAAGGATCTCATTCCAAACATAGCATGGTTAATGAAGCAATACTTTTTCGACTCAAAACAGAATCCACTTTATTTGCTTTTCCTAGATGGTAATGATTTGTAAAATCATAATCCTTGATTAATTCTAGCCATCTCCTCTATCTCATTTTCAATTCTTTATGAGTGAATATATACTTTAAAATTTTGTGATCGGTATGTATTTCACACTTTACTCCATACAAATGATGCCTCAAAATTTTTAGAGCAAAAACAACAGTAGCTAATTCCAAATCATGTGTAGGGTAATTTAGCTCATGAGTTTTCAACTGACGTGAAACATAAGCAATTACCTGATCATTCTGCATAAGGACACAACCAAGTCCCTTCAATGAAGCATCACTGTAAATAACAAACTCACCATTCCTGGAAGGTAATGCCAAAACTGGATCATTCACCAATCTTCTTTTCAATTCCTAAAAACAATCATCACATTCTTTTTTCCAGATAAACTTAACACCCTTCCGAGTTATCTTAGTCATTGGACTAGAAAACTGTGAAAATTTTTCAACAAACCTTCGGTAGTAACCTGCCAAACCAAGAAAAATACGGATCTTGGTTATATTTGTAGGTCTTGGACATTCTTCAACAACTTTTGTTTTAGAAAGATCAACAGTTATGCCATTTTTTGAAACAATGTGACCAAGGAAAGAAATTTGTTGTAACCAAAACTCACACTTTCTGAGTTTTCCATATAGTTTCTTTTCATTTAAGGTTTGCAAGATAACCCTTAAATGACTTTCATGCTCCTCTTTACTTTTAGAAAAACCAAAATATCATCAATGAAAACAACCACAAATGTATCCAAGAACTCATGGAAAATTCTATTCATAAGGTCCATGAATATAGTAGGTTAATTAGTTAACCCAAAAGGCATAACAACAAATTCATAATGGCCTTATCTAGTAGGAAACGCAGTCTTCAGAATGTCTGCTTCTTTTTTTTTCAACTGATGGTACCCCGACCTCAAATCAATCTTCGAAAAATACTGAGCTCCCTGGAGATGATCAAACAAATCATCGATATGAGGCAAAGGATACTTGTTCTTAACAGTGATGTTATTCAGGGCTCTATAATCAATGCAAAGTCTCATAGAACCATCTTTCCTTTTAACAAACAAGACATGATCACCCCATCGTGATGTTCTAGGTCGAATGAAACCTTTATATAATAACTCCTATAATTACTTCTTTAACTCTAAAACTTCAACTTGATCCATTCGATAAGGGTGTTTTGAAATTGTCTTAGAATCAGGAACTAAGTCAATAGTAAATTCAACTTCCCAATCATGAATAATACACGGAAACTCATCAAGAAAAACATCAAGATACTCATTTACCACTGGCACATCATTAATCTGAACAGTTCCTTTATTTTCAAAAATATGAGCAAGGTAACATTCATTTCCTTCTTTTACTAGTTTCTCATCTTCTTGATATGATATCAAAATTAAGGGTTCATTCTTGTACACAAACTGAATTTTTTTCTAAAAAGAAACCATTTTAGCTCTTCAGTCAATCATAACATGATAAACAGAAAGCCAATCCATGCCCAAAATAACATCAAACTCTACTAGAGGCAAAACAATAAGGTTTGTAGGTAAATTCTTTTCGCACACAAGTATAGGAAGGTTCATATAATTTATTTTTATCTCAATGTTTCCTCCTGGTGTATTTACCATAAGTTCAAGATTCATATCTTGGTATGGAATTCCCAATTTACTAGAAAACTTCTCAGAAATGAAAGAATGCGTAGATCCTGAATCAAATAACACATTGACATAATCTGACCAAACAAATAGTGTACCTGATACTACTTCATTCGATGACCCAACATCTGCTGAAGTAGTTTCAAAGGTTTTCACCACCCCTTTCTTCTTGTAGTCTGGCTTCTTTCCCTCAGTTGAGTTCTTCGTTAGACACTCATTTTCATAATGACCCATTTCATTACACTTAAAACATCTTACCGCTGGCTTTTCATTGCCTGAATGATCATCTTCCTTACAGTTATGAGCAATATGACTAGACTTACCACACCAAAAGCAGTTTCCAGAGTTGGATAAACATTCTCAAGGATGCATTTTATCACATTTCTCACAGGATGGATATTTAGTTTTCTTACCTCCTGTCTTCTTTGATGAATTATTTACCTTTGCCTTCCAACTGGACCTCTTATTATGTTGTTTTTCAAAGAACACTTGATCATTATAAAACGCCATTTCCACCTTCTCCACACATCGAACAAGTTTTTTCATAACTTTTGAACTCACAAGAATCTAAATCCCTTCTATACGTTGGCTTTAACCCTGAGGAAAAACGGTTGATTTTACTATCAGGATCTCGTATATAATTTGGAGCATACCTTTTCAGTCAAGTGAACATTGCTTCATAAGAAGCCACTGAGTCGTTTAGTAAAACGTTCCATAGAAAAATATTCCCTTTGAGTGAAATGAAAATTCAAAGGTGTTTTATACAGCGTATAAAAAAAGTCTTGTATTAGAACAAAATATGCCTCAATGAAAGGAGATTGAGACGAAGTCCCTTACCTTGTGTCCGAATTGACTTGATCGATCTTTAATCTCCTGAATAATAAACTAGTATTAATTTATAATTTTTTAAGAACAATTTTCAAGCTTATTATTCATTTTATATCACTTATTTCCAAGTTATAAACATTATGTAATAATTTAATTTAATAGTGTTCGTATTGTCGATATTTGGTTCTTAAGTCAAAATGGACTTCTTACAATTACATGTTGTTCATGTGGTCAAAGGTTAATTATATCCAGAATGATATTCCTGATTTGGATATAATATATATCATATATATCCAGCAAATACATCTATTTATAATAGTATATAACATTTAGAGGTAAGAAATGAAATGCACCGTTCATGGATACGGTAAGTCGTACGTACGCATGAATGCTACATTCATTTCTATTTCGTATTTAATGGAGTTAAATCATAATGATATAAATTTATATTATAATTAAATCATTATATCATATATAATATCATTAACTCCATCCTTTATACGTCCCATATATGGCATTAATGAATCAAATCACATTGACAGGGCGGTAGTCCGCACTTCTTAAAATGAAATTATCGCATTTACCCATAATGGAAATCATAAAGGTATGACATAAATGAAAAATAAAGAAGCATAAGGAAAACATAAAAATAATATATATCCTATATAAATATAGTGACATATTAATGGCCACCATGAAAGGTGTTAAAAGAGGATTGAACAATCATCGTTTCGTGATGCAGAAATTCGCCAACCACAGAAACAGTATGTTCTTTAACCATTAGACAGAGGTGTGTGTAAGTGTAAATAAAATCCTTCTCATAAAAATATCATAGTATATTTAGGATACTGGCGTTGTTACAAAAGAAAATAATAAAAAGAGTTTAGGGTTTTTGGGAAGTAAAATAAAACAAAAGAACACAAGTGAAGACATTTCCTTCAAATCGGGTAACTCCCTTTGGTTTGAACCATAAGGGTTTCGTGAAGAGGTTTCTGCATAAGGTAAGGCTTCTAGGATGAGTAGAGGGATTTAGAGCGATAAAATGAGAAGATCTTGGTCAATACAAAGGCTTGAGAGGTGTGGATAAGGGGGTAGAGGTGGGGGCCTTTTATAAGAGAGAGGAGAGGCACTCTTGGAAAGATATAAAATGTTACTTTATTATATAATGAGTTTCGGATTTTAAAGGTCCCAAAATTATATATTTCTATGATAAAGTGATAAGTGTTCTAAATCAACCCATAAAATATGTTTTTGACAAGTGTAGGTCTTAGATTTTACATTATCTTTTCATTTTATTTAAATCGTTAAATAATGAGGTAATCGCTGCATCATCATGGTGTCATAAATAATTTAATTTATTTAATGTCTTAAAATTATAAAATAGTATCATGAAGTAGGAAATATTTTTATATTTCTAATTAATTTTTAATGTTAAAAATATAACTTTTATAACCCCATGTAAAAATTGTTTTAGTAAAATAATACATGTTCGTGACATTTTTATTTTAACTTTAACTAAAAAGTTATTAATGTCATTTTCTTACCCAAGTGACTTCATGGGGTCCCCAAGTTTACCCATGGATTGTCTTGGTCGTCCATGAAACATCAAATAAGGGTATGAAATGTGTCATGGTAATTTCATATTATTATTACATTATTTTATCCTTAAATTACACTAATTACCTTTAATCGCGATTAATAAAACTTAAATGTTACTATTCACAAAAATATTATTTTCATCCCATTGAACCAAATTTTACTTACTAATGAAAACCATGTATTTCGGATTTTTGAAATTCAATTCACAAAAGTACAATGTTTAATTTAAACAAAAAATCAGTTTTTTAACTACCACCTAGTGGTTTCACTATTCATCAAAATTGATGTTTTTCAGAAAAATACCAGAAATTCACCCTAAGATATATTTGATATTTCGAATTCAAAAATGATGTCTATTTTACAAAATTCAAAACATATAAGTTTCATTATTTAATTTAATAATTAATTCCCGTTTTCAAAATGAATAGCTTGTTTTTATGAAATAATATATATCAAAAGATTGACACTTGTTTAAGTCCAATTTAAAAGTGACATTAATTCCAATGACCCCCATTGGATTAAGTGGTAAAAATATATTCTAATTTCACTTTTAAATCAATTAAAAATATGATCTAATATTATAAATAAATTATATTAAAAAGAGGTTATGAATTAAAATACAACATTTTTCACTATTCATTAAAAAATGAACTTTATCGGAAAAATACAAAAAATTTACACAAAGTAAATTTTGATGTCCCAATTATAAAGAAGAATTTTATTTGTTCTAACAGAATGTATAAGAGTGACCAAAACTATATTTAAATAGGGTTCTCTATCAAAAGGCGATAAGTCGGCCTCTTAGTGAATATTAGAGTATCTATGCCTAAAATTGAATTCTTTTCTTATTTTAAGCCTTTATCTTATATTGGATAAATGTAAAAACATTTAACATATATAATCATCTTTTAGTTATTTTTATTCATTCCCGCCAATACAACGGCTACGTGTTAACTACCATTTAAAATAATATTATTATATTACAAGTGTGCAACGTAAGATTTCAAAGAAACTCATTGTTGCACATCGGGTACACTATCGAACAGAGCAACCAATTTAAATTAAAATTAATATTTAATTTATAAATATTAAGAAATTTGAAAATGTATTATTCTTTATTTACCTGGGATGTTACATGATAAATTGGAATTAGAGGAGGAAGCCAAACGAAAGTGTGGTGAAACTAAATGGGTTGAAATGTATTGTCTGCAATAATCGTGTCGTGATCTGGGGGTGGGGGTGGAATATAATTCCCTAAATTGATAAATGGTTAAATGAATAAATTATATGAATTATATAAACAAGGTATACCTTTCTTTTCTAGAGCTTACCTGATTAGAACTCCACATTTGACCATTTTGGTCCTTGATTAGTGATCATGATGGGTGGGATCCATAGTAGTTTTTCAATATGTGTGTGTGATTGATGACAATGTAGACTAGAAAGAAAATGTTCGAGTCTGTCAGGATAATAATTAGTTTCATGATCAGTTTTGGAAGATTGGTCAGCCCCATGTAGGGGATATCATCACTGTAGGGGAACTGATAATGTCTTCTTGGCTAGGATCTGATAGCCATGATAAGGTGGGGTGTCCATGATGTTAGTGGGGTCTATTTTATATACTTATATGGTTGGATAATATAATCAAAATTAAGGAAATTTGAAAATGTTTTTTGGATGTTCAAAAAAATCATAGTTTAATAATTTTCTAAATACAAAGTTTCCTTTCTTCAGATATAAATTAAATTAATTATAAAATTAACATTATTATTATCCTCTATATCAGTTCTTGTATCTTCTATTTAATTTATTTATGAAAAGATTTAAATCATCATGATTTTTACTTCTTTCATAATTTTATAATGATCTATCAAATCCAAAAAATATATTATGGTTATTCCCTGACCGTTGTGCTTCTGTGATTCAGGGATCATTCAAGTTTTATCAAAGGGAAGTTACATTTAAAATTTTAATTTTCTTGACTTATAATTGATTATGTGAAATTGTAGTTAGATAATTCATTACTAATTTCCCATCTATGGGTTTTGGGTTTTCTATGTAACATTTTTATGGAAAGATGTCATTGGTCGCGATCCTTACATCCTGAATAATTATGAAATTATCTATCTAATTAGAGAAACAGATTATGGTGATTCTCCCACCAAGGCCTATTGCATCTAGGAGCTTATTAAAGATGATTCAGAGATGATCCTCTCCATTGAATGGAAATTTCAAAGGGTCTATTATACTAACTGGTTAAAACAAATTTTCAATGGTTTGATTATGTCATATGGGGTTTAACATTTTCTAGGAAAAAATACAATGTATAATTAACATATTTTTGACATTTTAATCATTTAATTCATGATTCATATTCACATAATTTTATAAAAATAAATTATGAATTATTGGAGATTCCATTGGTAAGTTCCAATGATTCTGGTCAGTGAGACTGGGATACAGGGCGTGTATCCAGAGAACACACCATGTACCCAAGTGCACTGATCCTGGAAGTGTTGTGGGATACATGAAACATTGATTAGTTATTACATGTGGTGTATTTATTTCACACCACATGTATACCAAGAAAACTAGGAAAACAACTTTTCATATTACATAGTTTGTAGCAAGCAATCACATTATTTAGTCTATTTGGTCTAGTGAAGAAATTCATGTCAACTGTGCACTGAAATACACATTCACTAACCATGTGATACTGAAAACCCATGTTATTAATAAAAAATATGATGTGTAGCTAGTATACATGACATGTAGTTCATTAATTTTTTCATTTTAAATGTTTACCGAGTAATTTTTCGAGTTATATAGACACCTGATGAGAATAATAGACGTCATGTTCCTATTTAACACACATCATGTATTCATATGTACAAAGAACATAATGAGTCATTCTGATGGTTTTATAGACCCACATAAATTATGATATATGGCTTATATCTAGTTAGTACATTCCATTTAATCCATCTAAGATACATGCCAAAGCCCAAAGTGTTTGATTCAGATACATTGAAAATAAGGAAGACATCATGTAGAATCATAGTATATGTTGTGTAGTCTCCCAATAAAGGGAAAAAATTAAATTACATTAAATAATTTATTTCAATATAAAAAACTAATTACACTGATTGGAACATGATATGTCTAAAAATGTAATAATGGTTTTTAATAATTCAAAATGAATAATTTATTTATTGTCATAATATTTAATTAATAGTCATTCCATTTATATTACATGAATCCATTATTGATGTGTATCTACACAAGAATTCATACGGTCATTAATATAAAATTGTGATAATTCATTAATTAATTAGTTAATTAATGTAAGAGTTTTTATCTTAAAAAAATAATGAATAGAAATGAATGTTAACCAACATACTTTTGCATATATATTGCCTAGGTACCACTATTCATGACATTAACCAAATCCTATGTATGTTTTGGTATTAATTAAATTAATTACTCACATGATATTGAAATTATTAAATATTAAATTAAATATGATGGACTATGAGGCATCCCTCCCTCTTTTATTATGTTGGAATAATGTGTCCAAGGTTCTTTATGTGATTCCTTATAACCAATCTTTTGGTTTCCTTCAATTTTTTTTGAGTTATACATACATGTAATAATGGATTATCCCAAATAATACTATGGATTTTCAATATGGAATCATGATGATACCATCCATGGTGCTACTCATATAGATATGTGGAATATTTTATCTTGTTCCAAGACTAACATAATGCCTTTACCCCATAATCTTAGGTTGATTTATTGTATGCTCCATAGTGAAATTGTTAGATAACCTCATGATTAGGGAATTAATTTATTTATTTCTATCTCATGCATTATTTTTTTGGATGAAAAAATTAGAACACATAAATAAATGGATTAATATACAAAGGGATAATTTAAATAAATGGATTATGCTTAAATGTTTTATCAAAACATGGGTAATCACCTATGTGAAATCCAATTAATATTAACAAGAAATGAAAAACATATCTCATGAAATACCATATGTATAATAAAACAAAATTCTTCAACTAACCACTAAGTCAGAACTGGGTATCCATTAGTTGATTATGAATGAAAGTTATATAACTAAATGTTTGACCAACCCACATTTTGAAACATTCTTTTATCAAGGGGTTCTTATGAATGATTTTGGTTAATATAAAAACATTTCAGCAAGTGGGGTATCCCATTATAGACATGATATAACTTGGAGGAAATTTTTGAGGAAATTTAAGACAATATTTCTAGATTGGAGAGTCCACTCAATAGATTAATCATTATATTTTCTTTTCATGTTGAAATAATGGCCAAAGAAATAAAAATTTCACATGGGAAAAAAAGTTATCGTATGCTTCAGTTCAATTTGTTATTCAGTGAAAGCAATCTATTTATACAAATTTTGTATTAGATATAGCTATTGGTTATCACATATGTATTAAAATGTTAGAACCAAATTGATTCAGATTGATTTACTAAGGAGAGGATGATATAAAATCATCTATCATATCCTGAATTATTGTTGAGTCTATCATGGAATACAACCTCAAATTGCAAATGAGTATGATATTTATTTTAAATGATTGTTATTGTCCTTCTTCTATTACCTAAAATATTATTTCTACATCCAAAATTTATACGTATGGATTTTTATTAATTGAATCTTTTTGTATAAGGATATGATTTTTTATGGTATGGAACATTTAAATAATGGTCTTTAGGAGTTGGATTATATGAACTCTGTATTATAAATAAAAAAATTAACTAGTTCACATTACTCATACCACACCAAAATTCAGATTCATCTGATAGGTCATGTAAATGAAAATTCTTTGCCTAAATTACACCAATAAGGATAATTAAATTCCTTTTAAATGAAATATATTGGTGTATGTCACCTATGTTTACAAGGTAATATAACTAAATTTTCATTTAGTGGAAAGGGTGAAAAGGGAAAAGTTATTCTTAAATAATATCACATCAATCTGTGTGGACCATTTACAACTAAATAATGCGTTGGGTACACATTATTCATAATGTTTATCATTGTTTTGGTTGATATATATTTGTCTATTTAAGGAGTTATATGACTTATCTATTTGTGAGATACAAGTAATAAAATAATAAAGTATAGAATCTGATTGGTAAGAATATTATGAAACCCTGCTCAAACTATGGTGGATAATATCTTAATCAATTAATAATTAATTAGTTATCATATTTTAGGATTCTTTCACAACTCACCCTACCTTACACACCTAAGTAGAATGTTATAAGTGAAATGAAAAACCATACCTTGTTAGACATGGTGAGATCAATGATGATCCATATTATTTTTCCCTTTTATGTTTAGGGATAAGTATTATAAGTAGTAGCATACATACTAAACAAATCCCCAATAATGTGAAAGAAAATATTTCATACATGTTTTATATTTGAAGGAAACTGGTTATATCATACTTAAATGTGCAGGGTTATGAAGTATTTGTTAAGGCCTCTTCAAGAAACATTCTTTCCCCTAAGGATAAAGTGTAACTTTATAGGATACCCCATGGAAAAAATGGTATTATACCTATATGAAACCTCATAAAAAATTATAGCGGGATAAAATTCCACATTTAATGAGAGTGTGCACATCTATAAAAGAGATATTGGATGAAATATAGACTTTGATGAATTCTATGGTCAATGAATAGAAGAGTTGGTATAAGAAAAACTTCCAAAAATCACCATGTAAGAAGATTTTTTTGAGATAAAAGCAATATGTGGGAGTAAAAGAGAGGCTAGAGAACAAGAATAGTATAATTTTCAAATCACTGAGAATGATACCTCGTTATTAGTTTATAATAATGATCATGTAACCTACAAAGAATCAATAATGGGAATAGATGTTTCTATGTGGAAAGTAGATATGAATTTTGAAATTTATTCAATGTACCAAAACCATTTATATATTTTTGTTGATTAACTGGAGGATATAATTCCAATTGGTTGTAAATGGGTATTCAAGAAGAAAATTGTCATGGATAGGAAAGTTAGTGCTTATAAGGAATGACTTGTAGAAAAATGGTTTAAACAACATCATGGAATTTACTACAATTAAATCCTATCACCAATTTCTATGGTGAAATAAATCATAATTCTTCTTACCATTATGGCCTTCCATGATTATGAGATTGGGAAAATGGATTAGAAAAACATTCCATAATAGAAACCTTCAGGAAGATGTCTATATAAATAACAAAATGGGTTTATAACCCCATGGGATACTAATAATGTATAAAAATATGAAATATCCATTTATTGAGTAAATTAAGAATATAGGTTAGGGAAAATCCAATTATGATGAATTAATAATGGAATTTTTTCATAAATAATTAATTTTATCCTTTTATATATAATAATTATACTGGGATTATGGTCATTTTCTTAATAGTATATAGTTATGAAATACTACTTATTGGAAATAAAAAACCAGTATTACATTTCGTTAAATTTTGGTAGTATAAATTCATCCCATAGAATTAACTAGGAAAAGAAACAAATATTCATTGGATCAAGATACATTTTGATAAATCCAAGGGACTAATTTTCCTATGTCAAGGTATATATGATGAAAAGTCACCACAAAAATTGAGTGTGTAACAGTCGAAGTAGGGATTGTTACCAATATCACATGTCATTCATCCTTCTAAGAAAATTTAGCCTTGGACACACGTGGAAAGGAAATGTATAATAAGGATTTCATATGATTCTATGATTGGATTAGGCGGGTATTCTATGATTTTTATTATAATAGATGTAACCTACACATTATGTATGGTAAGATGATTTCAAGATATCCTTAGTTACAACCATTATATGGTACTCAAAATTATCCTTAATTATCGTAGGCATATTAAGGATATATTACAAGTTTAAAGGTGAAATGTAGAACTAGTCATCCTAGGATATTCATATACCAGTTTCTAGATAGATCAAGGAAATATGATATCACAGACAAGATACATAATCACTCTGAATGGAGGTGTTCTATGATATAAGAGCTCAAAGAAATATACAATAACAAATTCTATAGTGTAGTTTGGATACAGAACATCATCCATGAGATTGACATGGTACCTACAAACAAACAATATATCACACTCTATTTTGATAATACTATAGCGATGAATCTCTGTATAGAGCCAATGTCACATCAATAGATGTAGAATGTACTTCAGTGTAATCATCTCTTGAAGGATTTTTATTAGATATGTGAAGTTGATGTGATTAAAATATCCATAGAAGACACTATGGAAGACCCTCTTGACTAATTCCTTAACTTAGTCGAAACATGATCATCATGTGTGATCTAGAGGAATGAAAGTCCAAGGAAGTTAACTGTAGTCTAAGTGGGATTATCTTTTAGTTGGTTTTCATGAATCAACATATTGTATTTTTGAATATATATATATATATATAGATTCTAAGATACAAATATTAATAAAACATATTATTACACATTATTCAGTGTTCTACATTAGTTTTATGTAATAATTCCCTTGGATATATATCGTATTGATAAGGTTAACATTATTTCCCAACGTGTGGACCTTGTAATTTCATTAAAATATTTTTAAATATAGTTCTATGGTAAGATAAAATTCTATGATGGGGAAACTAATATGTTTAATATTAACTATGTGTACTTATAAGTAGATGAGAATTCTTCTCATGATGTTCTCACTTGGTATTCTCCATGATAGAATGTTATGAGTACAAAACCACCCATTGGATTTTTATAAGTTTATGTATTATAAAATATTTATTTGTTTGATCTTGTGTAATAGTCAATATAAATTAGGTATATCATAAATGTGTGTCACGACTCATTCAATTAGATTTAAATACCAAAATCACTATTCCGTACTCTTGTAGGAAGTAGAGTACATTGGGTTCTTCACAAATGGATTCTTAGTCATGGATAAGTTGGTGAAATATATTTCCCATACAACATCATCGATAATGATAGCTCTTACCATTAATTTTAATTGAACTATCACTTTCCTTGACCATGACATGATGATGTTTTTATTTCAAATAATAAACGAAATACGTTTGAAAACTATATATTGGTGAAATATATGTAAAACCTTCTTAGCGAGATATTGTGAAAATAGGATCATATTACCTAGTTAGTTCTCAGATGTGGATTTCAACATTATGAGATTAAGTAATTCCTATTGGGTTCCTTGAACTGTTTCTAGGCAATAATATTGGACTTTATAAAATCATACCCAATGAAAATAAGAAAAAAATCTACCAAGTCACAAACTAAGAGTTTATATTGATCTCAATTATTTTATATTTAAAATTATTTAATGGAAAAATTATTATTCGGAAGACTGATAAATAATTTTAATTAATTTTATTGAATGAAAATATTAAATAAATATTTTTTTCAAGAGTGTAAATATAGTATTTATTTTATTTATTAACTTTTTCAATAAATATTTTTTCTTTAAATTTAAAATACAATATTTATTTGAAAATAAAATATTTTATAAAATATTTATTCCGTATTCATTAAATGTTGATGAATATTAGAATAAAAAGATAATTTATGGTGATGAATATTAATTTACAAGAGGGTAAAAAAGTATTTCTCATTTCTGTAGTTATCACAGATTATAATATAACAATAATAATCTTTTATATGGAATGGGGAATGTTTAGTTTTACTAAAATATTTATGGGTTTTTGAGAAAATTAATAATATTTTAACTTAATTCTAAACACTATAAATAGATGGTTATGTATATTTTATAGTTTTAATTGATAATTTAGAATTTTTGGACACAACATAATTCTATAGATTTCCTATTCTAGAACCTAACATTCAATAGTTGTTTTTCAATGATAAAAGGAGCACATGTGGATCACCTCTAGAGGGATATTACACTTGGATCCTAAAAGAAAAAAAATAGTAATTTGAAAAGGGTTTATCGAATGATAAAAAAATAAACATTCAAGAATGATTCTAAAGTGTGGTAACCTCTCATAGAATCTGAATTAAAATAATTATAAATTTAATGTGGATAACGTACTATTTATGGGTTCTAAGATTTTCTATGTCAATATTTGATAAACACATGCCCTTCGTCATGTACTTTATGTCTTACACCAGTTGATACTGATCCATATAAACAGAAATAACCAAAATATGGTTATTCACCCACTAAGTAACTTCATATGTTCCAAAATCCTTTATGTTCATCAATGATTATCTATATTTGGTTCATCATAGATATTTTCTTAGAATGATAATATTAATTTTATGTAAGACATATATTTTTGATGATTGATTCATGGGATAGTGAAGAACCAATATATTTTATTAATTATTAATGACCCATTCATTTAGATGAAGGAAACTAGTTAGTTCTCAAATATAATACCTTATGATGAGAGTGAAGTAGAATGATATTTGGAAGAACACATTTTGGTGTTTTGATCATTTTATATTTTTAGTGATTCTATTTGGGTTTACCAATACACTATTAGTGATAATAGGATTAAATCATTGGGTGTTTATGATTTATCTAAATATATTAATGGTAGAATTCACTGATTATATCATGGTTTATTAAAGCATATAAAAGGATTTTTCATAATATTTTGGAATGGTTTGGGAATTTATTTTCTAAAAGTAGTTATATAAATGATGTTGAAGTGTATGTTCTCAGAATAAGAAGTTAATTTTCATGTCAATTTTATTTCTCAGTAGTGAGTTACATTAAATATATCAATATTATATATGGTTGTTAATTTGGAAGAGTTGATGAATTTTTTATTCATATAGCCTTCTTGTCTTATCTCAATATAATCAATGGTTTATATGAAATTAATCATAGAATTCAACACATTTATCAAAATTGAAAATGAATATTCATGAATTAATTAGGATGTTGAATTATCAATAAGAATTTGAGTGAATATATTAGAAGATTACTAGTACCCATATCCATCACTCACCCAAGTAAAGAGTTATGTTTTAGGTTTATTATAATTATTTACATCATGGTTTGTGTCCTGGATTGATGCAAGGAAGGGCCATTATATCATATGTGTTAAGAAAATGTTGACCTTAAGAATAAAATTACTTAACTTATTATCTCAAGATAAAAATTATGGTCTTTTATATGAATATTTTTAGACATTTCCATCTTCTATAATTCATTAGTTTCCTCATTTAACAACAGATATTTTATTTAACATTCTTATATAGGGATTTGAACTGTCATTAGTATATATAGGAGAAGTTCCTCTATGATTATTATTTTTAGATATAATATATTCCCATTAAATGTAATTTGTTAATATTATTCATTTTTTAAGAATAATAATGAATATATTTTTAATACTCTAGATCATCTTATAATAGGTAATAATTAAATCTATAGACTATTTCCCAATGCACAACATATTATTTTATAAATATAATTTAAATAGTTGAAGGTTATATTTAAAAGAGAAATTTTGGAATTAAAAATTATAATTTTTTTTAATATATATAATATTTTATTTCATAATAAAAATTCATCATAGGGTTATTTTTTTAGATTTTTAAGAAATAGATACTTTTTAATAGAATAGTGAAGAATGAACTTTTTTTTAAAATATGACATTTATTTTCATTAAATAAAGTAATTTAAAAACTAAATTATGTTTCAAATTTTATTTTAATTGAAAATAATATCCATTTTATTAAACAAATTCTAATTATTTACATATAAATTAGTAAAATATTTTATTTTTGAATAAGATTATTCAATTTTTTTTAAAATCCATCTTTCAAAATAAATTTGTTTGTTGTGTTTTGAACACATATATTAAAATTATTTTCTTCTACTTATAAGAATATATCACATATTTTTAAAAATAATGATTAATTTTTTAATGGAATTAAATTTCAATTTTTTATTACGAATAGTATCCATGGTAAAAATAATATCACATAAATAATGGGGTAAATCGAGTTAACTGTAGTTAAAACTATATGATATGGTCATAAAATATCATTTTATTTCTTATTAGGTGAGGTTATTTCGACCATTACCAATATATATTTTAAATTTATTCATTTTAGAGAAACATTTCCTTGTGCTACACACTTATATTATTTCATAGTTAGAAATAATTAAATGTGTGATACTCACCTCACTTATAAAAATGCACTTCCCATCTTCTCTTCTTCAGACCACATAATCCATTTATATTGGGTAATATATTCCATAGTAACTTCCAAACACCACTACGCTTGTATTAGTGGTAATTTTATCTTAAAATATAAAATCTTATATGTCTTAAGGTGAATACTAAAGAAATTTTCCCAAGAAAGAGGTATAACACTTAACCAACTATTTTGTTTTTGTTTATTTCTTCTTACACATACGTACAATATTATATAACCTGAAGATATAAAAAATAAGTATTATATATATATATAATTCTTCTATGTTGATGTAAGAAGCATTTTTCTATCCACTTTATATCATATAGAAAAATTAAAGTATCGATCATGTGTATGTATGGACTACCCTATCCACATAACGATGTATTTTGTTGCTCGTCAACATACCACATGGAAGGTTATAAACATAGAATTAGGGAATATATATGTTTTTATGAATTTATTATGATTCTGGGATGATAATATATAATATAACTTCTGACCATTCCTTCCATTGGAAAATGATAACATCACTCAGGCGTACGTGTGGACTATTACCTCTATGAAGCAGTGTGATTCATTTTTCATTCCTACCTTAAATATATAGTCATAAAGATAGTTTTAATGAATATTTATGATATTTAATTTATTATTATGATTCTTTAAATATTAATATTTATCAATTTATCTTTATTTTTATCTAATAGATAAATGGAAACATCACTTTTGTGTATGCACATACTACCATCTTTGTAAGGTGATGTGATTCATTTCTCATGACTATTTGAAATGAATGATTATAAATTTATATAAAATGTACAAACATGATAATTTGTTTTTAATTTTTAGATGATGATTCCATGATCAATCTGTAAGGACATAAACCATTGTACTAAACCAAATATCGAAAACGTAACTGCTAAAACCTAAATTTTGATTTTAACAAAAACAAATTATCAATAAATAGATAAGAATAAATTTTTAATGAATATTATCTTGTATGATAAATAAATATATAGTTATGATATAATGGATAAAAATTATAAATTTATTATATATGAGATTAGAGTGTGTCCAGATAAGAAAAAGTCTTCGGTAAGGGTCTAGTCTTCAATCATAAATTTTTTAGCATTGTTTGTATTTGAATTTTTATTAATGAAAATGATATGATATTTCTATTTTAAATTCCATATTATTTCATTAACTCTATTTATCTATGGATTTAACATTTTTTCACTCATTTTAATTTCATTGATACTTCAATGGGATTATGTTTTTTGGAAATCCAACTTTATTTATAATTTCAGTCGGGAAACATTCACCTCCATATCATTGTTCACTATAATATATTCAATAATATTTTTACTATTATATATTTAATTTTTAAGTTCATTTTTATAGTATTTGAATTCCTTATACTGGTTTTAAAAGAATCATATTTTCTTTTTCTGAACAAGATCATTAGAATTTTTAATAAAAGTGTGAAAATAATCATTGTTTTTATATGTACTGAATGAATGGTTATTTTGAATACAATAATAATAATAAATTATTTTAATATTACTTTTTAGGTTTTCATATTTATTTTCAAAAGAAATAATTTTCTCAATATTCTGTATATTTTTATTTAAAATGTTATGAAAAGAGAAGGATATTTTTTTCATGATATCTATGAAAGGATAAAATATTATTTTAAAGGTATTCTGATCTATGTTATCATCGTTTGATGATTCTTATTCTTACTATGGATATAATATAATCACATGATTGAACTTATTTTTATCCATGTGGGTTATTATTATTATGTTTTATTTATTGACTATGGAAGGTTTTAACATTGTGTATGCTAGTTTTTCATTATGAATGTTTATATTGATTATTTGTTGAATTGTTATACTTTTATTTCATATGTTTAATACAATTTACTTAGGAAGAGGATGGTTGGTATTATTATATACTATCAATTTATCAGTAGGCCTCATTAGAAAAACTGTCTGGGGTATTTTTCATATATCATACTAATTTATGTATGATGTATTGGAACGAGGCATTGACAGTAATATTATGATTATGAAGTCCAACGTAATGAATTGTATCATTAGGAAATAATTTATATAATGTATTTGATAATATCGCTTTTTATTTCATCCATGGATATATTCCTATTCTATGATAATAGTTATAAGACATATCTGATTATTTTTTATCTCTCCCATATCATTCGTGCATTATTTTTTTAATAATAGATTTTTATATAATAATTATCTTACAGTGAATCTGAGATCTCCCTTTATTATTTTTTTCTTTTAACAAGGACAGAGGTAAAGGATATATGAAAGATCTAATGGAAAAAATATAATAAATAATGATTTTATTATTTGACCTTTCATTCGTATTTTAGTTGTTCAAATGTAATTTTTGAATAGTGCATGTTTGTAGTCTAGAAAGACTGCTAAACAATTTTATCATTCAGGATGTGATCTCTTGTATCTTCTGTAAATGTACTATGTTAACCACCACATATGGGTTACTAGATCCGAGGTGTTATTTTTGGTATCAAATTATGTTTAGTATAATACTTGGGAACTATATTTATGAAAACATAGATTATAGATCATAACCATATAATAGACACTATTGATAGGAAAAAGTATTCTACAATATCATAAAGTCTATGTAAGGTATATAATGTGTTGTTTCCGATCAATGAAATCCCTATATATATATTGGAAAGTAGATACTAACATTTCATATATGCACATTTTGTTAGACACCATAAAAATAGGGATTCGACATACAATATATCTTCACTTAGTGCATAATGAGTTGGTGTAAAACTAAAAAATTGTTAGACACTTAAGCGGGGTTATTATTTGGCTAACCCACATGTTCTCTATAAACCATTATTAACACTTTTAAATTATTATTCTGATTCGAAGATTTTCCCAAATAAACTATGCTAATGATTCAGAGATTATATATGTATAACGTTTCCATTTATGTTAAGTGTTATACTAGATTTATAATTATTCACCATGATAATGATTTTAAAGTCAAATTTTTGCGAGCTAGTTCAATATATTCCATTATTTAGAAATTTTATTTAGATGAAGGAATGAAAACCATATCAATGCATGTAATCTACGTAGGGATTTCCCCCTGGGAAATACAATGAATATGGAGTTGTATAATTTTATTTACTATAATACAACATGGTAAAAAAAATGTTGGACCACTTAATGTGGCATCAAACTCCATCATGGTACTATAAACAGATTAGTAGTTGAGAAATGGATCAAATATACGATGAAGACATTTTTAACTTTATGAATTTGTTAAATACCAAAAGTTATTATCTAATTTTTTTATCATAAGGGTGATTCTGATAAATACTGGTCACTAATCTAGAACACTAAGGATTCAATGAAACAAAATTATATAGAGTGGAATAATTTCAAGGGGGTATTATTTGGAAAATGATTTCCTCAAGAGTAACAGGATTAAATATATATATATATATCATAAATTCCTCAATCTATGAAAAAATATAGTAGAAAATGTGGTGAATAAGAAACTAAATTTAAAAGGTTGATATCTGATTTATTTTATTATGAATTTGATCTATGAATTATGATGTATTTCTTATTTTATGGGTTATAACATAGTTTTCAAATTGATTCAGGATCTCAAAAAAAATTATTATATGAGGATATGATACCAAGTTACATTAAGTTATATATTTAATTACATAAGTCTTATAATGTTTTGGGAAAAAAGAAAATTAGAACATACCTAAGCACTATAAAAACTAAATATAGAAAATGGAAGAGGTAAGGATGAATTTTCTGATTTTTCATAGTTTTTTAAGGAAACCCAATTTCACATGCTTGTGAGAAATTTTTTTTTCTACATGGGTGGAGAAGGATCCCTTCATATTTTTTTATTACAATGGAAACAAATAATCCTCTAATGTCCCATGATTTACTTGTATGGATATGGAGCAATATTTGAATAAATTCATCCAAAATCAAGTGAATTTTCCAAAAAAAGTAAAAATTTTGAAGGCCATGATTATACTATCACCACAATAGAGGTTAAGGTTCCAGATGATGTTATGGAAGTTAATTTTATCATAATATCAAAGTTAGATAATTATTTATTTTATTTTGGAACATAACACTCATTTATATTATCAATATTTTTTATGAAAATTAAATATTTCCCAAACAACTTAAGAATGTATTTATTAGTAAATACTTCAAATAAAAATATTCTTGAAAAAATGATTTGAATTTAAGTACCTATTATGATCCATAATAATACCATATTCTGAAAATTGGTTATTATACCTATGGTTAATTTTGATATAATCTTTTATATTGATAGGATTTCAAATTATGACAAAAAAATTGTTTCCAACATAAAGATGTTATGATTCAAGAAGTCGATATAGAATTCTATTTGTTTTGAGGGGAGGTGTAATAATCTGAGTTATATTAGGATCAACCTCCAATGGATCTCCTTAATGAAATACTTGTTGAATAATAGTATACACTTCCAATAAATAAGAAAGGTATCAATAGAATATATGATGAATCTTTTTGGGAAGAATGTAGGAATTATTTTCCTAAATAACAACTTATAAATCCACCTAATATTAATATAGAGTTTTCCAGTGATCTCATCCATGATGAAAATCCTATATTTAATACTCTCAATCGGATGTAAAAAGTGTAATTAGTGGAACTGAAGAAAAAATAGAATGATTTGTCTGGGAAAATATTTATACACCATAGTGCTTTTCCATGGGGCTCCCATATTATCTATGTTAAAACTAAAGATGGGTTTATGTTTTTATGCACATATTGTAGGAAAATCATTTCTATTTCCATAAATAAAAAGTATCATGTACCTATTATTGATGACATGATCTATCAAAATCTTGGAAAGTAAAATTTTTTCTTGACTTTTCTCCACTATAGGGATCATCATTTATGACTAATGAAGGAGGATATTTGAATGATTTCATTTTTATGAGGTATGAACATTATGAAACAAAAGAAATTCCATTTATATTTACTAACAATAACTTTATAATTATTGATATGATAAAAATATTTTTTAACTATTATTTAAAAAATTAAATTATGGTATTTATTGATTATATCATTGTATATTGTAAAAGTTATGATGATCATAAGAGTCAATTTAAAATCATTATTAAAACTCATAGTGAAAAGAAGTTTCATAGAAAATTTAGAAAATGCGGATTTCAGCATTAAGAAGTTTCCTTCTTGGATAAATTTTATATTAGGATGAAATATTAGTTGATCCTTCAATGTCAAAGCCAGTGAAATATTGAACATTTATGTTGAATAAAACTGTGGCCTATTGATTCATGGGATTAGTAGGTTCCTATATATTATTTTTTCAAAAAAATTCTCGATTATGAAACCATTAACCATGTTAGAATATAAAAGGGTAATGTTCATATAGTAAGAAGTATATGAATACTTTTTGAATAATTAAAGAAGATATTGATCAGGGCACCAAGATTCATATTACCATCAGGAAGATTTCTTTTTGATATATACAGTTTCATTAAAGAATGGACTTGGATGTGTTATTATATAGAAAGATGGTATTGATAACTAGGAATCAAGTAAGTTAAATATCCATGAGTATAATTATACAACCCATGATTTGGATTTGGATGTTGTAATATTTTCAATGATAATTTAGCGTTATTATATTTATGGTGAAAAATACGAAATATGTATATATATCACAAAATTTTAAAATTATTATTCTCTCAGAGATAACTTTACATGATCTAATGGTTATTTTTATAACCACTCAAGGATTATGATTTCTCAAAACTCTATAACCATACGAAGGATTTTATGGTGGATGACATTTTTATTAGAAAAGATCATATATTTTTGAATAAAATTTATATTGAAAATTATCATATATTCAAAGATTTAGTAAATTTTGGATATGGTAATAATGAAGGAAGGAGATTCATCATATCTATTCCAAATGATCTCTAAACCATCCTAATTTGGGAAATTAGAAAGTTCCCCATTTGATGATTGTAATATTCAAAATAAAATAAAATAAGTGAACGATGGTAAGCTGGTACTGTAACGTCCCAGGTAAATAAAAAATAATAAACTTTCATATTTAATAGAATTTATGAATTAAATATTAATTTTACTTTTAAGGGGTTTCTATGTTTGATAGTGTACCCGATACACAACAGAGTTTCTTTGAAATCTTACGTTGCACAATAGTAATAAAATAATATTATTTTAAATGGTAGTTAGCACGTAGTCATTGTATTGGTGGGAATGAATATAAATAACTAAAATAGGATTATATATGTTTGTTAAATGTTTTTATATTTATCCAATAAAATATAAAGGCTTAAAATAAGAAAAGAACTCAATTTTCGGCATAGATACTCTAATATTCACTAAATGGTCGAACTATCGCCTTTTGATGGAGAACCCTCTTTAAATTTAGTTTTGGTCACTCTTATAAGTTCTATTGGACCAAATAAAATTCTTCTTTAGAATCGGGACATCAAAATTTACTTTGTGTAAATTTTTGGTATTTTTCCGATAAAGTTCATTTTTTAATGAACAGTGAAAATGTTTTATTTGAATTCAAAAAATCATTTTAATATAATTTGTTTATATGATTATATTATATTTTTATTTGTTTTTAAAGTTCAATTAAAAAATATTTGTACCATTTAATCCAATGGTGGTCATTGGAATTAATTTCACTTTGAATTAGAACTTAAACTAGTTTCAATCT
This sequence comes from Viscum album, assembly GCA_963277665.1. Lineage (NCBI taxonomy): Eukaryota > Viridiplantae > Streptophyta > Magnoliopsida > Santalales > Viscaceae > Viscum > Viscum album. Next base: position 601,449,814 of record OY728130.1, on the reverse strand, counting down.
TTTGATATATATTGTTTCTTAAAAACACGCTATTTGTTTTGACAGCGGGAATTAATTATTAAATTAATTAATGAAACCTATATGTTTTTAATTTTGTAAAATAGACATCATTTTTTAATTTGGAATATCAAATATAGCTTAGGGTGAATTTTTGTTATTTTTCTGAAAAACTTCAATTTTTTATGAATAGTGAAACCACTAAGTGTTAGTTAGAAAAACTGATTTTTCATTTAAATTAAACTTTACCACTTCTGTGATTTTATTTTCAAAATTACAACATACATGGTTGTAATTATGATGTAAAATGTGGTACAATGGGATTAAAATAAATTTTTGGTGAATGGTAACTTTTAAGCTTATTAATCACGATTAGAGGTAATTAGTGTAATTTAAGGCAAAAATAATGTTATAATAATATGAAATTACCTTGACACATGTCCTTACCTTATTGGATGTGTTATGGCCGACCAAAAGAATCCCTGGGTCAACTTGGGGACCCCATGGAGCCACTTGGGTAAGAAAATGACAATAATAAATTTTTATTTAAAGTTAAAGAAAAAATGTCACAAACATGTGTTGTTTTACTAAAACAATTTTTACAAGGTGTTATACCAGTCATAATTTTGACTTTAAATATTCATTGGAAATATAAAAATATTTCCTACATCATAGTAATTGTTTTATAATTTTTAAACATTATATAAATTAAATTATTTATGACACCATGATGATGGAGCAATCACCTCATTATTTAACGATTTATATAAAATGAAAAGATAATGTAAAATCTAAAACCTAAACCTGTAAAAATCCTATTGAATGGGTGTATTTATAGATCTTATTACCTTATACACGAAATATATAATTTTGGGACCTTTAAAATCCAAAATTAATTTTATAATAAAGTAACCTTTTATAACTTTCCAAGAGCACCCCTCCTCTCCTCTTATAAAAGGCCCCCACCTCTACCACCTTACCCACACCACTCAAGACTTTGTCTCGACCAATATCTGCTCATTTTATCTCTCCAAATCCCTCTCCTCATCCTAGAAGCCTTACTTTTGGCATAAAGCTCTTCAATGAAACCCTTTTGTTACAAACCAAGAGGAGTTACCTGATTTAAAGGTAATGTCTTCACTTGTGTTATTTTGTTTTATTTTGCTTCTCCAACCACCTAAACTATTTTTATTATTTTCTTTTGTAACAACACCAGTATCTTAAATATACTAGGATGTTGTTATGTGAAGGATTCGAGATACACTTAGACACACCTTCATCTAATAGTTAAAGAACATACTGTTTCTGTGGATGGAAAATTTCTGCCTCACGAAACGATGATTGTTCAATATTCTTTTAACACCTTTCTTGGTGACCATGAAGATGTAACTCTATTTATATATGATTTATATTATGTTTATGTTTTCCTTATGCGTCTTTATTTTTCATTAATGGCATACCTTTATGGTTTCCATTATGGGTAAACGCGATAATTTCATTTTAGGAAGTGCGGACTACCGCCCCCTCAAAGCGATTTGATTCGTTAATGCCATATGTGAGATGTATAAAGGATGGAGTTAATGACATTATATAATATATTATACTGGAATTATAATATACCTTTGTATCATTATTATTTCACTCCATTAAATACTAAATAGAAAATAATGTAGCATTCATGCGTACGTACGGCTTACCGTCTCCATAAACAGAGCATTTCATTTCATACCTCTAAATGGTATGTACTATTATAAATACATGTATATGATGGATATATATGATATATATGATATCCATATAATGAATATTATTCTGGATATAAGGAACTTTTGACCACGTGATCAACATGAAATTATAAGAAGTCCATTTTTGACATAAGTACCAAATATCGACAAAACGAACTTTAATAAATTAAATGATTAAATAATGTTTATAACATGGAAATAAGTTATATAAAAGGAATAATAATCTTGAAAAAGGTTATTAATAAATTAGAAATTAACTTTAGTTTATTATTTAGGAGATTAAAGAACAATCGAGTCACGTCGGACACGAGGTAAGGGACTTCATCTCAATATCCTTTCATTGAAGCATATTTTGTTATAATACAAGACTATATTTTATATGATGTATAAACCCCTTTGAAATTTTATTTTATATAAGAGGAATCATTTTCTACGAAGCGTTTTACAAAATGATAAAAAAGAATGTTTCTTTTATCGTACGCGATGAGAACGACCTTTTCCGCCGCCGCAAGTATTATTTGGACATTGGCTTCCTCAACAAGTCGTAATGTTTTTAAAAGTAAATAAATACCATATACACTTTTATGTATTTTGGTATTGAAAATGGTTTTTATAATGGATTTTTTATGTTAATATATTTTAGTGATATATTGTGATCGAAATGTGGAAATGTTTTCTTTCCATTATATTTGTTTTATGTCTTATGATTTTATAATGTTACTTGGACATTTGACGGGTGGTTACGTGACAAACCATATGACGGGTGGTGCCGTGAATACCAGGACGGGTGGTTATGTTATAACCTCCAATGCATTGGTTATGGAAGTCGGTCGTATGGCTATTCCATTAAGTGATATGTGTGGAAGTCGACCGTATGGTTATTCCATTTAAGTATGTTTATGTCCCAAGTTACCATTATACATTATGTATTTTTTATATGAGTTTTATGGTAATATTTTGATTTCAAAAGGGTATGTAATGATCTTTTATTCAGTGAAGAGTTTTTACTAATTTATAAAGGTGAAAAGTATTACTTTGATAAAGTATTCTTGGTTTACTGGTTGTTTTGAAAAACTAACTGTTTTCCTTCTTTGTGTATCCCTTACTGAGCTTTTTATGCTCACCCCAAGTTTTTTTGAATTTTTTTTCATAGGACATAATGTGGAATAGGGTCAAGGATGGGATTAAGGAAAAGTCACGCTATCTAAAACATGGAACTAGACATGTTTCTTTTAAAGTGTTTTTATTTCATGGAAACTTAGTAGAAGGGTCTACTTTGTAATCTTTTGAGATGTAATAGTTGTGTCCTAATTCTCTAAAACACTAAACCTAAAAATACCCTCAATGTGAATTATTCATTTAATTCAATATTAAGTTAGGTTTTAGGCCGGGGCCTTATAGTTGGTATCAAAGGTCGGTTTAGAAAACTTTAGGAGTTAGAAAATTGTTATATTATAAATTAATTTATGGTATTATTGAAATGATATAGCATTGAAAGATTACCATGTTGCTTCACCTAAGATATTTCTGTGTTCAGAATAGTTTTCCGTAGAGGAAACAAGGGAACTATGTTGGGACGACATCAAGAGGAAGACAACCTTCCAAATCATCAACCTGAGATGGTTGGAATTGGAACTCAATAGTTTATTGTATTGATGGAATAGTTGACTCAGGATATAAATGGTGGTGGTATCCATGCACGAGATCAGCCAGATCAGCCGCAGAGGAACATGTCAGTGGTGTAACATTTAATGAGGCAACATCCCCCATCATTCAGAGGATCATCTGACCCTATGATAGCTGAAGGTTGGATTAAATCACTGGAAAAGATTTTTGATGTCATGGGGTGTTCAGAACATGAAAAGGTTAGTCTTGTTGTTTACTGTTTTGAAGGTGATGTAGATCAGTGGTGGTCAATGATGAAAAATATCAGGGATAGTGATGGGATTGATGATCTTCACTGGGACTAATTCAAAGTTATGTTTCTTGAGAAATATTTTCCTAAGGTGGTTCGTCTTAGGATGGAAAAACAATTCCTAGAATTGAGGCAGGAGGATGACTCAGTGGCTGATTATGAAGCAATGTTCACTCGACTGGCAAGGTATGCTCCAAAATTCATACGAGATCTTGATAGTAAAATAAACCATTTTTTACTCAGGGTTAATGCCAAAGTATCAAAGGGCTTTAGCTTCTCTTGAGATAAAAAGTTATGATAAACTTGTTCGATGTGCGGAGAAGGTGGAAATGGAGTTTTCCAATGACCAGGTGTTCTTTGACAAAAAACAGAATAAGAGGTCCGGTTGGCAGGAAAAGGGGAAGAATTCATCAAAGAAACAAGAAGGTGAGAAAACCAAATATCCATCCTATGAGAAGTGTGGTAAAATGAATCCTAGAAAATTTTTATCCAAGTCTAGAAGGTGCTTTTGGTGTGGTAAGTCTTGTCATATTGCTTGTAATTGTAAGGAAGATGATCAAGCAGGCAATGAAAAGCCAACGGTAAGATGATTTAAGTGTAATGAAATGGGTCCTTATGCAAATGAGTGTCTATCAAAGAACTCAAATGTGGGAAAGCAGCCAGACAACAAGCAGAAAGTGGTGTTGAAATCCATTGAAACTACTTCAGCAGATGTTGGGCCATCGAATGAAGTAGTATCAGGTATACTGTTTGTTTGTTCAGATTATGCCAATGTGTTGTTTGATTCAGGGTCTAAACATTCTTTCATTTCTGAGAAGTTTTCTAGTAAATTGGGAATTCCATCTCAAGATATGAATCCTGAACTTATGGTAAAAACACCCAGAGGGAACATTGAGACAAAAATAAATTATAAGAACCTTCCTATTCTTGTGTGCGGAAAGAATCTGCCTGCAAACTTTATTGTTTTGCCTCTACTAGATTATGATGTTATTTTGGGCATGGATTGGATTTCTGTTTATCATGTTAGGATTGACTGCAAAGCTAAAGATGTTTCCTTTCAGAAAGATTTTCAGTTTGTGTACAAGAATGAACCCTTGATTTTGATAACATATCAGGAAGTTGAGAAACTAGTAAAAGATGGAAATGAATGTTACCTTGCACATATTATTGAAAATAAAGGAACTATTTAGATTAATGATGTGCCGGTGGTAAATGAGTATCTTGGTGTTTTCCCTGATGAGTTGCCTGGTATTATTCATGATCGGGAAGTTGAATTTACTGTTGACCTAGTTCCTGATTCTAAGCCAATTTCAAAACCCCCTTATCAAATGGCTCAAGTTGTACTTTTAGAGTTAAAGAAGCAATTGCAGGAGTTATTAGATAAAGGTTTCATTCGACCTAGCACATCACCATGTGGTTCTCCTGTCTTGTTTGTTAAAAATAAAGATGGATCAATGAGACTTTGCATTGATTATAGAGCCTTGAATAATATCACTGTTAAGAACAAGTATCCTTTTCCTCATATCGATGATTTGTTTGATCATCTCTAGGGAGCTCAGTATTTATCGAAGATTGACTTGAGGTCGGGGTACCATCAGTTGAAAGTAAAATAAGCAGACATTCCGAAGACTGCATTTCATATTAGATATGGCAATTATGAATTTCTAGTTATGCCTTTTGGGTTAACCAATGAACCTACTGTATTCATGGATCTTATGAATCGAATTTTCTATGAGTTCTTGGATAAGTTTGTGGTTGTTTTCATTGATGATATTTTTGTGTTTTCTAAAAGTAAATAGGAGTATGAAATTCATTTAAGGTTTATCTTTCAAACCTTAAAAGAAAAGAAACTGTATAGAAAATTCAGAAAGTGTGAGTTTTCGTTACAAAAAATTCTATTCCTTGGTTACATTGTTTCAAAAATTGGCATAACTGTTGATCTTGCTAAAACAAAAGTTATTGAAGAATGGCCAAGACCCACAAAAGTAACAAAGATCCATATTTTTCTTGGTTTGGCAGGTTACTACCGAAGGTTTGTTGAAATGTTTTCACGGTTATCTAGTCCAATGACTAAGCTAACTCGGAAGGGTGTTAAGTTTATCTGGACAAAAGAATGCGATGATTTTTTTCAAGAGTTGAAAAGAATATTGGTGAATGCTCATGCTTTGGCACTTCCTTATATGAATGGTGCGTTTGTTATATACAGTGATGCTTCGTTGAAGGGACTTGGTTGTGTCCTTATGAAGAATGATTAGGTAATTGCATATGCTTCACGTCAGTTGAAAACTCATGAGGTAAATTACCCTACACATGACTTGGAATTAGCTGCTATTGTTTTTGCACTAAAAATTTAGAGGCATCATTTGTATGGAGTAAGGTGTGAAATATATACTGATCACAAAAGTTTAATAAATAAATTCACTCAGAAATAATTGAAAATGAGACAGAGGAGATGGCTAGAATTAATCAAGGATTATGATTGAACAATTCATTACTATCTGGGAAAAGCAGATAAAGTGGCTGATGCTTTGAGTTGAAAAAGTAATGCTTCATTAACCATGCAACGTTTGGAATGAGATCCTTTAGTTTTTGATTTGATGAACTTTGGCATAGAAGTTATTGGTGCAGGAAGTTCTTCTATTTTGTTTCAGGTGTCAGTGAGATAATCTCTATTAGACAGAATTAAGCAAGCGCAGAAGAAAGACGGTGGGTTGCAGAAAAAGGTAGAGCTGGTTTAGAAGGGTAATTTTCCTGAATTTAACATTGATAATGATTTTGTTTTGAGGTTTGGGAAGATATTATGTGTGCATGGTGATTCACAGTTGAAGAAAGAGTTGTTATGTGAGGCTCATAGTTCCCCGTTTTCAGTTCATCAAGGCAGTACTAAGATGTACAGAGATTTGCAGGAGTATTAATAGTGGGATGGAATGAAAAGAGATATTACTGATTTTACTGTGAAGTGTTTGACTTGTCAGTAGGTTAAAGAAAAACGGCAGTTACCAAAAGGGATGCTTCATCCTTTACCATTTCCATAGTGGAAATGGGAAAATATATCCATGGACAGTGTTGTGGGATTACTGAAGACATCTCGACGTAATAATGCAATCTGGGTTATTGTTGATTGCTTGACTAAATCTGCTCATTTCCTACCTATTCAAGATACTTTCTCTCTAGATCAACATTCTTGATTGTATATTATAGAGATAGTCAGGGTGCATGGAGTTCCCCTATCCATTATATCTGATCGTGATACCAGGATTACTTCTATCTTTTGGAAGGGCCTTCAGAAGTTGTTGGGTACTGAATTAAATTTTAGTACAGATTTTCATCCTCAGTCAGATGGGCAGTCAGAACAAACAATTCGGACATTGGAGGATATGCTACGTGCTTGTTCGATGGATTATCAGGGAATTTGGGACCAACATATTTCTTTGGTTGAATTTTCATATAATAACAGTTTTCATTCCAGTATACAGATGGCTCCGTTTGAAGCATTATATGGTAAACGGTGTCGAACTCCAGATTTTTCGGATGAAGTGGGTGAAAGGAAGATTATGGGACCAGAATTGGTAGAAGAGATGGCAGAAAAAGTTCAGTTGATTCAGAAACACATGAGAATAGATCAGAGCAGGCAGAAAAGTTATGCGGATAACCAGAGGAAGGATCTATCTTTCGAGGTAGGTGATCATGTTTTTCTCAAAGTTTCACCATGGAAAAGTGTGATGTGATTTGGTAAGAAAGGAATGATGATTCCATGGTTCATTGGACCATATAAAATTATCAAGAAAGTTGGATCAGTTGCTTACCGAGTGGATTTACCTCAGAGTTTATCTCAGGTACACAATGGTGTTCATGTTTCGATATTGAGAAAGTATATGCCCGATCCATCTCATGTTTTGAGCCCAGAGGTAGTTCATTTGAAAGAGAATCTCTCTTATAGAGAACAACCAGTCCAGATTTTTGACCACAGAGAGCAAGTGTTGCAGAATAAGGTAATTCACCAGGTAAAGGTTTTGTGGAAAAACCATATGGTTGAAGAGGCAACGTGGAAATCTGAAAATTCTATGAGGTATAAATACCCCCACATATTGTGATAAGTGAATAAAATTGCGAGGACGTAATTCCCAAAAGGGGGGAAGGATGTACCATCCCAGGTAAATAAAGAATAATACATTTTCATATTTAATAATATTTATGAATTAAATATTAATTTTACTTTTAAGGGGTTGCTATGTTTGATAGTGTACCCGATACACAACAAAGAGTTTCTTTGAAATCTTTCGTTGCACACTAGTAATATAATAATATTATTTTTTATGGTAGTTAGCACGTAGCCGGTGTATTGGCGGGAATGAATATAAATAACTAAAATATTATTATATATGTTTGTTAAATGTTTTTATATTTATCCAATAAAAGATAAAGGCTTAAAATAAGAAAAGAATTCACTTTTAGGCATAGATACTCTAATATTCACTAAAAGGTCAAACTATCTCCTTTTAATGGTGAACCATCTTTAAATATAGTTTTGGTTAGTCTTATACATTCTATTGGACCAAATAAAAATCTTCTTTATAATCGGGACATCAAAATTTATATTTGTGTAAATTTTTGGTTTTTTTCTGATAAAGTTCATTTTATAATGAATAGTGAAAAATGTTGTATTTTAATTCAAAACCTCTTTCTAATCTAATTTGTTTGTATGATTAGATAATATTTTGATTTGGTTTTAAAGTGAAATTAGAATATATTTTTACCATTTAATCCAATGGCAGTCATTGGAATAAATTTCACATTGAATTCGGACTTAAACTACTGTCAATATTTTGATATATATTGTTTCTTTAAAACACGCTATTTGTTTTGACAGCGGGAATTAATTATTAAATTAATTAATGAAACATATATGTTTGAAATTTTCTAAAATAGATATCATTTTTGGATTTGGAATATCAAATATAGCTTAGGGTGAATTTTTGGTATTTTTCTGAAAAACATCAATTTTTTATGAATAGTGAAACCACTAAGTGGCAGTTAGAAAAACTGATTTTTCTTTTAAATGAAACTTTACCACTTCTGTGATTTTTTTTTCGAAATTCTGACATACATGTTTGTCATTAGGATGTAAAATGTGTTACAATGGGATTAAAATAAAATTTTGGTGAATAGTACCTTTTAAGTTTATTAATCGCGATTAGAGGTAATTAGTGTAATTTAAGGCAAAAATAATGTTATAATAATATGAAATTACCTTGACACATGTCATACCCTTATTGGATGTGTCATGGCCGACAAAAACAATCCATAGGTCAACTTGGGTACCCAATGGAGCCACTTGGGTAAGAAAATGACATTAATAACTTTTTATTTAAAGATAAAATAAAAATGTCACAAACATGTGTTATTTTACTAAAACTATTTTTACATGGGGTTATACAGGTCATAATTTTTACTATAAATATCCATTGGAATGATAAAAAGCATTCCTACATCATAGTAATTTTTTATAATTTTTAGACATTATATAAATTAAATTATTTATGACACCATGATGATGCAGCGATTACCTAATTATTTAATGATTTAAATAAAATGAAAAGATAATGTAAAATCTAAAACTTACACTTGTAAAAAACCTATTGAATGGGTGGATTTAGAACTCTTATCACCTTATCCTCGAAATATATAATTTTGGGACCTTTAAAATACAAAAATAATTTTATAATAAAGTAACCTTTTATAACTTTCCAAGAGTGCCCCTCCTCTCCTCTTATAAAAGGCCCCCACCTCTACCACCTTACCCACACCTCTAAAGCTTTTTTCTGAACCAATATCTTCTCATTTTATCTCTCCACATCCCTCCCCTCATCCTAGAAGCCTTACCTTTGGCCGAAAGCTCTTCAAAGAAACCCTTTTGGTTCTAACCAAGAGGAGTTACCCGATTTAAAGGTAATGTCTCCACTTGTGTTCTTTTGTTTTATTTTGCTTCTCCAACCCCCTAAACTCTTTTTATTATTTTCTTTTGTAACAACAACAATATCATAAATATAATAGGATTTTGTTATGTAATGTATTCGAGCTACACTTACACACACCTTCGTCTAATTGTTAAAGACCATATTGTTTCTGTGGATGGCAAATTTCTGCCACACGAAACGAGGACTGTTCAATATTCTTTTAACAACATTCATTGTGGAAATTAAGATGTAACTCTATTTATATATGATTTATATTATGTTTATGTTTTCCTTATTCTTTTTTATTTATCATTTATGGCATACCTTTATGGTTTCCATTATGAGTAATCGTGATAATTTCATTTTAGGAAGTGCGGACTACCGCCCCCTCAAAGTGATTTGATTCGTTAATGCCATATGTGGGATGTATAAAGGATGAAGTTAATGATATTATATATGATATTATACTGGAATTATAATATACCTTTATATCATGATTATTTCACTCCATTAAATACAAAATAGAAATGAATGTAGTGTTTATGCGTACGTACGGCTTACCGTCTCTATGAACGGTACATTTCATTTCTTACCTCTAAATGTTATGTACTATTATAAATAAATGTATATTCTGGATATATATGATATATATGATATAAAATTCATGAATATTATTCTAGATATAATTTACCTTTGACCACTTAAACAACATGTAAGTGTATGAAGTCCATTTTTGACTTAAGTACCAAATATCGACAAAACGAACTTTATTAAATTAAATGATTACATAACTTTTATAAAATGGAAATAAGTTATATAAAAGTAATAATAAACTTTAAAAAAATTATTAAGCAAGTATAAATTAACTTTAGTTTATTATTCAAGAGATTAAAGAGCAATCGAGTCACGTCGGCATGAGGTAAGGGACTTCGTCTCAATCTCCTTTCATTGAGGCATATTTTGTTCTAATACAAGACTTTATTTTATACAGTGTATAAACCCCTTTGACCTTTAATTTTATACAAAAGGAATATTTTTCTACGAAGCATTTTACAAAACAAAAAAAAGGAATGTTTCTTTTAACGTACGCGGTGACAATGACCTTTTCCGCCGCCGCGAGTATTATTTGGACTTTGGCTTCCTCAACAAGCCGTAATGTTTTTAAAAGTAAATAAATACCATATAATCTTTTAGGTATTTTGGTATTGAAAATGTTTTTTATAATGGATTTGTTATTTCAATATATTTTAGTGATATATTGTGATCGAAAAGTGGAAATTTTTTCTTTCCATTATATTTGTTTTATGTCTTATGATTTTATAATGGTACTTGGACATTTCACGGGTGGTTACATGATAAACCATATGACGGGTGGTTCCGTGAATACCAGGATGGGTGGTTACGTTATAACCTCTAATGCATTGGGTATGGAAGTCGGCCGTATGGCTATTCCATTCAGTGATATGTGTGGAAGTTGACCGTAAGGTTATTCCATTTAAGTATGTTTATGTCCCAAGTTACCATTATACATTATGTGTTCTTTATATGGGTTTTATGGTAATATTTTGATTACAAAAGGGTAGGTAATGATCTTTTATTCAGTGAATAGTTTTTACAACTTTATAAAGGTGAAAATTATTACTTTGATAAAGTATTCTTGGTTTACTGGTTGTTTTGAAAAACTAACTGTTTTCCTTCTTTGTGTATCCCTTACTGAGCATTTTATGCTCACCCTATGTTTTTTTGAAATGTTTTTCATAGGACTTAATGTGGAATAGGGTCAAGGATGGGATCAAGGAAAATTCATGCTATCTAAAACATGGAACTAGACATGTTTCTTTTTAAGAGTTTTTATTTTATGGAAACTTAGTAGAAGTGTCTACTTTGTAATCTATTGAGATGTAAGAGTTATGTCCAAATTCTCTAAAACTATAAACCTGAAAAGATCCTCTATGTGAATTATTCATTTAATTCAATATTCAGTAAGGTTTAAGGACAGGGCCTTATAGGTACACTTAGTCTATGAATATGGTATATTGAAATTTAGAGAGTGTATATCTGTTATATCCATGTATAATCTGAAAAGAGAATTATTTAATGGAGCTCATAGATTAAATTTCTCTATAAAAACTGGCCGCACAAAAATGTATTGGGGTTTTAAAGAATATTTTTGATGTATAATATAAAATAATAAATTATAGACTATGTATCAATATATTTGGTTTTTCAATAGGTAATGGTATATAGACAACATCCTAAAGTTTTCATGCAACCTATACCTACTCTTGTATAGAATGGGATTATATTACTATGGAATTTTTCACTTGATTACCAATGACATTTAAAAATTATTATTTGATATGGATTATTTTTTATCACCTTAAAAATTATACCTATTTTCACACTATAAGGTAATGCCTACTCTTTAATTCCTTAATAGGATCTATATTAATTATTTTTTTAGACTTTTTGGTGCATATATTTTTATTGTATCTAATCATGATATGTGGTTTACATCAAAATTATAGAAGAGAGATCAGAATCTTCTCGACACCGACATAAATTTGACCACCTCATATCCTCATTTAAATAACCGGGAGTTAAAATGGACTATTTTTTCACAATATGATATGTTAGAGAGATGCTCAAATTACTTTCAAGGTATGTGGGATGAGTATTTACATTTTGCTAATTTTTAAATAATAATATATTTCATTCAATCATTCAAATGGACCCATATGAATAATTTTAAAAAAGTGGTTTAGTACTCAAAAATTTTTGTATTGAGTTAGTGAATTGAATATTATATCCCCATATATCATATATGTGAAAAAAAATGAAATTTAATACAACTTCGAATAATATTAAGTCATCTAAAAGTTTGAAAAAATATATGTAGATAACCATATGAAGGATTTAAATTTCAAGTGGGAGATCATTTTATCTTAAAGGTATACCCATAGAAGGTTTTCATAGTGTTTTTAATAAAAAAAGGACACTAATTCCTAGGTATATCAGTAATTTTAAAAATATATAAATAATTGATGTTCTGGATTATAGTTTAGAAATTCCACCGATCCTCTCTAATGTTCCTGGCCTGACCGACAACTCATTATTCAAAAAGTACATGAAATATCCAATGATTGTTCTGACCTCTATATGGATAAAATTTTAACCTGATTTATCTTATTATGATGATAATATCCAGATTCATAACATTATATAAATTTTTTTTCAAATAGAAGAACTCATATAGTAAATATTTCTTGTAGAAATAGAAAACATTAACGGGGAACATGGGAGCTTGATGAAGATATAAGGAAGAAATAGATACCTTTATTTTAGAAAAAAGTTTCATAAAAATATAGAGAATAATAGTATTCATGGGAAGATAATTTAATAATTGAGATCTCCCTCTAAAAGGTAAACATTACATCTCCAAAATATTATCAAATGTACATCCTATTATTTTATCATTATAGTATAAATTGTCCATGGTTATGTTTAAAAGTTAAATTTTAAAAAAATAATTTTAATTTGACTAAATATACATCAGGATTGATTTTATATTTGGAAATTTACCATAGTGTGATTTTTTTGTGTTTTTAAAACTAGTTGAATTTTGGGTGAATTGTGAAAATTACGTTTTTTCAAAATTAATCATTTAATTTTTTTGAATAAATCAATTAAAATGTAACATTTTTATTTTTTATGTTATTAAAGTACCATAAGATCCCCTTCATTGAAATTAATTTTATTAATTTTATTAGAATAAATATTATGTTTTATTTTGTCATATGATTATTTTTATGACAAAAAATGCATATTTCTAAGAAAATCGAATAAATGTGGATTTTGAGAATTTATATGAAAATTAATTTGTTCCAATTATAGTACTAGATAATAAAAAATAGATCAAATATTTTTAATTAGGTGGTTAAAATTTAGTAATGGGGTTAATTTTGTTTTTTCCCTTATAAATAGTGACCATGGAAAACATCACTACGGTAAAAGTGTAAAACATGTTAGCTAAGGTTAAAAATTTGTGACAAGATCATAATATATAAACATTATTTTTCTTGGATAATTATTTTTTCCCCTTATAACCTTATATTCAAAATTTAATTGTTTAACTTACACTTTTCCTTAATTAAGACGCTTATAATATTTAATAGTTGAGAATAATTACAAGTGTGCCACTCACTTGACTTATAAAAGGGAACCTCATTTTCTCTCTTATTCATGCCACATAAGACATTTAGATTGACCAATATATAGGAAAATACATTTATAACATTCCCCCCATCCTATAGGTCCTTTTTTCACCAACATACTTGTTATATAAGGATTACGGTGTAATCCATACGATGTTTTACAAAGAAGAGGTTAAAGTATTACCCGAGTATTTTCATGTTTATTTATTCTTATAACTCCTTGAAAAAATATATAACCATAGTGATATGATAAAATATATATTCTCACCTTTAATAATTCTTATCAGAGAACCCCTTTTCATCTAACTTTCCATCCTACAGAAACTAAAAGTATCGCTCATTCATACATATATACTACTATTTCCACCAAGGGATGCATTTTATTATCTATCACCACTTGAAATGAATGTAGATAAAGATATAATTGGGGATTATATAATATTTTAATAAAATTATTATGAATTTTATAGATAATATTTAATAAAATGTTTACTCTTCCATCCATTGTAAATTTATAATGTCATTCGTTCATATATATGGACTACCACCTCTACTAAGTGATGTGATTCATTTTACATTTTCACCTTATATAGATAGATATTTAGATATATTTAATAAAAAAATTGATACATAAATTATTAATATTATTTAAATATAATCCTTTATTTATTTCATTTTATGTTCATCCATTAGAAAAATGATGATATCACTCATTCATACGTACATTTTATTCTATCCTTGAGATGATGTAATCTATTTTTCATATCCATTAATAATTTACATTTATAAATGTTTATTTAATGTGTAAAAATTATAAATAAATATTATTTAATATTGTTTTACCAAACCATGACCAAGGTGCAAGGACTTAAACCATCAAACCATAATTTTTAGGGAAAGCGGAGCATTTAACACCCAAATATGGATTTTAAAAAAATTATTAATAATTAGATAGGAATAAATCATTAATGAATAGTATATAGTAAGATAAATTCAAATATATTTTTGATATAGATATATAATAAGTATTAATTTATTATATATGATATTATACTATGCTCTACCTAGCAAAATTATGGGGCACCTGTTTAATCTATTACCTTCATTTTATTTAGGATTATGTATGTTTATATTTGAATTGACATATTTTTTAAGATATTTATCTTCTAAACTAAATCTATTTTATTCTAATATATTTATCAATGGAGTTTACTTGTTTTCCTTTCATTTTACTTTATTTTGTTTTTAAAATGATCGATAAAATGTGTTTAACCATATTTCTGTTTTTGGTTGGGAATCTTTCTATATAGTATCCATCTTTTCTATAATGTATGAATGTTTTTAATACACTCCAATGTTTTTTTAAATTTATTATCAACAATATTTAACATACTTTTAATGGTTTAAAAGTAATATTCATGTCTTTTTTAAAATTAGGCACTTTTGACTTTTTACCAAAATTATGAAAGGTATTTCTTCTGTTATTTACCAAATGTTGATTTTCCCTAACATCGCAAATATTATTTCATTTTATGCTTCATTTATAGGTTTCCATTATTATTTTCAATGAAAATATTTTTCTCACTATTTTTAAATTCGTAATTAATATTTTATCATAAAGAATGATATTTTTTTGTGTTTTCATAGGAAGGCTCGAATATAATTTTAAAGATATTTTCATCAATGTGATCATCTAAAAATTATTCTTATAATTAATAAGGAATATTCTCTTATGATTCCATACATATTATTTTTTTCTAGATGTCTTATGTTTATGATATTTTATTTATTAGATGGGGAAAATAGTCAAATTCTATATGATAGTTTTTTAATATGAATGTTTATATTGATTATGAGTGGAATTTTTATTAATTTATTTCATATTACAAGTTCATTAGGCTTAAAAAGTTATAGGTGGGCCTATTTCAACAACTCAATTACATAGAAGGACTTATGATAAAAACTATTCTGGGTGTTTGGTGTAATCCTTACCTATTTTTATATAATTTCTTGTCATGATTATCTTACAGTATGGTTATGCTATCCATCATTATAAATTCTATCATTATGAAACTTCTTGTTTTTTCATGAAATTATTTACATTTTTATACAATCCATGGATATATATATGCCTTTGATCATACTAATTATATAAAAAAAATTAATTATTATTTATCACATCCATAGTATTTATGTTTTATTTATTATTTGTATATTATATTGTTTGTGTTCCCTTATCAAGAATATGAGATCACCGTTTATTATGAATTTTTTACTCAATGATTCCAATAATGAATATATAAATGTTTTCATGGATATACTAGAATAAATAATAATGTTTTCAATATAGTTTTATGTTGTATTTCATGTTTTCAAATGTAAGGTTAGAATACTATATGTATCTAGTCTCCCAATAATGATAAACTATTCTATCCTTTAGGTTGTTCTCTCTTTTATTATATGTCAATGTAGTACGTTAACCCCTAGGTCTGGATTACATTAGTTAGGTGTTTTTAATATTTTATAGGATGTATGTGAGGAATGATAGATGATTTAGTAACTTGTGTATTTCCATGTGTATTTGGATTAGGTTGGTTGTAGAGGTTTATTGTTTCACATAGATGTGCATTCTCATTTTATTAAGAATGTGTAGGTGTCTTAACTAGGATAAATTTAGATAAATATGTGGATATAATGAATAGTTAATGAATATAATTTTTATAGTGAAAAAGAATATGGGAAAATTGGGTGTTGATATGTGGGAAGTTTTATATTACTTTGAACATATAGGAGTTAGTTTCACATGAGTTTCATTGGTCCTATTTGCTTTCCCAGATGAGTTATAGGAAGATTTATCATTATTTAATGAAATAATTTTAGGGTTCTTGGATGATTAAATAAAATACAAAATTATCATCCAAATATCTTACATGTTATCCAACGAACACCTAACATATAATTTTTGAAATTTTTCTACAATACTAGAATGTTAAGATATTGAAGTGAGAAGACATATACAATAAAATTATGAATCTATTATATAATGAATCCAAATTTCATGACACAAACTGGGTTTTTAATGACATCTTGATGAAATTATCACATTTATTTATTGATAAGTTAAATTATCTATGTGGGTGTTTTGGAATTATTCTATATAATGGTTGTAGTGAATCTTCATTAGGACTCATGTATGATGATTCTAAATCAAATCCCTTGTTTTAAAATAAAATTTTCGATTCAGTTGAAAAATTATTATAGTACAAATGTGTTAATTACACTATATTCCACCAATTTGAAAATGATGAAACTAATTTTATAATTTAGACATTGGATAATATATTGTGGATGTGAATCCAATATTTCAGTAGATCATGGGTAGAGATGTATTCTCAAATATAGTTTAACTATAATAAAAACTATCATTAATTTATTTCGATTTATTTATTTAATGGATTATATATATGAAGATGTAGATTACTCATTTTTTGGGTTTACATCGAAGAGAAACATTCTATTAGACAATATTGGGCAGCTAATATGATAAAGAATATTTAGGTGATTCAACAGTATATAAATTTGAAAATGAGTTATAAAATTACATATTTATACTATAATAGGAGAAAAACCATAGTTTATGTCACTGATCAGGTGTTCCTATATATTTTTCACCATCATAGATAAAATTGTTTGGTCATGGTAGGAAAACTTTCTAGTGTTATTGGACTATTGTTGGTGTTTGAACGTATTGGTGAAGTGGAATGTCTATTAACACTTTCACCAAGATTAAATAATGTTAAATAAAGTTCCCATGTATCAAAATTTAATTGTTATTTTCCAAATTATCACTATCTGGTCGATCGGTGTAAACTTGAAGTTGGGAAAGAAACAAAATTTGTTAAAAATTAGAGGGAAATTCACGTTCATCAGAGAAGTTGTTTCATGAATGGTATTTTAGGAATAATATTTGGGTCTGTATTTGATGATGGGAATCTAAAATCCTATGATATTTTGAATATTTTTACTTGTATCATGTAGTTAAGTTTTTAAGCTAAATTTTAAATATGGTTGGGATTCTCATGGATAATTTGAGATTTATCTGATATAATGGTTGGTATTTTGGTTTTACCTCTTTATTACTTTCAATTATGATATATTGATTTTCATGAAATATATTTTTTGATTCATAACTAATGTAGATGCCTAATTTATTTTTATGATTACTTTACATGTCTTATAATAATTAGAGAAGGAAGATGAAGTTGAAACATTAAATTTGATGAGAAATTCAAACTAGAATAACAATAAATTAAAGATGGATTAAAAACATCACATGATTATTCATACTATTGGATATTTTTATGAAACATTTCTAGTTTAAATGAATTTGAGTGAATCCACAGAACCACAATCCTAGTTCTCAAGCCTAAAAAATTCATTACATATTAGATTAAAAAAAATAATTTCATAAAAAACTATCCCATAATAATATTTCCAAAAGAAAATATTTCATTATATAATTTCTAAACTCCTATTATATTTATATCTTTAGGAAAATATGACAAAACAATAACTAATAAAACTCATGTTAATTGTATCAAATGAAATTTTTTCCAAATATATAAGAAACTATTTAATTTTTACTGAGTCTTCAACCTATCCCAAAAATCTTCCTTCACGTGATATCATTATAAAAAATCACGTGTATTAATCTTCTTCATAACCTAGGAAAAATGAAAAAACAAGATGGGGAGAGATCAAAGTCTCAGTAAGGGAAAACAAACAACTAAGGTGATCATGGCATAAACAAGGAATAAATATTATTGGAGGAGTAATTATTCATCTTAATTACATTATCAATAGAAACTGATTGAATAATATATCCACATATACAAATTAATATAAAAACATTAAATTGACAATAATAACTTCTTCCTTATAGATAAAATTCATAATTATGAATAGCTAATTCCATATCATAAACTAAGACATAATGTTATCTCCATCATGGAAATATTTTATTCTAGGTAGGGCTAGACCAAAAAACCCAAACATGTTTGTCTCATGAGATATACTGATGCATCAAGTGGATATATAATTTTGAGCACCACTCATCACTTATTTATGACCAATGAATTAATTTTATGTGAAAATTGATAAGCGATATATAATCATCCTGTCCAATAATCATACCTATTGGAATAACAACATAAAAAATACCAATAATTTTACCCAAGTAAATAAAAGGTATAATAACATAATAAAACAATATGATAAATAATTTGGGTAGTTAAATGATACATAGTTAACTTTCCCATTATATAAATTAACATATACATTAAAATAAAAGATTTACTGATTTTCAATAGACCCCCACAAATAAATGGTATATATTCCTCTGTAAATATCTATATTGTTAAAATTATATATATTATTGGTATAAGTTATGTTAATTATTTACCCAATCAATGTAAATATATAATTCATGTGAACACACTTTAATCAAATGAATGGAAAATTGGGAATTCCAAAAGAAAATGTATTCGAAGAAAATGTATACCTATTCGTAGTAGACTGTTATGAAAGATAAATAGGGTGATGGATCATTATTATGATAAAAATGAACATCTAATAAGCCACATAGTGAAATATGGTGGATAGTTTGAGAAGCAAATATCCCCATTTTATCAAATGAAACTCATAATGATTCTGGAAAAGATGAAGAACATATTTTTAAAAGAATGAATTGAATGATATCCCAAAAAAATGGATCACGAATCGAATTATTTGATAAAACGATTTCAATCCACCCAAAATGTAAATAAATATTAGAAAAAAAATCTTACATCCTAATTACGAAGATAATAAATTCATTTTAATATGAAAAGTAAAATAGAGTCTTAAAAAATATATTTCAATAGGTGAAAGAATAATTCCATATTATGGAAGGAGTAATTATTCATCATAATTCAATTATCAATAAAATTACTAATATCCCTTAAATGAGACATATCTCCAGAAGTGAAAAATATTTTTCAATGGTTCTATATTATAGGTATTTATATCACTAGAAAATAGTGAAATAATAATACATAATACAAAAAAATAGAACAATTTACCCAACTTATATGAAATAAGATCAAGAGAAAGAACATAACTAAATGAAGGGAGGTAGATTTATAAATTGATCCTTAAAAATTGGAAAAAAAATGAATCAAAATATTATTGAATAAGGGAACATGTTTTTATAGTAAATCCCTTAAACTACAAAAATTATGGTTCAAATACTTCCAGGTATAGAAATTACAACATATAAATAATGTATGTTGTACAAATTGTATTTTGTTATAATGAATCAAATTTGAGACCAGGGAAACCCTTACCTCTTAACATAACTTCCATGAATGTAAATTAACATCATATATCCCAAACATAGATATCATAATCACTTAATTTAGAACCATAAAAATATACACTTTTCATTTATACTCTTTATATATATTATTTATTAAAATTAATTCTAATTAGTTTTTACTTGTTTTCAATTTTATGCATATGTAATATTGATTGTTTGAACTATTTTCATAAAAACAACTGGGATATAACTTAATGTTAAAAAATAATCTTTAAAATATCATTAATTTTTCTTAAATAGTTTTTATATTATACTTATAATGTTTTAATATCATTCTACAGATGTTTTGGTTACAAACTATGAAGACTAAATCATTTATGATTATATTCCAATTATTGTTAATGATTAGTTTATTAATTAATGAGTTTAATAACAATGTTACAATTAGAGAACCTTAAAAAACATTAATTGAAATGTTTATATCATATTGTATAGGTAATTATGTCTTGATATGAATCCATGATATAAATTCCTATCATTTTTTAGGTAGGTTGTAAAACCCACAATGAACAATGTTTTCTAGAAATTTCCTCAATTTTGTTTATATTATCTGAATGATTTATTAATGAAATATTTACCCACCTTTTTATTTGAGATTTTTTTTAAATTAATATTCTTTCCATCTTCTCAAAGCGTCACTTTTCTTACATTCTTAACATTAAAAATAAATTTTATTTTTAATTTATACAAAATATATGGAATTACCTACCATCATGAGCGTTGTTTATTTTAATAATCATTTAAAATTTTATGTTGTTATTTTTAATTATAATTTTTTCCTAATATTTTGGAAATTCATAGTTTTATAAATAAATATCCAAAAGGAAAATATTTCTATAATATTTTATAAATTTTCAAGATTTAAAATAAAATGAGTTATTTTCAACGATAGATTATTTTCTTCATGAAATTTTTCAAGTGGTATTTCAAAATAAGTTTCCATATAATAAGTCATTATTTTATGTTACTTATTACTTAATGGGGATATAATACAATGATACCATTTTTATTATTTCACTAAATGGTATATAATCAGTTGGACTGGGGATATATAGTGTTGATATCATTAAATTTACTCTGGAAGGTTTATGATTATTTTAATTTATTGGGGAAATTATTTACATTTCATATTATAGTTCAAATAATAATTTCTATGAGAATTTTATTTCACCACATTCATATGATTAATTAATTGGACTTATTATGTGAAGGGTGGTGCCTTCTATATCCCCTTGAACATTGGTAGCTCTCATGAGAAAATCTAGATTGGGTTTGGTTGAGTATTTACCAATTTATATAGATGTATTAGCATAATGCCTCAATAATATTTAGATATCATAGAAAATGGCCTCGACAGTATGTTTTAGATATCCAACATTATGTATTCCATTATTATGAATTCATTTATTGATATTTTATGTTATTATTCAATTAGCTAAAATATTCATGGTCAGGTTTCAAGATCATATGATAATTTATATGGTATTATTTGATAATCATTTATTCCATCCATTTTTATCTCATGTTATTGATTAAATAGAATATTTTAATGTTATTTACCTTGATATAAAAATTATTCCTTATTTCCCCATACCTTATAATGTACTTTACCCTTTATGAAAATCTATGCTCACAATATTCTTATATTTTATTTTCCCCTGGATAACATGTAGTTTTTCTATTATTTTTATTTAGGAATACGTTAAGGGGAATAATGGATTTCTCAAATAAAATATATTGTGCATTTTATATTTTAAATTTTAATATAAATTTTATGTTTGTATCTTATTTTCCAAGACTAATAAAGTATTTGGTCCTTCCAAATGTGTTTCCTTGTATCTTATGCCAATGTAACAAATTAGACATTGGCAATATGATAATGGAGTTGGTAACTACAATTTGTATATGAGTAAGTTTAATAGACACCTTGGGAACCGGATTTAGGAAAATATTTATTAGGGAACATAATTTTATAATAGAAATTTAGGAATGTATATAAGAACATACTAATGTTTTTTTAAGGAATATATTTTGTCGTTTTTTCCAAACAATGCATCCATGTCTGGATACTACAATTAGATGTGTCTTTTGAAAAGATGTACATATAAGTAAAAAATCCAAAAAGAGACCATTGGTTTGGGTATTAGGTAGGGATCCTTGAACGGCTTGTTTTGTATTGTATTTTGGTTTGAGTTCTCCATTATCCTTTGAAATTGATTTTTCATGGTGGGTTCTCACATAACCATAAATTGTTTCCGAAAAATAAAAAAATGGATTTTAATTCATTCAAATACCCCCAAAGAAACCATATTTATGATTATGAGATTAGTTTTTAATTTTTTTAAATTTATGGATATTTTTTCATTATTTTTGGGATTATACATTATGTTTCATAATGTTATGATATAATATAGTGTGTTACATAATTTCTAAATGGAACCTAATAGAACGAATGGTAACCACATCAATTCATGCAATCTAAATAATAATAATGATCCTTTCATTGATGTTATTAAGAAATTAGTTTGAATAGAACTATTCTCCAAAAAATTCTAATCATATAAGGACTTATTATCGTGTACTCCAAAGATATAAAAATAATTATCTAAGTATTAAGGATTTGAATGGATGAAATGTAATTAGATAAAAAGCTATTGGATCATGGTCATGCTTATACTATTAGTACAGACAAATTGGAATAATTCATGTTCTTCTATTTAGATTCATGAATTAGGTCATTTTACAATTTTATCAATGATATCCTACTTATTATAATTAGAAATGTTTAAGTATTTTACTACTATAATTTTTCATTATGGTCTTTAATGTGTATATTGATCGATATATATTACCAATAAAAATGAGTCAGTGGAAAGTTAAACATCATTGGAAAAAAATGATTGATGGAAAGGTAACCATTAATATATTCCTAATGTTTGGATAATGATGTTAGAATAAAGAGATGGTTGATTTAGATAATGTTAATTGGATAGAACTGACTGCATTTGAACTAATTAATGATTATAACACAAAGTCATTTATGCTTTCAATGATGGATTGTACGTATTACTTTGGATTTAAGTAATATATCCATTTTTTAATGAATAAAAAAGTATGTATGTTTTCAATGAGGTTTTATCGTAATTAATTTTATTAATATGTTTCCATAAAATACATTATGAAGTTATTAAAATGTACAGTATATGATGATCAAGAGCTACTTCAGGTTGTTTGGGGGATTATAGATATGTTTGTTTTGGAAATGTTTTGACCTTATTTCTAATGCTTTGGATCTTAATAGTTTGGAATGGTAAAAAGGTTAAACATTTATGAAATGATCTACGTTGAATTTTGGATGTGGTTTTTGACATTACTCTAATATTTCACCATATAAAGATCAATGCATATTGTATAACCTAAGTTAAACATTTTTTTATAATGTTAACTAGATATCGACGGAATGAATTACCATTATATTTTAGATCTTGTGATTCATTAGTGCTTCAGGCATAAAAAATTCACCTTCATTTCAAAGAGTAATATGTGATGTCTAAATTGATCTAGACAAAACCAAATTATGGGGTTTTTTATTATGAAATATAATAAATCAAGTAAGTATATCTTCTCATGATGATTCATTATCATTATAAAAGTCATATTGAAATAATATGTTATCCTATTACCATAATTTATTATGATATAAATGATCCATTTAACACCTATTGTTTATATATTTTTTGGTTTCTATAGTCATAATATCATTCAATTTATTTTGATCAATGATCTTTTATGCTCTCCATCATTACATAAACGTTATGTTTTCCTTCAATGGACAAATATTCACTTCCCACCGATGTTCTCCTATTTGGAAACCTTATGTTTTTGATTCTAGATGAAATTGACACATACCATTATATATTTTAAAAATGATGTTTTTTTTATACATATTATGATGTGGTTTTACAACAAAGGTATTTTCAAATGAAAAACCCTATATTTATGAAATCATGTTTATGTTGAAAGGATGAAATTTATATAATGGGTGTAGGGTGTTGCACCCTCAAATTTTTAAAAAGGAACAACATGTTTGATAGTGTATGTTAAATGAAACACAAAGAATAGAATAACATGTAATTATTCAATAATTTATTATATATTTATTTTTCAAAAAATTCACTCTCTTTTTTATCTTATGATGCAGGAAACATCGAGTTTAAACAAAACACGAGACTCTATTAAAATATTATTTAATCCTGACAATTCAAAAAAATCCATTAAATTAGTGGCCATGATTAATACTAAATTAATTTTTAGAATTATATGCTTTAAAAATTAATAAATTAAATTAAATTTTTATATATTGATTATAAATAACGTAAGAATCAGATGATAGTAAAATAATGGTTTTCTGAAAAAAAAAACTATATTTTTTTAATCGGATGTTTATTGAAATTTTTTACACCTAATTTATATTTAAATTTTACCACTCTTAGAATATTATTTTTAATTGTTGTTAAATCAGAATATCAAAATTAACATAAGGTTAATTTTTGGGATTTTTTCTGAAATGTTTCATTTTTTGATGAATAGTGAAAAAATACTAAATTTTAAATGAAAAATGCCTTTTTGTGTAAAATATTCATAATGTTAAATTTTATTTTAAATTTTAATTTAATAAAAATTTATCAATTATATATCTATTAATCTAATTTAGGTCATTGGAATCATTTTTTATGGAATTTTATATTAAAACATTGAAATAATTAGAACATTATTTATTTGAAAACATGAATTTTCTTTGTGATTGTGAGATAAAATTGTAAATTAAAAATTTTTTGGGACCAATTTGTGTAAAAGGTTGTATTTATTATCAATATTTTTCAATGAAGATCAAAATGAAGGAGATCAATAAGTACTCCAATGAAATGGGGGAATGGAAATTCAGATGATTATTATACTGATCGTAAATTCAAAGAACTTGTGTCAATAAAATGTGACACATTTTTTAAAAATGTAAAGAATTGTAAGGTATAATCAATATGAGTATGATTTAAGAAGAATGGGGATTTGATGAATACCATACAATTCTTCATGATTGCATGAGAACCATGAAAGAACCTACTTGAAGAATTGAATCATATGATTTGGATGAAGTAGAGAATTATGGTTGAAGAAGAAGAGCTGTTGAAGAAGGAAAATCACAAAAAAGAAGCATGAAGGTTATGGTCGAAGCCTATATTGAATGTGGCATTGTTTCCCAGTGTTTTCTAAATTTTTGGGCCTGAAAATCAGTAAATGAAGACTTGGGTTGTTGGTAAATGGAGGTGCGCACAAAGAGGAAGTGGTGCTAAAAAAGGTGGGTTGTGCGTGAAATATTTGAGTTTTGCGCAAAAAAGGTGTGGGGCACGAAATATCGGAGCGAGGTTTTTTGCGCCTGAGGTGTTTCGGAATCAGAACGTCAAAAAATCGAAATGTCATGGGTTGCGCAAAAAAACAGGAGCAGTGCGCTGAAAAATGGGAATGTGCACGTAAAAATGTTGTGTGCGAAATAGCTGGTTGAGTTTTTCACCCAAGAAGTGGCTAAGATCAGAAATAATTAAAATCAGCAAAGGCAAGAGGTACAAGAAAAATCATAAATGTTCGTTCTATGTGTGCGGAAAATCAAACTTCTGTGCGAAAAGTTGCTTGTGCGCGAAATGTGGGTTTGATGTTTTACGTGCCAAGGAGGGTTCATGTTAAATATGATGAAAAATAGAAAATTCATGATGTTTGTGAAAAACCTAGGTGGTGCGCGATAATAAAAGGAATGTGCACATAATGTAAAGAACTGAGAGATAGTTTTAGGCGAAGGAAGGGGTTTGACGCTCAGAAAGGGGTTTTGTGTGTGAGGTCAAAAACCCCTTTAAATAAGAGGTGAACCCCTCCCATTGTGTGTGGATCGACACTTAGTCAAATCCCAAGCCATGAATAGCATAAAAATTGAGGTATAGAGTGGTACGCGAAAATAAGAAGTGTTGTGCAAAAATGAAGGTGTTTCATGAAAAAGAGATGTTCTACGCGAAAAAGAAGAGTTGCGCGAAAATCCTTTTTTGCGCCAAAAAGAAATTTTTATGTGCAAGGATTGAATTTTATGTGCAAGACACTGGGAAAGGTGCGTGAAAAATTTGGGGGTCCCGCTGGCCTTTGATAGGTTATAAGAACTCCCAAATATGCTTTGAGAAGATGGAAGAACAGTGAATCATTTGGTTTTATGAAGAGAAGTAGGACCGAACACACATGACTGGTGTTTAACACCCTCATTGTGCTTTGTATAGAGAAGAAGAACGATTCGTGCAACTAAACTCATATCTGTACAGAAAGAGGGAAATATAACGATACACATAGGTGTTGGTGTTATGAATTAAAGGAATAGAAGAAGAATATTTAGTTCATTCATTTGTTGCACTAAAGCAGAAGATTGAATATAAAAGAACATCAACTCAGGACTCTGATAAAAGCATTGTCTCATGCTGGATAGGAGAAAAAGGCTTCTGTGTTTATATATTGGAGATACCATTGCATCTATAAACTGATTGAGACTTCACCAAAGGTAGTGAGCCAGGGGGAGTCAACTGGAGTGACACAAGGGACACGATGAGCTATCCATGAAATTTTGTAAAGGCAGTGAGCCTGGGATAGTGTGATTGTCCCCAAACCATTGTAATCCACAACTAGTGAAAAATAGTGGAATTAGGTACGACCGAAAACCAATCGGCATATGCTCCTTCGTTTTATCCCTTAGTGGTGAACCAAGTAAAAGTGTTGTGTTAACTCATTGCATGTAAATGTTCAATTTCTGATCATATCCATCATACAAGTTTTATAAGTTCCTACCAACGTGGGGACAAGATCAATCACATTAAGAGAAAAAGTTGACACCCAGATTCACCCCTCCCCTCTCAAAAGTCCCAGGGTCCTACAAAATTTCAACTACTATAAAAATAATTTTAAAAAATTGGTTCCATATTTGGAATCAGGATAATTTATATTTTATAAGATGATAAACTTAATTTTTGATGAAAATGAATCATAAAAATTATTTACCATGGTTAAGGGAAAACTAATTTACTAGAGGGTTAAGGTAAAAAAAAAAATAGGATTAAAATGGTCTAAATCCTCTATAAAATATATTTAACGGCCCTATATAGACCTTATAATGTATAATTATTGATAATATTGCGTTTATGACCCTTTTACATGTGAAAAACTATGGTACACAATTTGATTTAAAAAACTTACAAGTGTGTCAGTCACCTCACCTATAAAAGTTCACCACATCTCCTCCCTTCCCCACACACTCAAACCATTTTTTTCTACCATTACCTAATATATAACTTAGAAAATTCATTTTGGACCTCATAAAATCATTTTTTGTATAAGTACGACCTAGGAAGTCTTTTGGTGCAAACCTATTAAGGATACTCGAACAAGAGGTAACGTTCTTTGTCAAGAATTTTAATATTATTTCTTAATCCACCTACCTCAATTATTATTAAACCATTAAAATATAATAAAATAATTATATTAAATATAACTATATGTTTTTATGTTAATGATATT
The DNA here is from genome assembly GCA_963277665.1 of Viscum album. NCBI lineage: Eukaryota > Viridiplantae > Streptophyta > Magnoliopsida > Santalales > Viscaceae > Viscum > Viscum album. Next base: position 601,421,972 of record OY728130.1, on the reverse strand, counting down.
TCTTACAACCATCCCCACATCCATCAAATTGGTTATGAAATAATCATTCGTGTCTATGACGGACTACCGCCTTGCAAACCCTTTCCATATATTTTTCCATTACCACCTCTCAAAATTGGGTATAGTGATGGATATAATGTATATATTGGATATTCATGACGTAATTATACATATATAGTATTAATATCATATTTAATTTTTTTACATTTTATCCTGTAGGGGATATGATAATGTCACTCGTGTGTATGGTGGACTACTTGCTCGTGAAGCAATTTGGTTCATTTTTCACTAAATATCAACATAGATGGAATTAAGAAAATATTTAATTGATATTTTTGATATAAATGAAATATTTTTTTATTAATAAAATATTTATTATTTTTAAAAGATTATATATGCATTTTCATTATTACACAGAAAAATGATAACGTTGTTCGTTTATGTGTGGGGTAATGGATTCACGAAGCAATGTGACTCTATTTTCATTAACAAACCACATGGATGATATATATAATTATATTTAAGGAAATAATTTTTCATTTAAGATATTATCATAATTATGTGAAGAGAAAATAATACTAACCTTCTTTCTATAAATATCATTGAAAAATGGAAATGTTGATCATGAGTATGTATGGCCGAATAATCTAATAGTTATAATATAGTTAATTTTTCATAACAGTATTTAAGGATTAGTTTTAATTTTATAATTGACATGTAAATATGGGAATTTTTTAATTGTTATTATTTTTTATATGTTTAAATAATGAACTATTTTACCATAGTCAACCTAACAAATCCATTTTTGACGCATAAGTAAAATATCAACAAAACACTTTACGTAAACATAATTGATAAAGTATTTGTACATAACCTAGTAATAAGTGAAATGAAACGAATAATAATCCTAAAAAATATTATTAATAAATTAAATAATTAAAATAATTTTATTATTTATTATGATAAAGAACGTATGTGATGACTCATACTCAAGGAATGTTTTTCTCTACTTAATATTACTTATGTTAGACGTACATCGTATTCACAACTTATTTAATTTTTGTGGTATATATACTACCATTTGCGCATATTATATGTTGAATTAGTCATTATTCATCTTATTTTATTTTTCATCTGAATTTATCTTATTATTTGGCCTTATGATTCAAATGATATTAAAGTGGTAATGGATGATTTCATAATGTCATCATTATTCAGGATTGTTTTTGTTTAAGTGTACATTGAGGGAATTATTTTATACTTCCACATTAAAAAAGTCTATTATTTTATATTCTAATTATTTATGGATTTTTTCAATTAATATCACTTTTTTCCATCTATTTAGAACATAAAATGGTTAATAAAATGTTACTATGAAATTATGACTTTATTTCGCTCTTTGTTTGAAAATCCTTTTTCATCCAACACCATGTTTTCCAAAAATGATTCAAAAATTATTAAATTTAAAAAAGTGTTTTATAAAATTCATATTTTCCGAGTTTTAACTTGTTCTAAAATTTATTTAAATGAATATTATTTTCATTTTCCGAATGAGGCTCTTTTCTAACCATTTTACAGTGTAAACAGAATGTTCTTTTTATCTTATACAGCTTGTAGGGATTTAATAACTATCCTGACCATCATCTTTTAATATTATTATTCATTTTTAATAGGTTATTTTTAAATAATATTTTTTCACTATTATTATAAAATATGTAATTTATTTTAAAAGTTATTTTAAATGAAAATTATATTGATGATATTTTATGAATTGTATAGTTTTAAAATAAAATGGAGATTTTCAGGGAAAGGTTATTTTACTTTATAGATGTTAAAGGTGATTATTTAAAAAGATTCTACATATAATAAGAAATAAATTTATGACATGTATGCTTTAATGGGGATAAAATCCAATTTTACCATATTTATTTTTTCTCGTAATGGTTTATGATTAGTTTGAGTGGGGATATAATATGATGTTACTCTACATTTTACTCTAGATGGTTAATGATTATGTGTATTCATTTGGAAAATTATTTAAATTTATTATTATAGTTTAAATTATACTATTTATATGCATTATGTTTCTCCCCTATCATATGAGGAATGCATTAGACTTAGTAAGTAATGGTTTATGCTTTTTATAGCCCCATGATGCATTGGTAGGTCTCATGAGACAAAATATATTGGATTTTGGGTGGGGTTTTACCCATTTTATAGACGTCTTGGCATAAAGACTAAGTTATATTTAGATTTATTGGGACAATTCATCTATAGTATGTTTTATATGTCCAACATTATACATTTCATCATTATTAATTTATTTATTTATATTCAACATGATTATTTGATTATCAAGAATATACATGGTTATGTTTCAAGCTCATGTGATTATTTATAACGAATTATTTGATCATAATTTCTTCCTACCATGTTATTCTCAAACTATTTTCTAAATGGAATGTTTTTATCATTTAATATTCTATTTTGATTAGGCCTTATGTATTCATATCTTCAATTGTAAACTTACCCTAACCGAGCATCTAAGATCATCCCTTTATTATATTTTATTTTTCATAGAATACTAGGAAGTGATTTGTGATTGATATGAAGGAATACACAAAGAATACTAATAGAGTTATCAAAGAAAATATTTGTTGTACTTTACGTCTTCAATTGTAATAATAATTTATTGTATGTGTCATGTTCTTCAAGACTAATAAACTAATTGGTCATTCAAGATTTTCCAATGTAAAAAAAGTAGACATGGGCTTTAGGATACTAGGGTCGGGTAACGATTGTCTAAAAAATCTCGTGAAATAATCTTCATCATGTCTTGGGGAAATTGAAACATAATAATGGGTAAGCTTAAATTATTTATAACGAAAAACATAAAACTATAGAGATAATGGAATAAACATAGAACAAATATTATTATAGGAATATGTAATTATCATAATTACATAATCAACTAAAACATAGAGAGTAATATATACATGGATAACAATAATTGTTTTCTTAGTTATCTAATTCATAATGTGGGATATCTAATTCCATGCCATAATCCAAGACATAATGATCATAGAAACAATCATCTAACTATCAAATAAATATCATTTTCTATGTATAAAAGCACCAAAATACCCAACCGATTTTTCATTAATAGACCAACTGACGCATCAAGGTGCAATATAATGTCAAACCCCATCCATCAACATTTTAGGTATAATTTAATAATTTTGTGAGTTAGTGAATAAATAATACATAATTATCTTGTCCAATAATCATTCACATTAGAATAACAACATACTGAATACAAATCGTTTTCACCAATTTAATTAAAGGGATAACTCGATCCTAACCCATACAAAAATATAAGGTTGATAGTTATAAAATAAAATATCCCTGGTGTAATAAATGAAATTATTAATAATTATGATGAAGATGAAAAACATCATTACAAAAGAATTTTTTTAATGATATCATAAACGAAGTGATCAAGAATTTAATTTCATGATAACAAAGGTTAAATACCAAAAACTATATATATATATAAATTTATTAGGGAATAAATAATATAAAATAAATACTATTGGTTTAAATACATATTATTATAAAAAGGAAAATGTTACTAAAAACATAAAAGATATTAGAAAACTATTTTTAACTATGTTTTAAAATACATACATACATTTAACATTAAAACGAAAATTTTAAAATGGTAATGTGAATTATTTTAAGACCCTTTAATTTTGAAAATAATATTCAATAATTTTGAGTTTATAATGATTTATATTTTTTAGAATAATTTTTGAGGTAATGATAAAACATTTGATAATGAAAAGAAATGAACCTTTTAATTAATTTGAAAAAATCTTTATTGAAAACCCACATTATATAATGATTAATAAAAAATTCTCTAAATTAATATGTAATTTATAAAATGATGACTAAAAATGTCATATAATAAACATTTATACTGAAAAAACCTAATAATGGAAGAATAATATTCCAAATAAATTTTTATAAATTCAAAATTGGTATTTGAGTTACTAATACCCCATATAAGCAACATATCCCAAGAAGTGAAAAATATTTTTGAAGGGATTTATATTTTATGAATGTTTATGAGTAGAAAATAAATATATAATACAAAATAATAAAATTTTGGAGAGTAATTTACACATCTTATGTGAAATAAGTTCAAGGGATAGATCATATCTCTACGAACAGAAGTAGAGTTTTTAAAAATTATTACTAGTGAGGAAAAAACATAATAAATGGACACATAAATAAGGTAAAATTATTTGGATACTATATTGAATGAAATACCAAAATTATGTTAAAAATACATCTTCGTGTATTAGTTACACCATAAAATGTAAACATGGTTCACTAAATGTATTATGTCTTAATGAATCTAAATAGAGACCTAGAAAAACCTTACCTCATGTACTAAATTTAAAAAACGAAATTTAACCCCTTGTATAACAAACATAAATACCATATTCAATTAATCAACATCATTAATTATAATAAATTAAATGTGTAAACTTTATATGTATTCATTCACTATATAAATTCTAGTTAGTTGTTACATACTTCCAATATCAGGTGTAAGTAATATTAATTATTTTGAATAAGTTTCATAAAAATGGTGTTGGTATTCATTATTTATGAAACATTAATAATTAAAATTTCATTCAAGGTACTTGAATATATTTCCCATTATTTTTATAAGGGTAAAATTTTAATCTGTTGTAGTTTTGGTTAAAAACTATGATGATGAAATCAATTACGATCTTGATTTACTTATTCTTAATGAATTAAATATATTTGATTAATTAATGAGTTTAATAATAATTTTCTAATTATAGAAAAAAATAATAGTTTTTTACATGTTCATACAAAATTATACTGATAATTATTTCCCATTATCCATCAATGATATATATATGTAGCATTGTTCTAGTAGGCTGTTAAACCGACCCAAACATGAACATTCGATGATTAATGGATGATAATGTTTCGATTAGGTTGTAATGTCATTATAAAATAATTATAATGATATTATTTAGTTTTTATTATTGTTTTATATTATAATTATAATTAATTATAATAATAATATATGTATTTGAAAACATTACATAATATGAATAAGAATATTTTCCTCATAGTATGCTAATTTTAAATGATTAAATTAACTATGATCATTTGTTGATCATGTTAGTAATAGGTTTTATAGTTTATTAAAAATATTCATAATGATATCATAATAATAATACTTATGCATTAACTTGTTCTTATGACCATACATGAATAAAGATAATGAATAGAAAAATGGAAATCAATCATTCCATGGATGTGGTAGTCCACACGTATGCATGAATAATGATTTTATTTTACATAGAACGAGATAAATGTATAATATGTTTTATTTTTTAAGAATTAAAAAATATTTTATATGTATAATAATTATATATAAAATCACTATTTTTATTGTGTTTTTAAGGTGATGATAGAAAATGAAACATGATGTGATGTGGTTGTGGTAGTCCGCACAATGATCATGTGATAGATTAGTTTTTTTTATAAAAAAGGTAAAGGTGGTTAATGAATGTAGCATCATTATAATAGTATAACAGTGCACTAATTATAATGATCATATAATTTTATTATTTTGTAATGGGATTTTTGGAAGAATATGTTTACATAAATAAATATAAAAAGAAAGGAGAACATAGAATTTTATAAAACACTTCTTGGACTTTCTTCATTTAATTGGGGGTTAATACTTCAAGGGATGGTTTTTTTATAAGGAAAGAACATAATGAGTATGGATAGAAATATTAAAAGTATTATTTGTTATAGTTTCAGATAAATAATGGGGTTTTCAGGTGAGGGGGGTTGAGGATATAAGATCCCCTTTATAAGGGAATGTTAATGACAATTTTAAAAATAAAAAAAATTTACAATAATTGGAATTAATATTCAATGATAGTTGCACCAAAATAGAAACATAATATATCATGGAATAGATATGGTATTGAAAATCATCAAAAACTATGTTTGAAAATTTATTTTAAAATTTTAATCCATTTACCTCTTCAGTTACTCCATTTTACCATTATAGTTTTAACCACAGTAAAAAGTTGTTCCCTAGGTAATTTATCATTTATTAATATAAAGAAAATGGTACTTTTTACATAATTTTGAGCTAATGATTCCAATTTTTAATTTTTTTATATAAATCAATTTCTAATAGTCATACAAGTTAATTTAAATATACCTATATTTTAGTGTACTAGAAATATTTTTTTTGAAAAATTTATCTTAAGATCTAAAATATAAAATATCCACTTATATATTATGTATAACTATAGAGTTTTTGAATCGGGTTATGGTGATCGACAGACTGCTAGGTGTATGGTCAAAGTGAATTTTTTTATTTAAGGGATGTGGCCTAGATTTTGGTAATTATCATTTTCATTTGGGTTCATTACATGCTTGAAATATCATGTTTTTAATTGATTTTGGTTGTGGAAGTGTCGGTAATTTATCAATCTCACAACGAATTTTTCTATATGAGAGTAACCATTTTCCATCCTAAAGATAACAGTTTTATTAATATTATAGTATGGGATATCTCGGTAGGTTGTGCTGGGCCAATTCATCAGCAATTGGGAAAGCTCGTTGCCTAAGTATCAAGTGTTATATTGAATGATGATGGTGTGAAACATTTCAGCCTTCCACCCATAGTGGGTCAATTGAAGGAAATTTTTCCTATGGACTTCTCAGGGATTTGAATTTATTGAAATGTTATGTTTACAAATGAGATAATTCTTGATGATATACTTGTTTTTTTCACATTACTAAATGCCACCAGCAGAGCTTAAATATCATAATAATCAAATGGAATAATTTATTTATAAGGAATTTATCTATCCAAGTACGTCACCTGGGTTTCTTCCATTTTGTTTACTCTGATGGTTGATGGGACATTTCCATTATGTGTTAATTATCAAATGTTAAGCAGGATGATAGTTACAAACACCTATACATGTCTACATATCAATGGTCTCTTTGACTAGAATACGGTTTCTTGTGTGTTGTCCAAGATACATTTTATGTTAGGGTATCAAATGCTGAGAGTGAGATGTTTTCATATAACATGGACTACATTTAGGAGAAGTTATGGCCTGTATAAATTTTTTGTGATACCATTTTTGTTGAAAAACACCCATTATTTGCTAATTACCTTAATAACCCAAATATTTAACCAATAAATTGATCAATTTATGGTTTTTGTAATCATTGGAATCTTGGTGAAATCTTTGACTCATAATGACCTTTCCAATCTTATTAAAAACATCCTGAGTACACTGAGAAAGAATAGAATATACAGAAAGCTATCTGTGTTTTTATTATGGATTGAAAGGGTATATATTTTTTATTCACATCATCTTTGAGGAAGGTGTGTTAATGGACTAGTTAATGTTCAAGAAGATGTTCATTGAGATAATCCTAAGAATGTTTTTTATATGTGGAGATTTTTTTGTTTAGCGGGATATTATGAGAGATTCATGTAATATTGTTTCCTCTTGGAAGTGAAACTTTATGGCATGACCCTAATATGTATAAAATTTTAATTGTGTATAAAATGTGAAAATGTATTATAAAAGTCAAATAAGTGTTTGAATACTACATTGATTTTGTCCCTACCTATGACGAGTGAGGAGTATATCATGATTTTTGACGCATCTTGAATCAGCATTGGGAAAGTGTAGTTGAAGGGGGATCAATCCATGGTGTATATATCATAGTAGATGAGGCCACATGAAAGGAATTATATTATTAATGATATCAAGTTAGACACATTGGACTATTTATTATGTGTTGGTGGAATTACCTTTTGGGTGAAAGGTTTATTGAGTATACTAACCATTAAATATTAAAAAACATATTTTTTACAAATGATTTTAATATCCAATAGTGGATATGGGTTTAGTTTATAAAGTAATTTTATATTGAACTAGAATATATGTTTGAGAAGGAAAATATTTTTTTCTGATGCTTTTAGACAAAAGAAATATTCTCGATACATCAAGGAGTCCTTTTCCGATTGAAAGATTAGGAATTTTCTAGATGAGATTCACATAGAGGTTCAAGAGAACCAGGAGAAGAGGACCATCATGTACTTATCAGATGACCCCACACTACTCAGAGAATTCAAGGAGAGAAAATATGATGATTCATAGTATTTGGCCTTGATGGAATGCCTTGAAGGTGGGGAATCACATTATGATTGGACTATAGATTAGGATGATATCAACTATTCCAAGATCCATTTTCTTGTGACTAAATGTATGTTAGATAAGTGGATGCATGAGTCTCATGCATAGAAGTGGGTAATACAACCTATTTTAATTGAAATGTGCACTGATTTTTGTCGGTAATATTGGTGGCTACGAAGAAAAAGTTAGATTTTATGTTTCATGACATGATGATAAACATACCAGGAGGTAAAAACTGATCATCAACTACCTGGTGGTTCGTTACAGTCTTTTCCCATCCCATAATTAAGGTGGGATAACATTACCACATATTTTTTTATCATTACCTATAAGGAAACATTGGATGAATGATTTTATATGGGTGATTGTTGACAGATTGATGATTGTATCCCATTTAATGAAAATAATGGATAACTTCATAGTCGATCAGTAAAGGGATTTGTATGTTTGAGATATATTCACTTTGTATGGGGTTCCATGAAAAATAATTTCACACCATGATCCACGCTTTTCCTCATGCTATTAGAGAGAATTAAAAAAGGATCTTGGTACTTAGGTGTTTCTATGTACAACTTTTTTTCTATAGAATGTTTGTAAATTACAACATATTTTCTAGGTGATAGAGGATATGATCAGGTAATGTATCCAAAAAATTTAGGTATCTTTGGAGAAACTGTAACACCCCGAGATTTTATGAGAAATATGTTATTTTTAATTTGATGTCTTGTGTTGTACGCTACACCAAAATTATATTGTGCTATACGCAACACCGTATTATCTTGTAGTATATGCAACACTATTCTTGGCTTGTGTTACACGCAATAGTTACCTTACTTGATAGCTTGTGTTGTACACAGTACCGAGTTTCACTAAACAATGATATGTTATTAAAATATTATATAAACTAGCCATTATGAATAGTAATACCCACTTTTTGAAATTTTATAAATTTTATCTTACAAAATGGACATTTTTTGGATTATTAATATCAACATTATCCTAGGGTGATTTTTTGGTAATTTTATGAAAACTATCAATTTTTGATAAATAGTGAAAACACTTGGTTACTATTTAAAAACCGACATTTTATTTAAAAAATTATTTATTTTATTTAAATTTATTTTAGGTCAAAATAGTTTCATAATACCTATATAAGTTCAATGTAATTCATTGGAGTCATTTTATAATAATCTTAGATATATAAATTTTTTTATTGAACTTTTGACCGTCTTTTACCCACCTCCTAGGAGAATTTGCAAATTTACATAAAACAAAATTTTATCGCTTCTGTGAGTGAAATTTCAAAAATCCAAGAGACACGGTTGATATCAGTAAGTAAAATTTTGTTCAATAAGATAAAAATAATTTTTGATGAATAGTAACTTTTTACTTATACTTACCATGGTTAAAATTAAATAGGGTAATTAAGGGTATAAATGATATTATTATTACCTTAAAACTTGTCCTAATTCTATTGGATAAGTTTAATTCGATCAAAAAAATTTTAGGAATAAAATATTACCCTTTAGGTCCACTTGGATTAGATTAGGACACTTATTATTATTTTATTTAAAGAAGAATTAAAATAGTTAAAATCAACGTTTAATAACTAAAACATTTTTAATATAGGGTTATACATAAGATTAATTAGACTATAAATATTCATTAAAAATATAAAAATATTTCCTACATAATGGTTTTTTATTTATAATTTTTATACATTAAATAAGTTAATTTATTTATGACACAATAATGATGCAGTAATTACATTATTAATGAAATATTAACATAATTGATGTTATAAATACCCAAATAAATTTAATTTTAGACTTTTTATAAATTACACTAATTTTAAATGTTAATATGACATGTTAGTATTTATTTAATTAACCTTTTTTGAACTAATAATGATGTTATGATTTTCACAAAAATCAAGGACCAAATAGTGTCAAAACTGACATAAAATAGTTTTTAAAACAAATATAATATTATTAATTGGTATTTTATTCCTAAAAAACTTAGTTTTGGATAAATGACATAGATAATTATATATATATTAATAATTAACCTCTTGGTGTTCGTTTTTCTTGTTATAGTAAGTTTATAAACCATATAGTGTAAGAAAACAAAAAGACACGGTAAAAGTTATATTATTTAACATAGAGTTAAATCTAAAACGATATGGATAAAATATTAACCTAAACTTGTCTAAAACATATTGGTTTTGGATTATGTAGACCCATCCCCACCTTATCTTAGAAATAAATTAATTTGGAGCTATTAAAAACCGAATATGACTTTATTATAAAATAATATTTTATGTTTTTCCTAAGGTGGCCCTCTCCTCCCTTATAAAAAGGGTACCCCTTCTCTCTTCTCTTCACACCGTTTTGAGCCTTGAAGCTTGGCCAACCCCTGCCAATTCCTCTTCTAAACCTCTCTAGATATAACATAGTTGTTCTGATATTCACGAAAGATCAACTCTAGTGCCCTAAGAAGAATTTTAAAGGAGGTGCGTCGAGGAAGAGGTAATCTCTTCTACGGACTCTTTCAAGTTTCTTTCTTCTTCTACTTCCTCTTCTTTAGATGTTTCATTATAAAGTAATAACATAAGTATTAATTATATAATGATATGTTATTATAAATATGAAACAACCCCATTTCACCTTCTATCCATCCTACAGAAAACGAAATCACAGCGCGTGCGTACGTACAGAATACCGTCTCCACGTCGTGGTGTAATCTATTTTTCCACCACCCCCTTAGATGGATGGGTATAATGGTGTAAATAATAACTATATATGATTATTATAACATCATAATGATTCTAAGATATTATATTATCCACTAAAATTCCATTAAATAAATATGTGAATGATATCATCGCTCGTGTGTACGTACGGATTACCGTCTCCACGACCCGATGAGATTCATTTTCCATGTTAACAATTCAAGAATGATTATAAAGTATGTATAATAAGTAATCATCAAATATATGAAATAATAATGCTACTGGATTTATGTATATATATATATGTATGTCATCTACTTAATTCCATTCATGTCAATAAGGAAAGGAAAACAACGTTCATGCGTACGTACGACCTACCGTCTCCATGAACGGTGTATTTCATTTCACTCATCTATCTATTATATATATGTATATAATGAATATATATAATATATAAATCATTATTTAAATTATGGAAGTATTTAAATCATTATATAAGTAATAATAATATCAAGAACAAAAAATCGAAACATGTACGATAAATGAAATGATTTTACCCAAAACGCTAGTTTAACATGGAATTTTCAAAAGAACATGTATTATAATGTCATAATTGAACAATATATGATATCATAACAGTGAATATGATTCTATAATAAGTAAATGACAATATTTAAATCATTATATAGGATATTCGGATACGTACTAAGAATATCAGACCTATGTTAAGGGATAATTTTGCAGTCCCATTTTTATCCGAGATTTCTTATTCATAAGTATTTACGGGGGTTATATTTTTCATCCATGTCCATAAAAATGTTTCTATTAAGTGTTTAATATTATCCCATGTATGTTTAAAGTCATTTTTAACCATCTTGGCTTTTACTCTATGTTATGGAAGGAATCTTGCTTTTGTTTACCATACGTTGTACTTTTTGACTTTTTCGTTAAAAGTACGAGGAGAATGTTTTCTTTATCTTATACGGAATGAATCGATTTTTACGGTTTTATAAAGCCTTATTTTCGTGAAGTTTAATCTACAAGATTTTATGATTATTTTTACCAAAATCCTTTTCTTTTAAAATTTCATGGTATTTTGAAAAGAAACTGATTTTGAAAAAGAAAGGATAATTTCCTCAAAAATTCATTTCAAGTGTTTTATGAAAACAATTTTCCATCTAAGATGACATTATTTCATATGTGTATTTTGAAAGAATAATGTAGATATTATTTAGATGGTTTCAATTTTGTTATGATGAAATTATATCCATTTGTTTTATATGGATTATGTTATGATTGGATGATGTATATGAAACCCATTTTTATTCTTTGGGTTATGATGAATGATTTATGTTTACGTTGTGGCACAAGTAATAATGATTTCATTATGAGATGGTTGAGACCTATATATCCTTCCAATGCATTGGTTAAAGATTTATATCTCATGATATAAACATGGCTGGAATGGTAAGTTAATCTGGTTCAGTGATACAAGACTGAAACAGGGAGTGAACTCGATTCAGAAAGGGACTTTGTCCACTAAGATGGTTTTGGAAGCAATACCTTGGCTACTATGGAAATCATATCAGGTGCATAATGGTTTTCCATAGTTACATGTTTTATTCCCATTCTATTTTATCATCATTTATGATCCATTATGATCTATGCCTTACGTACTACCATGTTTTATGTCATTGCTCAAGATTTTGATGTTTAAATATTATGTTCATGTTTTGAAGTTTAAATGTATATGGGTTGTTTTATTTTCTCCATGTATACCCTTACTGAGCATTTGAGCTCACCCTTTTTATGTTTTCTTTTCCCCAGGATATAAAGAAATGTTTTAGGTAAGAAAACAAAAGGTGAAGATCTTTATGGGAGATGTTGTAGATCTTTCACCACGATTAGAAGATTATATTCCGAGTTTCCAAAGACACTAAACTATTATGGTCCTTTGGGGGGTTTTTTTGTTAAGTATTAAGTATTCCTCAAAAGTAATGTAATGTCCATGTACGTCTAGCTTTGGGTCTCTATAGTTGGTATCAGAGGAATGGTTTAGTCAACCTTCAGAAACTAGGATGCAAAAACTGTAGTGATATCCCTAGAGATATTACTAAGGTATGCCTGTGGATGTCCCTAAGGTTAAGTATAACTCTAGGTTATAGTCCTAGGATTATGGTAATGATCATAGAATTAAACCTAAGAAGTTAGATATTGAAGGTACTCCCCCTTTATTATGTTGTTTTCCTTGCATGATTTTTTTCTCACACACTATTCTTTTTGGATTTTAGACGATGGGTGGAACCCGAAGGAACCGTGTTGATCAATGTAATGGACAATGAAATGATTGTCCTTCTGAGAAAACCAATGTTATTGGAGATGGAGTAGAAAATCTTATTTTTATACTTACACAAGCTATGAATCATTCTGTACTTCCAAATGAGTAGATAAGGGAACAATATTCTATTGATTCCTTCATGATGCAACACCCACCATATTTCAGTGGGTCTTATGATCCACTTGTTGTTGAACAATGGATCAGTACCATTGAAAAGATACTTTCCATACCTCGCTGTTCAGATCATGAAAAATTCATTTTTGTTGTTTACCGTTTAGAAGGCGAAGCATACCAGCGGTGGACTCTAATTAAGAATACAAGGCCACAATATGAAATTGAATCAATGGAATGGGACGAGTTCAAGAACTTGTTTTTCAATAATTACTTCCCTCATATTCTTCGAACAAAGATTGAAAAGGAGTTCTTCAAGCTTATGAAAAATGATGATGAATCTTTTGGCATATACGAGGTGAATTTTACACGTCTTTCATGGTATGCATCTGTGTTTATCATCCATCCTAAAAGCAAAGTTGATCGATTCTTCAGTGGGTGAAAACCACGTATTTGAAGGGAATTATCTATAAGAGACTTCAGTAGCTATGAAGAAATAGTGTGTTGTGCTATCAAGGTAGAACTGGAAGTTGTTGTTACATATCCATCTCATGGTTTTGATAAAAAAAAGATGGAGTATAAGGCCCCAACCTTAAACATTACTTAATATTGAATTAAATGAATAATTCACATTAAAGATCTTTTCAGGTTTAGAGTTTTTGAGAATTAGGGCATAACTATTACATCTCAAAAGTTTATTAAGTAGACACTTCTACATAGTTTCCTTTTTTTTTACAAATCATGAACTCTTGAAAAAAAAGAGTCATGTCTACTTACATGTTTAAAACATCATAACTTTTCCATGATCCCATCCTTGACCATATTCCACATTATGTCCTATGAAAAACATTTCAAAAAAACTTGGGATGAGCATAAAAAGCTCAGTAAGGGTTACACTAAGATGGAAAACTGTTAGTTTTTCAAAACAACAAGTTAACAATTAATACTTTATCAAAGTAATACTTTTCACATTTAAGAAGTGGTGAATACTCTATACTGAATAAAAGATCATTACTTACCCATTTTTAACCAAAATATTACCATAAAACCGATATAAAGAACACATAACATATAAAGGTAACTTGGGATATAAACATACTTAAATGGAATAACCATACGGTAGACTTCCACACATATCACTTAATTGAATTTCCATATGGCCGACATCCATACCCAATACATTGGAGGTTATAATGTAACCACTCGTCCTAGTATTCATGACACCACCCGTCATATGGTTTATCATGTAACCACCCGTCAAATGTCCGAGTACCATTATAAAATAATAAGACATAAAACAAAAATAATGGAAAGAAAACATTTCCAAATTTTGATCACAATATATCACATAAATATATTGACATAAAAAATACATTATAAAAACCATTTTCAATACCAAAATACATAAAAGAGTATATTGTATTTATTTCATTTTAAAAACATAACGGCTTGTTGAGGAAGCCAAAGACCAAATAATACTTGTGGCTGCGGAAAAGGTCATTGTCCCCGCGTACGTTAAAAGAAACATTCATTTTTGTCATTTAGTTAAACGAATCGTAGAAAAAGATTCCCGTTGAATGAAATGAAAATTCAAAGTTATTTTATACAATTTATAAAATAATGTTTTGTATTAGAACAAAATATGCCTCAATGAAAGGAGATTGAGACGAAGTCCCTTACCTCGTGTCCGACGTGAATCAATTTCTCTTTAATCTCCTGAATAATAAACTAAATTTAATTTCTACTCTCTTAATAACCTTTTTCAAGCTTATTATTCCTTTTATAACACTTATTTCCATGTTATAAACATTATGTAATCATTTAAGTTAATAAAGTTTGTTTTGTCGATATTTGGTACTTAGGTCAAATATGGACTTCTTACAATTACATGTTGTTCACGTGGTTGAAGTTTCATTATATCCAGAATGATATTCATTATTTGGATTTCATATATATCATATATATCTAGCATATACATGTATTTATAATAGTACATAACATTTAGAGGTAATAAATGAAATGCACCGTTAATAGAGATGGTAGGCCGTACGTACGCATGAATGCTACTTTAATTTCTATTTCATATTTAATGGAGTGAAATAATAATTATATAAAGGTATATTATAATTCCAGTATAATATCATATATAATATCATTAACTCCATCCTTTATACGTCCCACATATGGCATTAACAGATCAAATCACTTTGAGGGGGCAGTAGTCCGCACTTCCTAAAATGAAATTATCGTGTTTACCCATAATAGAAACCATAAAGGTATTCCTTAAATGAAAAAATACATAATCTTAAGTAAAACATAAACATAATATATATCATATATAAATATAGTTACATCTTAATGTCCACCATAAAAGGTGTTAAAAAAATATTGAACAATCATCGTTTCGTGAGGCAGAAATTCACCAACCACAGAAACAGTATGTTCTTTAACCATTAGAAGGAGGTGTTTGTAAGTGTAGCTCGAATCATTCTCATAAAGACATCCTAGTATATTTAAGATACTTGTTTTGTTACAAAATAAAGTAATAAAAAGAGTTTAGGGGGTTGGAGAACCAAAATAAAACAAAAAGAACACAAGTGAAGACATTACCTTTAAATCGGGTAACTCCTCTTGGTTTGAACCAAAAGGGTTTCTTGAAGAGATTTATGAAAACGGTAAGGCTTCTAGAATGTGTATAGGTTTGTGGAGAGATATAATGAGCACATTGTGGTCGAGCCAAAGGCTTTAGAGGTGTGGGTAAGGTGGTAGAGGTGGGGGCCTTTTATAAGAGGAGAGGAGGGGCACTCTTGGAATGTTATAAAATGTTACATTATTATATAATGAGTTTCGGTTTTTAAAAGTCCCACAATTATATATTTCAAGGATAAGGTGATAAGAGTTTTAAATCCACCCATACAATAGGTTTTTGACAAGTGTAGGTATTAGATTTTACATTATCTTTTCATTTTATTTAAATCGTTAAATAACGAGGTAATCGTTGTATCATCATGGTGTCATAAATAATTTAATTCATTTAATGTCTAAAAATTATCAAACAAATACTATGATGTAGGAAATATTTTTAAATTTCCAATGAATATTTATAGTCAAAATTATGACTTGTATAACCCCATGTAAAAATTGTTTTAGTAAAACAATACATGTTTGTGACATTTTTATTTTAACTTTAAATAAAAAGTTATTAATGTCATTTTCATACCCATGTGGATCCATGGGGTCCCCAAGTTGACCCCATGGATTTTTTTGGTCTGCCATGAAACATCCAATAAGGTTATGACATGTTTCAAGGTAATTTCATAATATTAAAACATTATTTTTAACTTAAATTACACTAATTACCTCTAATCACGATTAATAATCTTAAAAAGTTACTATTCACCAAAAAATTATTTTAATCCCATTAAACCACATTTTACATACTAATAGAAACCATTTATGTCTGATTTTGGAAATTCAAATCAAAGAAGTGGTAATGTTTCATTTAAACGAAAAATCAGTTTTTTAACTGCCACTTAGTGGTTTCACTATTACTCAAAAATTGATGTTTTTCAGGAAAATACAAAAAATTCACCATAATCTATATTTGATATTACGAATTCAAAAATGATGTCTATTTTAAAAAATTCAAAAAATATAATTTTCATTAATTATTTTAATAATTAATTCCCGCTGTCAAAACAAATAGCGTGTTTTTAAGAAATAGTATATTTCAAAAGATTGACACTAGTTTAAGTCTAATTTCAAAGTGAAATTAATTTCAATGACCACCATTGGATTAAATGGTAAAAATATATTCTAATTTCACTTTAAAACCAATTCAAAATATAATCTAATCATATAACTAAGTTAGATTAAAAAGAGGTTTTGAATTAAAATACAACATTTTTCACTATTCATTAAAAATGAACTTTATCGGAAAAATATCAAAAATCTACACAAAGTAAATTTTGATATCCCGATTATAAAGAAGAATTTTATTAGGTCCAATAGAATGTATATGAGTGACCAAAACTATATTAAAAGACAGTTCTCCATGAAAAGGTGATAAGTCAACTTTTAGTGAATATTAGAGTATCTATGCCTAAAATTGAATTTTGTTTCCTTATTTTAAACCTTTATCTTTTATTGGATAAATGTAAAAAATTTTAACAAACATATATAATAATATTTTAGTTATTTATATTCATTCCCGCCAATATAACGGTTATGTGTTGACTACCATTTGGAATAATATTATTATATTACTAGTGTGCAACGTAAGATTTCAAAGAAACTATTTTTTGCGTATCGGGTATGCTATCGAACATAGCAACCCCATTAATGTAAAATTAATATTTAATTCACAAATATTAATAAATATTAAAATGTATTATTCTTTATTTACCTGGGATGTTATATCCTTCCCCTTTTGGGAATTGCGCCCTCGCAATTATATTCACGTATCAAAATAAGTGGGGGTATTTATCCCTCATAGCATTTTCAGATTCCCATGTTTCCTCTTCAACCATATGGTTTTCCACAAAACCTTTACCTGGTGAATTACCTTATTTCGCAACACATTCTCCCTTCGGTCAAGAATCTGGACTGGTTGTTCTTCATAAGAGAGATTGTCTTTCAACTGAACTACCTCTGGGCTCAAAACATGAGATGGATCTAGCATATACTTTCTCAACATCAAAACACGAAAAACATTGTGTACCTAAGATAAAATCGGAGGTAAGGACACTCGGTAAGCAATTGATCAAACTCTCTCCATAATTTCATATGGTCCAATAAACCTTGGACTCATCTTTCCTTTCTTACCAAATCGCATCACACTTTTCCATGGTGAAACTTTGAGAAAATCATAATCACCAACCTCAAAAGAGGGATCCTTACTCCTATTGTCTGCATAACTTTTCTGGCTGCTCTGAGCTATTCTCATGTGTTTTTGAATCAGCTAAACTTTTTCCGCCATCTCTTCTACCAATTCTGGTACCATCAGCTTCCTTTCACCTACTTCATCCCAAAAAGCTGGAGTTTGACCCCGCTTCCCATATAATGCTTCAAATGGATCCATTTTTATACTGGAATGAAAACTGTTATTATATGAAAATTCAACCAAAGAAATATGTTGGTCCCAACTTCCCTGATAATCCATCAAGAAAGCACGTAACATATCCTACATGGTCTGAATTGTTCATTCTGACTTCCCATCTGATTTCGGATGAAAAGCTATAATAAATTTTAATTCAGTACCCAACGACTTCTGAAGGCCTTTCTGAAAGTTAGAAGTAAACCTGGGATCACGATCAGATACAATAGAGATGGGAACTTCATGCAACCTCACTATCTCTTTAAGATACAATCGAGGAAGTTGATCTAGAGAGAATGTATCTCAAATAGGAAGGAAATGAGCAGATTTAGTCAGTCAATCAACAATAACCCAGATTGCATTATTACCTCGAGATGTCTTCGGTAATCCCACAATGAAGTCCATGGATATATTCTCCCATTTCTACTCTAGTACTGGTAAAGGCTGGAGCATCCCTTTCGGTAACTTCCGCTCTGCTTTAACCAACTGACAAGTCAAACACTTCACAGTAAAATCAGCAATATCTTTTTTCATTCCATCCCACTAGTAATACTCCCGTAGATCTCTGTACATCTTAGTACTGCCAGGATGAACTGAAAACAGGGAACTATGAGCCTCGCATAACAACTCATTCTTCAACTGTGAATCACAAGGCACACATAATATCTTCCCAAACCTCAAAACACAATCATTATCAATGTTAAATTCAGGCAACTTACCCTTCTGAACTAGCTCTACCTTTTTCTACAACTCACTGTCTTGCTTCTGTGCTTGCTTAATTCTGTGTGATATAGATGATTTCACTAATACCTGAAACAAAAAAAAGAACATCCTGTACCAACAAATTATATGCCAAAGTTCATCAAATCCTTAACCAAATGATCACGTTCCAAACGTAACATGGTTAATGAAGCAATACATTTTCAACTCAAAGCATCAGCCACTTTATTTTCTTTTCCCGGATGATAATGAATTGTACAATCATAATCCTTGATTAATTCTATCCATCTCCTCTGTCTCATGTTCAATTCTTTCTGAGTTAATATATACTAAACTTTTGTGAGAAGTATATATTTCACACTTTACTCTATACAAATGATGCCTCCTTATTTTTAGAGCAAAAACAACAGCAGTTAATTCCAAGTCATGTGTAGGGTAATTTACTAATGAGTTTTCAACTGACATGAAGCATAAGCAATTACCTGATCATTCTGCATAAGGACACAACCAAGTCCCTTCAAAAAAGCATCAATGTAGATAATAAACTCATTATTCTTGGAAGGAAGTGCTAAAACTGGAGCATCCACCAATCTTCTTTTCAACTCTTGAAAACAATCAGCACATTCATTTGTCCAGATAAACTTAACACCCTTCCAAGTTAGCTTATTCATTGGACTAGATAACCGTGAAAATGTTTCAACAAACCTACGGTAGTAACCTGCCAAACGAAGAAAACTACGGATCTCAGTTACATTTGTGGGTCTTGGCCATTCTTCAACAACTTTTGTTTTAGTAGGATCAAGAGTTATGCCATTTTTTGAAACAATGTGACTAGGGAAAGAAATTTGTTGTAGCAAAAACTCACACTTGCTGAGTTTTCCATACAGTTTCTTTTCTTTTAAGGTTTGCAAGATAACCCTTAAATGACTTTCATGCTCCTCTTTACTTTTATAAAACACCAAAATATCATCAATTAAAACAACCACAAACTTATCCAAGAACTCATGGAAAATTCTATTCATAAGATCCATGAATACAGCAGGTGCATTGGTTAACCCAAAAGGCATAACTACAAATTCATAATGACCACATCTAGTACGAAACGCAGTCTTCGGAACGTATTATTCTTTTACTTTCAACTGATGGTACCCCGACCTCAAGTCAATCTTCTAAAAATACTGAGCTCCCTAGAGCTGATCAAAAAAATCATCGATATGAGGAAAAGGATTCTTGTTCTTCACAATGATGTTATTCAAGGCTCTATAATTAATGAAAAGTCTCATTAAACCATCTTTCTTTTTAACAAACAAGACTGAAGCAACCTATGGTGATGTGCTAGGTCGAATGAAACCTTTATCTAATAACTCCTGAAATGGCCTCTTTAACACTAAAAGTTCAACTTGAGCCATTCTATAAGGGGGTTTTGAAATTAGCTTAGAATCAGAAACTAAGTCAATAGTAAATTCAACTTCCCGATCATGAATAATAATAGGAAACTCATCAGGAAAAGCATCAAGATACTCATTTACTACAGGAACATCATTAATCTGAACAGTTCCTTTATTTTCAGCAATATGTGCAAGGTAACATTCATTTCTATCTATTACTAGTTTCTCAACTTCCTGATATGTTATCAAAATCAAGGGTTCATTCTTGAACACAAAATGAAAATCATTCTAAAAAGAAACTTCTTTAGCTCTACAGTCAATCTTAGCATGATAAACAAAAAGCCAATCCATGCCCAAAATTACATCAAACTATACTAGAGGCAAAACAATAAGGTTTGTAGGTAGATTCTTTCCACCCACAAGGATAGGAAGGTTCTTATAGTTTCTTTTTGTCTCAAAGTTCCCTCGGGGTGTTTTTACCATATGTTCAGGATTCATATCTTGAGATGGAATTCCCAATTTACTAGAAAACATCTCCGAAATGAAAGAATGTGCAGACCCTGAATCAAACAACACATTGGAATAATCTGAACAAACAAATAGTGTACCTAATACTACTTCATTTGATGGCTCAACATCTTCTAAAGTAGTTTCAAAGGATTTCACCACCCCTTTCTACTTATATTCTGGTTGATTTTCCCCAGATGAGTTCTTCAATAGACACTCATTTGCATAATGACCCACTTCATTACACTTAAAACATCTTACCGCTAGATTTTCATTGCCTGCTTGATCATCTTCCTTACAGTTACGATCAATATGAAAAGACTTACCACATTGAATTCACTTTATAGACTTGGATAAACATTATCTAGGATGCATTTTACCTCACTTCTCACATGATGGATATTTGGTTTTCTTACCTCCTTGCTTCTTTGAGGAATTATTCCCCTTTTCCTGCCAACTGGACCACTTATTCTGTTGTTTTTCAAAGATCACCTGATCATCAGAAAACTCCAT
This sequence comes from Viscum album, assembly GCA_963277665.1. Classification (NCBI taxonomy): domain Eukaryota; kingdom Viridiplantae; phylum Streptophyta; class Magnoliopsida; order Santalales; family Viscaceae; genus Viscum; species Viscum album. The sequence goes on along the minus strand of OY728130.1, from coordinate 601,400,275 downwards.
TTCCACCTTCTCCGCACATTGAAGAAGTTTTTCATAACTTTTGAACTCACGAGAAGCTAAATCCCTTTGATACTTTGGCTTTAACCCTGAGTAAAAATGGTTAATTTTACTGTCAAGATCTCATATGATGTTTGGACCATACCTTTCCTGTCGAGTGAACTTTGCTTCATAAGAATCCACTGAGTCATCCTCCTGTCTCAATTTTTTCCATCCTAAGATGAACCACCTTAGGAAAATATTTCTCAAGAAACATATCATTGAATTCATCCCAGTGAAGATCATCAATCTCATCACTATCCAGATTATTTTTCATCATCGACCACCACTGATCAGCTTCACCTTCAAAACGGTAAATAGCAAGAGTAACCTTTTGATGTTTTGAACACCCCATGACATAAAAAATCTTCTCCAGTGCTTTAATACACCCTTTAGCTAGCACAGGGTCAGATGATCCTTTGAATGTTGGGGGATGTTGCCTCATGAAATGTTCCAATATTGACATGTTTCTCTGCGGTTGATCTGGCTGATCTCGTGCATGGATACCACCACCATTTATAGCCTAAGTCAACTATTCCATCACTGCAACAAACTATTCAGTTCTGATTCCTACCATCTCAGGTTGCTGATTTGGAAGGTTGTCTTACTCCTGATGTCATCCCAACATATCTGCCTTGTTTCCTCTACGGAAAATCATTCTGAACACAAAAATATCTTAGGCGAAGAAACATGGTAAAATTTAAATACTATATCATTTCAATCATACCATAAATTAATTTATAAATTTAACAATTTTCTAACTCCTAAATTTTTCTAAACCGACCTCTGATACAAAATATAAGGCCCCGACCTTAAACATTACTTAATATTTAATTAAATGAATTGTTCACAATGATGATCTTTTCAAGTTTAGAGTTTTAGAGAATTAGGACATAACTATTACATCTCAAAAGTTTACAAAGTAGACACTTCTACATAGTTTCCTTTTTTTTACAAAACATGAACTCTTGAAAAAAAGAGTCATGTCTAGTTACATGTTTAAGACAACATGACTTTTCCTTGATCCCATCCTTGATGCTATTCTGTATTATGTCCTATGAAAAACATTTCAAAAAAACGTGGGATGAGCATAAAAAGCTCAAAAAGGGTTACACAAAGAAGTAAAACTGTTAGTTTTTCAAAACAACAAGTAAACCATGAATACTTTATCAAAGTAATACTTTGCACCTTTAAGAAGTAGTGAATAATCTCCACTAAATAAAAGATCATTACTTACCCTTGTGTAACCATAAGATTACCATAAAACCCATATAAAGAACACATAACATATAAAGGTAACTTGGGACATAAACATAATTAAATGGAATAACCATATAGTCGACTTCCACACATATCACTTAATGGAAAGCCATACGGCCGACTTCCATACCCAATGAATTAGAGGTTAAAACGTAACCAACCATCCTAGTATTCATGGCACCACCCATCATATGGTTTATCACATAACGACCCGTCAAATGTCCATGTACATTTATAAAATAATAAGACATAAAAAAAATAATGGAAAGAAAAAATTTCCACATTTCGATCACAATATATAACTTAAATATATTGACATAACAAATCCATTATAAAAACCAATTTCAATACCAAAATATGTAAAAAGTTATATGGTATTTATTTCATTTTAAAAACATTATGGCTTGCCGAGGAAGCCAAAGACCAAACAATACTCGTGGTGGTGGAAAAGGTCATTGTCACCGCGTACGTTAAAAGAAACATTCCATTTTGTCGTTTAGTAAAACAATTCATAGAAAAATATTCCCATTGAATTAAATGAAAAGTCAAAGGTATTTTATGCATTGTATAAAATAAAGTCTTGTATTAGAACAAAATATTCCTCAATGAAAGGAGATTGAGACGAAGTCCCTTACCTCGTGTCCGACGTGACTCGATTGCTCTTTAATCTCCTGAATAATAAAGTAAAGTTAATTTCTACTTTCTTAAGAACTTTTTTCAAGCTTATTATTCCTTTTATAACACTTATTTCCATGTTATAAACATTATGTAATCCTTTAAGTTAATAAAGGTCGTGTTGTCGATATTTGGTACTTATGTCAAAAATGGACTTCTTACAGTTACATGTTGTTCATGTGGTCAAAGGATCATTATATCCAGAATTATATTGATGATTTGGATATCATATATATCATATATATACAGCATATACATGTATTTATAATAGTATATACCATTTATAGGTAAGAAATGAAATGCACCGTTCATGGAGACGGTAAGCCGTACGTACGCATGAACACTACTTTCATTTATATTTCGTATTAAATGGAGTGAAATCATGACGATATAAAGGTATATTATAATTACAGTATAATATCATATATAATATAATTCACTCCATTATTTATATGTCCCACTTATGGCATTAAGGAATCAGATCACTTTGAGGGGGTGGTAGTCCTCACTTTCTAAAATGAAATTATCGCGTTTACCCATAATGGAAACCATAAAGGTATGACATAAATAAAAAAATACAGAAGATTAAGGAAAAAATAAACATAATATATATAATATATAAATATAGTGACATATTAATGGACACCATGAAAGGTGTTAAAATAATATTGAACAATCATAGTTTCGTGAGACAGAAATTCACCAACCACAGAAACAGTATGTTCTTTAACCATTAAACGGAGGTGTGTGAAGGTGTAGCTCGAATAACTCTCATAAAAACATCATATTATATTGAATATACTGGTTTTGTCACAAAATAAATGAATAAAAAGAGGTTAGGGGGTTGGAGAAGCAAAATAAAACAAAAGAACACAAGTGAAGACATTACCTTTAAATTGGGTAACTCCTATTGGTTTGAACCAAAAGGTTTTCTCAAAGAGAGTTCTACCAAAAGTGAGGCTTCTAAGATGACGAGAGGGATGTGGAGAGATAAAATGTGCAGAGAGTTGTCAAGCAAAATGCTTGAGATGTGTGGGTATGGTGGTAGTGGTGGGGGCCTTTTATAAGAGGAGTGGAGGGAACACTTGGAAAGTTATAAAATGTTACATTATTATATAATGTGTTTTGGGTTTTAAAGGTCCCACAATTATATATTTATAGGCTAAGGTGATAAGAGTTATAAATCCACCAATACAATAGTTTTTTGACAAGTGTAGGTCTTATATTTTACATTATCTTTTCATTTTATTTAAATCGCTAAATAATGAGGTAATCGTTGTATCATCATGGTGTCAAAAATAATTTAATTCATTTAATGTATAAAAACTATAAAAAATAATATGATTTAGGAAATATTTTTATATTTCCAATGAATATTTATAGTAAAAATTATGACTTGTATAACCCCATGTAAAAATTGTTTTAGTAAAACAATACAAGTTTTTGACATTTTTATTTTAACTTTAAATAAAAAGTTATTAATGTCATGTTTTTACCCAAGTGGCTCCATGGGGTCCCCAAGTTGACACATGGATTGGTTTGGTCTTCCATGACACATCCAATAATGGTAGGACATATTTTAAGGTAATTTAAAAATATTAAAACATTAGTTTTACCTTAAATTACACTAATTACCTCTAATCGCGATTAATAAACTTAAAAGTTACTATTCACCAAAAAAATTATTTTAATCCCATTGAACCAAATTTTACATCCTAATGACAACCATGTATGTTGGATTTTTGAAATTCAAATCACAGAAGTGGTATAGTTTCATTTAAATGAAAAATCATTTTTTTAACTCCCACTTAGTGGTTTCACTATTTATCATAAATTGATGTTTTTTAGAAAAATACCAAAAATTCACCCTAAGATATATTTGATATTCCGAATTCAAAAATGATATCTATTTTAAAAAATTCATAACATATAAGTTGCATTAATTAATTTAATAATCAATTCCCAGTGTCAAAAAAAATAGTGTGTTTTTAAGAAATAATATATATTAAAAGATTGACACTAGTTTAAGTCCAATTTCCAAGTGAAATTAATTTCAATGACCACCATTGGATTAAATGGTAAAAATATATTCTAATTTTACTTTAAAACCAATTCAAAAGATAATCTAATAATACAAATAAATTATATTAAAAAAATATTTTGAATTAAAATACAACATTTTTCACTATTCATTAAAAAATGAACTTTATCGGAAAAATACCAAACATTTACACAAAGTAAATTTTGATGTCCTGATTCTGAATAATATTTTTATTTGGTCCAATAGAATGTATATGAGTGACCAACACTATATTAAAAGACGGTTCACCATCAAAAGGCGATAAGTCGACCTTTTAGTGAATATTAGAGTATTTATGCCTAAAATTGAATTATTTTGTTATTTTAAGCCTTTATCTTTTATTGGATAAATGTAAAAACTTTTAACAAACATATATAATAATATTTTAGTTATTTCTATTCATTCCCGCTAATACAACGGCTACGCGTTGACTACCATTTGAAATAATATTATTATATTACTAGTGTGCAACGTATGATTTCAAAGAAACTCTTTGTTGTGTATCAGGTACGCTATCGAACATACCAACCCCTTTAAAGTAAAATTAATATTTAATTCAAAAATATTAATAAATATTAAAATTTCTTATTCTTTATTTACCTGGTATGTTAAATGGAGTTTAAGGAAAAATCCCAGAACAATGGTGAAAAGAAGATGAATGTTTCTTAATGCTCGAAGTGTGGAATGAAGCATGGTGGGGATTGGCTAAAAGGTACTAGAAAATGTTTTAAGTGTGGAAAAGAAGGTCATCGAGCAGTTGAGTATCTAATTAATGGGAAAAAATTAGCTAATTATGTGAATAGAGAAAAGACTATAGAGAACGCTCCACCAACACTTCAATGCTTCAAGTGCAAGGAAATAGGGAATTATGCTAATCAATGCCCAAATCCAAGGGTTAATGATGGTCGACGTGAGAAACTTCTTAAGGCCAAATATTAAGGGATTTCACATGCGATCACTATTTGGGATGTTGAGTATGACAATGATGTGGGGGAATTAATAAGTGTTTATGTAATGGGATTCCGAGATAATGTTGTGGAATCTCATTTTATGTATTGTGGAATATTGGAATATCAATGTACGGGATCATTGTGGTTTTTAATAATTTTATGGTACTGGTAACCATGAAATGTGATTGAAATATTTTTGGAAAGCATTTTAAATACACATAATGTAGGGATAAGGAGAAAATAATATGTATGATAGTATTCATGAGCTCATGACTGATATAAGGACAAAGTTATATCATGGTTTGAGTATATCAAAATTTTGGGATTTTGGTATGTGGAAAGAGTTACCTTTTGACAGAATTCATTTTTTCACTAAGGTTCTATGGTAGTTTATGTTTCAAGAGAATACATGATTAAGGTATTCACATGTTTGTAATGTGATCAAAAAAATATATCTGGTATAAATGATGGTATTCAGATGCTCAGTAGATGACATTTCTAGTAATTGTTTTCATTATACTATGAGCTTGGACAAAAGTATTTTGGATAAGCCTAAAGATTGTATTGGATTATGTTGGACATAAGTTAGTATTGTTTAAGTCTAGAACTTTTTTTCGATATAATTTTTGCAATAATAGTGTAGTTTTAGAAAAAGGATAACCTTTAGGACGGGTGACAACCCGTCGCGTCGGACAAGGCTATGGGAATCGATCCCACAATCGAAGTGTGACTGGCCTTTAGCGCTTACCTCTGGCCTACAGGAAGTACCTGGTTAGTAGAAACTAGTATTATTTTATTAAGAGATATTATAGATGAAGTATAAGTCCATTTTATCAACTATATACGATTAATCTCAGCATAGATGGACTTATGTATATTTACTAAATTGTGCTAATCTTTTTGCGATAGAAACAGATGGAATGACCTATCATTCAATCGCATGATCTGCTAACACTTCACGAATGACAAATTCAACATCATTTATTTAAGATATGAGGTAGAAATTGTTCAATGAAAGATCAGCGGCGAGATTGTACCAAAATCATGTAAGTATTTCTTCTATTTCAAATTCTTCAACTTTGGGGAAATGATTTTGAAAACCAAAATCGTTCTCCTAGTTCTCTCATACCCGATTAATCAGATGGTACCTTGGATCATCACAAATTTATGGCTTTGTGATTGTCGGATTTTTCATAGCCATGCCCTCTACCACACTCCATCATAACTTGATGGTTAAATTTTTCTTCCATATCCATATTTTCACCTATATTATCCTCTGTGGAAACCCAGTGATGAGTTAATTTGGGTAACCGTTATGCTTCATACTTTAGTTTTTAAAATTATGTTTTAGTACTCATTTTTACGATGTGGTTTTCTATTTAACAAAATTTCATGTCGTAAACTATTTATAACCCCGATGAATTTCGAGGAAAAAAATTCATTTTAAGGGGGGTAGAATGTAACACCCCGAGATTTTATGAGAAATATTTTATTTTTAATTTGATGCCTTGTGTTTTACTCTACACCAAGATTATATTGAGCTATACGCAACACCGTATTATCTTTTAGTATACTCAACACTATTCTTGGCTTGCGTTACACGCAAGAGTAACCTTCCTCGACAGCTTGCATTGTACGCAGTACCGAGTTTCACTAAACAACGACATGTTATTAAAATATTATATAAACTAGCCGTTATGAATGGTAATACCCACTTTTTGAAATTTTATAAATTTTATCTTTCGAAATGGACTTCATTTTTGGATTATTAATATCAAAAATAGCGTAGGGTGAATTTTTGGTATTTTTCAGAATACTTTCAATTTTTGATGAATAGTGAAAACACTTGGTTACTATTTAAAAACAGACTTTTTATTTAAATAATTATTTATTTTATTTAAATTTATTTTAAATCAAAATTGATAGATAATACCTATAAAATTTCAATGTAGTTTATTGGAGTCATTTTATAATAATCTTAGTTATATGAAAAAAATTATTGAACTTTTGACCGTTTTTTACACACCTCCTAGGAGAATTTGAAAATTTACAGAAAAATTAATTTTACCACTTCTGTGAGTGGAATTTCATAAATCAGAGAGACAAGGTTGATATCAGTAAGTAAAATGTGGTTCAATAAGATAAAATTAATGTTTGGTTAATAGTATCTTTTTACTTTTATTTTCCACGGTTAAAAGTAAATAGGGTAATTAAGGGTAAAAATGATATTATTATTACTGTAACACATGTCCTATTTATATTGGAAAAGTGTAATTATTCCAAAAACAACCTTAGGAATAAAATATTACCCTTTAGATCCACTTGTATTAGATTAGGACACTTATTATTATTTTATTTAAAGAAGAATTAAAATAGTGAAAATCCATGTTTAATAACTAAAAAATTTTAATATAGGGTTATACATAATATGCATTCAAATATAAATATTAATTAGAAATCTAAACAATTTCCTACATAATGGTATTTTATTTATAATTTTTGGACATTTTATAATTTAATTTATTTATGACACAATGATGATGCAGTAATTAGCTTATTAATGAAATATTAACATAATTGATGTTATAAATATCCAAATAAATGTAATTTTATACTTATTATGAATTAAAATAATTTTATAGGTTAATATGGCATGTTATTATGGATTTAATTAACTTTTTCTAACTAATCATGATTTTATGAGTTTCACAAAAATCAAGTACCAAATAGTGTCAAAATTGACAAAAAATAGTTTTTAAAACAAATATTATATTATTAATTGTATATTTATTCATAAAAATCTAAGGTTTGACCAAATTACTTAGATAAGGATATATATATAAATAATGAACCCCTTTGGGTTCTTTTGGCTTGTTATAGTATGTTTATTAACCATATAGTGTAAGAAAACAAAAAGAAAAGGTAAAAGTTAAATTATGTAATTTAGAGTTAAATCTAAATGATAAGGATAAAATAGTAATATAAACTTGTCTAAAACCTATTGGTTGAGAGGATTTCGACCCATACCCAACTTGGATTCAATATAAATCAATTTAGAGATATTAAAAACCGAATATGACTTTATTATAAAATAATATTTTATGTTTTTCCTAAGGTACTCCTCTCCTCCCTTATAAAAAGGGCACCCCTTCCCTCTTCTCTTCACACACTTTTGTGACTTGAAGCTCAGAAAAAACCGGAAACTTACTCTTCTCAACCTCTCTAGAAATATCATAGAGGTTCTAGTCTTCTCAAAAGACCAAATCTAGTTCCCTATGAAGAATTTTAAAGGAGGTGTGTCTAGGAAGAGGTAATCTCTTCTACCGACTCTTTCATGTTTCTTTATTCTTCTACTTTATCTTATTTAGTTGTTTCATTATAAAGTAATAACATCAGTATTAATAATATACTGATATGTTATTATAAATATGAAACAACCCCATTTCACCTTCTATCCATCCCACGGAAAATGAAATCACCACGCGTGCATACGTACAGAATACCGTCTCCACGCCGTGGTGTAATCTATTTTTCCACCACCACCTTACTTGCATGGGTATAATTGGGTAAAGAATAACTATATATGATTATTATAACATCATAGTGATTCAACGATATTATATCATCCACTCAAATCCATTCAATAAATATGGGAACGATATCATCGCTCGTGCGTCCGTACAGATTACCGTCTCCACGACTGGATGAGATTCATTTTCCATGTCAACAATTCAAGAATGATTATAAAGTATATATAATAAGTAATCAGGAAATATATTACATAATAATTCTACTAGATTTATGTATATATATATTTATGTCATCTACTTAATTCCATTCAAGTCAATAAGGAAAGGAAAATAGTGTTCCTGCGTACGTATGACCTACCGTCTCCATGAACGGTGTATTTCATTTCATTCATATATCTATTATATATATGTATATACTGAATATATATGATATATAAATCATTATTTACATTATGGAAGTAATTAAATCAATATATATGTAATAATAATATCAAGAACAACAAATCGAAACATGTACGATAAATGAAACGATTTTACCCAAAACGCTGCTCGAACATGGAATTTTCAAAAGAACGGGTATTATAAAGTCATAATTGAACCATATATGATATCATAACAATGAATATGATTCTTTAATAAGTAAATGAAATTATTTAAATAATTATACAGGAGGTTCAGTTACGAACGAAGCATATCGGACCTATGTTAAGGGATAATTTTCTAATCTCATTTTTATCTGAGATTGCTTATTCGTAAGTATTTATTGGGGTTATATTTTTCATCCATGTCTATAAAAATGTTTTCATAAAGTGTCTAATATTCTTCCATGTATGTTTAAAGTCATTTTTACCCATCTTTACTTTTACTTTTTTTTATGGAAGGAATCTTGCTTTTGTTTACAATACGTTGTACTTTTTGACTTTTCTGTTAAAATTATGATGAGAATGTTTTCTTTAACTTATACGACATGAACCGATTTTTACGGTTTTATAAAGCCTTATTTTCATGAATTTTAATCTAAAATATTTCATGATTATTTTTAACGAAATCCTTTCCTTTTAAAATTTCATTGATTTTTGAAAAGAAAATGATTTTGAAAAAGAAAGGATATTTTCCACAAGAATTCATTTCAAGTGTTTTAGCAAAACAATTTTCCATATATGATGACATTATTTCATATATGTATTTATCTTGTATAATGTAGATATGATTTACATGGATTCAATATTCTTATGATGAAATGATATCCATTGTTTTTATATGGATTATGTTATGATGGGATGATGTTTATGAAACCCATTTTTATTCTTTGGGTTATGATGAATGATTTATGTTTACGTTGTGGCACAAGTAAGAATGATTTCATTATGAGATATGTGGGATCTATATATACCTAAAATCCATTGGGTAAAGATTTATATCTCATGAGATAGACATGGCGGGAATTGTATGTTAATCTGGTTCAATGATACAGGACTGAAACGAGGAGTGAACTCGATTCATAAAGGGACTTTGTCCACTAAGATGGTCCTGCCAGCAATGCCTTGGCTACTATAGAAATCATATCATGTGCATAATGGTTTGAAATAATTACATGTTTTATTCCCATGCAATTTTATCATGATTTATGATCCATTATAATCTATGCCTTACGTACTGCCATGTTTTATGTTATTGCTCAAGATTTTGATGTTTAAATATTATGTTCATGTTTTGAAGTTCAAATGTATATGGTTTGTTTTATTTTTTCCATGCTTCCCCATATTGAGCATTTGAGCTCACCCTTTATATGTTTTCTTTTCCCCAGGATATAAATAAAGGTTTTAGGTAATAAAACAAAAGGAGAATATATTTATGGGATATGTTGAAGATCTTTCACCACAATTATAAGATTATATTATGAGTTTCCAAAGACACTAAACTATTATGGTCCTTCAGTGTTTGTTTTTGTTACGTGTTAAGTATTACACAAAAGTAATGTAATTTACATGTACATAAAGATTTGGGTCTCTACAGAAACACTTAGAACTAGTTGAGTTAACCTTTAACAACAATTATCAAAAGAGTATTTAGATGAAAAATTATGAGGCTCTTTTTGGTAGGCCTTGTATAACACCTTTATGTTGGATATAGGTGGGATAGTTTGAGTTGTTGGGATAGAGTCTCATATAGGAGACATTATAGAAGGTTTAGTTGATTCATAAATATATAGAGAAGGGGCATAGTATAAAAAATTATTATACTGGTTGATATCATCGACCTCTTGATTTAATAGTAGATGATTTTTTATTCCTTTGGGTGTCATCGAGAATGGTTTATCCTAGGATAAAGAGGTAGGGCACATTTATTCCTTAGTTTGTTGGACCATTTGGAGATCAAGGAGAGGATATGACCACTATTGTATTAATTGGATCTTCAAAAGAGTTAGAGTTAAATGCACTAATTTTTTCATCTGTCACATCTTCTTTAGTATCTCACCAAACCTTCACATATGATCTACATTTATGATGTTAAGATTGAGGATGATGTATCTTTTAAGGATTATCAGATTCATTTTTTAGATCACAATGACAACTTTTTTAGTGAAATGTTGTGCCATTGGATTTAGTGTTGTGCCAACATCTCTATAGTTTGAAGGAAACATGGGAGATTAAATCATATATGTGGGAACAATGGACCGAGAATTTTAACACGAAGGATTGGTGGTTGTTGGGAGTACAACCCAATGATAAAAAAAATTTATGTCAGAAAATTTTAAGATCCTGAGATATCATGGGACCATTCATTACAAGTTTTTAGGAAATATTTTACCCTTGTTTTTATCGTAATTAGGTTGGGTTTTTCTGCGATTTCGTTTCAAGTGAATTTGGATAATTTTGGAATCCCATTGGGTTGTTCATGGTTTTATCATAGTAAGGAAAAACCGTGTGGTTTTCCCTAGAAACCCATGGACCCTATTTTGAGCTACTGGAAGAGGTTACATAACCATACACATTTGGGTAGAGGGGGTCTATACAATTGGAACAGGGTTTTTCAAAATGTGTTCCCACCCAAGAGAAACTATGCACCCAGGATTGTAGCGGTGCACGATTAGGCAACACAGTTTGTATAACTATGATACCATTCAAGAATACAATGAATGTTGGCTTTAAAACAATGAAAATTTAATTAAAAATATCTGAACCCCATGTTTTTATTCATAAAACCCCCAATCATCCTATTATGATTTTATTATCTCTCAGTGGATCGAGAGGTGATTCCTAGTATCCTCAAACCCCTTCATTTGTTAGTCAATGATTTGGTGGAAGGAACCGACAACTATCCAGTAGGTGATCAATTCATTAATTAGGTTCCACTATCTCTCCTCATTATATCCATTAGTATTGGGATTAATTCCTCCCATTATTGTTGGTATTGATATATGTTTTAATGGATCTTGAATTTTTGGAACATAAACCTAGGTTTTAATCTTAAATCTTCTTCCTTGATCTAATTTCATCTATTCTACCTCAAATAATGTGGCTATGGTTTGGTTTGCATTCATCAATGATACAAATTTAGGTGTTCTAATTAATAATTGCCATATTTAATATCATGTTATTTTGTTGGTAGTTATATCATTATGATTCGACATCATTAAATTTCATTTAAATTTAAAAAATGAATTAAGTCCCATGAAATTTGGAGACCCTTCATGGATCACATTAAACCCATTATATATTATGAGACTGGGCTTCATGGAAACCCATGGGGTGTTCCAATATCCTTGAAATGATAACTTATTGATTTAAAATTGGGAAATAGTTGGTTTAAGGAATTGAACTAAATCCTTATTACATGGATTGATGATTTGATTTAAAAGGGTTATTTAGGTTATCCTTGAATAGTTAATGATTTGTTTAATAATTTATGATAAATGATTTAATTGGAGAAGTATTCATGTTGTTAATTTTGATAAAATTAAAGAAACATGGTTGTGTTTGATAATGGAAATCATGATGCATGTTTTTAATGATTGATAATAAGGTCACTAATGATGAACCATGATATATATATCTATATGGAAATGAAAAAAATAGTTGTGGGTGATGGAGTGATGCTCCAAGTAAACACACGGTGAAAGGATGATGCTATAGAACCTCGATGTGTGCATCAAAGTTGGTTTTGGGATGATTCTCTAGGTACATACTATTTTTGTCCTACACTAATGCTTTAAGTACCTATGATGTTTTTTCTAGACAGATAATCCATGTTCCATGGATAATGATTTTGGAATAAGGCTCTAAGTATTCATGAAAAAGGTTCATAGACTAACATTCCAGGGAACCAAAATTAATTTGGAATTAAATTGAATGAAGAAAAACATTGATTTGATAAAATGATAAAATGCCTCTAGTGTTCAGTCCATAATATAATATAGACCAATGTAGTAATGATTGGTTCAGGTGTCACACTAAACCAGAGTACTATTGTGGTTAATTGAAGAGTGATAAATGTGAAACCAATTATATTTTATCATCATTGACTTTAATTATTTATACAACTACCTAAACTACTATAGACCAGATATTTATTTAGACATAGTTGGTGGTGACCTACTAAGTTGTACTCACAACCTCCTACAACCGCTGATTGGTACCCAAATAAACTTCATTTCTATTTAGAAATATGAGATTGTATTAGGGATGTAGAATGGATGAGGGAATCAGACTTGATGTCGGTACCCACTTGGGAGCTATTATAGTATCTTTATTTTTTGGTTTCTGTTGATACATGACAATTATATAAAATGAAATATGTACTAATTTAGTTCTTTTCATTATTACTTCTTTTGGATTATCACATGATGTATATTATTTTTTGATTAATTATATATAATAGTAGAAATTTCTATATTGATTGTTTTGTTTTCTTACTTTGATAAAGAAGATATAGTCTCCCCAACTATTTATTAGACCCTTACTGCTAGTCGAAAACTACTGGTATAAGGGGAGGCACACATGAGGTTCGAAAATGAACCATCTTGGGGAACCAGTATGTGGAACTTGGGTCAAGACATTATAGGTCTTCTATAATGATATACCCATACATGTTTCCATTAGGTTGTCAGAGTTGGTTATTGGTTATAATTTTTATATGTGATTATTTTTAAATAATATTTATATTTCTATCCTTAATTATGATTTTATATCCTTGGACATAGTCTCCACCCTCTATCTTGTTAGTGGTGGGCTGCAAAGGACACTCTCAATTGAATTTCCATCTCTTGAGGATTCTAACAAAGGTAAATATTTTATAGAGAATATACTATCATTCATTTAATTGAAAAATAATCCCTATATATTTGTATTCATTATATCTATGTATTTCCATGGTAAATTCCTCATTAATATAGTCTATATTTAGATACTGATTCTTATGTGAAATTATTCTATAATTACATACAAAATGTTGATCCAGTATATAATCAATGGAAGAAGAGGGGGTGAATCAAATACATAAAATAATTTGAGCCTTCATTATTAAAACTTCAATATTGTTGATATATTCTCACATTTTTTATTTTTTATTGTGTAAATAATAATAAAATTATTAAACAGAATAGGAAAGTGTTTTTATAAAGGGTCATGGTAATTAATACAATCCCTTACTCCCCTCTTCTAAATTTCAATGTGGGTTTGATGTGTTTGATTTCAAGATCATTTGAAAAGGGTTATCTAATTTGAGTTAAAGTAGTGGATACTCAATTTTATGATATCTAATATCTTTGGCATGGATATTTACAAAAATATTGGCTCTTGTTATTAAGCCCACAATTAGTAAATCTAGTGTGTAATTTGAAGGAAAGAAAATGGGTGATATAAGGAAAAATATTAAAAATTATTTCAAGAATATAATTAATTTAATATAGATTATATTAGAGAATATTAATAAAAAAATTATTGAATTTCTATATGTAGATATAAAATTACCAAATAATCAAAACTATGTGAAATAATACCACAAGTCCAACAAAAATATTTTCAAGTCAGCTATTAGTTCTTCTTCATAGTTGTATCTTGTTGTTTTAGAAATATGTTAGTACTTTATCCTATTAGAGGAGGGATAGGTGATTCCAATGGGTTATGTATGGAAGGGGATAATGGATATGATCAACTCAAACTATTAGAATCTCATCCTGTTCCTAGTGTTCTCTTTGTATCCATAGATCCATATGAACAATTTTTTTCATGTTTCTAATAAGATATTTAGAGTTTCAAGTGGGGGGGATTCATTCCATGTGGATAAAATATGTTTTTTCTATTTTCTAATTGGATGGATCAATTTAAATACTTGGGTGTTGGAACTAGCTATATACATGGATAGTTTAATCATGGTTCTTATATTATTTCACTACCTTGAGGGGAATCTTTGAAGATGATGGTGTAGTGTAAAAAACGATGATCTTATTCAATCACGTTGTGTAGTAGAAACATTTAAATATTTATCTATGGTCGATAGGCGGTCAAATAATGAAGTATATTCAACTGGTACTATAAACAGGGGGAAGAATACTATAAAATGATATTCATCCATTGAATGGTATATTTAAATCATACTAACATGGTTAAGGATTTAGGTTGAGTTAGTGTAGATGAATTGTTTCCTTATGATCATTGGGAAGGAGGTGAATTTGAAAGGTATTTAAAAAATATATACCATTATTGTTTCTATTTTCAGATGGAATATTAGAGGGGTTGGTTTGGTACTCAAGGACAATATATTATCCATAAGGCATATGCCTTTAAATAAAATATTATTTTGAATAATGAGATAAAAAATATGGAGGATACCACTATAGGATTCACAGCTTATCTTTGGTTTGGATATTTTATACATGGTTCTCCCATTAATCATCACATACGGACTCTTTGGAAATAGAAACTTTCCATGAATCTAGAAAATAAATTTATGCTAATATATTATCGTAATAGTTTTAATGTTGTATAAGGAGATATTTTAATTATTAATTCATGAACACTGTGAAGTTGAAGTGAGGTCTAGATATGAATGGAAATATATATTGAATATCAGTGAAATATAGTTGTATATGGGATGATATTTTAAGATTACAGATGATCCTTAAAAAGGAAGACATTTTTTGCTATAAATAGATGGGTGATTTTTATTCCAATACGGTGGATGAACTGCTAGTGGAGAAAAGTTTCAATGGAGACTCCATTTGTAACGCCCTGACCCTATTTACCCAGAGTTGGTGCATTATTACATAACATTGGCATGATCACAAAAGATCATGTCTCGAAAGACCGATTAGTTTAGTAGCCTCGGAAACACGAGATACATTCATAATTCTTACATTACATGATAAAGTGAAAAACTAAAACAAAATAGTCTCCATAGTCCACACTCATATCCCCTCAAACTATCTTTGCAGGTCAGTCATAAAATACTTCTTCACATCCTGGAAAAAATAAAACATAGAAAGGGGTGAGATAAGATTCTCAGTAGGGATAGCAATATAGCGGAAACATTCATAAATAAGCATAAAAATTTAAGGAAATCTGTAACTAAAAAATCCTTTAAAACTTGAACTTCAACATAATATGGGAAAAATAATATGAAATAATTCCATTTACTTATTCACATGGATATTCTACTAGTCGAATAATAACATGAAATATCAATAACCAATTTCATAGTGATGGAATGCATAATTCTGGACTATCATAACCACTTAGTCAAGGCCTTGTGCCATGACTACAAATAATATTTTTTCAAAGCCTTGTGCCAAGACACTAGTTTGTCTCATGAGACCTACCGATGCATCGAGAAGCTATAGAGGCCTCCACCCGTCATTTACTATGTCCAACACATTCCTTATATAAACAAGTTTAAACATAACATAAATAGTCATATTAAAACTATCATACGAAATGTCAATACTTTATCCATAAACCATGAATGGTATAAAAATAACCATTCCATAGAAAAACATATCACAAAACTTTCAATACAAAATGGAAGATTTGTATCCTAATAAATCAACTTCAAATAAACTTAAAATCCATCAAAGGATGTTGACATAGATGAAATCAAAACATTTTTTAGAGAAATATCTCTTGCAATATTGAAATCATTTAAAAGTCATGTAATTATAAAAGAAAACATTTATTTTTGGAAATATTATTATAAGCTTGTAATTGAAAGTTTTATGACGTTATAACAGTGCAAAATAGCCACACCCGCCGTATAAGTTAAGAAAACATTCTTACCTTAATTTTGTCGAAAAGGTTATAAAGGACCTTGTTTGGAAAATGATGGAAATATTCATTTATAAACATATTATAAAATTCAAACAAGTACATAAATGACTTTAACCCATAGTCTAGTAAATAGTAATAATGTTTTGAAATATATTTTTAAGAAACATGGATGTGGATGATATAGAGGTCCGAGCAGATAATTACATATAACAGCCTCGGATAATGAAGAGATTTTGAAATTAACCCTTACCTTATACTTTTACTTGGTCAAGGGTAGGTTAACATCCTGTATAGTGGTGAAATAATTGTTATTAATTAATAAAAGAATCATATACATTAATATGATATCATATATGATCTTTTAACATTTCTTTGTTAATAATATCTTAGTATTATTGTTGTTTCGGGTGTTAAAAGATTCATTTTACTTTATATTCTTTATTATGTGAGTCATATTTGTTATGGATGGGATGTATCTTATTCATATCTAGAATTATATCAAGTATTTAAACATTATTTTTCACAATCTAATGAAAATTATTCTTAAATGGATACGATGGGGAACGAATCTCATCGTGTTTGTGGAGACGGTAATCGTTACGTACGTACGAGTGACAATATCATTATTTTGATATTACAATAATATATAATTGGATGGTATATCATATATACAAAATAATTATCATGTTATATTTATTATTTACATCAATTACACATCATTATTATACCCATCCAAATAATAATATACTGAATAACAATTACACCACGATGTGGAGACGGTAAGACATTGTACTTATGTATGGTGACATGTCATTCAAAAGATGGATAGAATAATGAATTTGGTTGTACCATATTTATAATAACATCATAGTATATATATGATACTGGAGTTATTATTTTAGAATGGAAACAACAAATAAAAAGGAAGTGGAAGAAGAAATGAACTTGAAAGAGGTGGCGAGATATTTACCTCTTCTTTGGATTCTTCCTTTTGATTTGATCAAAAGCGCTCTATAGGTTGGATTTCTGACTAAAGTAAGGCCTCTAGGAAAGAGGGAGGATAGTTGATAGGGTATTTTGGAAGAGTTTGGCCTATCCAATTGGCTTTGAAGGTGTTAATTAGAGGGAAGGAGGAGTGCCTTTTATAAGATGGTGAGATGCACCTTAGTAAAAACAAAAAATATTACATTATAATAAATTCATTTTCTATTTATAATTGATAAAAAATGTATTATTTAAAGGTCAAGATGGGGAGGGGTCTAAAACCACTCATACAATAAGTTCTAGATAGGTTTAAGTCACTATATTAACATTATCGTTTAGATTTAACTCTTAGTTAAATAGATTGACATTTACAATGTGGCTTTTCATTTTTATATTATATGGTTAATAAACATACTATATACTTCCAAGGGAACCCCAAATGGTTAATTAATAATACACCTATCATTATATAAGTCTCTTGGCTGATCCTTAGATATTTTGGACGATAATATCAATTAATAATATAATATTCGTTTTAAAAACTCTTTTATATCAATTTTGACACTATTTGGTATTTTGTTTTTTCTAAATTCTTAACAGCATTATTGCTTCAAATAAATGCATCTAACAAACCCTAATATGTCAGATTAATCTAGAAAATTAGTGGATTTCATAAAATTTCTCAAATTACATTTATTTGGATATTTATAATATAAATTATTTTAATATTTCATTAATAAGGTAATTATTGCATCATCATTGTGTCATAAATAAATTAAATTATTTAATATCTAAAAAATATAAATAAAATACCATTATGTAGGAAATCCTTTTATATTTCTAGTTAATATTTATAGTCAAATTTATCTAATTGTATCCCTATATTAAAAATGTTTTACTTACTAAACTTTGATTTTAATTCTTTTAACTCTTCTTTAAATAAAATGATAATAAGTGTCCTAATCTAATACAAGTGGACCAAAGAGGTTCATATTTTATTCCTAAGGTTTATTTTTGTCGAATTATACTTATTCAATAGAATTAGGACATGTGATAGGGTAATAATAATATCATTTTACTCTTAATTACACTATTTACTTTTATCTGTGGTAAATAAAAGTAAAAAGTTACTATTCACAAAAAAAATACTTTTTATCTTATAGAAACACATTTTACTCCTTGATATTAACCGTGTCTCTCAGATTTTCAAAATTCAAATCACAGAAGTGGTAAAATTATGTTTTATGTGAATTTGTAAATTCTCCTAGGAGGTGGTTAAAAGACGATGAAAAGTTCAATGAAATTTTTATATATCTAATATTATTATAAACTGACTCCAATGAATTACATTGAACTTATATAGGTATTATGTATATATTTGGACCTAAAATAAATTTAAATAAAATAAATAATTATTTAAATAAAAATTCGATTTTAAACTATAACTCAGTGTTTTTCACAATTCATCAAAAATTAAATGTTTTCAGAAAAATACAAAAAACTTCACCCTAATCTAATTTCGATATTCTGAATCCAAAATATGAATTCCATTTTGAAAGGTAAAATTTATAAAATTTCAAAACGTGGGTATTAAAATTTATAACGGCTGGTTTGATTGGTTGTGGTGTGTTAGAACTCGAAGTTGCGTACAACACACACTACTGTATTATTCGAAGAGAAGCGTACTATGGAAGTTTGGGCTGTTAAATTATCCCATCTTTCAAATAATTTCGTCCTTGAAATTTATAGAATATTACTGCATAAAAAGACTCAGGTGGTTCTTCATCATATGTTTATTGGGTTCCCACGTTGCCTCTTCCATTTTATAGTTTCTCCATAGAACATTTACGAGACGAGTCATCCGGTTTCTCAGCACTTGTTCTCTTGTATCAAGAAACCTGACAAGATCTTCACAATAAGATAGATCAGATTCTTGTTCTAATTCTTCAAAGGTGAGTACATGCATTGGGTCAGACATGTATTTTCTCAAAAGTGATACGTGGAACCCATCATGGACTTTGGAGAGACTTGGTGGCATTTCCAAACGGTAATCAACAACCCCAATTTGTTCTATAATTTCAAAAGGTTCTATGTACCTGGGACTCAATTTTCCCTTCTTACAGAAACGTATAACACCCTTCCATGGAGATACCTTCAAGAAAACATGATCTCATACTTGAAATTCCAAATCCTTCCTTTAGTTATTGACCTAACTCTTCTACCTACTTTGAGATGTTTTGATGTGGTTTTGGATTACCTTCACCTTTTCCATTATTTCCTCCACCTATTCTGGGCCTACGTGTTTTCTTTCACCAACACTATACCAATAGGTTGGTTTGAAACATCTATTTTAGTATAATGCTTCATATGGTGCCATCAGAATACTTGAATGGAAGCTATTGTTGTAGAAAAATTCTACCAGAGGTAAATATTGATCCCACATACCTTGAATGTCAAGTGATCATGATCTTAACATGTCTTATAAGGTTTGAATAGTCCATTCTAATTGTCCATCAGTTTGGGGGTGGTAGGCAGTGCTCAAAAGATGTTCAGTATCTAGGGATTTCTGAATAATTTTCCAGAATGTTGATGTAAAACGTGGATCACAATCAGAAACAATCAATAGGGGTACTCCATGAAGTATCAAAAATTCATTAATATATAGTCTTTCTCGACGTTCATGTGGTAAATATTCTCTTATAGAATGAAAATGTACTGACATGGTAAGACAATCAACACTGACCCATATTGCATCGTTCATTCTAGGAGCCTTTGGTAGTCCCATGACAACGTCCATCGTAATATTATCCCATTTCCACTCCGATATGGGAAGATGTTTCATGACTCCTTCAGGCTGTTTCTTTCAGCTTTCACTTGTTGAGAAACCATACATCATGCCACAAAATCAGCAATCTCCCACTTCATATTGTCCCACGAAAAATGTTCCTTCAAATATCTATACATTTTGGTGCTCCCAGGGTGTATAAGGAAATTGTAACTATTTGCATCATCAAACAATTCTCTTTTTAGATCAGTTATATTGGGAACACAAAGTCTCTTCCCAATTTTCAAAATTCCATCTTCATACATAAAGTCACCCAATATCCCATCATTCTTAGCTTTAATCTACTTTTGAAATTCTTTATCATCGGTCTGAGAACTATTTATCCTTTTTAGTAAAGATGGATTGGAAACCATTTGAAAAAGTATTGATGTTTCACCTTCTATATTGATTCCCATATCCATCTTTACTATATCCATGAAAATAGGATCCCTTTCAACTTTCATCTTGTTCAAAACTCCATGATCCTTTCTACTCAAAGCATCTGTCACCTTATTTTACTTCCTCAAGTGGTAGTGTATCGTGCAATCATAATCCTTGAGTAGTTCATGCCATCTCCTTTTCCTCATTTTGAGTTCTTTCTTTGAGAAAATATACTTCAAACTTTTGTGATCAGTATAAATCTCACATTTTTTACCATAGAGATAGTGTCTCCAAATATTCAAAGCAAAGATTACAGCTTCTGACTGAAGATCACTAGTAGGATAGTTTTGCTCATGAATTTTTAGCTGCTATAATGCATAGGCAATAACCCTATCATTCTTCCTAAGGACACAACCAACTCCTTTCTTCGATGCATCAATATAATTAATGAACCCATCATTCCCCGATGGTAGATTAAATATAGGGGCATTGATTAATCTTCTATTCAGTTCTTCAAAACATTCATCAGACTCTTTTTGCAAACAAATTAAACCCCTTTTCGTCTGATCTTTGTTAATGGGTTAGCCAACCGGGAAAATTTCTGGACAAAATGCCGATAATAACCTTCTATACCAATAAAACTGCATACCTCAGTTATACTTGACAATGTTGGTCATTCTTGGATTGCTCTTGTCTTAGAAAGATCAATGGAGATTTAATCCTTAGAGACAATATGGACATGAAAAGAAACCTCCAAATTCCAGAATTCACAATTGCTAAACATCCCATATAATTCATGTCTTTAAGAGTCTTCAGGATAATGCACAAGTGATTTTCAATATCTTCATAGCATTTGGTGTATACCAAGATATCATCAATAAATAACACTAAAAAGTCATCAAGACATTCCTTGAAAACTTTATTCATTAGATCCATGAAGATAGAGGGTGCATTAGTCAATCCAAAAGGCATTACTGTAAACTCGTGATTCCCATACCTTGTTAGAAATGTTGTCTTCGGAATGTCTTCCTTCTTCACACAAAACTGATTGTATCCATATCAAATTTCAATCTTTGCAAAGTATTGAGATCCACGCAGTAGGTCAAATAAATCATCAATGCGAGGTAGGGGATACTTTTTCTTTATTGTTATAGCATTGATCTCCCTGTAGTTGATACTTAACCTCATAGATACATCTTCTTTATTAATAAAAATGACAGGGGATCCCCAGGGAGAAACATTTGGCAAATTAAATCCATTATTACTTAATTCCTCTAGTTGTTTCTTTAGTTCCATTAATTCCACAGGGGCCATTCTATAAGGAATCTTCGATATGGGCCTTGAACCAATAATTAAGTCAATGGAAAACTCAATTTCTCATTCTGGAGGATGTCTTGGTAAATCTTATTGAAACACATCAACATTTTCTTTCACAATAGGTACATCCTCTATTTGAACATTCCTTTCCTCACCCATTGTTATTTCATTCTCTTCCTCCCCAATAATTGAATTTAGTTGAGCTATTGGGGGTGGATCTAGATAAGAATCAGGTGGTGACGATTCTGATCTAAAGATAATGTGTTCTTTATCATCATCATCAAAAATCATAACATCATTTTTCTTACTATAAATATTCACATCATGGTCTGAAAGTCAATCCATACCGAGGATTATATCAAATTCAATCATGGGTATGATGATGAGATCAGCAGATTAGGAACATTTATATGCTCTAATGGGAATAGATTCACAAAACTTTGTTATGATGATACTTCCCTTAGGAGTTTTAACTAACAACTCCCTTGTTAAATCAAATTGGAAATATCTTATTTTCTTAGAAAACTGGGAAGATATGAAATAATGCGATCATCCAAAATCAAATAAATCATATTATAAACTTGAGGAAACTATTAAATTACCTACCACCTCATCTTCCATAGATTCTACCTCAGAAGTAGTGATAGCATAAGCTTGGCCTTGATCCCTTGGCTTTTTCTAAGGTAAGTGTTGGAACCGGGCGTGCAGCGGAAGCCCCAAATAGGTGGGTTTTTAAAATTTCTCCACCGCCGTTCGCCGTAAACTTGCCGACGTCGGTGAAGGGCAGCCCGGTCAAAGCCGAGGACCACGCGTGGAGGATTTTAAGCACAAAATTAAACCATAAAATACCTGGTTTGAATCCAAATCCGCGCACGACGTCTGCTCGTCGTTGGCGATCGCTGCTCGAAGAATCCGAAGCCGAATTCCTCTAGATCGTCCACACGCGATTCAAGGAATCTGCGGGAGCGTCGTTCGTCGTAATCCGGGTGCTAGCGCGGATCTGCGACGATGCCTTCGATGCTCCAACGACCACCGCATCGCATCGCTAGCGATGCCCGAGAGAGAGCTCCATCCGAGCTCCTTGGATCCAGAGCATCTCTCTCTAGAATGTGGGAGAGAGGAGAGGAGAGATAAACTCCATGAATATCCTTTGGCAAAGTCCCCTCCTCTTATATTTATAGTGCTCAATTAAAATACCCGGTATCGCCTTGCCAGCCCCGAATACTTAACGCACTATTAACGACGTTTTTATGACTTCTAAACTGAGCCATAAATATTATTATCATTTACTTGTAATATATTAAAATATATTACATGATAATAATTAAGTCATTAACCCGACTCGTCGCTCCCATAAATATTAATTGAACCTTGAATAATTTAATATCCGTCAATTAATATTTTTCTTGTATTTACTTAAAACTCGTAAATACATTTAATAAATAAATTCAATACTCATTATTCTAAACTCGAATAATATGAATATATTTATCCCATTGGTGATAGTTTAACTTTAGACAATTCCCGGACCCCTAGGGCGGGGCCCACTATGTCCAATACTCCTATTCAACTGAATAGGGCAGATTCTTGAATACGCTATTGTGTGTGACCCTCTAGGCCCTTATTTCGACAGCCGTGAATAATATTCACAGACCAAGAGCGGGATCTAGCAACCCATCATGGCCCCTGAAGAAATAAGGATTGTCACAGCAGCGACAACCAACCTACGAACACGCACTGTGTAATATAATCTCTTTGTCTATAATATCTCATAAAGCAGGACGCATTCTCATGTCATCGCCCTTTTCTTGCTTTATTGTTTGTTGATGTAACTGGATGGATTTACCCTTGACTGCCATGGCCATGGTCTTATAAAGGTACTGCCATCCATATCAACATGGCCAGAGATATATTACTTCCATAACCTGGAAGCGACAAATCCTTTCTTGACCATTCAACCAATGACATGCCACCAATGACGCACCCGACGCAAACTACCTCGCCGCGACTTCATTGCCATGGTTTTCGTCATGCATCAATGTACGCGATCAAATGACATACATTAGTAATGATCTCAAGTCAGGAGACCATTACACATGATCGTAGATAGGAACATCCAATGACACCTGAAACATGTGGTGTTCCTATTGGCGGGTCAGTCCTCATGATCTCACTACTAGAGATCACCAAGTGCGAACTTCATGAGAAGAAGTCTCAATGCTTATGAGCCCCCAGCACCTGATGGTCAGACATCTACTATGTCCAATTAGTAAGATGTATCTAGACCATAGAACATATATTAAGATTAATGTCATAGTATCTAGAGGTTCTCATTATAGCCTGGGAACTGCTATAACCTTTCGATACGACAATTAATCTTTGGACATTACCATTTCAATAGTGGACGCAGAAAAGTCTACACTATAATGGTAAGATGACATCATGCATAGTTAACTCTATACACGATATGGTAATCAAAAGCACATAATAGTTGGGTCTAGGGAACCCACTATTTCAACACTCCCACTTGCACTAGAGCCAACTTGCTAACCAAACTTGTTAGATACTCACATGATAAGAATCATGTTTCTTCTGAGTAAAGGCCTTAGATACTGGGTCCATCACGGTTCCGCCTCATGGATATTCTACTATAACAACCTCATCTCTTTGATTAAAACATCTCAAGAGATGGTATCCCGAGTATATACCCTTTTGTCCACTATCATAACTTGACATCTTGGCTAGTAAGAATATCATAATCTACATTATGATAATACTTTTCTCACCAGGTGCGATTCCAAGAACTGGAACAAATCATTGCATTTAACTGCTTCTTAGATATCTTAGAAGCTGCAATGTACTCGGTATTATAGATATGGCCACCACAGGCTGATATGAGCTTGACTCGCTCATCGCCTTTAGCCTAACTGCAATACTAGATCTCTTGATCTTTGGAAGACTAGTTTTTATCCCCAAAAAACTAGTATCCTTTATTCTCTACTTACCAGGTACATATCTTTTGTACTTGTCGAAGTACAATTAGATTGTTCTGACTGCATCCCTTGTAGTTCTCCTGGATATAACTGATATTTGCCTATTGTAAAATATACCTTGGCAATATCGGTTCTTGTACATATAATGGCATACGTGATTGATCCATCGCTCCGACGTATGGATTTAAACTCACCACAGTTATCTCTTCTCATGTCACAGACATGTCAACATGGAGAGATTATGCCCTGTGACATAGGCAACAATTCATCTCTTGAATTGTTCCAACATGTATTTTTCTATATAATGTCACTATATGTACGATTGACTAGAACCAAGCAACCTATAGATCTACCTTAGTAGATCATGTTCCCTAGAACTTAGGTAGATACTCTAAGTCAATCATTGGAGAGTATATTGGTATTAACTAACTGTCAGACCAATGTTTGTTTTCCATATGTTACCGAACACATTTCTTATTGGAAAACCTTTGTGCTCCCACTAACCTCTAGTAGACACATGGAAAACATTTGTTTTAAATGTATATACTATGATCATGTTTCTTACTTTAATCCTAAACCGGATTTTAGTAACTTGAAACCTTTATCAGCATTCTGTGATGTGACCATCCCTTTCTGGTTGTGTCATATAGACACCATCCAAGATTGGTGGTCATGACATCTAATGCCAAATAAATTGATCATAGATATTATCTATGATAAGTAAAATTCTAACGGATTTAGGCATGACAAATTGGTGAAACCAATTGAGCCTTATTGATACTAAGCTCGTACCATCCATGTATCAATTCACTTGAATACCCACCGCAGTATTCA
Source organism: Viscum album (assembly GCA_963277665.1). Classification (NCBI taxonomy): domain Eukaryota; kingdom Viridiplantae; phylum Streptophyta; class Magnoliopsida; order Santalales; family Viscaceae; genus Viscum; species Viscum album. Next base: position 601,374,147 of record OY728130.1, on the reverse strand, counting down.
AAATAATTGCCCCTTTCATACTTTGATACATGGAATCCATTAATTGAATTTAGTTGATCTTACCAATTTTAGCTAATTTCCATATACTGCTTACTTGTAGGAAATATTATTCACTTTGAGTAATAGATCACGGCCGTAGTGAATATAAAATCATCACCATGGTTTTATCCTTCCTACGCGGTATGTGTCTCTGGAAAATACTTTGTTCCACATGTACTTGTGGAACTAGTTCCTATGCCAGCTATTTTGTGCATTTTGAGCATTGACTAAACACAAGTCAATATAGCTCCCACTATCTCTAATAGAGATGTGCACCCTTATATAGAAGTGTAGTCTATTGCTTGACTACCTATTCTTCTATCTTGTAACATCCTAAACAATTGTTAGGATTATTACACTAAATTCACAATGTGTTTGTCTTGACGCTAGTTTGTTTATGTCCTAACAAACTCTTTGCATCCAAACACATGTTCTTATGACATAATGGGTTTACATCATACTATGGCTCATATGATATCCATTTGTCATTATAGTTGGCATATGGTGGTGGGATATTGCTGTTATTTGCAAAGCATTTCATGAAATATAGTGGAAGTTTCTGCTAGTTCCAACATTGATATTACTTACATCAATACTTTGATGTATAAAATGTGCGTTTAGGAATTACTCCACGCTACATTTTGTTGATCAATGTTGATATGTAAGACTTCATCATCAATCCTCCCCATTAACATCAATGTCGTGATGTTGATAAGGTAATGTGCGTTTAGGAATTTCTCCACGCTACATTATCATGATTGATGAATACTTGGTCGAGATATTATTCGGTATACCAACCCGAAGCAACTCATATCTCCTAACCATGCCAATACTTCACTTTGATATTCCTTAATTACTTAAAAGAATCTTATGAAGTATATATACCTCTAGCTTATACTTGGAATAGTTCATACTATCATGTTGAACTATTTCCAAAAGCTTTGTGACGTACCTTTATTTCTAAAGGCTCCTTTGTCTAAACTAAAGACATCGATAATACCAAAAGTATTTAGCTGTGCCGAGCCTAAATACCATACTTGGTATATTCGTGAAGTCCATTTTTAGTATTACTTGACAAAGAATTATCTTGTCACAACTGGGTATAAGTCTTACATTTATATTCATCACTAATTGCCTATGATCCATGTATCACTGAACTAGTGATTGAGTTTACCAAAAACAACATTCATTTCAGAAACTAAAAGAATGCCTCCTTGCGTTCAAGGACACATGAGATTAATGCTTGTGGTTATACTCAACAATAGTTCAACACGAATCTTTCACTTGGCAATTAAAGAATTCGTGTACTTCTCACCACTGGCCTAGGTATCACCCTTTCACAGCCACTTGGAGAATACACCTGACTTCTAGTAAGTTTTCTATACTAACTTGTTTATCGTATTAAAATACACATATGTTGACAACATATTGTATTTAATACCCAAGTAGTAAAAGAGAAACATTATAATGATGAATATTCCTGATGTAGAAGTGGAAACATGCTTCTTTAAATCAGTTTATTGCTTTTAAACTTCCATAGTATTATTTTATAATATGCAATGAAAATAACCTCTGTCAATACCTCATTAATTGAAGGACATCGCGAATATGTCATTGGTATGAAATTCCTTTGACCTTTTCACATTGCCTTTCAATTTATCCTCCATAAGAATTAAAGCTTAATTGTCTTTCATTCTTATTCACTTGGAGTACCTTACCTAGATAGGTAATGAAGCGTTTACTCAATACTTGTTCGTTTTGTATCTTAAAACGAGACTTGAGTAATGTGGCGAAAATGATATATAAAGATCATGATCAATCTTTAAATTTACACATGTCGGTGTAAACTTCACCTTATTCATATCATTGCTTCACTTTCTCCTTACAAACATATCGGAGATGAGACTTTATGTTATATCATCTATGTCCTGGTGTAGCGACCGCAACTGACACCGGACGTTGATGAAAGCATAATGATATAACTATCATATGATTTGTATATTAGTCTCTTGTAAGCAATTTTCACCCTCGCTTCTTGAGGTAGTTTAACAGTGTTGGGGACACTAACACCTTGAGTTTCCTATATCATAGTACTATGCGCACACGCCTGTACTATTCATGGATACTCGTGTCACTGTGGACATTTACTTTGTCCATTATAATATTGCAGTTTTAATCTTGTGGTATAACTTTCCATTTTTCAACAAAAATAAATTTTAGCAGATAAGTGCCTTTTATCTGGATTACCGGTTTAGACATTTTGATCATCTTATGTCTCCCACTATTTTTATCGGATTCTAGGAACCCTCTGTGCTAGAATCGGAATACTCTGTCGCTTGAGTATTCTAGTGGCAAGGATCCCGGAACCACCCCTCATAGTCTACAAGCTAAGGCTACACCACTACTTGGAGGGTTCTAGGTAGGCTTTTGGCTGACCGACCGCTTTAACTTGCGGTTCCTTGATCTGTTGAGTGAAGTCCCAGCTTCTTAAAATCAAAATTTGATTTACTCAACGCTTGCCTCTAAAATGATAGCAAGTTAGCTAGGGCTAATCCTTACTAGCACTTTAGTTAAGTCGACCCATCATTCTTATAAGGACTCCCCAGTAGTAAGAGGCACCCTCAGCTAAGGCATGAACCGGCACCTCAAACAGCTGGTTTTGTCCAAATTTGAAAGACGGAAGGCTGTTTTAGACTTAATATATTATTGAGGGTCTTATTATTTTTAGTGTGACGAAAGAAATCATTTTTCTAATTTTATAAGCACGAACTATGTGATCGCACTCACAACTGGCCGTGCAAGAAATAGAAATCTCATCGCGTCACATGTTCATTTTATCTTGCATGCTTGTTTATTATTATACTATGTGATCGCGCAATAAATTACACATGCACAAAAATAATAAACCATGCAGAAATAAAATGAACACCTGATCATGAGCCGGTACTATTGGTTGATCCGTTGAGTGAATAACGGACCAACCAAAACCCTAGGGGTAAATACCTTTAGTCGCGTGGCTTGCAACTTGAATAAAAATGTATGCTCATCCAATGTATCCAACTCATGTTTGGTGTGTCGCCGTCACTTGGCAAGAAAAGCGTCACTGGTCGTCTCGTCATTATACAATTGTACTCGCACGCAGGCGAGGGGGTCTCGGGGTATAAAAAAAATATACAACTCTGAGAATGGGCGCGCAGACCCTTATACATATAATGACCCTTGAGACGACACGCAGATCGTCTTTTATTTAATTAAACTAATTATTACAAAACCATTGCAATAAATAAATAATTAAATAAATAAACATACACCAAACATGCATTGGTCGGTCTCAGCTCATGATCAGTTATATACGCATTAAACTTGCGTATATTAAATAAGTGCAGAATAAAAAATTAAACTTGCATTAAAATTAAACTTGAGGGCGTTTTAATTGAATTAAAATTTCACTCTAATTTTTAATCCAATATTTATGTCGTTCGGTCCCATTTAATTAATTTAATTTTAAAACTAAAATTAAATTAATTAATTAATTTAATTAATTAGAAAATAAATTAATTACGCCGCATTAATTTAAACCAAAGTTAATATTTAATTAATTAAATTCTGAACCGTAATTAAATTAATTAATTTAATTAACTTCTGATTCAAATAAAATTAACCGCGCCCCATTTACCCCGAGCAGGGCCTGTGTGGGTCATGGTGAACCATCGAAGCCCCATCCCGGGTAGTGCCGACCCCGTATAGAGGATTTCTTGGATGGGAAGGTCCTTCTAAGCCCATTCTAGAGTGGGCAGGCCCACTGGAACTTGTTTCGGGGTAAACCTATTTTGTGAAAAAGGTTACCTTGTGTGGTGCAGGTCGGTGGTGTGAGGCGCGGTCTAAAGGGTGTGGAGTCGCCGCGGTGTCCGGGAGCGGAGCAACTAGGAGGTGCGGCCTTGTTTTTAGGCTTGGTGCGTCGCTGCTCCGCGCGAGGGAGACCGAGGTGCGGTCCTGGTGAAGGCTGACACCGACAGTGTGTTGGAAGGAGGAGGCCAGACAAAGAGTCGAGAGGCTGGCCTGCTGTGCGCAGCTTCGACGCAAAAGGAGGCTGCTAGTCGTGCGCCTGGTTTGCTTGGTCGAGAGCGCATGCTGGGGGTGGCATTTCTCAAGTGGGAGCCGAACAGGCGGGCACCCTGGTTTTCCAGCCTGGTGCTGCTCCGTAGGATAGAGGACGGAGGAAGGTGCCGCTGCAGTGGGTTTGAGCGGGAGGATGATGGAGGGCCTGGTGCGGCGGCCTGAACCTGCTGGTTCGCCAGTCTTGGGAAGGGCCGTTACTCGGTCCGAGGTGGCAGGTCGCCGAGCCGGGCATCACGAAGGCGTCGCTAGCGCGCCTGTGCAAAGGAGAATCAGCAAGGGACTCCAGCGCCTGGAGTGGGAGGGCCGGCACGCGGGGCAACCGCGTGGTGCTGCTGGGTTCGGCTTCGCGGGAGAGGCGAGCGCGGGAGGGGTCGGGCGGTGAGGCGTCGGGGTGCGGGACGCGGCCTGCTGCATGGGGGGCCTCGACGTGGGGTGCCAGGGTGGCTCAGGATGGACTGGGCGCGGGGTGTTGTGCCGGTGCGCTGGTACAGTGCGCCGGGGAGAGAGGCCCCAAAAAAAAAAAATCACAGGACATGCAGGCCGTCGACCCCTTGTTTTTTTTTTGATTTCTAATTTTCTTGACCTGCAAAAGCAGGTCCTCCCCCCATAATTTTTTTTTTCAAGACCTAAAAGGAGGTCTTCTACCCCCTTTGTTTAAAAAACTTAAAGACTTTGAAGTCTTCCCTCCTTTAAATATTTTTCCAAAGCCTATATTAAGCTTTGGAAAAATAATAATAATATTATAATAATATTATTATTATAACAATATCAATATTATTATTATAATAAAACCAAATAATTTTATTATTATAATAATAATATAAATAATTTTAATAAATTAATATCAAAATCAAATTGATTTTCCGGTGAGTATTTCGTACCGAAAATCAATCTCGAATCCGAATTCGAAACTTCGGATGGCTGCAAACTGACCATCCGATATCCAATTCGGGTTCCGTCTGCGGCGTTGGGACCGTTTCGACACCCTCTTAGCATTTTAATGCAAATTTAAATTTTTCTTGGCTTAAAATCGACACACGCATCCCTTTGATACCACTTGTTGGAACCGGGCGTGCAGCGGAAGCCCCAAATATGTGGGGTTTTAAAATTTCTCCACCGCCGTTCGCCGTAAACTTGCCGACGTCGGTGAAGGGCAGCCCGGTCAAAGCCGAGGACCACGCGTGGAGGATTTTAAGCACAAAATTAAACCATAAAATACCTGGTTTGAATCCAAATCCGCGCACGACGTCTGCTCGTCGTTGGCGATCGCTGCTCGAAGAATCCGAAGCCGAATTCCTCTAGATCGTCCACACGCGCTTCAAGGAATCTGCGGGAGCGCCGTTCGTCGTAATCCGGGTGCTAGCGCGGATCTGCGACGATGCCTTCGATGCTCCAACGACCACCGCATCGCATCGCTAGCGATGCCCGAGAGAGAGCTCCATCCGAGCTCCTTGGATCCAGAGCATCTCTCTCTAGAATGTGGGAGAGAGGAGAGGAGAGATAAACTCTATGAATATCCTTTGGCAAAGTCCCCTCCTCTTATATTTATAGTGCTCAATTAAAATTCCTGGTATCGCCTTGCCAGCCCCGAATACTTAACGCACTATTAACTACGTTTTTATGACTTCTAAACTGAGCCATAAATATTATTATCATTTACTTGTAATATATTAAAATATATTACATGATAATAATTAAGTCATTAACCCGACTCGTCGCTCCCATAAATATTAATTGAACCTTGAATAATTTAATATCCGTCAATTAATATTTTTCTTGTATTTACTTAAAACTCGTAAATACATTTAATAAATAAATTCAATACTAATTATTCTAAACTCGAATAATATGAATATATTTATCCCATTGGTGATCGTTTAACTTTAGACAATTCCCGGACCCCTAGGGCGGGGCCCACTATGTCCAATACTCCTATTCAACTGAATAGGGCAGATTCTTGAATACGCTATTGTGTGTGACCCTCTAGGCCCTTATTTCGACAGCCGTGAATAATATTCACAGACCAAGAGCGGGATCTAGCAACCCATCATGGCCCCTGAAGAAATAAGGATTGTCACAGCAGCGACAACCAACCTACGAACACGCACTGTGTAATATAATCTCTTTGTCTATAATATCTCATAAAGCAGGACGCATTCTCATGTCATCGCCCTTTTCTTGCTTTATTGTTTGTTGATGTAACTGGATGGATTTACCCTTGACTGCCATGGCCATGGTCTTATAAAGGTACTGCCATCCATATCAACATGGCCAGAGATATATTACTTCCATAACCTGGAAGCGACAAATCCTTTCTTGACCATTCAACCAATGACATGCCACCAATGACGCACCCGACGCAAACTACCTCGCCACGACTTCATTGCCATGGTTTTCATCTTGCATCAATGTACGTGATCAAATGACATACATTAGTAATGATCTCAAGTCAGGAGACCATTACACATGATCGTAGATAGGAACATCCAATGACACCTGAAACATGTGGTGTTCCTATTGGCGGGTCAGTCCTCATGATCTCACTACTAGAGATCACCAAGTGCGAACTTCATGAGAAGAAGTCTCAATGCTTATGAGCCCCCAGCACTTGATGGTCAGACATCTACTATGTCCAATTAGTAAGATGTATCTAGACCATAGAACATATATTTAAGATTAATGTCATAGTATCTAGAGGTTCTCATTATAGCCTGGGAACTGCTATAACCTTTCGATACGACAATTAATCTTTGGACATTACCATTTCAATAGTGGACGCAGAAAAGTCTACACTATAATGGTAAGATGATATCATGCATAGTTAACTCTATACACGATATGGTAATCAAAAGCACATAATAGTTGGGTCTAGGGCACCCACTATTTCAACAGTAAGTTCCCCTGAAGCTCAAGATATTCATTTTCATAATGTCCCATCTCGCTGCAATTGAATCATTGAACATCGGTAGCTTCTTTCTTCCCCTTGTAATCGAAAGATTGGTGGCCTTTTCACCACACTTGTAACAGACTCCAATTCCTTTCAAGAATGTACCATGGTGTTTCTTCCCACATTTACTATAGAATGGATATAAAAATTTTCCCTTCTTCCCCTTATTTCTATTTCCATAGTGATGAGCATATGTCTTCTTCTCTTGCTTTTCTTTAAAGTTGTAAGACATAAAAAATTATTTTTCTATCTTGATAGAACATGAGACAATATCTTCATATGACGAGAAGGGTTGTGAGACTAATACTCAATGTAGACATAATTTTAACCCATCAAAGAAATGGTCAATATTACTTCTTGGGTTATGTATATAATCTGTAGCATGCCTCGCTAACCTTGTAAAGTTAACCTCATAGTTTGTGACATTCTCGTCCTCCTTTTTCCTCAGACTAAAAAATTGCATTTCCATATCTGCTCGATGGTCCCGAGGAAAGTATTTTTCTAATAAAAGCTCTTTAAAAACCCTCCATTCTATATTTGATACTTCATCATCCTCCATTGTGTTTTGAATCAATGACCACCATTGATTAGTATCCCAAGTGAGGCGGTAAACATCCATGATAACTTTTTCCCTTTCACTACTCCCCAAGGCATGGAATATTTTCTCTAAGGAATTTATCCATTACTCAGCTACTAATGGATTTGTAATCCCATTTAATATTTGTGGTTGTTCCATAATGAATCAGTCTGACATTGATCCTCCACCCTGTGTATTAGGGTACTTCTTATAGGTAATGTTATTATTCATAACCTATGTGAGTTCTCCCGGTATAGTGATAAGTTAATCAACACCCGTCGTATCACCAAATCCACTATAATTATCTAGAGAAGGATGTAATTACCTACATGGAGTGCGAACATTAATACAGTTTTCATTCCTTACACTAGGCGCCATTTCTAAAGAATGGCATAAACTAGATCAATTTATGAATCGAAATACAAAATTCCAAACTTGTAAAACACTTAACATTAATTAAACTGTTTATGGATATAGTCCATAATCATAAAAAAAATTCTTTGAAAAATTATATACTCATAAACCCTTCATAATGGCTTGTAAAGAAAATGAGAATTATCCTAAGCATATCCCCCAGCAGTGTCGTAACCATGAGTGCAGCAAAGCCCATTGTCGTGCACTATTTCCCATTCAAGTCTAGCTCAAATCGATGTTTTCAGGTTTTACACCTAGGTGCATCTGTGCCAGAGCTGCCTCTACCAGCTCATATCTAGACAGGGATGTATTTCTTGAAAAAAAACAAAATATCTACAATACAAAAATTTTAGTAAGTTTTCTATACTAATCCTCAAAGTCAATATTAGGGCTACATGCTCTAATCAGAGTTTATCTAAATCTAGTTTCCAAGATTTATACTAAAATTCTTCTGATACCAACTATAATTCCCCGACCCTAGTTACCTAGAGTCAGTGCATTATTACATAACATTGGCATGATCACAAAAGATCAAGTCTCAATTGACAGATTAGTTTAGTAGCATTGGAAACACTAGATACATTCATAAGTCTTACATTACAGGATAAAGTGAAAAAATACAACAAAATAGTCTCCATAGTCCACACTCATATCCCCTAAAACTATCCCTGCATGTCAGTCATAACATACTTCTTCACATTTTAGAGAAAAATAAAACATAGAAATGGGTGAGATCTGATTATCAGTACAGATAACAATATAGTGGAAACTTTCATAAATAAGAATAAACATTTAAGGAAATGTGTAACTAAAACAAAAGCCTTTTAAACTTGAACGTCAGCATAATATGGGAAAAATAAAATGAAATAATTCCATTTACTTATTCACATGGATATTCTACTAGTTCAATAATCAAATGCAATTTCAATAACCACTTTCATAATGAAGGAATGCATAATGCCAGACTATCATAACCAAATAGTCAAGGCCATGTGCCAAGGCTACAAATATTATTTAATCAAAGCCTTATGGAAAGACACTAGTTTGTCTAATGAGAACTACCGACGCATCGAGGTGCTGTAGCTGGCTTCACCCATTACTTACTAAGTCCAATGCATTCCTCATATGAACAGGTTTAAACATAACATAAACAATCGTATTAAAACTAGCATACAAAATGTCATTACTTTTTCTATAAACGATGAATGGTATAAAAATAAAACATCCACAGTCAAACATATCACAAAACCTTCAATACAATATGTTTGATTGGTATCATAATAAATCAACTTCAAATAAACATAAAATCCATCAAAGGATGTTGACATTGATGAAATCAAAACATTTGTTTTGAGAAATACTTCTTTCTATTTTGAAATCATTAAAAAGTAATGTAATTATAAAAGAAAACATTTATTTTTGGAAATATTCTTATTAGCTCATAATGGAATATTTGATGACTTTATAACAGTGGAAAATAGCAGCACATGCCGTATAAGATAAAAAAACATTCTTAAATTAATTTTGTCGAAAAGGTTATAAAGGACCTCGTTTGGAAAAAGACGGAATGATTCCTTTATAAACATCCTGTAAAATTCAAAAAAGGGTATAAATGAATTTAACCCATAGTCTAGTAAATAGAAATAATGTTTTGAAATACATTTTTAAGAAACATGGATGTGGATGATAAAGAGGTCCTTGAAGATAATTACACAGAACAACCTCGGATAATGAAGAGATTGTGAAATTAACCCTTACCTTGTACTTTTCCTTGGTAGAGGGTAGTTTAACCTCCTATATAATGGTGAAATAATTGTTATTAAATTAAACAATAATCATATACATTAATATTATATCATATATGATCTTTTAACATTGCATTGTTAATAATATCTTAGTATTATTGTTGATTCAGGTGTTAAAGGATTCATTTTCCTTTATAGTCATTGTTATGTGAGTAATATTTTTTTATGGATGGGATGTATATTATTCATATCCAGTATTATATCATGTCTTTAAGCATTATTTTTAATCATTTAATGAAAATTAGTCTTAAATGGATACGATGGAGAATGAATCTCATCGCGTTCGTGGATATGGTAATCCATACGTACGCACGAGCGACAATATCATTATTTTGATATTAAAATAATATATAATTGGATGTTATATCAGATATAAAGAATCATAATCATGTTATATTTATTATTTACATCAATTACACAACATTATTATACCCATCCAAATAATAATGTATTAAATACCAATTACCCCACAACGTGGAGACGGTATGTCGTACATACACATGTATCGTGACATACAATTAAATGAATGGATAGAATAATGAATTTGGTTGTACCATATTTATAATAACATCATATTATATTGAATATATATGAGTTATTATTTTAGAATGGAAACAACAAAGAAAAAGGATGTTGAAGAAGAAAGGAACTTGAAAGAGGTGGTGAGATATTTACCTCTTATTTGGGTTGTTCCTTTTGTTTAGATCAAAAGGGCCCCATAGGTTGGATTTAAAACTAAAGGAAGGAATCTAGGATGAAGTTAGTATAGTTAAGAGGGTATTTGGGCAGAGGTTGGCTGAGAAACTTGGCTTTGAAAGTGTGAATTAGAGAGAAGCGGTAGTTCCATTTTATAAGAGAGGTGAGAGGCACCTTAAGAAGAGCTAGGAATATTATTTTATAATAAAATCATTTTTGGTTTATAATGTGTCCAAAATGTGTAAGAACTCGGATCTTCATTCAGGTATGTTTTTCTTTCTCTTTTTTTTCTGGAGTTTTTAAGAAAAATAAATTTTCTGGAAATTTCAGAAGTACACGACGTGTACTTTCTGAGTACACGCCGTGTACTCTTCCCAGCTCGAAGCCGTGTGTTGGCCGTGCCCGGGCCACACACACGGTGTGTAAGGCTGAGGTGGAGGCCGGTTAATTCAGAGTATGGAAAAATTGAAGTACACGTCGTGTACTCTAAAAGTACACGCAGTGTACTTTTTTTTATGAAACGGACCGAGGTCGTGTCTAACCCCAAAAATCGTCTTCTTCTTTAGTTTTCGTCCGTCCGAAGTGACCCGTACAACCGAATCTTTGGCAAACTCCCGCCTCGCCATTCGTTCTCCGATTCGAGCATGGTCATTTGCGTTGGAAGCGCAACGGTGATTTCTTCCTTATTCATTTTCATTGTTTCTTGGTTCCTCCTCATTTCCATGTTATCGTAGGTTGAGAGTTTTATGCGTTTTCTCAGATCAAAGTCGTTCCATGGAGAATCTGTTGTCGAGGTTCACATATATCGATCTCCTAGGATCTACATAGGTGATTTGTTCCATTCCGTAGAAATTTGATGAATATTTTGTGCACTTTCCACCAATACCCTTGAACAGGGTATTGTGTGTTTCCTTTTTTGCCCTTGTTACTTGCCTGCTTTGATTGATTTATTTAGTAGAGGTTATTGCCTGTGATTAGGGTATTTTGGTTGTGCTCATATTGCTTTTCCATGCTTGTTCTGCATGTTTGGTGTTTTCCAGTTTCCATGCCTAGTTGTAGGATAGTGGAACTGTTGTTGTATTTATTGCTGTTGAGCCTTATTTGATTGCCAAGTAGTTCATGAGGTTTACTTGGACGATACACACGCACTGAGCATGTTTAGTTATAATCAGGGCTGTGATAACCTAGAGTAGTAGACCAAAGGGAGAATTGACGGAAGTGCTTCTCCAGAGTGTCTTTTAATTACGATGCGAGACCAAGGGGGGAATTGACAAAAGGGCTTCTCCAGAGTGTCTTTTAACTACAACATGGGCCACAGTGGGAATAGACATTGAGTGCTTCCCCAGAAATCCTTTAGCACGATACAAGACTACATGGGGAATTGACAGTGAGTGCTTCCCCAGAGAGTCTGCTTAACTACGTATCTGAAACAGAGGGGTGAGACTGTGTGTACCTCCCAGAGGGTTACTAGTACTTAGAGGTTGAACCATAGGGGTTAGACTGTGAGAGCTACCTAGAGGGTTACCTATTTTCTTTTGTTGCTGGGTGCTTACTTGTGTGCTTTACGTGTTATAACTGTGGATTGTCACTATTTGTGCTTTTCTGTTTACTGCTTCTTGTTTTAGTACTGCCATATATTCATTGACTGTTAGGAACAAATCTTTGGGTGATTTTCTACTGGGATTGTATCTCACACCCTGTTTGGGCCATGCTTTTGGGCCCAAGCAGACTATGTTGATGTAGGTATAGACAAGGGAAAGTGCCCTTCTACTTCAGGATCTTGATTGCACTAGGAGCTGGGGAGCATGGGACCGAGCTGTGGCTCGCGATGCTGAGGAGATTATTTTGTTTCTCTTTTGCACTTGTTTTTCAGTTTTTTTTCATCGCGTTGTTGTGTTTTCTATTTTCCATAGATACTTGTACCTTCTGCATCATTGTCATCATGGTTATATATATACATTGCTTCTCCTGTTTGGTTTCTTTTGTTATGCATGATGTTTACTGCTTCTGCTATTTATTGTTGTTTTCTTACCTTGTATACCTTACCGAAATGAGGGCATATTTTCCCCACCGACTCACCAAGGCCCTCGCTGCTAGTCGGCAGCCACTGGCATTCAGGGAAACGCGCTTGAGGTCATGTGGTGAACCGGGTATGGGGCACCAATGGAGGGCTCCGGACTCGGGTCGTTACAAAGTGGTATCAGAGGAGTTCTTTTCTCTTGATTTACTATTTTGAGACCTTATCCAGGGATAGGACGGATTCAGTACTTGGCATTCAGTTGTGCTCGGGAGTAGCTAACCCGTGTACAGGTAAAAGCCATACTACCTCGTTAATTGTAGTTTCTGGTTTTGAGATTTTATGGTTGACCTGATTTCACCCAGAGTAAGTCACATGGCTTGTGATATTATTGTTTTGATATTTCGGTTCTATTTCTATCTCAACCTGATGAGATGAGGGTATTCCATCTCATGAATCATATTGGTACTTGTAGAAATCACATGTCATGCATTCTTTCCAGGCCATCTAGGGTGCATTAGCGATTGCATGCTGTTGTGATAGGCTCTGTGTAGATAATGCATGCTGTTTTGATTTATGCTTGATAGATTCTCTGCTGTTATGATAGAAAACTGTTTGTATTGCTCCATGCTGAAGAATGAACACCAAATTTTGGTTTTTGAGGTGTTATGGGCCCTCATGGATCAGAAATTGGCATCTTTTCCCTTGTTTTTAGTGTTTCTGTAATTCTACGTAGTTTCTGAGCTACTGCCCAGAAAAACCCAGAATACACAGCGTGTACTTTTTAGATACGCGCCATGTAGTTTTCAGGCCGTGTCACTGACCGTGTGAGCAGAAATCAGTGTCGTAAGAGTAACTTCGGGAACACGTCGTGTACCATTGGTACACGCCGTGTGAGTTCGGAGCTGTGTACCCGATCATGTCAGTAACAACATGGTCTGAGGAAGCTCAGGTAGAACACGCCGTGTCCATAGGGAACACGCCATGTAGTCCGGTCAAGGTACCCAGCCGTGTCATGAAAAACACTGGCCGGCGTGACTTTTTTTTCCGCACGCTGTGTCCATAGGGAACACGCCTTGTAGTCCTGTCCAGGTACCTGGCCGTGTCACGACCAACATGGGCCGACATGACCTTCTTTTCCACACGCCATGTTTGTTCAGAACACGCCGTGTAGTCTTGCCCAGGTACCCGGCCGTGTCACGAACAACACGGGAAGGTGTCACCTTCACCTATACACGCTGTGCTTGTTTGGAGCACGTCGTGTAAGGTCCATCCGTGTAGATAGCAGTGTACTCAACAAACGTACCACCGAAGCCTTTTCTGGTGCACACCGTGTTTGTTTCGAACACGCTATGTAGTCCCGGGTTGAGTCTGACCATGTGGGTTAGCCCTGTAAGGAGACTCAGGCAGGGGAATAGTTTTCAAGTACACGCCGTGTGTGGGGGTCAACACGCCATTTAGTTTGTAGTGTACATGACTTGTAGGGCAGGAGTACATGCCCATGTCAGTGGTTTATAAAGACACGCCATGTAGTTTTATACATGCCGTGTAGTCGTGTTTTTGCAACCTTGTTTTTTTCTTCCCATGTTCTCGTTTTGTACTCTTTTGTTCTCTGTCCTTGTTTTCCAGATCCAAGGTGTTCTTTTGATCTTTCAGAGCTATGCCTCTGAGACATCCTCCAGTCGTACGTATTTCGTCAAGCAGTGATCACACGCCAGACAGGGCTGATCAGGGACTTCCTGTCGATCCCCCACACGAGCCAGCCTTGGCACTGGTTGTTGTACCAGTTGCGGGCGCCGATGTGCAGTTCAGCGAGGGTTTCATGAGGATGATGCAGGCCTTCTAGGGATCACCGCCTCCTGCCTCATCTATGGAAGACATAATTCGGGTCTTCCAGTAGCAACATCCTCCCACGTTCTCGGGGGAGGGAGGACCTCAGGCTGTAGAGTCATGGCTGGAAGCCATGCTGACTATCTTCGAGCATCTGGAGATGCCTCCGGAGAGGCGGGTCAAGCTCACCACCTACATGCTCTGAGAGTCCTCCAAGAGGTGGTGGGACGTGATCTCACAGGCGGGTTGGCAGCAGGTTATGACTTGGGAGGAGTTCCAGCGCGTGTTCTACGACTACTTCTACCCGGAGACCCTAAAGGCCGATCGAGCCCGAGAGTTCATGAGCTTAGAGCAGGTTACTCTATCTGTCATGGAGTATTCCTCTAGTTTCACTGAGCTTCAGTGTTTTACACCCCTTTCGGGATGGGAGTGGGGTGTTATTGGAAAGGAAGTTTGAGGATGGACTTAGGTGGGAAATTCGTTCACAGGTGAACATCTTCTAGCTGACTTCCATTACTTCTATCGTCAACCAGGCACTGATTGCGGAGCATAATCTGGTAGACTCTGGAGCGGCCAGCCAGGGTGGTTCTTCTTCTAGAGCTAGCTTTCCTTCAGATGATAGCAATAAGTGTCGTAGGGAGCCTATGCGAGGTGATTCAACGAAGCGAGACGCGTCATCAGGCAGCCAGGTGACGTGCTACCAGTGTGGCCGGACAGGGCACATGAGGCTGCAGTGCCAGAGAGACCCCGTGGAGTGCCGATCTTGCGGCAAGATGGGTCATCTTCAGCGTTTATTCCAGGTTTTCTCACCATCAGCAGGTGACCAGGGTTCTTCCACGACTCCTCGTTCAGGAGAAGCCACACCAGTCTCTCACTAGCCAGAGAACTGGAGTTCTTCCGGCCGTTCGGGCCGAGGTGGAGGTCGAGGCCGTGGCGGTCAGCCACTAGTTCCTCAGCACCAACAGGGTGGTTCAGCTCAGAGTGTTCATCCAGGGGTACAGGTCTGCGGCACGGTCCAGTCTTTCACCGTGGAGCAGACTTATCATGAGCAGGATCCCGACCCTTATATTGTTCGAGGTACGATTTTAGTAGCCTCAGTTTTATCTTCAGCCCTTTTCGATATTGGTGCTATGCATAACTTTATCTCTGTTCCTATTATGGAGAGCCTTGGACTCTGTGTCTTCTCTTATGCCAACTTGTTGACACTAGAAACACCTTTGGGAATGAGGACATCTAGTGTACGCCAGTGTAGTGAGTGCCCTCTCGAGGTTGTAGGGTATCACTTCTTATGGGATCTCAATGTCCTAGAGATGACAGGCTATGATGTCATCCTCAGCATGGACTGGTTGATTCCCTTCCAGGCAGTCGTTGACTGTTATCTCCGCAGAGTCTGTTTTATTTCACCAGAAGGTGAATCCTTTCTTCATAGAGGCCAATGGGACGTTCAGGCAAGTCGGTCGGGACTCGAGCATCATGGGCTAGGAGGAGTGATGACCCAGATTGCTAGTCATTATCTGGATGATCAGGGGACTCCAGAGTTGTAATTTCCTCTAGTGGTGGATCTCTTTAGGGATGTATTTCCAAAGGACTTTTCGGGTTTTCCTCCAGAGCGTGAGGTAGACTTCTCTATTGAGCTCGTTTAAGGAGCGGCACCGGTGTCCATTCCTCCATATAGGATGGCCACACCTGAGTTACCGGAGCTCAAGAAGCAGTTGGAGGAGCTACATGATAAGGGTTTCATTCGACCCAGTACTTCTCCTTGGGGTTTGTCTGTTCTTTTCGCGAAGAAGGTAGATGGTACCCTTTGGGTTTGTGTGGATTATCGGATGTTGAACCAGTTGACGGTCAAGAACCAATTTCCCTTGCCACTAATTGATGACCTTTTTGATCAGCTTCGAGGAGCCCAGGTGTTCTCAAAGATCGACTTGAGGTCCGGTTATCATCAGTTGTGCGTTAGACCATCAGATATACCTCTGATAGCCTTCAGGAGCAGGTATAGTATATACAAGTATACAGTCATGTCGTTCAGTCTCACGAACGCACCTGTAGTTTTCATGGCACTAATGAACCGAGTGTTCCATCCTTACTTGGATTCCTTCGTCGTGGTCTTCGTGTACGATATCTTGGTGTACTCTCACACTCGACACGACCATGACACCCATCTTGAGATCATTCTGAGTACACTGAGAGAGCAACAGATTTATGCTAAACTCTCGAAGTTCCACTTCTGGATGGATCAGATTCACTTCTTGGGTCACGTCATCTCAGAGGAAGGAGTATCTGTGGACCTAGAGAAAGTGAGAGCTTTAGTTTCCTGGGAGCATCCAAAGAATGTCTTTGAGGTACGGAGTTTCCTACGGCAGGCTGGATACTACAGACGCTTCAGTCAAGACTTTTCTCATCTAGTTGCACCTTTAACAGGTCTGACCAAGAAGAGGGCGATGTTCTTATGGTCAGATTCTTGTGAGTCAGCCTTTCAGGAGCTGAAAGGCTGGTTAACGTCATCACCGTTACTAGTCTTACCAGATACAGGCAAGAGCTACACTGTTTACTATGTTGCTTCAGGTGTCGGGCTAGGAGTTGTGCTTATGTAGGGAGATGGAGTCATCATGTACGGGTCTCAGCAGTTGAGGCCACATGAGAAGAACTACCCTATGCACGACCTGGAGTTAGCAGCTGTTGTTCATGCCTTGCACTGTTGGAGACACTATCTTCTGGGAGAGCACTTTGTGGTCTTCACTGACCATAAGAGTCTCAAGTATATCTTCACTCAGTGTGATCTGAATCTGAGGCGGCGCAAGTGGGTTAAGTATCTACAGTCTTTTGATTTCGAGCTTTCCTATACACCGAGAAAGTGCAATGTCGTGGCTGATGCGTTGAGAAGGAGAACTCAAATTCATGCAGTTCAGGAGGCCAGTAGTGAGTGGAAACTGATGGCTCTATTCTCTGAGATTCATCTGGAGGTGCACGACATTCATGGACAGACTCTTCTATCTTCGGTATCTGTTACCTCCACGCTACTTGATCGAGTACGGATGAGGCAGCTATCTGACTGAGAAGTCTTAGTCCTGCAGGAGAGTGTGTCAGGAGAGGACCCTCTTCCCGTATGGACAGTGGGTGAGGATGAGATCTTGCATTTCCAAGGATGCGTATGGGTGCCAGTAGACATACACGAGGAGATGACGCGGGATTTCCATTCCTCTGTTTGGGAAATTCATCCTGATGTCACCAATATGTATCGGTACCTTCATCACCAATACTGGTGGCCAGGTATGAAGAAGGATGTTGCTGGTTTTGTCATGAGATGTTTTACTTGTCAGTGGGTGAAAGGAGAGCATCAGCGACCAGAAGGCTTTTTACATCAGTTACCAATTCTGGAGTGGAAGTGGAACGATGTTGCGATGGACTTTGTGACTGGGTTGTCGAGGTCACAGTGAGGGAACGATGCTGTTTGGGTTGTCGTCGACAGACTTACGAAGGTTGCTCACTTCTTGCCGATCAAGGAGACCTTTAGTGTTGATGATCTAGGAGGACATTACATCAGAGAGATTGTGCATCTTCATGGGGTTCTGCACTCTATTGTTTCAGACAGAGATGTTCTCTTTACCTCTCGGTTATGGCAGGGACTTCAGAAGGCCTTGGGTACACATGTACTTTTGAGTACAGCATACCATCCCTAGACTGATGGCCAGTCCGAGCGCACGATCCAGGTGCTTGAGCATATGCTCCGAGCTTGCATCCTTGACTTTTGGCGGTTCTTGGGAGAAGCATATTCCTCTGGTGGAGTTCGCCTACGACAACATTTTCCAGGCGACGATTCAGATGGATCCATACGAGGCTTTATACGGTAGGCCATGCCGATCACCCTTATTCTGGCTGGAGGCAGGAGAGGCAGCTATGTTGCGACCTCATCTTGTTTAGGAGACTTCAGAGCAGATAGAGATGATTCAGATGAGGATGACTATAGCATAGTCTCAACAGAAGTCTTATGCTGTTCAGAAGAGATGACCTCTGGAGTTCGCGGTCGGGGATCAGGTTTTTCTGTGTGTAGCACCAAGGTTGGGACACAAGAGGATTCAGAGATAGGGTAAGCTTTCACCACAGTACGTCAGACCGTTTGAGGTCTTGGAGAGAGTTGGGCCAGTTTCCTATCGATTACAGCTACCCTAGAGGTATCGAGCTATGCACGACGTCTTCCACATCTCTCATCTCTGACACTACTTTTCAGACCTGTCTCACGTCTTTCATCCCGAGGAAGTCAAGCTTGAAGCGGATGCGTCGTTGGAGGAGCACCCTATCCAGATTGTCGATCGTAGTACGAAGGTTCTCCGCGGGTGGTCTGTTCCTATGGTACGAGTGCTATGGCCACACGGGCGAGTACAGAACGAGACCTAGGACAGGGAGGCCGATGTTCGATCGCAATGGCCGGAGCTGTTCACGGTTTCTTCATCTACGCGCTGTTAGGTAAATTCAGGGATGAATTTCTTTAAGGGGGGAAGTTTGTAAGAACCTGGATCTTCATTCATGTATGTTTTTCTTTTTTTCTTCTTTTTTTTATGATGTTTTTTAAAAAAAATGAATTTTCTGGAAATTTCAGAAGTACACGCCGCGTACCTTGTGAGTACACACCGTGTACTCTTCCCGGCTCGAAGCCGTGTGTGGGCCATGCACGGGCCACACACACGGTGTGTAAGGCCAAGGTGGAGGCCGGTTAATTCGGAGTACGAAAAAATTTAAGTACACGCCTTGTACTTTCTTTTTCTTTTTTATGAAACGGACCGGGGTCGCGTCTAACCCCCAAAATCGTCTTCCTCTTCAGTTTTCGTCCGTCCGAATCTTAGACGAACTCCTGCCTCGCCATCCATTCTCCAGTTCGAGCACGGTTAGTTGCGTTGGAAGCGCATAGGTGAGTTCTTGTTTCTGCTTAGGCTTGTTTCTTGATTTCTCCTTGTTTCCAAGTTATCGTAGGTTGAGATTTTTTTGCATTTTCTCATATCTACGTCATTCCAAGGGGAATATGTAGTCGAGTTTCACGTATATCGATCTCTTAGGATCGAGGTAGGTGGTTTGTGCGTTTCCATAGAAAATTTATGAATATTTTGTGCACTTTCCACCAATACCCTTGAATGGGGTACTGATTGTTTCCTATTTTTCCCTTGTTACTTGCCTACTTTGCTTGATTGCTTTAGTAGAGGTTATTTCTTGTGATTAGGGTATTTTGGTTGTGCTCAGATTTCTTTTCCATGCTTGTTCTACCTATTTGGTATTTTCCAGTTTCCATGACAAGTTGTAGGATAGTGGAACTGTTGTTTTATTTATTGTTGTTGATCCTTAGTTGATAGCCAAGTAGTTATTGAGGTTTACTTGGATGATACACATGCACTGAGCATGTTTAGTTATACTTAGGACTGTGAGAACCTAGAGTAGTAGACCAAAGGGAGAATTGACGGAAGGGCTTCTCCAGAGTGTCTTTTAATTATGATGCGAGACCAAGGGGAGAATTGACAGAAGGGCTTATCCAGGGTGTCTTTTAACTACGACGCGGGCCACAAGGGGACTTGACGTTGAGTGCTTCCCCAGAGAGCCTTTAGTAGGATACGAGACTACAAGGGCAATTGATGGTGAGTGCTTCCTCAGAGAGTCTGCTTAATTACGTAGCTAAACCAGAGGGGTGAGACTGTGTGTGCCTCCCATAGGGTTGCTAGTACTTAGAGGTTGAACCATAGGGGTTATACTGTGAGAGCTACCCAGAGGGTTACCTGTTTTCTTTTTTTGTTGGATGCTTACTTGTGTTATTTACTTGTTAGAACTGTGGATTGTCGCTGTTTGTGGTTTTCTGTTTACTGCTTCTTGTTTTAGTACTGCCATGTATTCATTGACTGTTAGGCATAAATCTTTGGGTGATTGCCTACTGGGATTGTATCTCACACCCTGTTTGGGCCATGATTTTGGGTCCAAGAAGACTATGTTGCTGCAGGTATAGACAAGGGCAAGCGCCCTTCTACTTCAGGATCTTGATTGCACCAGGAGCTGGGGAGCATGGGACCGAGCTGTGGATCACGATGATTAGGAGATTCTTTTGTTTCTATTTTTCACTTGGTTTCAATTGTTTTTCAGCACATTGTTGTGTTTTCTGTTTTCCTTAGATACTTGTACCTGCTGCATCATTGTCATCATGGTTATATATATACATTGCTTCTGCTGTTTGGTATCTTTTGTTATGAATGTTGTTTACTGCTTCCGCTGTTTATTGTTGTTTTCTTACCTTCTATACCTTACCGAATGAGGGCATAGTTTCCCCGCTGACTCACCAGGGCCCTTGCTGCTAGTCGGCAGCCTCTGGCGTTTGGGGAAACACGCTTGAGGTCATGTGGCGAACCGGGTACGGGGCACCAGTGGAGGGCTCCGGACTCGGGTCGTTACAAAATGGGTTATTTAAATGATAATGTGGGGATGGGTATAAAACCACCCTACCAATAGGTTTTATACAGATTTGGGTCACTTTATTAACTTTATCATTTATATTTAACTCTTATTTAAATAGTTTCACATTTACCATGTGTCTTTGTATTTTTATATTATATGGTTAATAAACATAATATATACTTCCAAGAGAAACCCAAATGGTTCATTAATGATACACCTATCATTATATAAGTCTCTTGGGCTATCCTTAGATTTTTAGGAATATAATATCAATTAATAATATAATATTTCTTTTAAAAACTCTTTTATGTCAATTTTGACACTATTTGGTATTTTGTTTTTGCTAAATTCATAACAGCATTATTGCTAAAAAAAAATTAATCTCACCAACCCTAATATGTCATATTAACCTATAATATTAGTGGAATTCAAAAAAAGTCTCAAATTACATTTATTTTGATATTTATAATATATGTATTATTTTAATATTTTATTAGTTATGTAATTACTACATCATCATTGTGTCCTAAATAAATTAAATTATTTAATGTCTAAAAAATTTAAATAAAATACCATTATGTATAAAATCTTTTTATCTTTCTAATTAATATTTATAGTCTGATTTTTCTTATTTGTAACCCTATATTAAAAATTTTTTAGTTACTAAACATTTATTTTAACTCTTTTAACTATTCTATAAATAAAATAATAATAAGTGTCCTAATCTAATCCAAGTGGTTAAAAAAGGTGCATATTTTATTCCTAAGGTTTTTTTGGTAGAATTATACATATCCAAAAGAATTAGGACATGTGTTAGGGTAATAATAATATCATTTTTACCCTTAATTACCATATTTACTTTTAACCATGGTAAATAAAAGTAAAAAGATACTATTCACCAAAAATTATCTTTATTTTATTGAACCAAATTTTACTCATTGATATTAACCATGTCTCTTGGATTTTCGAAATTAAACTCACAGAAGTGGTAAAATTGTGTTTTATGTGAATTTGCAAATTCCCCTAGGAGGTGTTAAAAGACGGTGAAAAGTTCAATAAAATTTTTATATATCTAAAATTATTCTAAAATGACTCCAATTAATTAACATGAACTTATATAGGAATTATTTATCTATTTTTACCTAAAATAAATTGAAATAAAATAAATAGTTATTTAAATAAAAATTGGGTTTAAACTATAACTCAGTGTTTTTCACTATTCATCAAAAATTGAAAGTTTTCAGAAAAATACCAAAAATTCACCCTAAACTAATTTCGATATTCTGAATCCAAAAATGAAGTCCATTTTGGAAGATAAAATTTATAAAATTTCAAAAAGTGGGTATTACTATTCATAATGGCTAGTTTGATTTGTTGTGGTTTGTTAGAACTCGAAGTTGCGTACAACACACACTACTGTATTATTCAAAGAGAATCGTACCATGGAAGCTTGGGGTGTTAAACTTTTACACCGTGAAAAAATTGGAATGGTTAAAGGAGGAGTTTTCATCAGTTAGATAAGAGGTTGGAAATTATTTAAGTTTTAAATGTTTTTCATTGGTTGAGAGTGTATACCTTACCATGTTGATTTTATGATCATTCATTGAAAGGGTTAGATATTGGTAATCTCTTTTTTGGGGGAAAGTACTTTTTTATTCAGACCTATAAACTATGGTAGAATTATTTTAATATGAACATTGAATTTCCTAGAATTTTTACAATGAATAACCTCCTATGGAACAAATATATGGGAAGTTAAAGAACCTTAAAATGTAAAATCCAACATTGTTGTGATGATAAAATATAGGATGTGGATTGGGTGGATGGTTTCTCAAGGGATATTCAAGGCCTATAAAGAAATCTATTAATAAGTCGTGACTTGTGTATACGTGAAGAGTTTTCTTGGAAGCTGTATATACATAACATAATGTTGTTAAAGAAATAAATAAAGGGGATGGATAGGTCCAGGGCTCTATGGATTTTGGAGGTTGACCAAGATACATCATTTTTTCATGATTTAATCAAATAGAACTAGTTTATAAGAATTATAAACCTTCATATAGATGATGGGTCTTTCGAGTAATATGTAAATTTTATCAATGGTATAGAAGTTAGTAATATTATGGGTACCATCATAAGACCTTAAACAAAATATTTTTTAATAGAGAATAATTTTGAGGGGTGTATGTTTATGATTAAAATTCATTTATGGATTCAAGGGGATCATAACAGCCTCATTATTAGTATTTATGAAGTGGATGTAATTTATAAATGTGGGAAATTTATGGGGGTCGATATTGTAGGCAATCAAGATGTAATTATGAGATATTTTTTGAATGATTTTTATTTTCTTAAGATTAAATAATATGGGTTTAATAATGGAATGAGAATTAATGGGATGGTGGGACCAGCTCAAGAGTTTATGGATGAAATTAATTAGAATATAATTGAACAAATTTTTATGATAACAATTGATATTGAGAAATAATACTACAATATAGAAAGGGAATTTATTTTTTACACTTGAGGAGTGGTTGCTTCAATTTGGGGAAAGTGACCTAATGTTTATGTTTTTTTTATATTCTTAGATTTATATATCTCTCATGTTCTAAACTCTTGGGTTTTCAATTCGATGAGGGGATTTTGACAATGTGATCCTCCTTCAAAAATTTGAAAGATTTCGAGAATAAGGGTTGTGTGGATTGATTAATTATCATATATGGCCTCCCAAAGCTATCTTATCATTAGTTTTTGGAAGATATTTTGGTGATCCTAAATGGTAAATATAACTATAAATTCAATTTCCAGAACATGATCATCATTTTTTTCCTTTGGAAGAGTCTAAACATCAATATAAACAAAATTACATTATTGGTGGTCGAAAATATCTCTGATAAGAGGAAATATCTCCTTGAGAGGTGGCATGGTATTCATGGGAGGGGTTTTCCATTTCATTATCATGTTGATCCTCTAATTCATCGGTGAATTTGGATTCATCATTTTAATAAACTTATGGCTATAGTGGCTTGTCATATTAAAAAACAGATTAATATGCCACTATACATTAGTGGTCTAATCACTTTAACTAGGAATATTCATTCATGTATGCATATCCACATCATATCTATTGTTTTAGGTTCCAATGGCAGTTATTCATAGGCTAGAAATAATGTTTTCAGACTTCTTGTGGGGTAGTAGAAGCACTACCAGAGATCACACTTTATCGAGAACATAACTTTAATAGCGCTAGATAAAAGGCATTGATAAAGGGAGAACTTTTATTAGTGCTAGAAATAGTACTGATAATGGTGACTTTTACCAGTGATGAAAAAATCACTTAGGATAGGGTAACCTCTGTTAGAACTTTTTTCAACTGTTGATAATAGTCCCCCATTTATCGGCACTTTTTTCTAGCACTGATGAAACTGACACCTTTATCATTACTTTTTTCTAGTGGGGATAAATGTCATAGTGAGTAATTAAATTTATATATAAATATTTATATAATATAATGTAATATTTATATTACAATAGGTATATATATTCAAAATATATATATATATATGATTTATATATATTTTAATAAAAAATAAACCTTATTTTTAGAATTACACACACACACATAGATATATATATATATATTACAAATTTATATTAGTATAAAAAAATTAATCGTTTATTTATCTTCATTAATTAAAAAAATGTGTATATAATTAAAATAAATATAATATGATAATATTTTATTAAAATATTTATATAATATATTAATGGATATATTCATTTAAATATATATATATATATATATTAAATAATTTCAAATATAATTACTTATGTATAACTGTATGGATGTTGTTGTATTTGTGTATGTGTGTGCATGTGTGTGTGTCTGTGTAGATGTGTATGTGTTCATTTGTATGTTTCTTGTTTACATGTATTTGTGTGTTCAATTTTGTTTATTGATTTACCATTATTTATTCTTTTTTAATATCTCTCAATTTTTGGTATTTTTGGTATTTATTCATTTTTAATATTAATTTTTTTTAAACAATTCATCATGAATATATATATATATATGTGTGTGTGTGGGTGTTTAATTTAATTTGATTTAATTTAAGTATTAATATGTTTGGAGTTAATAAAAATAATAATTATTAATTTAGTTATTTATATGATTAGAATTATTTATTTATTCAATTTTCACCATTTTTATGTATCTATAATTCACGTAAATTTTATGAATTCAAATAAAAATATTTTTAAAATTTATTTAATTTTTATATGAAATTATTAATATATATTAATTGATAAAGTTAATAATATATTAAATAATTTTATAAGATTTATTTATAAATATATTTATTTATTATAGTTCTAATATTTTTAAAGTGTGTTATTTATATGAATAATATTAATTCAATCTTGTTTATTTTGTTTGAACTTTAAAATTGTGATTGATATTTTTATCCTTAATCTATTAGAATTATATTTTAATATAAATAATTAACTAGTAAATTATAAATATTTATAATATTTTTAAAAATTATTTGTAAAGTTATAAATTAATAATTATATATATTATTATGTAAATATATATATATTTATATATATAATTATACAAATATATTTATAATTATATAAAAATAATTTTTCAATATATTTTATTTATAATTATATTAATAAATAAAATATACGTTTTTAAATAATAATAAAATTATAATTAATATACATAAATAATAAATATATTTATTATATTAATAATTATATATATTTCTATATATTTATATATATATATATAATTTTTTAAATATATATAATTACATATAATATATTTGTAATGGAGAGTTTCTCTCTCTAAACTAGAGAGCATTTCCCTCTTGTAAATGGAGATCACCCCGACAACATAGGGTTTGATGATTGGATTTTTGTTCATCATGAGTAATTTACATCTAAAAATGGCGGTCATCGTTAGGCTGATTCCCCACATGTGTCTGGATGGAGGAAGCCACGTGTGTAAATGACTGAGGATGATGAAACTGCCTTGATGGAGATGTCTTGTGATGGAGACTTGACAATAGTGATTGGTGAAATTTTCCAGATGGTGAAAGTAGGCATGACTACAACTTTTGATTACACGATGAAGGAGGTAGTCAATGATGGTGCCCTAAAGGTTTGAGGGTTTTAGGGAAACGATCAATGACCCTATAGTAAGGGAGAGTTGGGGATGCGGTCAAGATGCGAGGAGATATCATCTGATGAGGAGCTCTAGTGATGAGCTCATGGTGTGACTACATTTCAACACCAATTAATGAGGAAATTCAAAAATGATATACATGGGTATTGCATGGCATTGCTGACTTCCATGCTTAATAGAGGGGATGATGGTCTTGTCGATAATGAAGAAGAGTGGGTGCCAAAGTGTGTGGGCCACTCCCATTTGTGGAAGAAATCAATAGAAAGGAAACAAAAGAAGTATTCAACTTCTTGTCGATAAAAACTCCACATCTTCTTCTTTTAGTGGGTTGTCGATAGGATTGGCACACAACCAAAATTGAACGCAGCTGCCAACGAGGCATTTTTCATGTTTTGACAAACCAACCCTTGCCAACCTTTGACAGTGATGGACATGAATGCACATATAAAATTAGATTGAGATCCCATGGAATTTAATTTAGAAAAACTCATTGTAAAACTGTGTATCTTATGACGAATTCATGTAGAGGAAAAGTAATAGAATCCCCCCCTTCTACCATGGATCTATGAAAAACCATTTTCTAACCACATATATTATTCATGTTCTCCATTTTCCACGTTGTGTGTTCGTTTTCATCACCACAATGCTCCGCTGCCCTGAAAAAGTGGTCTAAGAGGGAGGTTTGGTTACGAAATGGTGAAGCAGAAGCAACGTTTTCCAGCAACCAGAAAATTGAAGTTTCTTGGAAATTGTTTTGAGGTTAGATCTGTAAAGATAAGGGAGAGACGATTCCAATGGTGCAAGATACGTCAAAAAGAGGAGATGAAACGAAGGGGATAGGCTCTATTAAAAGTTGGTCAAACTGCGAGGGCTATAGTACCCCAACGCCGGTGAACACGACATTGTTCATGATGTTGATGACTTTCTGGAAACTTTTTGGGGCACTGTTATGGCACGCCATATCAGTGCTATATTTCAACCATCAATCCAGACCATTGAAACTATTTTGGAAACAACTCGACCCATCAGAACCTATTTTCAGTGACCCAAGATCCTATTCCATGTATTTCGGACGTTCTGGACACATCTGTATGGTTATATATTCAAAATTCACACTCCAGAAATGGAATAAAATATAGGTATTATGATTACAGTTTCTGCGTTTAATTATTCCATCTAAAAAACCGAATATGGAGGACCTTTTGTATATTAATGATTTATGGAATCCTATCGTGGAAATCACTAAGACCATTGTAGTGGAATTAGAGGAATATTTTACAAGAGGTAAACCTTATGAGAAGACGTCAACTAATACCCCACTAGTGAATGAGGAGTGGGTTGTACTCAATAGTTAGATTGCTGCCCAAATTAGACAGTAGACCTTCAATAGAATATTCCAAAAAAAAATCAATGAACATGACTCCACTGTTCTTTGGTGAAAATTTGAAACAATTTATGCGAGGACAACAACTCAGAAAAAATAAAATCGGATATGCCATCTTTTCAAATTGAAATAAAAGGAGGGGACCAATGTATCATAGAACATGAGGGAGCTCTATGGTACTGTTGGTTAGTTAAATTCCATGAAATTTATGATTGATGATGAGTTGCATGCACTATTATTGTTGAGTTCTTTTCCAATGACGTGGGACATAATATGTTGAGCCCTCTGGAAGATTGTTGAAATTATTCCTATGATTGCTGTTTTAATAATCAAAAATCATTAATTACTTAATACGGTTGGATCTCTCATATACATAATCACAATCTCTTAGTGAATCTGTTTATATTGGCTGGATCATATTTTTATCTCTTTGATTATTGATTTACAAGTATTCTGGAATTCATGCATATCAAAGGACAACGGTCCCACCAATCCATATCAAATGACAACGGTCGCACCGATCCATATCAAAGGACAAGGGTCGCACCGATCCATATCAAAGGACAACGGTCGCACCAATCCATATCAAAGGACAACGGTCAAATTGATCCATATCAAAGGACAACGGTCCCACCGATCCATATCAAAGGACAACGGTCACACCGATCCATATCAAAGGACAACGGTCGCACCGATCCATATCAAAGGACAACGGTCGCACCGATCCATATCAAAGGACAATGGTCGCACCGATCCATATCAAAGGACAACGGTCGCACCGATGCTGATCAAATGAGTCCCCGAAGATGACACACCGATGGTGATCAAATGAGTCACCGAAGATGACACACCAATGCTTATCATCTGAGTCACCAAAGATGTCTCACTGATGCTGATACTGATGACCTACCGATCACTTGACACACCGATAGTCATAAACAGCTGTTTTAATTTCTTTATATTTATTTAATCTAATCAACGGTCATATTAGGAATATTTTAATGCTCTGTCATTTATTTAATGAAGGTTGTTGGATTTCAGGGGACCGTACCTCGTACTTGAAAAAAGAAATCATTTATTTTATTGGAGCTCGTGCCATAAATACAAGAAGCCCCTGCTGGTGCATAGATATACGGGAGTAACAACGACAAGACATGAGAGCGCAAAGAGTGGTGGATGATATAGTCATAGAAAAAAACAGAACCTCATACATACTCAAGCTTACTCAAGAAGAGTTTTGTACTTCTATGAGGACATTGAAGAACTTCATTCACTACATTTCTCACTATCTCTGAATCTGGATACCAAGAAGACAAAACTCTGTTTTTCAGACAAAAATCAGATGAGGACTCAGAATCATCACTGATCAAACTCAAGGAGTCCAAAGCTTCATTGCAATCACTAGATCCATTTCAAAACTCTACATCTCTTCTCTGTGATTCATTATTTTACATTTCGAGCAGTGTGTGTTATCTTCTGCAATTAACACACACACTGTCTCCTATGCTTTAACTAGAGGATCTGTAAATCCTCACTCAAACTCTGACATATTCCATTTCCCACTGAGATAGTGGTAGAGGTCATGTGTGACCTGGATAGCTGGTTGCTGTTGTTCTGTTTCCCACGAATAACAGTGGTAGAGGTCTTGGACCTGGACAGGTGTAAAACTATTGTGAACCCCGATCCAGGGTGTGGATCAAATTTATACTAATTTTTGAGAGGACTAAGTCTCGGCTTGAGACTGAACCTCTTGGTTATATCTGTTGTGCTATATCTGTCAAAGTTATTCTTTTATTCCACTGCTAATTTCTTTAAAACCAAAACTGTTTTAAAGTCACTTTTATAATTAAATTCACAAGTGTTTATATTAGTTGTAAATCAGTAAGTTGGTTTCAAAAGTTAATCATCCTTTCTGCTTTGATTAACTGGGAAATAATCAATCCCTTGAGAACCCAACCGAACCCTTACCTTGATATAAATTCACTACAGTTTAATTTAGTATTTTATTTGGGGGTTTTTAAGACAAAGTTTTAAAACAGAAATTTTAATTGGAACTCAATTCACCCCCCTCTTGAGTATCCACTCCGACCAACAATTGGTATCAGAGGAAGATTTAAATATTTTCTAAAAGTAATCTGTTTTTCAACTGTGATTTTAGTTGTATTTTAAAGTTCTTAAAATTTATGTTATTTCTAATTTTTTATCTCTTTAAAATATTTTCTTTAATTAATCTATCATGGATAATAGACATGAATGTGTTGCTACCAATAGACCACCGTTTTTCAATGGCACTGACTATGCTCAGTGGAAAATCAAGATGAAAATTCATTTAGAAAGCATGGGTTTTGATATTTGGACTGCTATAGAATCAGAATATAAAATTCCTACTACTGTTAGAACTACTTGTAATGAAGCTACTAAGGCTGCCTACAACAATAACTACAAAGCTATGAATTCCTTGTACTGTGCTTTAGGAGATGAGGAATTTAATTGAATATCTACTTGTAAAACTGCTTATGAAATTTGGGATACCTTAGTTGTTTCTCATGAAGGAACAACTAATGTTAAGGAAATAAGATTGAACACTTATACTATTATGTATGATAATTTTAAGATGAAGCCTGATGAACCCATTTCTGACATGTATCTTAGGTTCATTGAAATTTTCAACACAATGACTTCTCTGGGAAAGGATGTTCCATCAAAGGAACAAATTATGAGAATTCTGAGATGTCTACCTGAAAGATGGAGGGGAACTTCTGTCTCAATTAGAGAATCATGTGATATTGGTGAACTACCAGTCACGGAACTAATTGGAAATTTGATGATGTATGAAGAGGAACTCAAGGTTAACAAAGAAGAAGAATATGAACCTAAAAAGAAGTCAGTTGCTTTCAAGACTTCAACTTCAAAGAACAAGGATAAGGAGAAGCTTTATGCTATAAATGAGAGTTCAAGCTGTGAAGATAATGAAAGTGCTTCTGATAGTGACGATGAGATGGATCACATTGCCAGAAAATTTAAAAAGTTTTATAGGAAGAAGAAGTTTTTCATAAAATCAAATTATAAAGGTAGGTATGATAGCAAGGGACATTGGAAAAAGAATTGGAAGCAATCTGACAAATCAGATGAAGTTGTCTGCTATGAGTGAAAAAGAAAGGGACACATAAAAGCAGACTGTCCAAAGTTGAAATACAAGAATAAATATTAATACAAGGACAATAAGTACAAAAAGGCTATGAAGGCTACTTGGAGTGCTTCTGAGGATAGCTCCACTGAATCTGATGTTTCTGAAACTGAGCATAGAAATAAGGAAAACATGTGTTTTATGACAAACACCTCTGAGGTAACATCTGAAACTCCTGCTTTAAATTCATAATATTCTGAAGGTGATTCTGAATCAGAATACATGTCAAAATATGAACTATTTGAATATTGTGATATGTTAGAAGAAACCTGTAATGAGCTGAAAGACAAATACAAAGGGTTAATGAAACAGTATGCTTTAACTGTTAAACATATATCTGATCTTGATATTGAAATGGAAAAGAATGCTCAGTTGATTAAAGAAAACACTGAACTGAAATTATCTAATGAGAAACTCAATAAAGACTTAGAGAAATTTACAAATGGTAAATATACTCTTACTCAGATGCTAGGTAAGAAAATATCACCAAGATACCCTACTGGTATAGGATACCAACCTGGACAGAGAAAATTTACCAAAACTAAATTCATTCCGAAATCTGGACAGAATGTAGCTAGTTCTGAAACTTCATATGCTTCAACTAGATATACTCATAGTTATGGATCTAATAAGGTTTACCTTTAAAAATCCGTTGATTCTACAAAGTTTATGAGACCCATAAGACAAATTTGGGTACCAAAATCCCTGATTGCTAACCTGTCTGGACCCAAAAAGATCTAGGTACCAAAATCATTTCCTATCTAAATCTGTTTTGTAGGGAACCTGCTTAAAGAGCTCCTGTAGAAAGCCTTGGTATTTGCACAATGGATGTTCGAGACATATGTCTGGAGACTTATAATTCTTTAAAAGATTAGTCATAGTTTATGGAGGTTTTTTCACCTTTGGTGATAATTCTAAAGGGAAAATCATCGGCTTAGGCCAGATTGGTAACACTGACTCAGTATTAATTTCTAAAGTTTTATTTTTTGATGGACTTAAATACAATTTTTTAAGTATTTCTCAGTTATGTGATGATGGTTTTAGTGTTAAATTTGAAAATTATTCTTGCAATGTTTTTAATTCTAAAAATGTTTTAGTGTTTGTTGCTTTGAGAAATGAAAATGTTTATGCTGTTGATTTAAATTCATTAGCTAAGCAAAATATTACTTGTTTAAATGCTTTTCATAAAGATTCTGGGCTTTGGCACAGAATATTAGGACACTGCAATGTGCATTCACTGAGAAAACTTGCTAAGAAGAACTTAGTTTGAGACCTACCCAAACTTGAATTTCCAGTAGACAAAGTTTGTAATCCCTGTCAAAAGAGAAAGCAAAATAATGTTTCTTTTAAATCAAAGAAAGATGTTTCAACTTCTCAACCTCTCGAGTTGGTTCACATGGATTTATTTGGTCCATCTAGAGTTTCTAGTTTAAATGGGAAGCATTATGTCTATGTTCTTGTAGATGACTTTTCTAGATATACTTGGGTATATTTTTTATCTCACAAAAGTGAGGCATGTTCTTGCTTTGTAAAATACTCCAAGTCTGTAGAAAACCTTAGTGGAATTATGATTTAAACTCTGAGAAGTGATCATGGCCATGAGTTTGAAAATCATGAGTTTGAATCTTATTGCTCACACAATGGCTATAGTCACAATTTCTATGCCCCTAGGACACCTCAACAGAATGGTGTAGCAGAAAGGAGGAATAGAACCCTGCAAGAAATTTCTAGAACTATGCTTAATGAGTATGACCTGCCTGTTTATTTTTGGGCTGAAGCTGTAAATACAGCTTGTTATGTTATCAATAGAGTCTTGATCAGACCTGTTCTTAAGAGGACCCCTTATGAGTTGTGGAACCATAGGAAACCTATGGTAAACTACTTCAATGTTTTTGGCTGCAAAGTCTTTATTCTTAATACTAAAGACAATCTCGACAAATTTGCATCCAAGAGTGATGAAGGAATTTTTCTAGGTTACTAAACTTCCAGTAAAGCCTATAGAGTTTTCAATAAAAGAACCAAATGTGTGGAATAATCTATTAACATCAAATTTGATGAAACTGATCCACATGAACCTAATACCTCTCTTGAAAATCATGAAGATTATCTCTCTGGTTTGAATCTTAATGATAAAGACAGTGGACCTATAGTTAAAACATCCAGTTCTGGAAATTTTCCAGACCCTACTCCTGTTGAACCTCAACCTATAGATGAACCTGAAATCTCGAGCCCTACCTTTTCTAGATCAACTAGAATTCTGAATAAACATCCTTTAGATGCTGTTGTAGGAAATCATGATAGAGGGACATAGACTAGAGCTTCTCTTAGAAATCAGGTTGAACATCAAGACTTCTTGTCACAAATAGAACCCAAAAATATCAATGATGCTATCAATGATGAATTTTGGGTAATGTCTATGCAAGAGGAACTAAATCAATTTGAAATAAACAAAGTCTAAAAATTAGGAGAAAGACCTAAGGACACTATAACCATAGGCACAAAATGGGTGTTTAGAAACAAAGTTGATGAATCTGGAAACATCATTAGAAACAATGCTAGGCTTGTTGCACATGGTTACAATCAAGAAGAAGGAATTGACTATGAGAAAACATTTTCACCTGTAGCTAGATTAGAGGCTATTAGGATCTTAATTGCCTATGCATCACATCTGAATTTCAAGTTGTATCATATGGATGTGAAAAGTGCTTTTTTAAATGGTTTTATTGTTGAAGATGTTTTTGTAGAACAGCCACCTGTTTTCACAAATCCTCATTTTCAAAATCATGTCTTTAAACTTTCTAAAGCTTTATATGGTTTAAAACAAGCTCCAAGAGCTTGGTATGAAAGACATTCAAACATTCTTATTTCAAAAGGATTTACAAAAGGAATAGCTGATCCAACTCTTTTTATAAAAAGGATTCCAAAAGATGTGTTAATAGTACAAATCTATGTTGATGATATTATTTTTGGATCTTCTAAAAATTCTTTATGTACTGAATTTTCAAAGGTTATGCAAAATGAGTTTGAAATAAGCTTAATGGGAGAGATTAAGTATTTTCTTGGATTTCAAATCTTTCAAACTAAAGATGGTATTATTCTAAATCAAAGTAAATATAATAAGTATTTATTAAATTTTTTGGTTTAGATAGTATTAATGAAAATGACATACCTATGAGTACTACATGTAAGTTGGATGTTGATGAAACTGGGAAACCATTTGACCAAACTAATTACAAATGTATGATTGTGAGTTTACTTTATCTTACAACTAGTCGACCGAATATTATGTTTAGTGTGTGTATGTGTGCTAGATTTCAAGCTAATCCTAAAGAATCACACTTACTGGCTGTTAAAAGGATTTTTAAATATCTTAAGTATACTGTGAATTTACGTTTTTTTATCCAAAAGGACAATATTTTGATCTAACTAGTTATTCAGATGCTGACTTTGCTAGATGTAAGTTAGATAGGAAAAGCACATCTGGAACATGTCATTTACTTGGAAAGTCCCTAGTATCATGGTGTAGTAAGAAACAGAACTCAGTTGCATTGTCTACTGCTGAAGCAGAATATATTGCTGTAGGTAGTTGTTGTGCACAGATTCTGTGGATGAAACACACTTTATTGGACTATGGATTTAATTTTAAACAAGTTTCAATTAACTGTGACAATACTAGTGCGATCAACTTATCTAAGAATCATGTGTCTCACTCTAGGACTAAGCACATTGATATCAGACATCACTTTCTAAGAGATCATTATCAGAAAGCTGACATTTCTCTAGAATTTGTTAGTTCTGAACATCAATTAGCTGATATTTTTACAAACCCTTTATGTTCTGAAAGAATGAATTTTATTAAAAAAGAATTGTGTATAAGAGATCTGTGAAACTGATCTGTGAAACGGATCCGTGAAACTGATTTGTGAAACTGATCTGTGAAAGGGATCTGTGAAACGGATCTGTGAAACTGATCTGTGAAACTGATCTCTGAAACTAATCTGTGAAACTGATCTGTGAAACTGATATGTGAAACTGATCTGTGAAACTGATCTGTGAAACGGATCTGTGAAACTGATCTGTGAAACCGATCTGTGAAACCGATCTGTGAAACCGATCTTTCTTCATATTACTTTTTATTTTGTTGTGATTAATTAACTACTTTTATCTTTATTATGGGAACCCTAAATGATGAAATAAATGATATGCGACTATTTCTATTCCCCAAACCATCGACCTTTCATTTCTTTCCCGCCAAACCTTATTTCCTCTCTTTTCCTCCACTTCGAACCTTCGAACTCCTGTATTCCCCAGAATCATCAAATGGCTAAGCAGAAGAGAC
Organism: Viscum album; assembly: GCA_963277665.1. Classification (NCBI taxonomy): domain Eukaryota; kingdom Viridiplantae; phylum Streptophyta; class Magnoliopsida; order Santalales; family Viscaceae; genus Viscum; species Viscum album. The sequence goes on along the minus strand of OY728130.1, from coordinate 601,339,176 downwards.
CGAGCAAAGGATCAGAAAGTCATGTACCTTCAAAACATTCTCGAGGTGAGCCATGTAGTACCACTCAAAGATCAGTAAATCCGATCCTTGAAACTCAGATTCTTGCTGTAGAAAAGGAAGTCAGCTCCACCTGGCTTTTGGCAAGTAAGTCGTTGTTGTTACAAGTTTTAGATTCGCAAGGATGGAAAGCCTGGTTCTCATATAACACTCGTGTATACTACCCAAAGATAGTACATGAGTTTTATATAAATCAGCAAGTTACTTCATATGGTGTCGAGGCTGCCAGAATTTCTTCAATAGTGAAAGGAAAGAAAATATCTTTTTCATCTAAACAATGGGATGAATGTTTGAATGTACCCCATGAGGGTCGGTATGAGGATTATGCTGGAAACATTCCTCCAACCACTGAATACTTCTCTTATGAGTTAGCTTTAGAGATTTTGACTAGAAACAGAGAGTCATGGAGAATCATAGCCTCAGAGCTGGATGGTGAATGTAGACTTCTCTTTAAGTTTATTCAGCACCAAATTTTCCCCAGGAAAGGAGATTTTGCAGCTGTAAGATACCAGGATGTTTTTCTATTGTTTTTACTAAAAACACATGAGAATATCAATTTGTGTAGATATCTAATGGTGCACATAGATGGAATGGTGAAACCTTCTAAGAAATCCCCTGCCCTGTTCTATTCCAAAATGATCTCTACTATGTTAAAGAATCTGGAATGTGTTGATGAAGCTGATGAGATAGACGAATCTGATTGTGCTTATTGTGTTAATAAAGAAATTTGTAAACGGATGAAAATAAACTATAACCCATGGAAGAAATGTTGGGTTGCTGATGAGGACAAGTTGAATGAATCTTAAAATCCCACTGACCATGGAAAGAGGCCGAAGGGTTTGAGAGACCCTGGTTTGAAATCAGATGAGGAGCCAATTTATTATGATGATGAGGAAGAAGTAGATGTTGAAAGGAATAAAGACACTAAAGAGTATGGAAAACAAGGGATGGAAGAAGATGAAACGGAAGAAGGAAGTATGTCACCTCCTGATGATAGGAGTGATCCTGATACTGTGAGCCCTAAGAGAAGAATAGACTTTGGATCTGCCAGTCCACCTTTACCCTTACCTGAATCAGAACCAGTTCTTGGTGATGAAGAAGCTAGTGACACTGAAGTATATGATAGTGACGTTTCTGTGAAGAATGGAAATGAGAATAGAGATGATGATGATGATGATGATAATGGTGATGATGGTGATAACCGACCAGTGGATGGTCTTGTTGTACCTCCAATAGAAACACATCAAACTGTACCAGAAACAGATGCCAATGGCAAGAGAGAATCTCTTGAAATCAGTGGAAAAGAAAGTTATGATAAACCAAAATATACTCTGTGTGCTGCTGTCTGGGATGATTACCCTGGTTTTGTTGTTTTGGGTTTAGAGTATTCTGAAGAAGAAGAAGAATAATCAGAATCTACTGCGGTTATGATGGAAAGCCAACCAGTTGAGGCACGATCTGCTCATGTTGTTGATGCTGCAGGTTCTCATCTACCTAGTTCTACTATCTCTCAGTCTGATTTTGATAAGTTCAAAAGTGAGTTGCTTACTGTTGTGAGAGATATAGTCAGAGAAGAGATTTCAGATGCTATTAAACCAGACCTGGCCAATACTGGTGAGTTTATTGGTAGCCACATAGCCTCTCTAAATCAGATTCTGAAGGATCTGCAATCTGGCTTAGTTTCTTTATCTAACGAATTTAGATCCACCATATCTGGTATGATGGAAGTGTTGAGAAATCTGATTGAACATCTTAAGAAGTCTGATCTGAGAAGGTTGAAAGCTGAGATAACTCAGATAGTTGTTCAAGCCAGTACAACCAAAGTAACCAAGATCACTACTCATGAGCTAGAGTCTCTAAGGCAGATTGTGCATGATGAATTGGTCGCCATTAGGCAAGTTCTTGATTTGGACTCGTTGAGGAAGATGAAGGAGCACAGTGATCACATTCATAAAATGGTAATAGTATATTCAACAGATGCCACTAAAGCTCAGAGAGAGATAAAGGAAAAGGTTGATCACTACTTTTCAAAAATCTATACCAAGCATGAGATGACTGCGAATTTCAAAGTGTAAGCTGACAATCTAAGACTACATCCAGTCACTCAAGCCTTCAAGACTCAAGTTTGACAGTTGCAAGATTTTAATCCAACCTTGGAACGGTTCATGGAGAATAAGGATGATTTTGAGAAGGTTATGCAGTATGGTGCAATAGTTATTCAGAATTTCATAAATCCTTTGAAGCCTTATCTGAATGCACAAGACACCGCCATTGTGCTTCCTACTGCTGACCCTCTCAGTGCCTCTGCTGTTGCTCCAAATTAGATCTCCATTGCTCAAGCTATATCTCAACTCCGACCAGTTCCTCAACAATCTTCTCAACCAGCTCCTACAGCTCCACATCAAATCCTAGTGGCATCCTCTCCTCCAACCTCCAGAGTCATCTTACCACCGCTTCAAATTCGCCCAGTTCGACCTACCTCCAAGCCTTCCAACTTACCAACCATTGATCCTTATGACAAGGCAAAAGCCACGTTATTTCCCCAGAAATAGTCGTGCATTTTTATTGATAGGGTGAACCCTGTTGTGATTATACTGTGATGTCTTATAAACATTATTCTCTTTTCTTTTTATTTTCACTGATGCCTTCTTTCAATCTCTTCTTTATCTATTTTCCCTCTTTTTTGATTATCCCAAAGGGGGAGAAATCTTTATATCTATGGATCTATGGGGATATGGGGGAGATGCATCTCCCAAGGGGGAGATTTATATCTTTTTATGGAAATTCTTGCATAAGTATTTAAAGGAATAAATTCCGGGGGAGATTTATATCTCATTATGTTTTTATTCTTATTATGCCTTATTATTGATGCTATATTATATTTATTTATGTATAAGCTTTGTGATTGGATAAGATTTCTAATTATCAAAACGGGGGAGAGTGTTGAGCCCTCTGGAAGATTGTTGAAATTATTCCTATGATTGCTATTTTAATTATCACAAATCATCAATTACTTAATCCGATTGGATCTCTCATATATATAATCACAATCTCTTAATGAATCTGTGTATATTGGCTGGATCATATTTTTATCTCTTTGATTATTGATTTACAAGTATTCTGGAAGTCATTCATATCAAAGGAGAACAGTCGCACCAATCTATATCAAAGGACAACGGTCGCACCGATCCATATCAAAGGACAACGGTCGCACCGATCGATATCAAAGGACAACAGTCGCACCAATCCATATCAAAGGAAAACGGTCGCACCAATCCATATCAAAGGACAACGGTCGCACCGATCCATATCAAAGGACAACGGTCGCACCGATCCATATCAAAGGACAACGGTCGCACCGATCCATATCAAAGGACACCGGTCGCACCGATCCATATCAAAGGACAACGGTCGCACCGATGCTGATCAAATGAGTCACCGAAGATGACACACTGATGCTGATCAAATGAGTCGCTGAAGATGACACACCGATGCTGATCATCTGAGTCACCAAAGATGTATCACCGATGCTGATGCTGATGACCTACCGATCACTTGACACACCGATATTCATAAACAACTGTTTGAATTTCTTTATATTTATTTAATCTAATCAACGGTCATATTAAGAATATTTTAATTCTCTGTCATTTATTTAATGAAGGTTGTTGGATGTCAGGGAACCGTACCTTGTACTTGCAAAAAAATCATTTCTTTTACTGGAGCTCGTGCCATAAATACAAGAAGCCCCTACTGGTTCATAGATATATGGGAGTAACAACGACAAGATAGGAGAGAGAAAAGAGTGGTGGATGAGATAGTCGTAGAAAAACACAGAACCTCATACACGGTCAAGCTTACTCAAGAAGAGTTCTGTACTTCTACGAGGACATTGAAGAACTTCATTCACTACATTTCTCACTATCTCTGAATCTAGATACCAAGAAGATGACACTCTGTTTTTTAGACAAAAATCAGATGAGGACTCAGAATCATCACTGATCAAACTCAAGGATTCCAAAGATTCATTGCAATCACTAGAGCCATTTCAAAACTCTACATCTCTGCTCTGTGATTCATTATTTTACATTTTGAGCAGTGTGTGTTATCTTCTGGATTTAACACACACACTGTCTCCTATGATTTAACTGGAGGATATGTAAATCCTCACTCAGCCTCTTACATATTCTATTTCCCACTGAGATAGTGGTAGAGGTCATGTGTGACCTGGACAGCTGGTTGCTGTTGTTATGTTTTTCCACGAATAACAGTGGTAGAGGTCTTGGACCTGGACATGTGTAAAACTGTTGTGAACCCCTATCCAGGGTGTGGATCAAATTTATACTAATTGTTGAGAGGACTACGTCTCAGCTTGAGACTGAACCTCTTGGTTATATCTGCTATTATATATCTGTCAAGGTTATTCTTTTATTCCGTTGCTAATTTCCTTAAAACCAAAACTATTTTAAATTCACTTTGATAATTAAATTCTCAAGTGTTTATATTAGTTATAAATCAGTAAGTTGGTTTCAAAAGTTAATCAACCTTTCTACTTTGATTAACTGGGAAATAATCAATCCCTTGAGAACCCAACCGAACCCTTACCTTGATATAAATTCACTACAGTTTAATTCAGTATTTTATTTTGGGGTTTTTAAGACAATGTTTTAAAACAGAAATTTTAATTGAAACTCAATTCACCCCCCTCTTGAGTATCAACTCTGACCAACATAATAGTTTTTCCAGATAGTAATTCAACTCCTGATGGAACTCTCACGATGGGGATGGTGAAAGACAAAATGCAGAATGTAGAGTCCAGAAGAAAAGATGAGTGGCATACACTTGAAATAGAATCTATTGTCACAGAAAGACAAGGGAATAATAGATTGCATGGAAGAAGAAGAGGAAAATAACCCCATGACCAATGTCTTCAAAGAAGGAAGCAATCGAAACATCGATCAAGATATTAAAAGAAGTTTCACCAATATTGAAATCCTATAAACATCATTTGGTAGTGTAGAAGGTAAAAGGAAGAGTAGAGGAATAAAGAAGTTAAGACCCAGAATAATGATGTTGCAGTTTTTAATGATGTTATTGTTGTTGTTTAGGAATACAATCAGGAATGTCTTGCAAGACAAGACTCAACATGGTTAACTAATTTCGGCTCCTGCTACCATGTCATATCCAGAAGATATTTTTTCTCATTTTATAGTAATATGAGTTTCAGACATATGAAGATGGGAAATGATGACACATCCAAGAACACTAGTATTGGTAAATTTTTTCTAGAAACTAATGTTGGATATTGGTTATTATTAAAGGATGTGAGACATGTTCCTGATATTCTCCTCAATATGATATCCATTAGAATGATTGATGATGAGGGAAATGTCAGTTCCTTCAGTGATGGTAAAAGGAATATTAACAAAGGTAACTTGGTAATTTCTAAAGGAATGAAAGATACTTCACTTCCTCTCACAGATTCTAAACCATGTGGAGGATAAGTCAATGTAGCTAGGAAATATGTTCATGCAGAAGTATGACACAGGTGGTGGGGTCACATGAGTGTGAGAAGAATCAAAATGATCTCTAGGAAATATCCCCTATTAGGAATAAAAGGTACACATTTGGATACTTGTGTTGACTTTATCAAGGTAAAATAACACAGAGTATCATTTCATGGTTATATACTTTCTAGATAAAGAAAAACATTTAGATTTTATTCACACTGATGTCTGCATGATAAGCACTAAGACAATGGGAGGTTCTATTTATTTTTTATCTTGAAATATGATAATTCTAGAAAACTATGGGCCTTTTAATTGAAAACTAAAGATCAAGTGTGTTATGTTTTCAAGAAGTTTCATGTAAAGGTGGAAAGATAAAAAGAAGCCGATTAAAGTGTTTGATCAGACAATGGAGGAGAGTACTATGGTCCATTTACATAGTACTACACTTTTTTCAGAATTAGTCAGAGAAAATTACCACTGAATATGCCTCAGCATGATGGTCTGGCTGAGAGTATGAACAAAACAATTTGCAAGACAGTAAGATGTATACTCTCAAATTAAAATCTTCTAAACAACTTTTGGGTAGAGGTAATGATTACTAGAGTTGATATTACCAACCTTTCTCCATTAGTTCCACTGAACTATAAAATTATATAAAGTATCTAGACAGGTAAATTTATTTCTTAAAAACACTTGAGAGTATTTGGATGTAGGGTATTTGTTCATGTCCCAAAAGATGAGCGGGTGATGTTGGATGGAAAAGGGAAGTAGCATGTCTTTTTAGGATATTCTCATGGGAATTTTGGATACCTAATCTAGAATTATATCAGTTATAGGATCATTAGAAGTAGATATGTGGTGTTTCTTGAGGATCAAACAATTGAATATTTTGATAAGCTAGAAAGTGAAGAGAACTCACAGTCCGAGGAATTTCCAGTCAGTCTGAAACTTGCCCCACCACCATCTGTACTAGCTAGCATGAGATAAAAATGTGAAATTGATGATACATATTTACCAGTTAGTATGTATCTATATGCATATATGTATTCAACATACGATATTCCAAAACATATTCCCCCTGAAGCACAGTTCAGGAGATCCACCAGAGAATGACAACCGAGTCGTAGATACTCACCACATGAGTATGTGATTCTCATTGATAGGGGAGAGAAAAACAGTTAAAATGATGCAATTATGTGTCATTAAAATATGGAATGGAAGAAGGGAATTCAAGAGGAGATGAAATCCTTGCGCAAGAACCGTGCATTTAATTTGGTAGAATTACCACACGGAAAAAGGAACTCAAGAATAAGTGGGTGTAAATAATTAAATGAGAAGATGGTAGCTCACAACCATGATGCAGATCCATAATTGTTGTGAAGGGATTTGGTCAAATAAAAGATATTTTCATTGATGAAATTTTTTCTCATGTGGTCAAAAATAGGCACAGAGGTAATTGTACAATAAAGATGACTCATTCATAGAGAAAAATGAGTATAGGAGGAAAAATACTAATCATGGTGTTTTCATCAAGTAGTTTTATGATGGTGATTTAATTATCATTCTGCTTTATGGTGATGATATGATAATTATTGGAAGAGATATCACCAAAATTGACAGGTTGAATAAGGGGCTGAAAAAGACTTTTGTAATGACGGACTTGGGAGACGTTACTCATATTCTTAGTATGAAAATTTCTCATGACAGTAGGAATCACAATATTTTGATATCTCAGGAGAGATACATTTAAATGGATCTTGAATAATTCAATATGTGGAAGGAGAAACCAGTAAGAACTCCACTAGAATTTCATTTCAAACTCAGGACAGGTCAGAGTCCATTCACTGAAGAGGAGAAGGAAGATATGAAAATGTTTTTATCAATCAACAGTTGAATATTCTATACATGGAATGGTGTGCACAAGACCCGACATCTCTCATGTTATTGGAGTTGTGAGAATATTCTTATCATATCCATCAAAAGACCATTTCACAATAGTCAAATGTACATTGACGTATCTTTATTGTTAATCTAGTCATTATTTATGTTTTGGATGTGAAAAACCTGTTTTGGAATTATACACAGATGAATATACGAATAGAGATGCAGACAAGAGAAAATCCATATCCAAGTACCTGATATCATTTTAGGGGGAGAAGTCTCATGGAAATCATGACTTTAGAGGTGTGTTCTTTATCCACCACAGAAGAAGAAAATATTACGATCACTAAAGGCTACAATGAGATTATGTGGATGAAGAAATTTTTATAGGAGTTGGGACATTGTCAGTAGAATTATTTTCACTATTATGATTGTTAGAGTGATATTCATCTCAGCAATAACCTGATATTTCATTCCATGTCCAAACTCATAGATGTGAGATATCACTGAATCTCTAATGTATTGGAAGAAGGATATATGAATGTTGATAAAATCAACACCAATGATAATGGGGCAGACATGATGACGAAGGTTCTACCAAAAGAAAAGATAGATGCCTGAAATAAGAGTGTGGGTCTAGATTTTAACCCAAATTGGCCGTGAAGGGGAGATTTTTGGGGGACAATCCCATTTGTGTGAGAAATAAAAGGAAAGGAAACAAAATATTTCTGCAACTTCTTGTCGGCAACAACTCCTCAACTTCTTCCTTTGGTGGGTAGTAGACTGGATTTTCACATTGCCAACATTGAATGTAGCCAACGACGAGGCACTTTTCAAGGGTTGATGAACCAACCCTTTCCAAACTATTTCACCGATGAACATGAAATCACTTATAAAATGGGATTAATATCACATGAGTTTTCATTTAGAAAAACTCATTATAACACTATGTATCCTCTGATGAATTCATTTAGAGATGAAGTAATAGAAAGACTCCCCTCTTCTCCCTTGAATGTATGAAAAACCATTGCGGAACCACATAAATTTTACATGTTATCCATTTTTCCTCATTTTCTGTTCACTTTTATTGCCACGACACTCCGCTCCCCAATACAGAGATGTGGGTGTAAGATCCCAATTGAGCCGATGGTGGTGGCTCGATAGAGGGTGGATGGAAATGGTGATGTGATGTTAGTAGTAGGGGAAAACTATCTTATGGTGGGATGAGGATGTTTCATGATAATAATTTTGTTTGCATGCGGGGACAACAGTTATGGATGGGTGTTGAATGTAGGGAATTATTATTTGCCCGAAATTTTGGTTATCAATGTGCAATGACATGGATTAGGAAGACCTCAAAATAAGGGAGGTGACCATGGATGCTTTTTGCGGTGACGTGGTATGTGGACATGGATGGCCTTGATAAGTGAAAAAGTTTACCTCGAGAGGCTGTCGCAAGGTTGGAATGTCAGCACAATGACCCCAATCTTGGGAAATTATTTTTGGACCCTTCTTCAAATGGGAATTTGGGAAGATTTTTATAAGAATGGGATGTAGGAGGAGTGGTGGATCAGATTCCATCCACTTATGGGCCTTTGAACAAATATATTTTGGATAATTTTTTCTAGTGGGATGATCGATGCTTGAGTATGCATGATGACTGATAGTTTTATGGGGTAGCTTAAGGTCTGGCGTCCTTGGGTATAATGAGTTGTCTGTGGTAAGGGATGTTGATGGTGAACAACACATGCTGATAACATGCATAAATGAACCTCTAGAAATGGGAATCAAGGACGACCATGATTGCACGTATAATGACACTGAGGAACAACAACATTTTTGAGTGAACTATTTGTTTATTGTCAATGATTGGTAGTTATTTTTGCAAGATGATGACCTTGGGTAGGTTTTTTCATCCAACCTCATCGATGCGGTCAAGTGCACAAGGGTTTTATGGTTTATAGGTATCGACTAGCATCATGGCTGCATCAGCTAGTACAGCTGTATTGCGACCTTTGATCCTTTTTGGCATGGGATTTCAAACCTAATAAATTTTTGGTCTATGGTCCATGATTTGTGGAAATTTGGGTAAAATGTTGTGTTTTTAGGTGGTGTTGTTTTGCTACATTTTTATTTTTAGGGGTTTTTTATACTGCATGTTTACGGGTTCTAGTTTTTTCATTTTATTATCATTAATAAATTATAATGTAAAATACACTAAGTGCCAGACCCTTATTGATATAATTATATATAAATATATATAATTACATAATTGAAATTAGAATTATAAATTAATGTTTTTAAGTATGTTTATATATAATTATAATTATAAAAAAATAAATAAATTTATATAATTATAAAATTATAATAAAAATATTTAAATAAATAATATATTTATAATAATTATAATTCTATTTATTGACATATTAATAATTAAATAAATATAATTATATGTATATAAATAATTATATACAAATATATATAATCATATAAATAGATTAATAATTATATAAACATATTTCTAAAAATATTTATTTATAATTACAATTATGAATAAATAAATAAATATATTTATATAAGAAGAAATTTAAAAATAATAATAAATTTATTTATTTTTTTATAAGTATATATATTTATAAAAATAAATATATATAATTATATAAATATTTATAATTATAAATGTAATGATATTATTATCATTATAACTATATACAAATATTTATCAATATATTTACTTATAAATATAATTATATATTTATATTTAAATAATTAATATATATATATATATAATAAATATATATATATTATACTTATCATTATATATATATATATATATATATTAATACATATATATATATAATACAGAGGAGAATATGGGGTGTTGTGTGTTGCGCTCTCGATGGCCATGGATTTCCTTGCCGTAATTAGTGATTTTCATTTGTCTTTTCAACTGATCCTCCTTCAGCAGAGGTCATCATTACTAGAAGTGAGATCAAGGGTTATCATGGTGATATTTTTCATTTGAAATAACTAGATGTGGCCTCCAACAGACTTGTTAAAGAATCCAAATATTTAAATTATAGGGATCGTCACTCTTTCTTTCAATTCAAGGAGGTGGAGGGTGAAAAAAATCATAAGAAAGTAGAAATCATGCATGTCGTTACGAATCATGAATCAATTGGAAAACACATTTATTTTGCTAAGCATTCCATTTTTTCCATTCTGATTCTCTCAAAAAGATTTAAAGCTTGGAAAATGGATAATCTGGTCCTCAACCATTCGAGTCTATGGAGTTTGAAAAATTAGAAAGGTGTTACTATTGTAAGATGTTTCTTTCATTTTATCTTGCAATCAAAAAAAATCATGGAGGTTTTAGATCTATTTTTTCCATGTTGGGGTTCCTGTTAATATAGGTATGGGATCAATGCTTAAATTTCTTTCATGTTAGGAGCAACTTCTCTTCAAATATGTTTTTGGGTCCATAGGGTAAACTGGACTCTTTAGCATCCCAGAATCCTTTAAGATGTTTATCTATTTATAAAAGTACACATCAAGATAGATTAGGAAACAAAAATTGAAATATTTGGTCACTATGATCGTTTATTAATTGTTGTTTATATATGATCGACTTTGGTTAACAAAATTTATAGAATAGTCATAATAATGATTATGAACTAAAATTTTCTTCTTTAAAAGGATCCTAATTTTTTTTAGAATCCAAAGTTATTTTTCATGATAAAGGAAATTTTCAAAGGAATTTTATTTGATCCTTATTCTCCCTACATGAACAAGAAGAAGGGGGTTTTTAATAGAAGAACTATAAATGACATAGAAATAGAGCTATTGGAAATTTATTTATTAAGAAAGGTTAAGAAGACCCTTTTTCATCTATGCTAAAGGATCATACCTATTTTGCTACTACTATAGAAGGGATTTCTTCATACCTAGGGTATGAGTGAAACATTGGAAATATAGATATAATAAGATAATTTTTTATGTGGTAGTAAATTAAATCCAAAATTCTAATGGAAAAAAGATGACATGATGATTTTTTATCCAACGATATTGGGATGAGATAGTTGATGATGGGATGTAGATGAGCTATTGGAAACACCATAAATTGAAAAAAACAGTGGAACTACTATTGTAGCAAAAAATGAGAACTCTTTTGGTAGTCAATATGATTTTGATACTACTCTGTAAGATTAAATGGGTATGTAAAAACCACAATAAAAATCTATAGCTAATGGGAATGGTATTGATATGTTGTACCCAAAAAAACATTATTGGGAAGACAATCAATTAAATATTCAAAAATTAAAACGTATATTTTTTGATGATGGGGTTTTTTATTGGACCACCCATACGAAAGGTAGTTTTCAACCCTCATTAAATTTAAGGACTTCCTAGAGTCATTCTTAGGAAGTAGTGGTTAACATTATAGGTTAGGGATAAAAAATTTCACCCCGATCTAGTGTGAGGTCACAACCAACTCACCACTTAGTGAATAAAATATGGGAGAATACAATGATTAATAATATGACCTTGAGGATGTAGTGGGATCTTGATCTACTAGTCATATACTGTAATAGAAGGAGGAAATTGAGAGGGGTTCCACTGTACCACTCAATTATGGTAAATTGGTCTTAGTTTTCATGAAATATTAAATTGATCAAGTAGAAAGGATATAATTTGTGAATTTTTTTTAATGATCATGATCATTCTTAAGTTAAAGGACAAACCTTATATTAATTAATTGAGCCTCATCATGAGATCAAATCATCAGTGGGAATAGATGATCAAGACGACAGTTGCACGGATCCTAATTATTAGTAGATAGGTAGGAAATTGAGAGGCTGGGATGGATCCCAAGAAAGGGACGTTGAAAAAAAAGAATATTGAAAAATGTTTTTTTATTTTTATTGTAATTATTTGTGCCACCTATTATTAGTTCAACACTATTTGTCTTTTTTTCTCATGTACTTTCGTTTTAATGTTTAATTTCATTTACCATGGATTTTAATCAATGGTTCACCCTGTTCCGAGAATATAATTTTGTTAATATATGTAATTAAATATATATGATTATATAAAAATATTTATAAATATATAAACATGTTTTTATATATATTTCTCTTAGGATGAAGAGCGTACATGCATTGATTTGGGCTAGGAAAGGTGGTGTGGTGGCCAACAATATGTCGTTACCTAATATCCATTTGAGTTAATCGAGGGGATGCACAAGTGGTATCATGTAAGGTGAAAACTACCTAATAATATAACTACGCATGATGATGTCCTGCCACACACATATTTATTTGCGGAAGGATAGTGTACGGTGTTGGGTTGTGCTCATAATAGGATGGGTGTGGTGCCTGACATAACCGTGTTACCCGAGATCATTTTTTAGTTGGGGAAAATGGCTAGGTGGTAAACTCCATAATCCTTCATCCAAAATTCCTAGGTTCACAACCATGTACAATATATTTCCTAGGATACTTTTTCTACATTTTTTGAAATGGTGGCAGAATAGTGGTGACCGTACTGTAGAAACACGGGTATTATAGTGGAATTATTCACTAGTGGGGCCTTTGGGCCTTGAAATGGATTTCAGGAATAATGTTATGGATTTTAAGCCCTATGTCATTTGGAACAAGTTCAGCGGCCACTTAGTCTTGGGTCTACGTGCTATGTAATGACTCTCCCTCTACCAATATAGCAACATGTGTTTTCTTTCATGATAAAAATAGGCTTCCGGCCCACCTTATATTTTAATAAATATGTATACATGACTATATAATTATAATTAAATATAAATAAATATATGTAAATATAAATAAATATATATTAATATATATAGTAATAATTATATATATATCCTCTTATAATTAAAATTATAAATAAATAAATACATATTTAAATAGTTATAAAATTATAATAAATATATTAAACTAATAAATATGTTTAATTACATTAATTATATTATTAAAATAAAGTTATTATCATTTCTTTGTTAGTGATGACAATTATTTAATTTTACCAGTGCTAAAAAAATGATAAAACATATGTTTATCAGCACTGCAATTTTAGAGTTGATAAAGATACGTTTTTTAAATGCATAATATTTTAGTTCTCATAAAACAATAAATTTTCAATGATTTTTTGAAAGAACTGATAAAATCATTTCCCGATATGAAAATATAACCTTAACAAAGTCCTCCACCCTAAAACCATTCAATCTCTCATAGAATAGAAATTTTATTGCCACTCTTCATTAGGATTCTATAAAAGTCAATCTTATCTAAAGGTGAGGTGTGTTTCAATTTATTTATTTTTCGCCTGAAGATCTTGTACTAACCACTTGTAAAACACTCTACAACCATCACAACATGATAAAATTTATTTTTTCTCAATAATCCAAGGTTAACGCTCAAAACACACCCATCACATTCCATAATCTACACCTGATCCTTTTATAATTCCACTGTTTCAGGTCACATGAAATAAAACTGATCAAACCTGCATTGAGTGATACCTTTTAAAACACTCAGATTCTTCCACTGATGTGCTATAAATTTACCTGAACCTGATTCTTTCACTCTTGGAGGCTCCCACGATCATTTTGAAATACCCACTGAAGTCTCATCTTGTAGTTAGTTTATATTTGCTTCACCAATTCACATTTTTTTCATGATATCTTGACTATTCTTTTTTGTTATTGTGTTTCATGTTATTTTGAATTTCATACTCATCACCATCTCTGCATTGTAAATTTCCAATCACCCTAAAATTAGGGTGATATAGAATGCAATCCAGTGATCCCATTCCATTTTTAATGGTTTCTACATTACCCCTATTAATTGTTAATTCAATGTTTTCTTAAATTAATATTTATATAAATGATCATAATTTGTACTATTAATAATAATAATAATAAATTCATGTGTATATAATTATAATTTATATGTAAGTTGTAAAATAATTATATGTAAATCTTCGACATAATTTATAAAGAATAATAACAAAAAATAAGTAATAATTTTCATTATGTGTATATAAATAATAATAATATTTTATAAATAATTTGGATTTTATATAATTTTGATTATAAATTATTTGGTCATCTGAAACTAATAATTTATATAAACAATGTTTAAATAATTTTGAGTTAATAATTATTTTGAATTAATATTTTTGAATTTATTTTTAGTTTGAATTAATAATATTGATGTAAAAAAATTATGAATTTCTCATTTTGAATTAATAAGTATTTTGAGTTAATATTATTGAATTAATATTTTTATCATCTTGATTTAATACTTTTTAATTAATAAATTATATAAATAATTTTTTTTGAATTCCTTGAATTGATAATTTTGTTCATATTTATATTAATAATATTTGTCTATTGTGTATCAATAATTTCTAATATAAATAATTATCTCGATAAAAATAATTTTTTATATGTGCATATAAATATTTTGTTCAACATAATTTCTAAATAATAATAACAACTAATTGTTGTCTCCTCAGAAAATATGTGGATGGGATTAGGCGATGTATTTATTTTGGGGAGTTCAGTGCATTGTTCAATCACTCACACTAGTTTCGACATTTATTTACTCTTACCTAGAATCTACCAATGATTCCCACATCCATAACAAGGAAATTACCTGTTATCAAAAGGAAGGTGGTCATTTGGGGTTTCATACCCCATGATTCGTAGGAACTCACATTGGTTGGGAGTATGGTAGGTTGGGAACATCACACCCTTTTGGGGGGAACTATTTCTTACTCTAGGACTCTCTTATATATTTAATATATTTTCATGGAATCCTTCCAAGGAAACAATAAAGGGATGGTTACCCCAATGCCGATAACTTGATTAAGAATATGCATTGATTGGAGAAACTATGTGCATATCACAGGTTCTTCGTCATTCCTTTATTTATTTATGATGAATAATTTTATAACCATGTTTAGTATATCTAGACTTTATTACTATACATGGAGGTGGTTGGTGTCTTGAAAATGGGATTGATCCTCTACAATGCGTCCTATGTATCTAGTGAAACATGAATGAAAACTGATGTAGTTTGTTTGATATAGTTTAATGTCACATGAATGGAACAATCCATGTCGTTTAAAGTCATGTGGTGAGGACATAAATATCTGGATTGGACCTCAATTATTCTTCCTACTGCTCTCGTATGATACATGAATTAGATCCTACATAGTTATCATATGAGCATCCACATTATAAGAGGTACAAAAAAGAGGAATTATGCAGGACTTGCTCATATAGGGGCTCATAGTGAAAGGCCCAGATTGGGGTCATTCCTATAATGCTGTTGAAAAAACAATAATGGGTATCTAATACCCTATGATACTTTCTTTGTGTGATATAAAAGATACAATGGGAGATCAAACACATTTCATGAGATTACATTTTTACAAGGCTTGCACATTAACATTATCCATCGAGATGTATGATTTCCTATCTCATGGAGGATGTGGTATGAAGATCGGCCCATAGTAAGGTTCTCTATGTATCTTGTATTATAACATGAATTAGAGTAATCGTAGTTTGATTCATTAATAACCTAGTTATGGGTTTGAGGTACTTGGGGGCAAGGTCAGGGCTTATATATAAAATGATGCCCATGTGTGAGCCCACTATTCATCTGCTGACTATAGGTGAAGAATGATGGTATACGTAAGAGATAAGATTGGGAATCAATGGTTTAAATTTAATATACATGAGAGGACTTACAGTAAAGTGTATTCCCAATTTAGCTCTGGCCTTAAGAAGGCATCCTACATATCTTAAACAATACATTATAAAAACAATACATAATTAAATTGTGACATATAAAAATAAATTATATATTAATTTAGTACATTGGGTGCCTAGTATAACTTGAAGTGGCCATTATAATGATCAAATTGACATTTTATTTCAAAACATGTGTCACTCACTAAGAACTAAGAAAAACACTCGGATAATCTTGATAATATAGAAAAACTATTCTTATGTCATTTTTGATTTGTAGGAATGAGTATCATTTAAAAACTACACACTATGTAATCACTATTACTCAAAGTGCCTCTTTTTAGTTTAGAATGAAATTATAGTAAAAAAACTACTGACATACTAAAAAATGAGAAAACCTATTGATATTATTTTTATGATTTATGAAAAAGATCCATATGTAATTTGTGACAAATAAGAATCATCTTAACCTCAATCCTTAGCATGGTGTAAATATTATGAACCTAAGTGTGTCTTCTTATTTAAAATCGATATTCTAGTAAAAAAAGTGAATACTGAAAACCAAGAAAACACGTTCATATTATTTCGATACTTTAGGAATATTATCCATAAGAAATTTTTGACATGTAGTAGTTAGTCAAAAATCAATACGTTACAGGGTGTTCCATGTTTTGTAGTTTCTGTTCATAGAAGATGCATTTGATGGGTCATTCACCACTCTTATTTTTGTCATACTAGGTGACTAATCCCAAATTTAAATTATGATGGATACTATGATCAATGGAATTTAATCAATGAATATAAACAATAGAAAAATTATAGAACTAAAACACGTGTTCATCAAATATTGTTTATAATTAATTTAATCAATTATGTAATTACATTGTGTGAAATTATTTCTTTATTGATGGATCTGACAATGGATATACATCATAACATCTTTTTATTTTAGCAATCAAGAATAGATTCCCTCTAGCGGTTCTTAACATGTGTTCTACAAATATTCTCTCATAAAATTTGGAATCCTTGGGTGCTATCACAATAGATCCTATCGCTTACGTCATTCCCCTTTGATCGTCTGGGGAATCAATTCGAAATGATTCTCCTTTATCACTCTCTAGACTCAAGAGTTGAATGTGGTAGGAAGGTTTCTCTCCACTCATGAGAGTTTTATGGGAGAGGGATCTATCTATGGTGTGAGACTATTTTCTATGGATGATTTTGTGCACAACAAAAATGAATTGGCTCTCTTTAAGAACAATATAATTGCATTTATATATCTCCAGTGTTAGAAAAAAATAATTAGAAAAGTATATTTTATTATTTATTTAATCCCCGTGGAACCCCATGTCAATAATAATTATTGTATTATTATTTCGTGACTAGAACTAAACTCATGATTTAGATTAATTATTATTTCTTCAAATAATATTCAATATAGATTATTTCACACCGGACTATAAAACCAGGTCCTCCATTCCTCCAAAATATTTATTGGTCCTTGAATAATGAATTTTTATTTAATATATAAATATCACATAATTATTCAATAATAAATAAATAAATATTATACTCACTAAATTGGAAATAAATATTTATTAAATATTATGCTCACATAATATTCTCTCGAATAACTACTCACCAAATATATGTGATGAAGAAAAAAATGAAGAATTATTAAACAACATGTGAGAATAATATTTATTCAACTTGTTAAATAATAAATAATAATATATTATTTAATTGGTATTTTGAATAAAAATAGTGTGTGTCTTTATAGGCCTTTTTCTCAGCAGTAATAGGTAAAGAAGTTTATGCCCCAGGTTTAGCTTCCATCAACATGCCAAGGAATCCTCAATAAAATGAGTTAATTCAATAAATACATAATACCTGATATGGATTCTTTCTGGGTAATATAATCCATTTATCATGATATCTCAAATCATGAAGGTTTCATGATAGTGCCACAAACCAATGTGTTGGATTTATCATATTTTAATTTTTAGAAATTGAACTCTACTATAGAACACCATGTCCATGGATTTATTTTGGATATACCATTTTCATAAAAGGCAATGAGATGTCAACTTTCATTAAATAAAATAAAGTAAAAAATCCTTCCTCTCACAATTAACTAATGAATTATTACTTATGATGCACCCAAAGTTTCCTATATCTCCTCAACATATTTCATCATTGTTTCTATCAATGCATCAAATTACATGAATGATAATAATAATTAGTAATAATATTAATGTCTAAGGGTCAACAAACACATCTTTAGATAGGAACACCCAATGAAACATAGAAATGTGTATTTTCAATGGGTGGTTCTCATTCTCATAATTCCCTACATTGAATATTACCAAGGTCATAAACCTTGATAAGGTTAATCAATGTCCTATGAGTCTCCACCACTGATCTCCCAAATCATTTGTGTCCCTAAATTTATTTCATCAAACTATAGAACATATATTTAAGAATACTATCTTGAAACTTATGGGTTCTCATCAGAGCGGGGAACTAATGCGACCTTTTAATGGGGAACCTTGTATTAGGTCATTATCACATACTATGTTAAATAGAAAATAATGGTATGATAAAGAGGTTAATACTGTTAAAAATAAAGATTTAAATTCATCATAAAGTATACAAAAGTTTGTTCTAGGGCACCAAATACAATTGACTCTGAATTATACTATATCTGATTTCAAACAACCTTAAGTACTCTAGATCTCACATGATACTCATGATTCTATAAATATAGGCCTTTAGTCAATGATTCCACCATACATTCTTCTATGGAAACTCTATTGTTGCAACATCACACCTATGAGAAAAATCCCTCAAGTGGTGTTACATTAAGAGTATTTGATTTGTCTGTTTTTGTGAAATTGTCTCTTTTTTACATCCACCTATGTTGTATTATAAAAATACATGGTGGTAGGGTTTTTACGATTAGGTAGCACACCAAGATCCTAAAATTTTTTTATCCAAAAGTTTTCCTATGCAACATAAAAATTCTCTATATACTAAAACTCCACTATAGAATCAGTAAAACTGGCTACTTTAGACTCTTCATTACTATACATCCTTCATTGAGGTAGAAAATATATCCTAAATATGAATTCATATCATTTCAATATATTTGAAATATAGCATCAGTATGACCCCTAATTATCATCACCTCATCTCCTCCAATAAACATTGAACATATCCTTATTTATTCTCAAATACTTAAGGATAATCTGAACAGTTGACTAATTCCATTCTCTTGGATTATATTGATATCTTCCTACCATTATCAATTCATATGAAACATAAATTATAGTACATTACATGGAAAATATGAATAATCTTATCATTGAAGAATATTGGATGTTACTCATTCTATCTTTCTCTTGCTTTGTTTGAGGAAACATTTTCTTAGAAAGATGAGTGCTAAGTGAAACTAGAACCAACCCTCTCTTGTATTGTTCTATAGTAAATAACATTAGCATATGGTCAATATATCTACTATTACTAATTCAAAGAAGTATATTGGATCTATCATGAATGATCTTGATCCCTAGAATATAGTATACTTCACCTATGCCCTTCATGGAGAAACACTTGATTAACTACCCCATAACATACTATAAGACCAGTAAGTCATTTTAAATAAGTAATATATCATCAATATATAATACTACTATAATGACCACATTTTGAATAAAATTCCTTTAAACACATTTCTCTCATTTTTTTAGAAAGGCTCAGAGCATGAGTAAAACCATTTTCCCAAATATAAATTAAATAAATGTAAAAACGGAAGATCAATACATGAGGTATAATGGGATTGAACTAGTAGGATAATAAATGAAATGAAAGGAAAGTGGAGCATCTAGATCATCTTTGCATGGACATGGGAAAGCACAACATGGATGGAGTTCCGAATTAACAGATCATTTTTCCAGCAGCACACCTTTCCAATCAGAACTCACCCACACCACAACTCCAATTTCTTATCAAAATGTAGAAAAAATACCTTCCTCTATTCCTTGAAGATATGAGGGAAGAAATAGGGAAATAATGATTGTAATTTTATCAAATTTTATTATAATCCTTCTATACTTTTCATGAAAATTCCTTATCATCATAGAAAACTAGATGTAACGATAGTATGAAAAGGCCGCAAAAATGTAGGAAAGTGTATTCTTGAATTTCTTGTGCCAAGACTAGAACCAGACCAACATGAATATATCTTTTTTAATTCTATAGATGAACCTTGATAATCCTAGACCTCAAGATAAGTGATATCCTCTGCAGTGGAAGCACATACTATTACATTGTCCTCTATAAGTAATGTCATGCCTTTAGGAAATTTCGAAATTTTTACACCAAGCAAGAGACAAAACAAAGTTATCTAAAAGTATAGTTTCTAATTGTTAGCAGCATTAATATCAGCTCCAGTTATGAGCCTTATATCACTGATCCATAATCTATTCCCAATAAAGACAATTTTAATCAAAGTTGGAGCCACACTGAAATCCTAGCTCCATTTTAGAAATCATTCCCTCTCTAATTAGTAAATATTCCTTAGAAGATATCTCACCCCTTTGATATCTTTGGAATGTCAAAGTGTCACGCTCTTAGACACTAGGATAAATCTCTTCTTTAAGACCCTAATTGACTATTCCATAATGATTTTTTATCTTGGGAGTATCATCCGTATTTACATCATCAAAGAGGGGGGGGTCTCCTTGATGATATGTACTTGTGGAGGAGGATTCAAATTTTCAGTGCATTTCCCAAAGTATCTAGTGAAAATGGTTCACTCTAAGTTTGAATAATCCTTAATCTTCATCAAATTATTAGGATGTGGAGTTATGGATCCATCCAATTCAACCAAAAATTTTATGTCATTTTGATTAATTGAGTGGAATAAATCTATGTCATCATGATGTGCTTTATAAAGAAAATCCTTGGGTTTTTTA
The DNA here is from genome assembly GCA_963277665.1 of Viscum album. Lineage (NCBI taxonomy): Eukaryota > Viridiplantae > Streptophyta > Magnoliopsida > Santalales > Viscaceae > Viscum > Viscum album. The sequence goes on along the minus strand of OY728130.1, from coordinate 601,317,979 downwards.
CAAGATTCACTAGGTACCTTTCTATCTCCTACCATGGGGGGGGGGGGGAATTGTTGGTGGCATCTAGAGTAATGTGAAATACATCCACAAAAATTGAAGCATCCTTTTCCTCAATAGTGTGACTCACATATTGCAAAATATTTTGGTAATTGGAAACATCTTGACTCCTAAACTCATTTGTCCTACTATTTGTTTCATTTATTTCTCCAGGATGATGAACACTAGAAGAACCATCACCAACTGAAATTATATCTTTACATTCTTTATAACCTAGCTTCTTTTTACAATTTTCAACCCATGTCTGTTTATGAGCCTGAGGACGTACTTCCATTTTTCTACAATAATTATAAGTGTTCCCAATCTTAATACAAACATTGAAGTAATAAGCTAGATTTTCACATACCACTTCCTAAAAGAAATCAGAGATTCAATTTTGTATCCACATATTGGATGGTACTCCTTTTGAAATATAAACCTTAGCAAAAAACCTAGAAACTGAGGGTCTTGAAGGATTACATGTTTCAAATTCCATTTTTAATAGATGGCTAATAAGGTTGGAATTCAAAAATAGGGAAATCTGTTTGAATAGTTGAAGTGGAAGCCCAAGTAAACCGAGCCAGATTGGAGCAAGAGGAGATTTTGCGTGAGGATCAATGTTATTGTTCCATTTTATAACGGTTATAGAACAGCCCCAAAAAACCCAAGATCATCTCATCCATAGTCTATAATTCTCATTTTCAGAAGAGAATAGAAAAACATCATTTGAGTAGTTTATCAAGCAATATGGAAACAAGTAATTCCAACTGAATCAAGATATTTCTGTAAAATGTTCAAAGAAGTCCAACGCTTTAAAAATTTAACAACTAGAATAAAGAATAAATCTGAAGCAAGAAAAAGAACCTCATTGTCTAAGAAGGAAATCTCTATATGACCTCTGTGTCTAAAGCACTTTGGCTCAACACATGAGTCATTATCAATGACCCCACCTTTTTTGGGTTTCTCATTAGGGTAGGATATTCCCATGACAACAACTATAATGGATTGAGTATTAGGGTTATATGGTGAGCTCTATGGGTTTCACGACTCCATCATTTACTCAGATGTCTCACATTGATCCTCAATAAAATGAAATAACTTAATAGATTCATAGAATCAAATGTTCCTTGAATTGGATACATTCATAAATCCAAAAATGGATCTCTATTAATTAAAAATATTTTTTTGGAATCACCTGGAGTCACCCAGCCATCTCGTTGTATTGTATAGAAATCTACTTCTAGGATCCCATTAAGGAAAGTGATTTTTACATCCATATTACAAATTGTATAGTCATTTTAATCTGATATAACAATTATAATTATTATGGATTTAAACATGGAAACTGGTGAATTTTTTTATAATAGTCAATTCATTGACATTGTTTAAACCTTTTAGCCACTAGTATTTCATTATTGGTTTTTAACCTAGATTCCATGTCCAGTTTTCTACTCAATACCCAGTTTCACCCAATTATATTTATATCAAATTTTATATCAACCATAACCAAATCATGCTTCTGATACATGGAATCCATTTCAATATTCATGGCTTATTTCCTTGGTGTAGCTTCTGATCTCTCTTCTTCCTCATTGTAGGAGTGAGGTTCATCATTTTGAATCAATAACAAGTAACCAAATTATATGACTAGGAAACCATATCTCTTTGGGTCTCTTAACTCCCTAATGATCATATACAATACCTATGTTTCATGAACTACTTATTCTATAGGCACATATTGAATATTCTCATCTACCAACTCTTGTTTATCTTGAGCATCATGTTTATCAAATCCAATATTGCTGCTACTATCCTTTTTGAATATGTGATCCCTATAAAGAATGATGAATTTTCTAGAGATAGTTACATTCTTGTTTGAGGAGTTTCATAGGTAGTTTTCCTTTTTCCCTTTAGATATCCTATAAAGATACACTTTTTTTCATGGGATAATAGCTTGTTTCCAAATAAGGCCTTATCAGACACTTGGAAAACCCGTACACTTTTATGCAACAAAACCGGTATTTTCCACTCCTTAACTTGAATGGAATTACTTTAATCGTTATATTTGGTACACTGTTTATGGTGTATGTAGTAGTTTTTAATGCATACCCCAAAAAAGGATAATAAAAGATATGTATGAATCATCATCACCCATACAATGTATAATAAGTTATAGTTCCTCATTTTACAACCACTATTCCACTATGGTGTGCAATATATATTGAGTAGAGATAGAATCCAAAACTCCCATATAAATTTAATGAACTCTTGTTAAATAAATTTTCCACCTTGATCTGATAAAAAAATCATTATCTTCTTTCGATGTTGATTTTATACTTGATACATGAATTCTTTCAATTTCCAAAAGGAATCAGTCTTAGACCTCATCAATTATACATAGTTTTATCTACTCAAGTCATCATTAAATGTTATGATTTAAGAATAGCCACCTCTATATTCTATTGAAAATAGTCTACACAAATTATTGTTTTCAAATGATAAAATATATTTATCCCTTTAACCCTATCAATCAAATGGATTTTTGGTTATTTTTCCTTCTAAACATGAATAACTACATTCAAGTTGTTTTAGATAAAAATATTCAAAATGAATATCTTGATTGATATTTTCAGAAGGTTCTATTTAACATGGAAAAGATGGTGATTCCATATATGGGTGTTATATGAGTCATCTGAACATGATTAATTATCTATTTCCAAAACTTTTTTTCATAATTTCATACATGAAGACTGTTATTTAAATGTTCTAGACTATAAAATATGTTTTCTTTATAAAATAAACAACATTTATATAATAACATGAAAATAAAACCATCTACATATAGGAATAATTCAGAAATTATGTTCATTGTAGCTATTGGTACATAATAAAAATCACTTAAAACGAAAATAATTCTTATTAGAAATGATAGGTGGTAGTCTCTAATGGATAGTGTATCCATCCACACACCTTTGGAAGCTTACGAATCCGCATCTCCAATAGAAATTTTTTAGAATCTACTGGGTTTATGCATTTGAATATAGATGTGATAAACACAAGGAAAATCTAATTCCCAATGTCTATATATTTAAATATTATAATCGATAAAAACACACATTTAACTTCCCATTGCTTTTGGGTTCAGTTCTTATTATAGTGGCCTTGCTTCCCACTTACAAAAAATACTTCCTTATTTTCTTTTCCTTTCCTCTTGATCTTCCACATAATGGATATATGGTGGATTCTATCTTTATAATTTTTATGAGTCTTGGGCCCCTTCACCTTGTTCACCCTTTGTTTATTCACCATAAGGAACACAAGATTGTATCACCCCTTAACCATATCCACTTGGAGAATCCATGTATGAAGTTCCAAAAGACTCCTCCCATTATTTTGCGGATTGTAATTTTCCATAAAACCAAGGAACATCTAGGGTAGTGGGGAATGTATGAGATATATACACAAATCATCTAGAAATTTAATCCCCTGGATGTATGAGCCCTCAATTTTTCCAATAACCTTGACTATATGTTTTCCAACTATCTCCAAATATCCAAGATTATTTGTAAATAGAATATTGGAGTTCTCATATCCCTCTTGTCTGTCTTTATATTAATAAATATCCTGAAGGGTAGAATTAATTATATGTGCATCATGTTATCATGTTTCTTCAAAGACTCATTGCTCATGTATGATAGAATGAAGCACTAAACATCTCTGGAATCTTTCAAATATTTTTCTTATCCAGTGAACTCTTCATCAATGACCACATTAGCCAGAACATCATGATTATGTTCTTCCAAAACATTAAATTTCCATTCATGGAATAACATAATTCATAAAAGACTGCTATATTTGTATAAATTTATACTTGTAATAATTTTATCACTCTCAAGTATAGATCAATGTGATATATTTGAAGTCATTTTTATTGGCCTTTTGACAAATAAAATGATCATAGTTTTAGTACGTTATCTATTAAAATTTAAACATATAAATAAATATTATATTTATTAATCTCCCACTATTTTATCAAAAATCAATATCACTCACCATTGGCTTCATAATATCATATTTACTATAATTTCCAGTGTCAAGGATCTGTAATCCACTTCTCACCACCCTTACTTTGAGCGGTAAATAAATTTGAAGGGGTTTCGGTAGTCATTCCAAATTCCAACTATATTAACTCATCGCTACTTGATATGTTGAGTGGTCTCCCCAATTTTGGAATCCTTAAATTGGATTTCAAAAAAATATGAATATTAGTTACACAAATTACTACTTTGAAAATCTTCCATTTATCTGAACTAAGTGAATTCAACCCAAAAATTCGTGTTATAATTCCCTCATAAGTGAAAAAACCATATTTTCAGTTGTTTAATAAATTTTAACTATAGTTTTATTTTAACAAAAGTAGTGTATGTTTATAGGAAATTAATATATATAATTGGATGATTTTATATTTTATGTGTTAGTTAAAAATTAATATCTTTATTACATGCTTGTTGTTGTTATGTTTATTTACATAAGTGATTAACCATTTCATAGATAATATTTTCACATAAGCCAATTTATTTTACATTTATGTTGTAATATTTTTAATTCATTAATTCACGTGATTGTGAAAAAAACATCAATAATGAAATAACCATAAATCATTAAATAAATAAAATAATAAAGTTGTATGTTCATGATCATTTAATAATGGGTATCTTATCTAGAAAATGAAAATATTACCATTTACTAATGGGAAGAACACATTGAACAATTTATGGTTTGTGTTGCTACTTTCCACATGTACACCTATGTATATCTCTTAGATTGTTTTTTCATCTACTCCAAACCTGAACTGCCTCCACTATATTAGGAGCTCCATCCATTATATATGATTTTTCTCGCACTTAAGTTATGGAAATAAAAGGATTGGTTAGGGTGTTTACATAAAAGTAACCATGGGAACACATTCCCATATAGAATAAGAGAAGAGATGACAAACATGATAACCATTTAATTTAATAATAAATTAATTGAAAATAATACCACACAATACTGTGGTGTAGGACCATGATGCCAAAAACTAATCATTTAATAAAAATATCATTCAATTCTAATATTTATTATCTAAGTTAATTTTCTCTCGAGCCAATTAATTATATTATTTACCTAATCAATTATTTTATATTATTTCTCATCTGAATTTCAATGATATTTTTAACCATTATAATTTTTTTAAAAGCTATATAAATTTATCTGAATTTAATATGTACAAAAATGAACCTTGGATGAAATATGGTGAGTACTCATCTGAACTACCCAATATGTACTATAATCGTATATTGTTTACTCTTGCGACGCATAGAATACAGAGATTATTATGTAATTTAATAGAATTTACTATAAATATAATTAACACATGGAAAACATGATATTTACGTCACATCTTATGATTCAATGTTTTTATAGTAATAACTATTATATGAATTATAAAATATATAAATATTAGAACATTGCAGAAAAAATAATTAGCCAAATATATATATAACCCATAATTGAGTGTACCAGAAACATAGTCACCACATGGAACACATGTTGATAAGGTATTCATAGTATAATAATTTAATTTTAATATTACATAATTTAGTATAACGGCACGGTGTATACGTTGGATCCACACATCATGTATTCTTCTCATCGTCAATCTACAAAACAAGAGTAGGGACTCTGAATATAGTTGTGATACAAAAGTTGTCTAACTAAATGGTGTCTAAAACAGCCACATGGTGTGTGTCCATTGATTTACATGGTCACCAATCATTTAGTCCATATAAGAGGATACACGTAACTTCTATGACCGATGGACTACCAGTCATGTTGCGATTATACACAATGTGTACCCAACAGACCATGGGACTGGATGGCCCAGTTAATATGAAATGTAAAATTAAATTTACCACATATAAAAAATGAACATGATTGAAATTAATATTAAATTAATTTAGGGTGAATTACTCATGGGTATGTGGAAATTACCTTCACGTTACACGGTGTGTACTATTGTGTTATCCCTATAGACTCCTCGTCTCCTTCAGATGAGATCTTTGAATTTATTCCATTTATAAAATTAATTGATTTGATTATATTTACAAGAAATGAAAAATAATGAAGGATGATCTATTCATTCATATTAAGGAATGGGTATACTAGAATTGAAAACCAATGAAATATTTGAAAATTAATCCTGAGTTTTAAAAAATTATATTTAATTATGTGACCCCTTTAATACCACTTGTACGTTATGATCCCATCAGAAGCATAAAATAGGTGATTCCCCACATTTTTTTCTTGTTAAATGATTTATATGATTTTTAAATGATGATTAATTGCATGATAAATAGTATTAAATAAAATAATATTAAAAATGGATAAATTATCAAATGAAAATGTAGGATAAACACATATTATTTATATATTATACAAGAAATTAATTAATTGCCCTGTAAGAAATTATTTTTTTCATTTATGTATTTGAAATAATATTTACATCCTAGAATCATTGCATTATATTAATCAAGAATAGAGTCCCTCAAGAAGTGAGCCATTTTTTTTACAAATCTCTCAACATCACTATTGAAACCCCCAAGTTCTAGCACCATTGATCCTATCACTTGCATTGTTAACCATTGATTATCCTAAGAATCTATTCCAATGGATTCTCATTAATATATCCCTAGAATCAAAATTAGAATGTGGAGGAAGATAAATCTCTATTATTTAGTTCATTCGTGGAGAGGGATCTTTCTAGGGATTTGGAGGATTCCCTTGGGATGTTGTTGTGTACAAAAAATGAATTGGGTCTTTTGAGAAATACTATAATTAGGTTTATATAATAAAAGGTTAAGAATTTAATAATTATAAAAGTGAAATTTATTATTTATTTAACCCCTACAGAAATTCGTTCCTAAAATATTATTATTATTTTTATTTCATGACATGAACTAAACTCAAGAATTATATTAAATATTATTAAATCAAATAATATTTAGTCTATATTATTTATCACCAAAGCATTAAACTCGGTCCTCCATTCCTAAAAAATATCTATCAAGCCTTGAATTATAGATATTTATTTTATTAAAAAATATTACCAAATTATTCTTGAATACGTAAATAAATATTATATTCAATAAATAGAAAAAAATTATTAAATATTCTAGTCATAAAATTTTATCTCGAATAACTGGTGATGGAATGAATGTGATCAAGATATCATGAATAATTATTAAATGGACAATGGGAATAATATTAATTAAACTTGATAAACAATATATAATAATAAATTACTTAATAGAGATATTGGATAGATATATTTTGTGACCCTCTAGGGCTCTTTGTCAGTGACATTAAGAAAAGAAGCATAAAGTAAAAGGTTATCATTGATCAAACTACCAAGGTACCCATAAAGAAATAAGAAAAAGTCTCAACAACATAATACCTCATATTAAAACACAATGTATAATTAAATCCCAATATCATGTTATATCTAATAAATCATTTTTCATGATGGTTCCATTAACCTATGTGCTCAATGTCACTTTCTTTAACTTTCCATAATTTTAACATGCCAATAGAACACCATTAATGTAATTTCATTTAGGCTATATAATTTATATCAAAGGGACTAATATATAATCAATGATTAAATATTATAATAGATAAATATTTTCTCTAATTATTCATTAATGACATATTAATCATGATAGAGCCAACATAACCAACATCGCCCAAAACAAATGTCACCACAATTTTCATCAATACATCAATGTTTGTGACTTATAAAAATCATCAATAATGATTATATTTAGGTATAAGGATCAACACACATTTCCATATATTGGAACACCCAATGAAACATATAAATATGGATTTAAGACTCATGGGACTCATTGTCCTAATATCAATTACTGGATATTACCAAGGGCATACACCATGAAAAGGTTCCTCACTGCCCTATTAGTCTTCACGCCTGATAGCCTGAATCATTTTTGTGCCTAATATTTTTTCACCTAGCTATAGAATATATATTTAATAATACAAATATGGTACATTTAGTTTCTCATCATAGCAGGAAATTTTGATTAGCATTCAATGAAACTGCTACTCTTAGGACATTTTCACACACTATTTTATAAAGAAGAAGAACCACCATATCATGAAGAAGAGTTTATCAATACTCAAAAAATATGAAAACATGTTATCATAAAATACCCAAAATTCAGTTCTGGGGAACTAACTACAATAGGTATGATACAAAGTGTCCATTTTTTTTAAAATAGACATTTTAGTTCTAAAAAATATCCAATCACTGAAAATAAAACAAATGTTCATTTATTGTCTTTATAATTTGAGAAAAAGTTTCATAATTCATTCATGGTATAGTGTAATTAGTCTCCCATAAAATGGACAGATGATATAAATCTATGACACAATGTGTGTGTTTTCAGTTTAAAATAAAAATTTTGAAAAAAAGTGACATAATAAAAACAAAGAAAAAACATTTGGATTGATTTCATACTCTATATAAATGATCCATACATATTTTTTGACATATAGTAATCAGTCGCACACCAATATAATTCACAGTGTGACTGGAGTGAATCAAATAGTATGTTTTCATTTTTAAATAATAGTTTCATAAAAACCAGAAGATATATACTAAAAAATACTAAAAAACTTTTAGATAATTATTATATTTGAAGAAAATTATCTATATGTTATTTATGATTTTAGGAATTAGCTTCTTCTCAATCCAACACACTATGAGATCATCATGACTCCAAGTTTTTGTTTTCAGTTTGAAATGAATTTTTTTTAAAAACCACAAGTGTCCTACTGAAAACTGAAAAACAAATTCATATTCATCCAATACGTTATGAAAATGATCCATATTTCATTTATGATGTGTAGTAATTATTCACTACTCAATATGATATATAGTGTGTATGGTATGACTCAAAGTTTCAATTATCATTTTAAAATTAACATTTTAATTTAAAATGTGTGTCACTCACTAAAAGCCAAGAAACCATGCCTTTATTATCTTTATAATTTATTAAATTGAATAATATGTAATTTATGACATGTTAGAATCGAGCTCATGTAAAACCAATTCAAGATGTGACTGGTATGACTCAAAGAGTGTGGTTTCTGTTTAAATTGACATTTTAGTAAAAAACACATGAGATGCTTAGAAAATTTAAAATACTTTTGGATTATTTTGATACATTATGATAAAATCCAAAATTCTTCTGAGAGGTGTCGAAATCATCCACACCTAAATGAAAGTCATAGTGTGACTAGTTTTATTCAAATTGAGTGGTATCAGTTTAAAAATGACATATTATTAAATTATTACTTCATATTTATGATTTATTTTTTTATTTTTAGCATTACTAACATATGAATTTAATTCATATATTATTGAATTTTTTTACTCGAGTTAGGGTTGTTTTTTTATATACTACTACCGTGATCGGGATTTGTTGACGGGGGGTCGGTTACCGAAGGAAAAGAAACAATTGATGTTTTTTTATTTTTATGATGAACAATACATGAAAATTTAATTATAAAAATATATTTTTAATGAATATAATAGTATCTTTCTTTTTTTATTTTTTAGTTTATTGTTATTTAATTAAATTATATATTTTCCATATCCGGTATTTTCTTGTTTTTTCCTGTAATTTTTACAACAACGTGCTTTAATTTTTACAACACACTACAGCAGTATAGAATTTATCATTTCTATATACAAATTTGGTAAAGGGGGGTCCTTATAAATGCTAGAATTAGTACTGATAAAAGTGTCCCCTTTTAATGATTCTTATATAAGCAACACTTTTTTATCATTGTTCATGGTTTTTCAAGAAAAATTAAAATAATTTTCTATAGTAGTTAAGGGATTAGATGTGTCACTAGGACTTTATCAATGTATTGTGATCTATATATGGAGTATGGGGGTATAAAGTTGATGGGGTTGGAGGTGAAAATGGATACCTATAAGTTATGAAGTCATTTAAATTATCAAAGGTTCATCCCTATTGGTGTTCTTTACCTGTTCCATGAAAGGGAATTACTAGTAGGTGAAAACAATGAACAAAAGTGGTTAAAATTATCATATATAGAATAGAATTGTTTCAATTAATGGAAAATCCTTGATCACACCAAGTGGATGGTGTCAAGGAAAGATATTTGATTCTGGAAGGGTATTTGTATTGACAATTGGATATGCTACCCAAAATGTCTAACACTGGATACATTTGTTAAGGGGTCACTTCCATATTCTTCTTTCTAAATTCTGTACATGATGAGAAAAAGTTTACTATGTCTAAGTGGATTATTCATGATCCTATCAAGGAATTTTCAATATTCATATAGAGTTCTAATTGTTTTATTTCTTCCTCTTCATATTGTATAGCTATGTAGATTATGAGGATGGTGGTCAGATATAGAGAGATCCTCTCAGATAAGATTATACATGCAATGATAAGTTTTTTTATCTGGAGTATTATGAGGAATGCATTCCATATTGATAAATTTACACAATTTATTGGCATTGTAATGGTTTTTTTATCTATGTTTTAAAACATTCATTCTATGTTGAAAGTGGATCACTTTTGTATAAAAATAAAAATGTTTTCCGGATTATGGATATTATATTGTGGTATTATAGATGTATATTTTTGCCTAGATAAATTAGAATCATTCTTCAACTTTTGGTTCCTTTGAGAACTGAATAAGAAGGGATTCCATCTTCATTTATGCATTGTAGTGGATACCTATTGGCTGCTGTGGTGTAGAAAGATTGAATTAATTCAAGGTGAAAAGGTTTTCTTAGTTACCAACTGGATTAATATAATCCTTAAAACCTAAATGGTCTAGATGATGATGTAAATAGGATGTCTTAGAGTCCTTTGTATAATTCATGTGGATGGAGACCCATCAATTAAGGTTTAAATTAATGATGATCTCGAGGGGATCTAAGGTTTTATAGAATGCACCTCTATTTGAGTCTAAACTTAACATTGATGGATCTTCTTATAAAAGTATTGTGATAGTTGTACAGGATATTCTGGTTCATCAAGGATTGGTGATACATTGATTTATAGTAACTTTTGGTCTGTGTTCTTCAATGTCAATAGATGTTAAGGCTATTTTTTGAGCTCTTAGTATTTACCAGCATGGAGGTATCCATTTGAATTCTATGGAATTAAAATATTCTATAATTTTATTTATTTGATAGACCCAAAGTTGGAACATAGATATATCTTTTATATTTTGTGATAATGTTCCCAAAATTATGATAATACTAGTATCCATCACACATAGATAGGCGTATATTAAAGAGATCATTGGAAATTTCTAGGTCAAAAATAATGTTTTTATGGGTTTTATGTATTATTCCTTGTAATTTGATGTGGTATTAAGATTTATTATTGCAAGAAAATGTTATTGAATATAGAGTTCGGTCTTCTTCCCATTAATAAATTTTAATAAAATAATGAGATTCTATTTGGTGTATTTGAAGAAACCAAAATATCTAATGATTTTTTGTTGAGATTTTAATTGATTCATGAAATGTTTTAAAAGGTTGGTTGTGCCACCTCGAGATTTTATGAGATAGATTCTTCTAAGTTTCTTTGATATCTTGTGTTGTACACTACACCAAGATTATCTTTTTCTATATGCATCACCATATTGGCTTGCATTATACACAACACTATAATAGGATTATGTTACACCCAATTTCAAGTTATTTTGATATAATTATTTTATCCCAACACCAAGTATATATTTTTTTTTATTCATAAAATAAAAATATTTGTATTATGTTATAAATAACCCCAAAGAAAGATTTAAATAAATTCAACACTTACTTGTCTTGCGTTACACGCAAGAGCGACCTTCTTTGATATATTGTGTTGTACGCAATACCGAGTTTCAATAAAAAACAATATATTTTTAACATATTAATATGGGATATAAACTATAAATTATGTATATTATTAACCGAAATTTTAATATTATTTAACATTATAATTCATCTTATATAGTTTCTAGAACACTATATAAGAAAAAATTCATTTCTTTGGATAAAAGAGTTATTTTTTTAGAACATGTAGTTTTCCACCTTTTGATGGAACACCAATTTCAAATCTAGTTTGAAAACTTTTATATATTATATTTCAAAAACTAAAAGTCATATTTGTAAGGGGGACATCAATATTTTCCTTGGTTAAAATTTTGATATTTTTCTGATGAAATACATTTTTTAATGAATATTGAAAAATACTGTATTTTAATTCAAAACTACCTTTTTGTACAGTTTATTTATATATTTGGATTATATTTTTAATTGGTTTTAAAGTTTAGTTTTATTATGATATTATCATTTAATAAAATTTGGGTCACTAGAAGTAATTTCACATTAAAATTAGATATAAAAGCACATCAACGTTTGATGGTTTCATTAAAAAACCTGTTTTCTTGTTTTGACAACGAGAATTAATTTTAAAATAATTAGTGTAACTTCTGTGTTTTGAAATTTGAAAAACGGATTCCATATTTGGAATTTGTGAATCTAGATTATTTAAATAGTATACATTTTCTTGATATTATGAATAGTCACTATCGTATTTTTTTTACCACATTTAAATGTAAATCGGGTAAATTTGGGTAACAAACAACATGATAAAGATAATAAAATTACCCCAACACCTTGAGAAATCATATTAGATTTATTAAATTCGACCAATATCATTTATGTGTCTGAACCAATTCATTTAATGGACTTTTATACATGAAAGTAATGTAATTATAATTAAAACAAAAGAAAGTGACAACATTTCACTCTCTTTAGTATTTTAAGTATAATTATTTTAATACACTCATAAACATGATAAAAATTGAACATAAATAGTCTGTATAAATTTAATGAAATTATATACATCAATTGTATTTATTTATAATTTTTATCGATTTAATAACTACCATTAATTATGACACGATTGTGATGTAGAAATTATTTTATTAATAGAAATATGAAATAAATGGGTTTAAAAATATGAAAATAAATATAATATAAACCAATTAATTTTAAATTTGAATTTTATTGTTAAAAATGACATGTTTGTATTGTATTAAATATTATGCTTCAAATTTTTCATTAGTGTGGATTTGATTTAATTTCAAATAAATAAATTGTGTTAAAATTGACACTAATGATATTTTATAAAAATAACATATTATTTAATTATTTAAAAATTTAAAAAGTAATTAAAAATAACTAAGTGAAAATTATATCGTCTAAAATTCCATAATGTATCCGATTATAGACAATTTAAAACACATAATTAAATATTTATAACAATTTAATATTTTGAATATTATTACCAAAAATTAAATTAAATAGATTAAATAATGATAAATCAAAATGACAGGGTTTAAAATAATATAAGAACATGTATAAAATTTATTGGTTGAGATTATTTCAACCAATATGCGTCTTATATTCTAAATAAAGTTGTTTGAGACTATTATAAACTGAAAATAAATTTATACTAAAATAATATTTCAAGACATTCCTAAAGTTCCCCTTGTCCCTATAATAAAAAACCACCACCTCTACCCACTTACTCACACATTTCAAGCCATTTGGCTCATCCAAAATATACTCAAATAATCTCCCAACATCCCTACCTTCCTCTTAGAGGCCAAAATTTAGGAATAAAGTCATCCTAGAAAGACATTTTGGGAAAAACAAAATGAGATACTTGGAAAGAGGTAATTGTTTCATCACCTCTTTAAAAATTATTTTCTTCTTCTACATCATTTTATTATGTTATTCTCATACTAGAGTAATAAATACAGTATGAAAAAATATAAATGTTATAAATAATATTGTGAATCTCATTGCATGATTATATAAATATGAAAATGTTACTAAATAATTAATGATTTTGGACATACCAACATTAAAAGTAAATAATATGGTGCAAGAATAGAAAAATGAATTTCATTTTCTAGATGATATGAAAATTATAACTTCATATAAGAAGAACATTTTGATAATTTATAAGGAGAAATTGAAAGCGTTATTAATGTCTAGAAAATCAATAGAGAATGAATATAAAGATTTATCATAAATATATAGATATAAAGAAATGGAGTTCTCTTTTCAGAAGGAAATATGATCCTTGTTTTTCTCATAAAAAGAAATGGATAATCCAAATTATTCCAATATTAGTTATTTTTATGTTTCATGTATGGAAATGAATATGATGAATGAATGGGGAGAACTAGAATTCATTGAGAATCATATAACATGGAGAATGTTCCATCATGGAATGATTTGACTTATATGATGATATCTCCTTATAATATTTTGGGTTATAAAAACGATTCTTAGATATAATTTAGATGTACACTAGTCATGATGATGTGATGTTAGACTTTATCCATTAAGTGGAAGTTAAAAATTTGGTCTTCAAGAATGTTTTCATTTCATGTAAATATGTAATTCTTAGACAAAAAAAATTATGGAACGAAAACCACATTTTCTACCCCTATTTTGAGTTAAATAAAATCTGATTATAAAAGGGGGATTGTATTTTAAATTGGATGATAGGCTGAATGGGGAGTAATTTTCTTTCACACGATTCCTTTTTATGTGTTTTTTTAGTTGAGTGTATGTGGGAAATGTATATGAAAAAACCACATGAACATCCCATTGAATAAAAATTATGGTTTGGAATCAATTACTGAAATGTTAATAGATATCATTGATGTTTTACATAGACACTCATAATTACTAAACCGATCCACCACATATAGACATATATATGATTAATTTGTGGATCATTGAACACAAAAATGATTCCAGCCATCAATAAAATAGACCAAGATTTACCAAGATATAAAAAAATATATTTTAATTATGGGAGAGGCATTAGATTATTATAAATTTCCCTCACCATTATAACTTTTCATTTATTATCAATATGGGGGATATTTATATTTAATTTATAAATGAAATTTGATGAGTTGAAATGTGAATTAAATAAATAATAATGTTGGAGATTGATGTGACCAAATTGATTTCGGGGAAGAGGGATATATTTCTCAGTCATATATTAATGAGGAGTAAATTCAATATGTACTGAGAGAATATAAAAATACTAATGAGTCAAGAGTATAAATAATCTTATTCTTAATGAAGAGTACCATGGAAAGGGAGATATTAAATAACTCATTGGAAATGTGAGAGAAAAAAAAGAGTTTCTATGAGAAATATATATTGATTTTGTTAATTTAATATTGTATTGAAATTCATTCATGATGAAAATGGTGATTTAACAAAGATATTCAGATTCTAGCGATAACTTAAATACTATAGAATAATTAGATGCTTTCCGTGTTTCATAAGACACTTTATAATTAGATATTGTTGTGGTGGTATATTAATTAAATAATGAAATATTTTTAAAGGTTATATATGGAAGTAGTGTCTTCTAGCTTCTATTGAATTAGTAAAAATATTTTTTTTATATTTTTAAACAATCCTTGGATAACCATTCTTGAATTTTATTATAATAAATGTAGAATGTCACTATTTTTAATGTAATAGAATACTACCACTGAAGTTGATTATTGTTATGGGAGTTGGAGATAAATGGAAATACTTAAGAAGAGTATTTTTTTTATAATAATATTAATTTTTATAGAGTATTTTTTTTTGAGGGACTGATAAATTATAGATGTTATTTAATGTATTTTGAGATGAATTTGAGTGGCTGAGTTTGTCGAGAGTTTTATTGATGAATCTAAATACATGTTTTAAAAGTTATAAAAATTAAAAATATACAAAATTTAGAAAACTCTACTTTATATATGATTCATATATATTTTATAATTTTTTCATAAGTTTATGTACAACATTCAAAAGATAATATAAGAGTTGATAAAGAGGTATCTTTGGAAAAAAACAAAAGGTTTGTGCAGACCTTGAATTCTGAAAATTGGTAATGTATGTTTTCAATATTTGATACATAAAAGTTACTTTTATTATATTTAATGGTTTCTCATAGTTATAAATTAGATACATATAGAATATTATAAGAAAAAATTATATTTTAATAAGTTATAGATCCACATTGTGATATGTAACAGTGACTCAAATTTCTAGTGCAAATAGAAGGGTTAATAAGAGGATCGGTAAGGGTTATAAATGAAATTAAAGGATATGTAAAACCATTCATGATGATAATTATGTGTAAATGGGCCTTCCCATGATAAATTTAAGATTAATGATAATCTTATGTAATTATTATTGGGATATGTCAGAAGATGTGTAAGGTCAAAACTTGCTTAAGGAAGAGTAGTCTATTCATAGAAATAAGAATATTTAACGACAAGGAATTTGGAATGACAATATCTTTCTATTGTTACAACCTGACCATATTTATACTAATATTTTATTTTTATGGCTTTTTAGTCAATTCCTTTAGTTTGGAGAATTTTTTTTGAAATATTGAGTTTATGGGGTTTTCGTGTGGGGTTCATGGTAAGACCATACAGTTAGTGTTAACCATGAAACAACTATGTTGGTGATGTGAAACCATAAGTAGATCTATTTAACATTGTTGTTTCATGGTTTTCAAAATGTGAAATAATATTTTGTGATGTTCTAGTGATTTATGTGAGCCAAAATGGTTTTTAAATGATTTGCTAAACTGTGTGGCTAAAATTTATGTCTTTCCCAGGTTTAAAAAGTGAGAAATTATTATTTTCCAATAAAAGTAAAATATAAACCCAAAATTCTATATCACTGACAATATAATACCATAATTATCCTTAGGTTTTCTAAACTGTCCCTCCATTCATGATTTTCAAGCCATATAATTCAATTAGAGAGGTTCTTCTTGATTTTCTTGGTGCATTCCTTGCCTACATTCCTTTTCTTCACTTTTAATTCTTTCTTTCCTTGTATTTGGTATAATTTAGAAAAAACATAGGTTTGGGGTTTGTTGAAATTCATTTTGGAATTGGTAACTAGTTTTTTTATTGGTGTTATAATAATCTACCTTTTATACTCTTTCTGATTTAAGAAAACTCTTGGTGGATGTCACTTGGTTCCATTTGATTTAGGTAGGTTCCCCTTTCATTGGGGATAAAATTATATAATCATGATTTCTTGAATGTTTAAATTAAATAATTTATTATTAAATGATAATATTAATTATGTTGAAGTATTATTTGATTATAAAATCTTCTTTCACTTAATTTATATGTAAATTATTTATAAATTTAAATATAAAATTCAGAATGGTTTTACTCAAATTTCAACACCAAGAGTTTGATAAAAATAATGGCTGATCTATGTAAATGATTTTTATGATTTTACAATTTTATTTGATATTTAAATTATTCTATAATTATTTTACTAAATTTATAAAGGTATTCAGGGAGATTTAAACATAGATATTATGGCTTGGTTTCTAAGGAATAGTTTGAAAGATCATTTGGAGTTTAATACAATAAGCTATTTATTATTGATATTTATGGAATGTTTTTTCCCATGTTATGGATTGAGTAAAAAATAGTGGTGTTTCTGAGGAATCCTTTTTTAGATTAATGATGGAAATGGAGAGACATTTTTATAGAAAAAATTAGTATATTATTAAATTTTTATGGGTTAAACCTCATGGAAAACCTTGGGTATCAAGATAGGTTAACCTTGATGGTATAAGGCCCGCACCACTAGCTATTCTAGTGAAGTAATTATGTTTCACCCCAGATAAAAATGTATAATAAGTTTAAAGTCCACCACTAGGGAGTTATATAATTTATAGGTTCCCTTAGACTTAGTAACCATATGGTGTTTATCCCATGGAACCAATTTTAATTATTGACAGTATATTACTATTATCTTCTATATTCTTTCTTTACATAACTAATAATTTTTTTAAGAATTTTATATTATTTTTACTAAATTTAATTCTGTGTTATAATGTCTATTATATGAGTTCCACTTCGTGTAATTTTAAAGAAATAGTTTTAAAATGTTTATTTAAAAAATTTATTTTTCAGGAAATATTTAAATCATTTTAGTAATTTCTATTAGATTATTTTTATTACAAAATTCTTTTTAGAATATGGAAATTTGTTTCATTTCAAATAAAGAGAATCATTTTCTAAATTATTATATTCCAAACTATAATGAGTTGAATCCATTATTTAATGGTAGTGTACGAGGTGTAGTTGTCTTGTCATTAATTTTTAGATTTATGATTATCCTTTTTCATCATTTAAAATTAATGTTCACAATAAATTTCAATTTATAATGTTCTGTCTATGTTTTAGGTTTGATACTGAATTATAGAGTCACATAGAGATCAATTTATTCTATTTTATTAGTTTATTTTTTTTTTCTTCTTAGATCTATATCTACCTATAAGATCGACCATGTACCAAACCCTATATTTCATTATATCTATATTTTAGCACAATTGTTTTTTATCATTTATGTTTGTTTATATACAAGTTAGTTTATTTGATTTATATATTTTTTATTAGTGGTGTTATCTATTTATTGTATTAAAATTTTGTTTCTAGTTTTTGTTTCAGGTGTGGACTTCTGACATATGGATGGGCCATGCTAGAATTTCATGATATGTTAAACTATTTAAAACTTCATCTTATCATAGAAAATACATTCCCACTAACTCCCATGTCATTATATGGGCCTTATAAATACCCTTGGACTATTGGGGCGATTTTTTAAGGATTTTGTTGTCTAATTCATTTTCACGATCTTGGTGTGGGCTTTTCCTGTTCATGATAAAATTGAATAAGATCCTTGGTTTTTATGATGAATAGGGTTTCGAATTGACCATTGTTATTTGGGTTTTCCTTATATAGTGGAGTAGGATTTTCATAACATTAGAAGACTTTACATGAAAATTCTAGAATTATTTTTATTTTTATGACCCACACATTTCTTTAGTTTTTTGGGTTATGTTTCTTGAAGGAAGATATATATATATATTTATTTCAGTTAGTTCTAATTTAAAGTGGAGTTGGTTGAGATTTATTTATGTTTTATGGATCATTAATAAGATTTATGTTTTTTGGGATCAAGATACATGGCGATTTTAAGTTTTATGGTTTTTCGGAATGTCCTAGAAACCCATGGAGATCATATGTGATTGGTTATTTTCCAGTCCTAGTGATGTTTTCTAGGATGGTGAATGGTTATCCAAATCATGAATCCAAACCATGGACAACCATTAACTCCATTTAAATCTAATATTTATTTTTATTTTATTCATTTATTACAATATCTAATTGGTGGATGTTATTTAATATATATTGTCATGGATTTTTACTGTATTTATTTATAAATTAATTTGAATTTTGTGGGGTTTTAGTGAATAAAACTTAATTTATTTAATAAACTTAAACCCATTTTTTTTGAAAATTTTGAAATTTAGTTTCAATTATGGATCATTTTAAATGAATTATGATATTATTTTAAATAATAGGATTGGTTTTACCACTAATTGAGTAAACTTTTATGGAACTTTCAATGTTTCTATTTTGGAATTGTTTTTTAGATATTATTTTTTAATAACATAAATTGGATTATGGAATTGATGAAGTGGATTTATACTTTTTTTTAAAATAATGATTTAATTTTCAAATAAGTCATTAAAAAAGGATTTATAAAATCTAACATGTATTTTAATATGGAGATTTGTGTTAATAAATATGCATTGAATTTTCTAATTAATCTAAATTTCGAGTGTGAATGTGGGAAGCATGAAAGTCTTTCGGTAAAGTACATGTCATGTATTAAATTTATTTTTTAATATGGATTAAAATATAAAACTAAGTCACATATTTTTAAAATTAACTAAAAGGGGGAATATTGTTATTTTACGCTTGTGATGTACTTTTTGGATTGTTATTTTGTGTAGGGGTTTTTTATTTGTTGAATTTGATTCAAATTATAGTAGTTTTTTGGGCAATGTTTTCTCCTTCTTTTATTTAAAGTATTCTTCCCAGATACATCCTATGTGTTCAAGGATAGACAGTTCCTTAGGTAATCCATGATAGTCATGTCTTTTTGGACCCGAGTAACTAATTTCTAGTTGTTGGTTCTACAAATAATCTTAGAAGAGTGGTAGAAAAAACCAGATTTTTGGATTTCCCTCATTGTTTCCATTATCCCATTAATGATCATTTTCTTCATAATTTAGTATGATAAATTCCATGTTCTATTTATATATTGATACTATAGTTCCTTTAGGTATTGGTTGTGTAATGAATACTATTTTTTATTTGACGCCCCCTATCATTTGTAGATTAGTTGATGTTTCATTAACGCCATATTTTAAAACCAAATTGTTATTCTGATCTCAGTTTCCATTATACAATTGTGCTTTATAGGCATCCTTATGACCTTGGTGTATTTTATATGATACATTCATTCTATACTCAGGGATATTGGGATATATAGGTATTTGATGGTCTTCAATAGCTAGATTTATAGTTAATTTTATTCCATGATCATTGGGCATGGTTCAAACATTGTGAATTCAATTCGGTCGAGTATGATTGATGTTGGACTAACCAAAAGTGGATAATGGATGGTGTTGGTTTGATTTCACTTGTTATCACCAAAACCAGTGTTCTCTATATAAATTTATATGATACATTTCCTTACTCTTTGATCTAATGTTATAGCCTATGTTTCCTTGATGGGGAATGATCTAGATTTTTCCCCATTACTTTTTGTTTTCAGTGGAAAGGATATAGTGGGTGAGTTGACACTCCATTGATTGGAATCTTTTGATTTTTGTGCATTTTGGAAAAGTATTACTGGTTTCTTTGTTATATAATATGAATCTTGTTTGGGATTTATTTTTCATATCCTTCTTATATGAATCTTAGGTTATATCCCATAGTGGTCCTTTAGTGATTCCCTTTTCATAATGATCCACCATTCTGGTGAGTATTAAAATTTAATGTTGACACTCTATGGGTGTCCATCTCAAAAATCCATTTTCTATATAGAATAGGTGTGAGTTTTGAATATAATATATACTTTTATATTATATTTTTAAGGGTTTTTATGTTTTATTGATGTTTAGTTTGAGTTTTCCTCTACTCTTATTTATTAGAGCCTTTGAATTATTATAAATTATTCAGAGTACAATGAATTTTTATGGGAAACATGTTCTATGGTGGAAACTATTTTAACATACAAACCTTACTTATAGTTACTATTTTACTATTTTATTGTTTTTTTTAATTTCCTTGAGCCCCACTATATTTTTCTCCAAACTCTTGTGTTTTATGGTTTTGATCCAGAGAGAATGGTTTAGATGCATGGTTAGTGCTACCTATACAGGTGGCTTGAATATTTTAATAGAGACATTTTATATGATTCTATAAATTATGGTACCAAGAGATGATTGGTTATAGGTTTTCCTGGTGTTCCCACAATAGTTTTCATAAGGTTTTGAAAGAAATTTGGTATTCCTATCTTTTAAAAAATGATAACATCTTATTCTAACCCTACCTAGATATATCCCCCAAATACTCATATACAATCCCAATTAGATGAAACAAATGGGAGGATCCTTGGGAATCCGACCCCTTCCCCCATATATGGTTTCCTGGCTCTAAAATTTTATTTTTAATGGTTTTATTGAGGTATTTTTTTCTTTCCTCTCATTTCCTTTTTGATTGGTAATTCTTCATTCATTACTTATCTTTAGTTCTATTTGGAAGAACCCTAGGAATGAGGTCTGTATAAATTCATTATGGATATAGTTTTAGTGTTCTATATGGAGTTATAAGGTCCAATATTACCTCCTCATGGTGGTTTATCATCACTCTTGGTGTAAGAGACTTGGTTCCATTGGTTTGATGTTGGTGAACATTGAATTTGACATTAAATTTTAGAATAATGATTTATTTCTTGACTAAATTCATTATTTGATTATTAAGTGATATCATTAAGTATGTTAAAAAATTGTTTGAATGGAAAATAAATTTTCCCTTTATATTATTTTCAATATAAAATATTTCACAATATTAAAATATGGTTCAAATTGGTTTTTCTCAATATAAAACATTGTGTGTCTAATAAAATGCATGAATATCCTTTATAAATTATTTACAAAATATTAAGTGGTTATTTTTTATTCCAATTAATTTCTTTGAGTTTTCCTATATTTATAAAGGTGTTATTGACATATTCTAAATGTCTTTTATATATTGGTTTCTAATGAATAATTTGTGGACCAATTTTTACTTTTTTTAAAGGAAACTATATCAAATGGAGTTTCCCATAATGTTTGTTATTATAGTTATTTCAAGAATAAAAATAAACGTGTTTCTGATGAATTATTTTGATATTAATGGTTGAAATGGAATAAAGTATATTTTATATAGACCATTTTTATCTATTTATTCATTTTTTATTTGTTAATCCTCGCATTTTTGGGTAACACAATCTATATTAGATTATCCCCCCTTATATCCATTATGGTAATATAATTATGTGGTATCCCCTTTCGATATATAAATAAAACAAAATGAAAACAAAGAACTAGGGTAATGTTGAATTTCTAGGTTCACCAAGCCATAATGACCTTTGTGTATTTATCGTATGATGCTTGTTTTCATTACTGATTTTATGATTATCCTGTTATTATTTATTACTTTCTTATATTCCTTATTATTTGATTAGTCATTTTATATTTCAATTTTGATATTCAGTTTGAGTTCCTCTTGTTATTATTTTATATCATTTTTGAGTATTTAAAAAAATTGTTTTAAAATGCGTATTTGAGAAATAGATCTTTAATTTAATATTTGAATAAATATCCAAATATTCTTTTTCTAATTTTTATTTGAATGATCATTTTAAAAATGAATATGTTTCTTCCTGAAAATAATGAGTTTTTTATTTTAAATTACTTTTTCCCAAACTAGCATGAATTAAATCTTATATGCTAATATAGTATACATGGTGTGGGTTTCTAGGTTGGCCCACTATGAATTATTCTATTTCATAGTCATAATTTCAATTTTAATATTAGGTTTAGTTATGGTTTGTCATATATAATTTTTGGTTGATGTTGGATGGTGTCTTATATAATCATATAGAGTTTTGGTTGTTTGATCTAATAACTTTATTCTTTGTTCCAGTTTGATATGTATTGGACAAGACAAACACCCTTACATCAAACCCTATTTTTTATATAAAGTGTCATTTCGACATGTGTTTTATTTATCTTGTCTGTATATTTTAATCAAAGTTTCTTTATTTGAGTTTGATTTTGTTCATGATAGATTCACTTTGTTTTTTTATTAAAATCATTTTTTGCTAATTTGTCTTAGTGTGGATATCTGAATTATATATGGGTAAAAAAGTTGGTATAGGGAATTTTTTTCAACATTCTATGTACATTTATATGGATTTAACCATTCTCAATAACTCTCATACGATCCCCTATCACTTATCTTCCCCTAAGGGAGACTATGGATATTCCCTTAAGATGTCATGATCTAGATGAAGTGCCCAATATAGAAGTGAAATAATCTAGTTCATTATAGATAATTTGTTATTATAATGATAAATTATTTAATATAATAATGTGTGTGATAAATAAATGATTCAAGTTGATTGAAAATAATAATTAAATTAGAATATTTTAAAATTTACCATATCTTATTATTTAATTATTTTCATGTGAAATGATTAAGAAATTTTTAATGGTGATCAAAGATAGAGTGTGGCCCTGTAATTATACTGAGAATATTACATATGATAACAATACATAATAGAATGGGGTTCTTATTTTTTTAATATACATTATATATTGTGTGATATATTAAGATAACAAGCATGAATAATTCTAGAAAAAGAAGAGAAGAGAAAAAGTAAGATATCGATGAGGGGATAATATTTAAAATAGGGATCCTAGGAATCAAATATAAAATTAAAGAAGGAAGTGAATACATTTACTATGATATACTTATAGAATATATCCTAATGTATTAGAATTAAATAAGAGGTAAAATGATTTGTATGATTATAGTCTATCATCATTCATGTTAGGACATATGAAGTATGAGGAGCCGCCAATATTGATGATATTTTAAGGTTCGGAGAAGAATGAGATGGAAGAATAAAACACATATTTATATGTTCCCATGCATATGTAAATCATTCTAAACTCATGAGTTAGAAATTAAAATGATCCACATCACACAATAGGTTTGGAAATTTATTCTCTTTAAGAGGTGATAAATGCCGAGTATCCCAATACCACAAAATTTCTTGAATGTAGAGTTCAAGATTCATGGATGATGTATGGATTTTTATTAATTTGAAGGATTAGAGTAAGAACAATAATATAGTAAAAAAAATCTAAAAATAATGTATCTTTTTCATTTTATAAGACAACTACTGAATATTACAGAGAGATACTATAATCATTCCCAAATTACTTCTATCAGAGTATAAAAAAGGGTTAAGGATGATACCTTACCTAAGGATTATAGATGATTCCTTCACACCTTTCTTTATGTGTTGAGTAAATTATGTAATCATTTAACATTTTAATTTTAGAAAGATTTATTTTTTCTAAAATGTGTGTCTATGAATGTATTCTAATACAATAAGTAGTAGATACCGATATTGTAATCAAACCTTGTAGAAATATTAGGTGTTATTGTCTTTGTTTATTTACTATTTTGAATCTAGTATTATGTATTGGGAGTTCATAAGTAGATCCAATTTTATTAACCAATTTAAGAGTTGTAATATTAAGAGGGAAATTATAAGAGAAAATAATTTATTTAAATTTCTTCACACTGATTCAGCCCCACTCATAGTGCGACTACACATTCTTGCTGGAAATTTCAGTTGAAAAACTATCTTCAGTTAAAGTAATGATTCATGTGTAATGTTAAAATAACTAGAAATACCATTTTTAAGGGTAATTTTAAAGTTTAAAAATGATCACATGGAGTATCAGAAATATTTCATTCATATGAAATGGATAATAAATCAATCCATGAATGTTAAAATGTTAATGTACTAGGAGAAGAAAATGAATCCAGCCTTCCACATACCATGCTCGTTGTGCAAGTCACTACACTACATAGAACCTCTATATAGTGTCTCTAAAAACATAAATTTTATTTATTTAGAAAGGAGAGATATACAGCAACCTAAAAATTAAAACTCTCTTTGTGGTGAGAGGTGTGACATTTAGGACCCATGTATATGAATTTTATCTTTGTAGGGAGTGGCATTATTTTCAGGACCCCCTACAAATGAGAAAACAATTTTTATAGTGACGTGTTATTTCTAGGTCCCCCAAAAAATGAATATTCATTTTCCATGGGTGCAATCATCCTACCCCCACTGAAAAATAATTTTCCCATTGCGGGTTGAGGAATTATTTTAGGCCCCCACAAGAAAATTTTCCTTTTTTAAGGTTAGGTGTCCCCCACAAATTAATTTTACCTTTTCGTGGAGAGGAACAATTTTGAGTCCCACTAAAAAGGAATTTCCCTTTTATGTGGTGAAAACACCACTCTTAAGATAAAATACATCATGAGATGATGTTTTTTTCGATCAATATGAAATAATAGATACATTCACACCCCTATAAAAACACAACACAATTATGGATTTAAGGGGATAGACTGCAGTGTGTGAGTGATGAATGGAGAAACATAGAGAGAGTCTAAAAACCCTAATCAAATGGTAATTGTTTTCCACATATCATAAATTAAATAGGGAATAAGAATTTGTCCTCATAGAATAATAATAAGTCCTTGTATCAAAAAATAATTTCCATATAGAAATCCACATTGAAAATCTATTTTGGGAAATCTATAAATATAAAAGTATCATCCACTATTCATAATTTTTCTAAACACAAGCCTATGAAATATTTTTAGACCACCACCCCACATAAAATAATGTACATGGGATTGGTTCCATTATCCTAAATACGCTTCGAAATAGTGTTTGACCTTATCTCAGGTGCTCCATGAAAATTTCAAACAAATCACTCTATCAAAATCTCCCACAATGAACTAAGACCCAAATCGGTGCATTTGTGAACCATCAAGCCAAGACTTCTTCAAAATTATCTAGATGTACTTGATCAGAGTACAAGGTACATGATCATGTACTCTCAATTAGACATTCCCAAATAAAATGATTTTATACTGGTAACCTACCTAATTTGGGGAATCCTCTGAATGTCCTTGCTCATACATTCCTTTGGTAATAATGATCCCATTCTTAGAGGTAGTTCTAAGGGTCTACTAATTTTATATATTGTGGGGAACTAATTTTATTTACCTTTATTGATGGATAGTGTTGAATCCTCCTCTCATCTACCCTAAAATTTGGAGTATGACATCCATCCTAGATTAGAACACAAATTTTATTATAGTGCCATATCTACATGGATGTTTAAGTATATATCCTGGTTATGAAAACAAGAGAGTAGATGTGATTGAGATCTATTTATCTCTCCACTAACCTCAACATAGTTATGAAAATAGAATTGGAGAGAAGCACTTCAATTACCTTTCCCTATATCCCATAGCCCTGTACCCATCCATCAGTAGATGAAGGAGATTTTGTGGTTTGTTAGATCTTCAAATTCCTCTTGTTTATCACACTATTCATGAATCTCATGGTCATATAAGATAATGATGATCATGACATCCACATTATCACATATGTACCTCAATAGAATATTCCCTTTTAGGATCATTTTCACTGCACCAATTGGGTACCTTCTATGGTGTAAGCCCCTATAAAACCTCTAAATCATCATTACTTGACATACTATTCATAGATAATGATATATGGGCCTCTTAATAGGTGTAATATCCAATCATATAAACTTCACGGGCTTTGATTACAGTCCAAATGGGATATGGAGGAATCTTACCTGAGGAAAAAACCAAATATACCAAATTTTCCCTAATGTTCTCTCGATCATATCCCTTTTACAGTAAAATCCAACTTAGACGGATATATTCTTTTTCGGCCAATTTTATCACCACCCTTGTTATATTACATTCCCAGTAAGATCAAGCACCCACCTAGAAGACTATATACCTTCTATGTCCTTCAATATTCTTTAGGATAAGTCCCACACAGGTTCTTAACTAGACATTTCTCTCATAGACCTCATTTCTTCATGATTTTAAACAAAATGGTTTTGGCCTCATCAGTTGAACATAAAATTTAAGGCGTGTCCCACTAAGTGGAACTACACTATTAGGTTTTTGATTCCCCTCATGAGGATATATAGGATGTCTATCCCATTGAACCATTTTGAACATATAAAACTCTCCTATTTTACTAGATTATGATAAATTTTAGAATGACCACTAAGTGGAATTAAACCCAAATATGGATAATAAACTACATAAGAATATTTTATCAGAAAAAAATAGGGTACCATTGATTGATAATTATAGATACATAGATATATCTATATCGATGAAAAACCTCATATACCTATAGTTTATTATTAAAGTAGAACATCATAAATTATTTATTGATAAGAAAAGGGGGACCTTCCTAATATATAGAATAAATAAAGGAGTCATGAATATATATTAAATATATAAGAGAGTCTCATAGTAGGAAATAGTTCTCTCCAAAATGGTGTGATGATCCTGACATCCCATCTTAATATCTAACATGTTTTATAAGGTATCATTAGAGAAATACACGTGGGATCCATCATTTGGAAATAAGGTCTGCAATAACTTCAAATAAATTTGGGCTTGAATAACATTAGAAAAAATGGGTCTTCCAACACGATTTCTTTACAAAAAGTGACTGCTCCCCCAACATGTCAAGACCCTTCACATACAATTAAATAGGGGTGAAACATTAATCCAAAACAAATAATTATGAATGTGGTCATTTATTGACAAGATAATTTGATGAGTATTCTTGTTTTTTTAATAATTATTTTAGTAAACACTGTTCAATCCAATACAATTAGTGAAGGATAATATACCATTAAGTTTCTGGCCTTCTTCCACTCTCTAATTCAGCATTTTGGAGGTGATATTGGATGATTGTGTTCACAAAATCCACATCAATATATATAACACTCTTCATTAATTGAAAACAAAATAATTTTCTTATGAATAATACCCAAATTGAATCAAGTTAATAGAGGAAATTCACCACCAAATTGATTTAGTTGACCTCCTAGATTCATGACACCAAAAATTTGTAGAATAGGGCGGAGCCCTCAAAAAACATGTTTAAATTCATTAGATTAAGTGTGATGGATAATCAATTATACTTCATCGAGTGTTTATATAATAAGATCTGGACAACATGGTGAATTTCATTTCATCTTTCTCCCTAATCAATGAAGCATTCCAATTGTGATATCATATAATGTAATAACCCCACGCCATATTTCAGGAAGAGAATCCTCTCACCATAGATGGTGTGTTTAGCAAGAACTAACCCATAATATCTCTTAATTATTTAAGTCCCGAAGGGAGAAAACCGTTAAAATTGTTTTTTATCAAGCATCTATAAATATTGATCAAGCCTCAAGATTAAGGAAATCCAATAATCAGTAAATAAAAATATCTTCTGAAGTAGAGAACTCCGGTGCGGTTCATGTATTGAACCTATCCCATTTGAAAAAAAAACTATGAAATATAATAATTGTTGTCATAGAAATTAAAGTCATGGTTGTACAAGAGAACCCATAGACCATCAGCCTGGGGGAAATTTTAACACAACCTTTGGATCAAGAAAATCAGGCCCAAAACACTGTGAAAGTGGAATAGGATAACCCCGAGATTTTAGGGTTGGGGTATTTTTACCTCACCCTCAGTGAATGTTATTATTTTATAGATTGCGATATGTTCAAAAAAATGAATCTACTTGGATCTTTCAATCCTGTGATGTAGTTTTTTTATTCAGGGACATAGAAAAACATTATCTGGAGGTTCAATTCATATCACGCTTTACCAGACATATTCAATGATATAGAAAAAATAATGGATGATTAGCCTTGAATTTTGTAAGGAAATATGTCACATTAATAGAACAACCACTCCAAGAAATCACCACTCTTCCGGTATATTCTCTTGGTGTAATCATCCTCCCAATTTTTAGAGGATGAGGTAATGCCCAAAATGTAGACTAAGCCAATAAACATCATCGAAACCGCTTATGAAATTATTTCAGACTAGAAGGCCAATGTGGGGGAACTAGGTAGAAAATATCCATGCATAATATATTCCAATTAGAAATTAACAATGATGGATCACATACTAGAAATTAATTGATTGACAAAAATTTTGGAAATCTTATAAATGTTTCATTTCACTCATAATAGGTATCCCCCAAAGAAAATAGTATGTCGGTGGTTAAATCCCACATGTTATCTGAGTGTGTCAATACCCTCACACTCAATAAATGTCTAGCTTATTAAATGATAAAAATAAGGGAACTAAAACAGATTAATGTCAAAATACTCATGGATTATATTCTCTCTAGATTTTTTCTAACAACAAAACCTCATTTCACACCTCCTAATAATGTCTCTCCATAAGGAGGGATTGTCATATTAGAAAAAATATATTCACAATTTTTTATAAATCAAACATCAAGGTGTCTATAATAATTAGAATTTTGGGTAGTCTGGTACAAGGATTTCCCTCAATAGACCAAAAAATCAGGTCGATGTTTGTCATGTTACAACCGAGATGCTCAAGAACAAGTTCATGTTGGACCAAAACATTTTGATCAACCCATTATGAACCTTTCTCTATCCCCTACTCAGTTGGACATTCCCACATGACTTGTTGACACAATTTAATCTTTGAATTACATTACAGAAACTATGGTGAGACATCATGCCTATGTGTTTCAAGAATGAAAACATTACCCTGAATGGGTAGATGAGAATCTTTGCCATATTATTTTTGAAATCTTATGTTTCAAACATTTGATGGATCTAGAGATCTGGATAGTATATAGTGAATTATATATCTTTTTGTGGCCCCATGATGAGAATTTATTTCAAAAAGAATCCATCAAACCCTGGTGTTTTTTTCAAAACATAAAGATACCAACTTTCATTTGGTGTATTAGTTTACCCGAAAGTTCAACCAAAGGATCAGAAGACCTCAACCAAAATTTTATTTACTAGTTCAACTCTATTCTATAAAATAATATAGTCTTATACCAATAAATCTATAGATAATTTGAATACAATAGGGTCTCAGACATCATTTTTAGGTGGAAGGGTCAAAATTACTCACTTAATTTATCGTTTCCATGGGAATATTTTTCGGGTCTCATTATAGAAAACTTCCATGAGGAATTGTGAGAGCTACTAATTACCATATATTACATGTATGGGTTCTGATACCATGATAATGTTTCATAAAGGTATGATGTATCCATATTGTAGACCAGTGTCAAATCTAGATGAATACTACTATTCTAAGGAAATTTGTACATCCAAATAAGAAACTGAAACCACCACTCTCAAATTAGCTCCTATTCCAACTCATGCTTCGAAGTGGTACCGATTACAAGATGGAAAAAATAGAAACTAAAACCTCATTGAAATGAATGGATAGATCTTCAAATCTCCTAGATTGAATATTGGAAAAAAACTATTTCTTATCAGATTAATTAGTTCCTGAAAAGTTAATAGTATCCTTGGAAAAAAATTACGACTCTTCCAAAACCTCATAGACTCGATCAATTAAATCTTGAAGATCACCTATATTATTTCAAATTTCACCAACTGTTCGGTAATACCATTCTGAAATACTTTTTTCCAAATTTCCATGAAAAATATTGTTAATTATGAGAAGCTAAAATTGGGTAATCCACCATCACAAGTATCATGTGTTTCCACCTTAGTGTTGGGAGAAGAATGTGCATGAATAGAAGTCACCCGAAAAGGTGTGAATAAGATATGTGATTGGATCAATAGAAAATAATCAACAATAAAAATTTATCTTCTAATGGGATAGTTGAAGAATCCATCAATTTCCCCAGAAGCTTCCACGATGGGACAACCAACTCCGTCGGTACCATATTCCTCTAATGGAAAACCTTATAAAATATATTATGTTTGAATGTATATGAAAAAATCATAGGAATATGAACCTATACCAAGTCCAATTATATCCTTTAATATATAGTAAAATATTCCTTTAGTCCCAATGCAATAGGAACCACCTCACAAATATGGTATAATGAGTGTCGCCCCGCCAAACAGTTCAATGGGTGTCACCCGCCCCCCCAAATGGTACAATATTAGGTACCCCATAAATGGTACTATGCATATTGAGCCCTCAATAACATTCCTCGTTGTATGAAGAGTTGATATTTGGATCTTTTAATTACATTTTTAATGGATCCCTTATCTATTTAGGAGTAATATTATGAACTTCAGTTTCCAAAAAAAAATTGTGGGCACCTGAATCGAGGCCACATGATCTGAGGGAACAATGGAAGAAACATCCACAACCAAACAAAACATACCATATTTATCCTTGATAGAGCTATATATTCTATTGAAACCCATGTAAATACCCTTAAACGTGCACAAAAATAGAAGGAAAATTCCTCTAAACTTGAGAAAAATAATTGGGAACTAATCATCCTCGAAGACCTATCGATGAATAAGAAAACAACATGACCATCGCATGCAAGTGGGAAGGCCAATTTAGACTGATTCAATTGTAGAAAAAATACCATTCACATATTCTCAACTAGGTGATACATCTTCCACAAGAAGTTATCAAAAATAATGACTTATATAGAAGGGTTCCCTAAATTGAAAAGTAGATCCTTTACCCGAAATTATGACATCCTAAGGTAATGACACATAATTTTGGAAAATATTTCAATTGTAGACCTACCCAATCTATATAAAGCCTGAAAGAAGCACTTTTAGAATATCTATTATTCCTAAAAGAATTTTAAATTGAGGTTGATACTTTTGAAGTATATCGTGCAGAGGTTGATCATGAATAATGTCATGTAGTGATATCCTTCGCCGAAGAGGATAATGATGATGTTATTATGGGAAATAATAAGCCACTTTACGTATTCCAATGATTGGATGAAATTAATATATATCAAGTTTTCATTAAAAATAGATAAATAGTAAACCTCATTCCTATCAGGATGCTTCACCAATGGGGATACACTAAACCTATTTTATCCCTTTCCACTATAATGATCCAAGGGTATGATAAAATTCATTATAAACCCACTAAATACTTGAATATAGGTGATCAATTTGGGGATATGGTGTCCAACTTTGTTTTCTTGGTTGTTCAAAAAGATACAGCTGTCAATGTCTTTCTTGGGAGGCCTTGGTTGCACCAGCATGTTGTGATCCATTTATCATACTTTCAATGCCTTTATTAATAAAACAATTAGAATATTGGGAAATTATATTATGAAAAATATGAATTCATGTCTTGTGAATATCAATATATTACTATGGGGTTCTATTAGAGAAAATGGAAGAAACCCATAACTGATGGTTTCACTCACATTACCACCCCAAATGGTCTGAAAATTACCCTAGAAAATCTAATCAATGACCATGGTGATGAATATTTTCTACGCATCAGTCAAGTTGAAGACCTAATATCATATTAAAAGACAAAATCATTGGTATTCATGACATCATACACATTAATTAAACCTAAGGGTGTTGCAGATTGCACATATATTTCCATTGTTTGAAATACCTCAAATCGAAAAGATTCAACTTTATTCAGATAACATAAAAAGGACACCAACTAATCATATGAACTTTCTTAAGTGATAATGTCATTGTTGGATGCTAGATCTAGGAATAATGAAACTTATCTTGACCTTATTGATTCCCCTTCGTCTCCTATCTATCACAACATGGATGTAAAATAAGATGAATAGAAAAGGAATAATATGATTAAAATTTCCTCATAGACACTACTCTATTATTCAAGGATGGTGTCTCTACTACAATCGATAAACTCTTATAGATAAATTTGAGTATAGAGGAAGATACGTGACCAATGATGGTTAGTGTATCTATATCATTATATGAATAGTAAATTTATACCTATTTCATGAAGTAGAACTTGGATATGTTTTTGTGGAATTAAAAAGTGAGGCAAGGCCTTGATCCAGATGTGGGTACTCAACACATTGGATTTTTGGGGGACTACAATGGTTATTAGTAGGTACCTAAAAGGAAATATTTGACTCATTCTACCATGTATGACATTTAAATTGAAAAAATATCAAATATGACTTCATTTTGGAATTACAATACATGTAATATTTCAACAACATTGTTCATTTGAAGAAAAATAATATGAATATCATTATTTTCATCAATATTAGAGACCTCAACCAACATTTTCTGAATGTTGACCTCTTGATTCCAACAATAGAACTTTTTATTAACACAATGGTTTGATATCAAATCCAAATGGCCCGAGAAGATGAAGAATCCACAACCTTCTGGGACCCAATGGAGCATTATTCTTTTGGGTGGTACCTTTTGGTTTAATGAACACCAACATGACATATCAACATTCCATGGATCACATGTCAATGATTTTTTTGTAATATCAGGGAAATATTTCAACCAACTTTTCAATTTGGAAGTAATTTTCAGTAAAAATTAACATAATATAATGAAGATGAATCCATTAAAATGGGTTATAAACACTACATCATGAAAATTTCTCATCTTCATCGTATATCATCATGGAAAAAAAGTTGACAATTAGAATTCCATGTAAATTCTGGGTATTTAACCTCCCTTAAACCTAAAATAGTTGAGTGGATTTCATGGAAATATTTCCAAAATTTTAGGATTCATAGAAAACCCCACTGTATAGTGTTTTAACTACACCCGGCTGATGAAATAAGGGTTCTAATTTCAGCGGAATGATGAATTTTAGGAAACATTCAATATACTCATGAAATTTATATTGATCCCACCAGTATTGATACCTCTAGTCGATAGAAAGAACCCTATCTTGTATGTATCATTTTTTGTATCTTCCATTAGTAGAAAAACATTTTTTAGTTAAAAAAACTTTTATTATCTCAGTCACTCTATGGTTCATACTAATACTAGGTATTCAAATACTGATAAGAACTATTTGTGATTGATATTTGAAATTCATTAATTATTTCATTAATTATTTCACCATGAGGTCTATTTAATCTATTAGATTGTCCTGTTCAAATATATTCCCATTCATCCCATGATAATTGGATTTTTTATTGATGATAGTTCATTCTACAATAATTTTACATCCTATTCATAGTATATAAGGTGATAAAAGTTGAGACTTGGAATTTTCAAGTAGAACTTCCCTCTATATAAGAAACACTGATGAGTACCTAACTATGGGATGAAGAAATATTCCTCATTTAGAAATCTATCCAAATATGGGAAATTTACTTTGATGGTGTATCTATAATCCCATCTTGAAAGAGAATGTAAAACCACAAGCTCGATAATTTCAACATGGAAAACATTCTCATTTCTCCAATGAAAGTAGCTATACCTTACTCTTTTATTTTATTAGAAATATTCAATAATAATAAGGCAGAATACCAAGACCTCATTGTAGGGTTGGAACAATATTTGTAAATAAAATGTAATCACATGAGAATAAAAAGTGATTCTATATAGTTAATTATGTTTATCAACAATGATTATTCCATCAAGAAACAAGATTTAATCCCAATTTTTAATTATGTTTGAGGGTTGGTGGATGAATTCCGCTATTATCCAAAACTAACTCATGTATTGCATTCAAAAAACACTCAAGAATAAGAATTTAGAAATGATTGAACAACCTTTGAAGATCTATATCGTTATGAAACATTCATTATCATCTACCATCATAGAACAATATTTTTGTTTTTTTCAAAGTGAAATGTAACAGATCAATGATATCAATTATACCCCTAAAAAGATAATACAGTGAACGAGTTGATGGAACCCATCCTAGAATAACTCCAAAATGGGTACTTTCTTTCAAACAAAGATGGAAAGGAATCATTTCATCAAATGGAAGTCAATTTCACACTCTATGATAGCCCAAGGCATAAAAAGTTCATTATAAGAGAATATTTTATGGTATTATCCTCATATGAATTGACGAATAACAGAATATTTCCATCTTGGAAGAAGTTCATGCTGGAACATGTGGTGCCCATTAGTCGTGAAAAAATATTTCTCACAAAATTAGTAGACGCTGAAATTTATGACCTCAGATGAAAAATTATTTCAAATAATTTGTAAAAAGGTGTAATCACAAAAAAGTACATTCCAAATTCATTCATCATCCCCTATAGCTTCTACACACAACTAAATGATCTTGACCATTCATTGTATAGAAAATAGACGTTGTTGGGTCGTACCCTCCATCTATGTAGTTCATGTACATCCATATTACAAATTACTTCTTATCTAAATGAATTGAGGTAATACCTCTTAAGGATTTTATAACCAATAATATCCTTAATTTTGTAAATTCAAATATCATCAGCAGATTTGGTGTACCTCACACAATACTGGTGGAAAATGACCCAAAATTCTATTATTCTAGTTAATGATCTTCTAAATGGGGTAAATATAAAATCCAAAATTTCGCCATTTCTATAATATAGTGTAAAATGGATATATTAAGGATTTCAACAGAACTCTTTAAAAAATTATATAGAAAATTTAGGATTGGATAAAAAATCATTCTTTAAAATGATTATGAATACATTGGGGGAATACAAAATTATAACCCACACTAATACTCAGGCATATATATATTCTATGGTTTATGGAATAGAAGTCTTGATTCCCACCAAGTTCAGATATCCTTCCCTCATAACAGCTATATGTGAAAAAATTTCGAATGATGAAAAATCATATTGGTAGTTTGATGAGTTAGAGAAATATGATTAGAAAATGTTTTATACCATGACTCATTAAAATATATACAAAAAATGTAGGGCATAATCCTTCAAAAAGACATTTAATCTCCATTAGTTCCTTCAATGAAAATTGGTTATGGATCTACAGACTCCAATGATACTAGGGAAGAAACCTGCAAAGATTGAATTATCTGTGAAGGATCTTACTTCATACACAAGGTCTATCCCAATAGTGTTTACTCATTAATCATAGTGGATGGGGAATACACTAAAATTGTTACCATTGGATTTTTTTTTCACGAAATACAATATGTGATAATTCTTTCTATGGGACTCCTCTGTAGGTGTAATCCCTAAGTTGTCACTCTGGATATAGGATGTAAAAAAATATGGTTCACATCTTTGTTTGAAGATGTAAAACTATATAAAATTTCACAATGTACTTTACAATATCAGATCCTTTTTCGATGGTTTCCTACCACACCATCATTCCAGAACTATCTGTGGGGTGAATCCCGTTTTCATGGGATATGTAGTGATGTAAACACCTTCTATATTTAACCCTACCAATAAATTCACCACAAAAACATATGTTACCAATTATTCTATCATCCCGAAATAGTTCAATAAGAATCCTCCTAGGTGTAAGTGCCAACCAAATCTCTAAAATTACCATTATTTGAGGTAAACCTCAAATTTCCAAAATTATGGTCCTCCTTTATATATGTATTCCCCAAACCATCGTTCTGATTACAAGAGGTTACACTACATGGTTTCCCACATCTTTGTTTTGGGATGTTAAAATGAATAGCATCATCGGTCCGATTTTCACGACCTTAAAAATAAATCATTTTATCAGGGTCACAAGACATTATACTATATGACATCATACTTTCACAATGACATAAATCATCATAGTTGACTTCATGTATGATTGACATAAAACTTCATAACATTTCAGTCCATACTTGAGTAGATGAAAACCTTTATTTGTTCTATCATACAAAAACATCATTCTCAAAACTATATATGGATTAATTATTTTTTACACATGATACATAGTGAGGACTAGACTTCAATATTTGGACTAGCCTCAAATCCTCCCATTTAAAAGATATTTTTCACCAAACTTTAAGCCAAGATTCATATCTTTACATCATAATTGTTTCTTATTGGGTGGTGAGGACATCTTTTCACACTCACATAGTCGTAACAAGAAATTAAAATGCACAAAAAATCATCTCCACATGTTTTGAAATGGAATGTCTTATATCATAATTTCAAGATTTAAAACACCATAATATTTCATTCTGGGATTATATGGATCAAGATCCTTGGAATTGGTCTCCCACCATTCCTCAATTCAGGATATATATGAGGAAGGATTCTATAATAAAATGATATGTAGTGATGCCCCGATATCCAATCCTGGGTCTATCCTTAATAAAAAATACCCTCCTCCCGTTGTATAGATTAGACCAATATATAAAGGTTTTTTTTTTAAAATGTTGCTTGATTCTTACCCTTGTGAGATTTGTAGTGGTGTTCAAATCTTATTTCTAGGGACCACCCACATTGAAAATAAAACACCCCTCCCCTACATACAAACAAATATCAATGAAATAGAATACATACTCCATGGCCTATGTTAGTTAAAATTATTCATTTTTGATCATTCATATTCCTTCCATAAATTATACTCCATGGTTTAGGGAAACTCATATCTTCATAATATTTTCTTTGGAAATAAACAAATAAATGTCCTCTTTTAGAGGATAGATCTATTTTTTCTGTACATAACAAGACATAAATTGGATCTATAAAAGTTTCCCTTAAAATGAAGATCAACTATAAGAATATTCATCCTCAGAGGAGACCTATTCTATCCCCATAATCCCCAAAAACATCTTCCTATAACCCTTTTTAATGAAACATCATGGTCACTCCTTGTTTACTTGTCGCATAAGACATTTTCATACGCAATATGCCCCACGATCTTGGCTTGAAACTTCCTTCCTCACATATGAACATATCAGAATGTATATGAACAAGTAATCCTTTTATCAATCATCATTTCCCTGAAGAAGTTCATGCTGGAACATGAGGTGCCCATTATGCATGAAAAAAAATTCTCACAAAATTAGAAGACACTGGAATTTATGAACTTTGATGAAACATGATTTCAAATAATTTTTCATAATGTGTAATCACTAAAAATTACATTCCAAATTCATCCAACATCTCTTTTAGCTTCTACTCACAACTAAATGATCTTGACCATTCGTTGTATGGAAAATGGATGTTGTTGGGCTGTACCCACCATCTTTGTAGTTCAAGTAAATCCATATTACTAAAAACATCTTATCTAAATGAATTGAGGTAATACCTCTTAAGGTTGTTATAACCAATAGTATCATCAATTTTGTAACGTCAAACATCGTCAACAAATTTTGAGTACCTCACACAATACTGATGGAAAATGACAAATAATTATATTATTCTAATTAATTATGTTCTAAATGCGGAAAATATTCAATCCAACAATTTTTCATTTTATAATATTCTTTAATATTAATATAGTAATACTTTTAAAAAACTCTTTAAAACATTATCCCTAAAATGGAGGATAGGATAAAAAACATTCCTTGAAAATATTTTGAATTCATTGAGGGACTACCAAATTATAACCCGCACTACTACTCAGGAAACTATATATTCACTGGTTTATGGAATATAAAATGTGATTCCCCCAAGGTAAAACACCATTCCCTCATTATAGACATATGTGAACAACGTTCAAATGATGAACAATAATTTACGTAGTTTGATGAGTTAGAGTAACATGATTAGAAAATGTTTTATACCATGACTCATTAAAAAAATATACCAAAAATGTATAGAATAAACCTTCAACAAGACATTTTATCTTCATTCGTTCCGTCAATGAATATTGGTTATGGATCAAATGACTCCAATGATACTAGGGGAGAAACCCACAAAGTTTGAACTATGTGTGAAGGATCTTACTTCATACACATGGTCTATCCAAATAGTGTTTACTTATTAATCACAGTGGATGGGGAATACACTAAAACCCTTACCATTGGAATTTTTGTCATGAAATACAAAATTTGATAATTACATCTATTAGACTCCTCTATAGGTGTAATCCATAAGTCGTCACTCTGGATAAATGATGTAAGACAATATGGTTCACATCTTTGTTTCAAGATGTCAAACTATATAAAATTTCACTCTATACCTTATAGGATCATAACCTTTTGTGATGGTTTCCTACCACACCATCATTCCATAACGATGTGTTGTGTGAATCCCATTTTTATGTGATATTTAGTGATGGTAAGACCTTCTATATCTAACCCTTGCACTAAATTCACCATAAAAACATATATTACCTATTGTTATATCAGCCTGAAATGATCTTATTGGAAACCTCCTATGTGTAAGTGCCAACCAAATATCTAAAATTACCATTAGTTGACATAATCCTCACATTTCCTAAGTTATAGGCCTCCTTTATAGGCATGTTCCCCAAAACATCATCCTGGTTGAAAAACGATAAAATGCACGGTTTCCCACATATTTGCTTCATGATGTTTAAATACATAGCATCATTGGTCCCATTTTCATGACCATAAAAAAGAAAACATTTCATTTGAGTCACAATACATTAAACTATATTACATCATCCTTTCCCAATGAAATTAATCTTCATGGTTGACTTCCTTCTTATATGACATAAAGCTGTATAACATTTCAGTATATTCTTGAGTAGATGAAAATCTTTGGTTTTTGTATCCTACCAAAACATCATTCTCAAAACTATATATGGATTGATTATTATTTAAACATGATACATAGTGATGAATAGACTTCTATCATGAGACCATCCTAAATTCCTCCCATTTAAAAGATATTTTTTAGCAAAATTTAGACCATGATGCCTCTCTGCACAGAAGAATTGTTGATTGTTGGATGGAGAGGACATCTTTTCACACTCACATTATTGTAACAAGAAAATAAAATGCACAAAAAATATTCTCCACATGACATAAAATGGAATGTCATATATCATAATTTCAAGATGTAATAAAACATAATATTTCATTCCATGATTATGTGGATAAAGATCCTTGGCATTGGCCTCCCACCACAAATCAATTCAAGATCAATATGTGGATTTATTCTAAAATAAAATGATACGTAGTGATTCCCATTTCTCCAATCCTGGGTCTATCCTTAATAAAAAGTCCCTCCTCCCTGTATACAAATCAGACCAACATATGAAGCTCTTTTTAATTAAAACATGTTCATTGATTCTCACCCTTGTGAGATATATAGAGGTGTTCAAACCATATTTCCAGGGACAATCCAAAAAGAAAAGAAAACACCCCACCCCTACAAACAAACAAATATCTATGAATGGGAATCCATGCTCAATGGCCTAGGTCAGTTAAAATTCATCATTTTTTATAATTCACATTCCATCCATACATCATGCTCCTTGGATTATAGAAACATATATCTTCATAATATTTCCTTGGACATCAACAACGAAATGTCATATTGTAGAGGAAAAATATATTTTTACTATTCATAACAAGCCCTACTTTGGATATGCATATGTTTCCCTTAAAATGAAGATCAACTATAAGAATATTTATTCTTAAGGGAGACATATTCTATCCCCATAACCCCCAAATCAACTTCTAATAAACCTCTCTTTAATGACACTTCATGGTCACTCCCTTTTTACTCGTCCCATATCACATTTTCAATCCAAATATCAACGAAGAACATGGATTACAATTTCCTTCCTCACATATGAACATATCATAACATATATGAACCAGTAATCCTTGTATCATTAATCATTTCCCTAAAATTGGGTAAACTTATCATTTCATTATAATGATAAATTACATGGTTTCTACTATCTAATTAGGGATTGATTTTCATCACTATCAGATATGTATAAAGACACAGATCTAATAACCTCGTACATCCACCAGATGATCAAATACCCATTTCCTTCAATTTAATTTCACATATGGGGTGAAATAATCCTTTACCACTAATTGTTTTCCACAACAATCACATCTTATGTGTTTTTAGGAGTTTTGGAAAAGGATTCCTTATATTGTCAAGGTGAACTAGTTTATGTCAAGATTAACATGCTTCATAGATACAAGACATTTGAAGGCACACTAAATGACCTCATTCCATGATGTAAAGATGAAAGAACAATGTCCCCATAGAACTATATAAAACATCATGGTCATCATATTTATTTCATGAAATAGAATTTCATAACATTTTATTCTGTGCTTGAGTAGACCACTATACTAGGTGTTGGTCTCCCACCACCTCTCCATTGAAGAACTATGTGTTGATTCATTCTATCTTTGGCAAGATACATATTGATACCTAGATCACACGTCCTAGTCATGTTGAAAAATAAAAAATACCCAAACACATCTATGTCTGAACCTGATCTTCATAGGATTTTCTATTATGGATTCCTACCCAAATTGTGAGATTTTATTCAATGTAAAATACCCCCTCTCAACACTAAAATTTTACCATTGTGGGGAGTCTTTCATGAACAACATATGGATTGATTCTTTCTTTGATGAGATACATAGTGACACCCATACACAAGGTATCGTGCCTTTCCATAATAAAAAAAATATCTCCTTGCACATGGTCTAGACCTTAATAGTATACATTTTCCTTAATATTGGGTAATTTAGATATGAAATAATCCATTTGTAACCAGGAAAATTCCTAACCCAAAATAGAACTCCATGTCTAAGAAAATAAAAATATCCATATTCTTCCCTAGTCCATCCGTGGTACAATGTCAGATTCCTAAGGAGTCATCTATTTGGACTATGCATTCCATTCACTATTTTTTATCTTAAAAAGTCTTTATTAAAATTTTTATCATCCAGAGGAATATTCATTCTCATGAGTGAACTATTTTATTTGAGTAATACCCATCATCTTTATTCTAGGAACTACTTTTCGAACATGGTTCATGGTCATTGTATTATACTTTTCCCATATAACTATTAGAATTTCAAATCCACTGGATTGAAACTTAAAACCTTCATAATTCATTGATTAAGAATGATGGAACATTCTCAAATAGACCACTATAGACTAAAATATCATTAATAATTCCATCAATTCCATGTAACCTTCAGAAAAAAATAAAATGTATACAAAACATGACATTAAGCTATGTGATAATTTCCTTGAAA
The DNA here is from genome assembly GCA_963277665.1 of Viscum album. Classification (NCBI taxonomy): domain Eukaryota; kingdom Viridiplantae; phylum Streptophyta; class Magnoliopsida; order Santalales; family Viscaceae; genus Viscum; species Viscum album. The sequence goes on along the minus strand of OY728130.1, from coordinate 601,275,580 downwards.
TAATACAATTAAACAGTATAAGACTCACCCAAGACATACTCCATTAAATAATAAGGCAATGTACTCATCACATGACCCTAAATTAAAGAACACATAAGTCCTTGTTTTATAACATGAAATTACATGATACGAGGATTATTCTATATGAAACAGTACCTACATGATAGCTATATCCACGTTACTGTCATTGGTACTTTATTTGGAGGCCTACATTATTACAATACAATAACAGGATGAAATATAAAAATTCCCTTACACTATAAAATAATTTGATCAATATAGGGGTCCAAACCTTTCCCATGAATTCATTTTACATGATTTTTAGGACTTAGTAATGAGTTTTCATTAACATAAATCTTGAAATTAGGTTGAGGTGAAAATACCACCACATGTTCCCTACCATGCAATCTCATGTGGATTTAAATGATATCCCAATCTACCTCATGATTCTCACATTCACCACGAATCATGTGTTCATAGAGGATCTAGATAGTAATTTTGATTACTAATTGAAATTACACCATGGACCATTTATTGTGACCACTTTCTACTCTACATGGGAGTTTTATCCATGTGGAGATCTTTGGAACACAAACAAATAGTGCCTTAAAATAATAATACCCAATTTTTTGTGTATGCAATTTATCTACCAAGATGATTTTGAAACAATCTATATTTGTATGGACACATGCAAAGAGTGAAATTACCCTCCCTTTATGTGAGCCAAATTTATGTAGGGAGATTCATATTTAGGTCCTACAATCCTAGTTTGAGATTATTAGACTCGCAACTTTTGGTTAATGTTGTTTGACCTAAAACAACATATTCTAGTCCCGCAGGACCCTAAACATTAAAATTTAAGAGAATGATTCAACAAAACTTATTGGAAGTTAAATACACAAATACATGGTCATTATAATGAGTGATCCAACTCTATTATTACTACTAACATTTCAATGTAAATATGAAATGAAGAGATAGTCGATTGAGAGGAAAATCCTTTTCATTTCATATATAAAGAAGATAAAGGAGCGTCCACTACTCAGAGAATCTCTGTATTAATGAGTCTTTACTCTTTTAAGGCTTCTTATATGGGTTCAAAGAGTGGAATCAATACATTATTATACTACTCTACCACTCGATGTAACACTGAAAATGTTTCATCCCCTACTTTCACATCAGATTTCATTTTCTCTATCCTCTGAAGGGCATCTTTACCGAACTTATTTTCTTTTAACACAAACTTCTTATAATAATTAAAAGTTAATTGAACATTTGAAAATTATTTATTTAGACTATATATTTCTTTATGGTTCTTTTATTCTAAGTTCATATATTTTTTAACATGGATTTTAATAGGAGATGCTACTATGTCTTACTCTGAAGCCTCACTAAGAAGAATATTTCTGGTGGCTAAAAATGGGTTGTGGACTCTGTGGTTTTGAGTTGACAGAGAAACATGATCACCATATATTTAATGGAAACCACCTATTTCACTATGATATGTCTGTAGAGTTTGTGAAAACCCTTATATACAAGTATAGTGAATATTCCACACAACTTGGAAATATTTGATGGAAGATTTCATAGTGGGGTATATGAAATCTATTTACAAAAATTCATATAAACAATATATCATCTGATACAGATGTTACTAGGGGCCTTCTCATCAACTTCAGAATCAATATCATATGGAAGAAAATATTCTGGTAGCATATCGATAAGGGATGGCCTATCATTAAAATTCACTAAGAGTGCTCTATAGAAGTTGAACGAAGGGTTCACTCAACTAATTGAAAAATTTATTTATCTGGAATCACAAATACTTGTACTACTGATCCTAAAATGGGTATGCCTTGTAAGGAGAAATATGAGAGTGACCAAGAAGTTGGGAGACTGACATTCAATATCCAAGGTGCAAAGTTCCTCATCCTTTACCACACCACTGATTGTAATCACAATTGATACCTCTTCAACTAGAATATGAGCCTCAAGGTATGACTCTCTCATGGAGGCATGTGGAATGGGTTTATGCTCAAATAGCTCAGTAACCTCCAGAAGGTCAATCATAGATACAGAGATCACAAGGATTACTGGTAGTGAATTCGAAACAACAGTTAAACTAAAATCATCTTGGGCCCACATCAATGCTTCCCCTTCCATTGCACTATTTGGGTGGAAGTCAGTGGGACTTGAAGATAGAGAATTGTCTCCCTCAAAGTCTACTTCAGAAATAGAAACATTAAATCCAAAATCCCAATTTAGTTCATATTCACTTGAATCCATTATTCCTACCACATCCATCTCAAAAGGAAAAGGGGACAAAATCTCTCATCCAGTTAGAACCTCAAGACTTTTAGAACCCATGGAGACACCTACACAAGTTTATTCATTAGTAAAATTGGACATGTGGAACAGAAATTACACAAGAAGAATGAAATTTATACTTTTTTTCCAATATTGTATTCAAAAGTATAGATCCATATCATTCATAAACCTCATGATTTCCTAGGGAAATATTTCCACATGTAATGTAGCAAGTCCATTATGGACTGGGAATACACTTATTGGATCACCAATCAAAACTTGAATATGTTATGATACCATGAGAGAGACTTATTCAATGAATCATTCTTCCATTGGAATCTCCAACCATATATAAATTCCTCAATCCATATATTTTGGAGAAGGAATGGGGGATTCATCTCCTATATCCTAATAAAAAAGTACCGGGCAAGGGAAGAGAAAAAATAATAGATGATTATAGTGGGAGAAAATTTATTTAATATCATATAATACATATTCACTAAAATTGATCCCTTACACCATAGATACCACCATCCACTCCACTCGGTCGGGGAAATGAATTTTACCTTCAAATGAATGGATGGAGGCATCTATTTCCTAAAGATACAAATAATTTTGTTTAGGATTTTTATGGAAATAAATATGTTCATGTGTGGTGAGAATCCAATATCTGGATAGAAAAATATCATTTTCCAGAATCACCCACATATATCATCAAAAAATGAACTCCTTCTCCTTGAATCCCATTCTTTAAATGATTTGAGAAATGCTACAATGTCATGGGCCAATATGATGAGGAGGTCGACCCTATACAGAGGGTTGGATCAAGTCACCAAATTTGTATTATCACCATATATGGTACCACTATCCTGGGAGATGGGTGTTTATAAGGATATAATCATGAGGAATATGGAATTCCATCAAGTTCACATGGAGAAAGAAAGTCTTTATCATTAGAAAATTGTGATCCACTACTGCAATCTTCACAACTTTTCTTTCATATGTTCCGAGAATATCAATAAATTAATCTTGAATTGTGAATTTCACTTTGAGTGAATGAATGGAATCTTTAAGGTCTTATAAATTCACCTCTACAAAATCAATATGATCCACATAAGGAACAATTTTGGGTCTAGTTATGCCACTATATAGAGTCAAAATGTTCTCCATCTCCTGAAGAAAATACCAAATCCCGTATATGTGTAGAGAATTCCTCCATGTGTCCCATTCCCTCCAATTCGTGGTTTATGAATAATTTTTAGTGACATAAATGAGGGAATATGACATAGAAACTTTTGTTGTAGGGGTGTTACATCTATTTTGAGGGGACAAACCCCAGATCCTCAACATTTTCATTTTCATTTTAGAAATCATGGGTTTTCTTTGGGAATCACATTTTCCCAAAATAACTACCTTAGTTTCATGGTCTCTATCCACCTTGGCCTCAAAAAAAGGATGAAATACAAAAAATGATTTGTTATTCCAACTGAACATCAGGATATTATGGAATCTAGGAATCGATATAAGATCTTGAAAGTGTTAACTAACTGTCAGAAGGTGGAAGTTCAACTCGAGAGACCATTTCTAACCTTGTGATCATAAGCCAAATTTTATGAGTGACCATTAGAATATTTTCTCATTGTGCGATTATAATCAATTGAGGGGTCTATTTCTAGACATATTGGAATTGACGTACAAATCAGCAGGGTGAATAACCTTCGAAGAAAAACTTTCCATAAATTCTGGAAACCAATACACTATTCCTGAGGTACCCATATTTGCTGTTATTTCCATATGTATCATTTATTAGGGTACTTGTGGGACAATATTGAGGTGTACATACAAACTATTATGGTTTATTGAGCAGGTCCATTACATCTTATTCTCTATAGTTCAACAGGTTCACCCCATTTGTGAACTGAATGTACGGATGATATCGGGAGTCCAAAATCTATTAGATTTTGTTGAAATTGTGGTTTCCAATGTGAGATTATTTCTATCCTCAAAGAACATGAAATGGGCTTATGATCCAGTAGGGTGGATATTTATTTATTTATTTTTTATTTTTTATTTATTTCTTTATTTCTTTATTTCTTTATTTCTTTCTTTATTTCTTTCTTTATTTCTTAATTTCGTTCTTTATTTCTTTCTTTGTATATTTCTTTATTTATTTCATTCATTATTTCTTTATTTCTTTATTTCTTTATTTCTTTCTTTATTTCTTTCTTTATTTCTTAATTTCGTTCTTTATTTCTTTCTTTGTATATTTCTTTATTTATTTCATTCATTATTTCTTTTTTTCTTTATTTCTTTATTTCTTTATTTCTTTATTTCTTTATTTCTTTATTTATTTATTTATTTATTTATTTATTTCTTTATTTCTTTATTTCTTTATTTATTTCTTTATTTCTTAATTTCGTTCTTTATTTATTTCTTTATTTATTTCTTTATTTATTTCTTTATTTATTTCATTCATTATTTCTTTATTTCTTTATTTCTTTATTTCTTTATTTCTTTATTTCTTTATTTCTTTATTTCATTATTTCTTTATTTCTTTATTTCTTTATTTCTTTATTTCTTTATTTCTTTATTCCTTTATTCCTTTATTTCTTTATTTCTTTATTTCTTTATTCCTTTATTTCTTTATTTATTTATTTATTTATTTATTTATTTCTTTCTTTCTTTCTTTCTTTCTTTCTTTCTTTCTTTCTTTATTTCTTTATTTATTTATTTATTTCTTTATTTTATTTATTTTATTTATTTTCTTTCGTATTTATTTATTTTATTTATTTTATTTATTTTATTTATTTATTTATTTAATTTATTTAATTTCGTATTTATTATTTATTTATTTTATTTCGTATTTATTTTATTTATTTATTTTATTTCATATTTATTTTATTTATTTATTTATTTATTTATTTATTTATTTATTTATTTATTTATTTCGTATTGTTTTATTTACTTTATTTATCCATGCATGCACATGCACATGCATGCCCATGCATTCCCATGCAATATAAAGAAATTCTGCGTTTGGTGAGATTTGAACCCCTAACCTCTTGCATATTTTTCAAAGACTTTACCACTCCAGCAACCTCGCCATGTAGTTAATAAAGAGAATTTAATATACTTATATATATTAATTGAAAAAAAAATACATAAATAATAGATATAAACTCGATAATAATAAATAATAAATAATAAATAAGGAATAAGGAATAATAAATAAGGAATAATAAATAAGGAATAATAAATAATAAATAATAAATGACAAATAATAAATAATAAATAATAAATAATAAACAATAAATAATAAATAATAAATAATAAATAATAAATAATAAATAATAAATAATAAATAATAAATAATAAATAATAAATAATAAATACATAATAGATATAAATAATAAATAATAAATAAATAATGAATAATAAATAAGGAATAATAAATAATAAATAATAAATAATAAATAATAAATAATAAAAAATAAATAATAAATAATATATAATATATAATATATAATATATAATATATAATATATAATAAATAATAAATAATACATAATAAATACATAATACATAATAGATATAAATAATAAATAATAAATAATAAATAATAGATATAAATAATAAATAATAAATAATAAATAATAAATAATAAATAATAAATAATAAATAATAAATAATAAATAATAAATAATAAATAATAAACAATAAATAATAAATAATCAATAATTAATAATGAATAATAAATAATAAATAATAAATAATAAATAATAAATATTAAATATTAAATATTAAATATTAAATATTAAATATTAAATATTAAATACTAAATACTAAATAAATAAATATAAATAATAAATATAAATAATAAATAATAAATAAATATAAATATAAATAATAAATAAATATAAAAAATAAATAACAAATAAATATAAATAATAAATAATAAATAATAAATAATAAATAAATATAAATAATAAATAATAAATAATATATAATATATAAATATAAATAATATATAATATATAAATATAAATAATAAATAATAAATAATAATTAATAATTAAAGATAAATAATAAATATTAAATAATAAATAATAAATAATAAATAATAAATAATAAATAATAAATAATAAATAATAAATACATAATAAGATATAAATAATAAATAAAAAATAAAAAATAAAAAATAATAGATATAAATAATAAATAATCAATAATAAATAATCAATAATCAATAATCAATAATCAATAATCAATAATCAATAATGATTAATAAATAATAAATAATAAATAATAAATAATAAATATTTATTATTAAATATTAAATAAATAAATATAAATAATAAATATAAATAATAAATAATAAATAATAAATAAATATAAATAATAAATAATAAATAAATATAAATAATAAATAATAAATAAATATAAATAATAAATAATAAATGAATATAAATAATAAATAATAAATAATAAATAAATATAAATAATAAATAATAAATAATAAATAATAAATAAATATATATAATAAATAATGAATAAATAATAAATAATAAATAAATATAAATAATAAATAAATATAAATAATAAATAATAAATAATAAATGATAAATAATAAATAAAGATAAATAATAAATAATAAATAATAAATAATAAATAATAAATAATAAATAATGAATAATGAATAATAAATAATAAATAATAGATAATAAATAATAAATAATAAAAACATAGTAGATATAAATAATAAATAATAAATAATAAATAATAAATAATAGATATAAATATTAAATAATAAATAATAACTAATAACTAATAAATAATAACTAATAAATAATCAATATTGAATAATAAATAATAAATAATAAATATATAATATATAATATTAAATAAATAAATAAAAATAATAAATAAAAATAATAAAAAATAATTATAAATAATAAATAATAAATAATAAATAATAAATAATAAATAAATAATAAATAAATATAAATAATCAATAATAAATAATAAATACATATAAATAAAAAATAATAAGTAAAAAATAATAAATAATAACTAATAAATAATAACTAATAAATAAATATAAATAATAAATAATAAATAATAAATATATATAAATAATAAATAATATATAATAAATAATAAATAATAAATAATAAATAATAAATAATAAATAATAAATATATATATATATATAATAAATAATAAATAAATATATATAATAAATAATAAATAAATATAAATAATAAATAATAAATAAATATAAATAATAAATAATAAATAAATATAAAAGATAAATAAAGATAAATAATAAATAACAAATAATAAATAATAAATATAAATAAATATAAATAATAAATAGTAAATAAGAAATAATAAATAATAACTAATAACTAATAAATAAATATAAATAATAAATAATAAATAATAAATAAACATAAATAATTAATAAATATAAAGAATAAAGAATAAATAATGAATAATAAATAATAAATAATAAATAATAAATAACCAGTTACAAATAATAGATAATAAATAAATTAAAGTATATTCTAAATAATAAATAATAAATAATAAGGGAAACACATGAAAAAGTATGAAAAGACGTGATAAGGGATGAAAATTCATGAAAACGCATGAAAACGTATGAAAAGACGTGAAAGGTGAAAGTGTCCGAATAGACTGGCAGATCTGAAGTTATGACCATTTAAAAAAAAGCTGACGGGGAACGGGTGCTAGAAACGAGGCATTGAAAAACATAACAAACTTGATACCCACTAAAAAGGCCATAACATATGATCTATGAATGCATGTGGGCGCCGCGACCAGTCAAACTGAAGCTCATGGAACGAGCTATAATATGGAAGGTGGAGGAGGCCGAACTGACACGTGGATCAAAAGTTAGGTCTGTTTGAAGACAAGTTCGACGGGACACCGGTGACGGAAATGAGTTTTTGGTGGCCTTCGGAGGGGTTTTTCGGGTCTAAAAACACGACAGAAGCTAGCTTGTGTTGATTTGGTGCGTAGCTCTTCTCGCTGGCTTCGATTTGATATGTGGTAGAGCCCAAATGGACACCCGTAGCAAAATTTATGGTCGTTTAAAGGTGGAGAACTTTTTTTAACTTTCTTATAACTCTAATTTCGTCCGCACCTTAAACTGTCTCACGGTTTTGATTATATGTGCCTCTAGATCTCTTCATTAGCTTCGATTTGACTAGTTGTGGCGCTTCAACGGACGCCCTAATCAAAATTTATTGTCATTTTAGTGATTTCATGTTTTTTTATTTTTTTCATTTCATTTCGCGGCAGTTTTACTGAAACCGCCGCTATTTCGCGGCAGTTTATTAAAAAACCGCCGCTAATCATCGAATAAAAAAAATAAAAAATAAAAAATAATAATATTATTTTTTTGCCATTGAGCGGCGGTTTTCTTGTAGTGCGCATAGACATCTGGGACTCCATCAAGAAGGTTTTAACACTAAATATGATGTGGGATTCATAAACTAATAGTATCCAACTACTCAAAAACATTTCCCTTAAGGATGAAAGTTGAACCAATTAGTCAATATTAGGTGAAAATTTCCAACCCCACTGAATGAAGAGAGCTTCCTCAAGCATCAATCAATAAATAATGAATATTAATTGAGTGATGAGTGTATGAAATATACATAGGCTCTTTCCACAAGGATTATGACTACTTTTTTATAGAAAAAATGGTTTCCAATTAGAAAAATGGACATCTAACCCAGCACGATGCTCACCTCAATGAAGATTATTCACTATGGTGAGTAATTCCCTCACAAGAAATTGGGTTCTATCAAGATCATACCTAAATAAAGAAGGTGAATATGATTCATCATACATATCCACCATAATCAGGAATCATGAAATCATCAAGACATCCCATAAACTGAACAGAGTTCCCCACCGATTAAGTGGAATGTGTTGGTATCTGGGCTCCATCAACTGAGTAGTTGAAGAATGATGAATCTGTTTCAGTGTAAAAATATTTATGGAACCTAGGTTGCCTCATAAAGCCCTACTACATTCATTTTGTCCTTAATGTCTTTACATATCCAGAAAACATAAAATTTTCATCCCCACACTAAACTGAATGATCATGTGTCACAAATATCTTATTTGGATGACCACATTAATTACTCAGCATCAATGAATTTACATTCGTTATAAAGAGACCAATTAATGTTTGAATCTAGTTCACATATCATTTAAACTAATTACAAAGTGGTGTAATTCAAAAAAATGGCTTAGTTTCGGTCTCATAGAAAAAAATCCACATCGATGTGATATTGGATTGAGGTGTGTCACTTGATTAGACTATCTATGAAAATAGATGATTTTTTCATTATTAATCTATAATACGGACATATTTTGGAAACCCAAACCTGAAAAGAGGCTTCCCATATAAAATAGGATACCCTCAGTTTCCAACACCCATAATTCATGCTTATGTTTGATGATGTGGTATAACGTTGTGTTTTTCATTATTGTCATCACTTTCAATCATTGTTTTACTCTTTTTGTCACCGATAAAATAAATAGCTTACAAAATATCCTATTGGTCAAAGTATATTACTCAAGAGGGGGGGGGGTGAATTGAGTATCTATAAATTTTTTTGGATAAAAGGTATTCTTGAAAATATTCCCCAATAAGGTTAAATACATCCCAGTTAATAAAAGTAAATTTTTTATGAAAGTTTGATTGTTTAAATTACTTCATAAAAAGTTGATTAATTCTCAGTAATATTAATATCAGTTATTAAGATTACTATTGAAGATATTCTACTAAGGCAAAACAATTTATAACTTCTTTCCAATATTAACTATCAATATGAGTTTAGTGATTTCTGAATGATACGGTAAAGTAGTAAAATAGAGAAGACTAAATTAAGTAGCACACTGGATATGAAACAAGTGGTTCAGTCTCTAGTCAAGACCTAATCAAATCCACTTGGTCATCACCTACCACCATTATTTTATATAAAAAAACATGATCCACACCCTAGATAGGGGTTAAAAACAGTACAAAGGACTATCTAGGTCATTTGACCTCTTCCATAGTTCTTCATGGTTACAAACCACAAGGCCACACAGGGACCTCTTCCACCCTTATTAATGGGTATACAAATGTGTAAAATGATGTTTGAGAAAGGATATCTAGTATCCTTCAGTTTAATGCATGAGATAGATTGTGCTGTTATATAGATACACGCACTGCTTGAAAGCTCATAAAATGATACACAATAGAGAAGAAATATTGAAATAATTTTAGAAGTGATCTGAGTGTTAGTCTTTGCAGCCTGGACTTTTGAGATGAAGAAGATGTATAAATAAAGTCCTCTTATGGAAAACAGAGTGTCTCAAGTTAGAGAGATCCAGCTTTTGTTCTTCGTGATGTTTGAGTGAGAAGATGTTCTTGATTATGGGATTTAAATATGATTCGTATGTTATTCAACAACGTCGAGTTTCATGTAACAATTATTTATTAAAAAAAATTCTAATGTTTTTCTTCATTTTTGTGCTCATGCTTGCTTGAATCGCTTTCATCTATATCTTGTTTCTGGGCCATACTACTCTTTTATCTTGCAGTGAATGTATTGGAGCTAATAGTTTTCATGTATTATGCACCTCATAACTCATACTTTCAGGTGACATGTCTACAAATAAACAATAATTATTTTAGTGCATTTAAAAAATTCAAATATGACCTTTAGAGAGTAAATTGAAAAATGACAGAACAGATTAAGAAACGGTGTCACAGTATGTCATGGAAATAGTGTCTCCTTCAAATGGTGTATGGATTTATCATGGTTTCTGGTCATGGTGTATCATGGTCATGGTGTCTGGTTCACAGTGTCTCATGGTCACGGTGTCTCGTTCATAGTGTCTGGTTCACGGTGTCACAAGGTTATAGTGTCTCGATCACACTGTATGGCTCATGGTGTCTGGTTCACGGTGTCTCATGGTCACGGTGTCACATTACATTTCCAAAAAAACATAACCGGTTGCAGACTAACGATGCCTCAGACGTAGGCATATATCTGTATTCAGACATAAGCATAGATATTTATAGAATGGGTTAGACATAATAATTTGTCAAAGAAATCATTATAAAGTTAATCAAAAGAAAGTGTACAGTAACCAAACTGGGTGTATAACATTTAATAGCTTTGAATAGCTTTTACTAAACTACTATACATTTTATGTGAGATAGATTACATAGAGTTAACAATGTTTATAGACTGAATAGGATTTGTGATCATTAAAAAAATGATTAATACACGAGGAGTCCAACAATATCTCCTTTTGGATGATCAAAAATTATGTATATTAAGATTGTATATTTGTTCCAAAAACATATTTACAATGTGCATATAACATATATAGAGTTTTCCCCCATAAATATTTTTTCATAGATATTTCTCCACCTTTTGGGATTATCAAAAAGGAGTGAACAAGAAAAGACCAGAAAAGTGCTCAGGGAATTAGAGAAAAAGAGTTACAGTACACACGGTATATAATAAAAAAAGACAACAACATTCCTATAAAAGGATTGAAATCACTATTATTCATCACTGGTTGGTCGTCTCTTTTCCCTTAGAAGCAGTATCAGAAGAAGAAGTCATAGGAGCAGAGGATGAGGTAGAAGAAGGGAGTGAGTTGGTTGACAGAAAAGGTAATGGAAGACCTTCGAAGACAGAGGGATCCAGTTTAGGTGTAGTAGAAGACTAAGGTAGTTGTTGACTAAGGATCACATTCCTGATCTGACTCAGTTCCTAACTGATAGACATAGAGGTGGAGGCTAGGGAAGAGGTAAAGGTAGGAAAACCATGTCTCAAAGGTGTATCCTTAGGAGAAACTATGGCAGTACTCTGTAGATCGAGATAGTTCCTCACAAGCTTGATAAAATCACAAATGATCTATCCACTATACTACATGGATTTTTTAAAGTCATCCTTGTTTTCCATAAACATACCCAGTAGATGAGTGAACACTGTGAGCTTTTGGACTTGAGTCTTGAAGGCTTGGGTAACAGGAGTAATCCTCAGATTTTCCACAAGGTACATGAAATGATTAGTCATGTGAGTCTTTGAAAAGATTCGGTTGATGTAGAAGTCCACTTTATTGGAAATTTTTTTCTGAGAAACAATAAAAATTTTGGAATGGATTTGGATGAGATCAGAAACACTGTCACTGTTCTTGATAACTACAGATAGAGAATCTTTATTGAAACCACTTAGCACAGTCTGAAGTTCTTCTTTGACCACTATTCTGAGCAGGTCATTGTCTAAGAAAGGTTGAGATGATTGTCCAAAGTATTTAGAAGCAGTGACAGCTGAGGTAAGAAATTTTTGTTGATTTAGAACCCTTTGGAAGGAACCCCTTATACTCAACCATGGGCTTGTTAAGACTAACAACAAGCTCACACATATCTTTCACAATCTGTATGTTTCTTTTGTCTACCGTTTCAGCTAAATAAGCTAAATGTGGTTGAATTAGAGAAGCAATATCTTGTGGGATTTGAGGAACCAAAGGCTCTATTGAATGAGAAGCAAGCTCTGATCTCGAATACAACACATTATTCATTTCTTCAACCATACTTATTAAAGACTTTACTTCAACACTGACCAGTCTGTTCTCAAATCATACTTCCTATATCTCATGATGAATTTTGGGTTGAATATTCCAAATGACTTTTTCCAATAATAGTGAGGCATCTCTATCACTTAGATTTGTTATAGGAAAAGGTTGGGTATTCATGAGTTTTTCAACCCCAACCAAAAGGGTAGCTCCAAATTTTTTCGGGTCATATTTACTCACCAAGGTAGGTTGTTCTGGTGAAGATTAAAAGATAGAAGCTGAGACATGCTTGGGTTCTTTGGAAGAGATCGCTTTAGGAGAAGATTCCATTTTCAACTGAAACATGGTGGAAAGGTCAAGGCCTTTGACTAAGAATTCATGGGAGTCATTCATATCAAGATAACGAGGAAACTTATTCCAAGTGTCTACGGGGAATTGATCAATCAGATTGGGCACTACAATAGATTCCATATTGGGGGGATTATCCCCCTGAACAGTTGCATCCCTCACATTACTTAGAGGCTTAGGATCTTGATCTATTTCCACATATTCGTCCCCTAGTTCCTCACCCATTTCATGTCTAGCCCATTGAAAAACTAGATCCATCCTCTACTCAGCTGAAGGAATGACTTCATGAATAGATTGTGCCACTGTGAGTTCCTCAAGGTCACCTTCTTGCATTACATGAATTTCTTCTTCTGTATGTTCTTCCATAGAATAATTTTCTGTTTCTTTCGAAATAGATTCTTTTTCAACTTCGTGTTGATCTTCCAGATCAGCAACATCTTTAGAAGTAGGGATTTGTTTTTCAATTACTACATGTGGAAAATCAGTACTATCTTTCTCCTCAAAAAAAGTTACTTTGGGAGGCCTATCAGCCTATTCTTCTTCTTCTCCAAAATATTCAACAACTTCATCTATTTCCAAACCAGGATCAGAAATTCCTTTTGGTTTTGAGGGATGTTCCACTATATTGAACTTTTCATAGATCATATCATTGTCTTCCACACATTTCTTTTTCCAATGATTCCAATTGAATTTCACCTTCTTGATAATGAATCTTGAACAGCAGAACTCACAATCCTTGATAACATCATTATTTGGTCAAACAAATCATTTGGCATGTAGCATGGCTTAGATAAGCCGAGAGTAGAATAGGGAGGTTGACTTGGATGTGGCCTTGATCAATTCACATGTATGGTGTACGACATACTTACAAATAGTTATCTTATGTCCATTTTTCAAAAGATGAATCAAAAATATATCTGAGTATTTAAGTACATCTAAATCACCTTTTCTAGGGATAATCATGATCTGAATAAACTTAAACAGAAGTCTAGATTCTCTATCCCGTTTAGCAGTGATGACTCTCCTCTTGGTTCCATTTCCAGTTAAGTTTTTCAAACATGTTCCAAAAAAAAAAGAATTCACTAGAAGGTGGAGGTCCTCTCGAATAGTTCTCTCAAATACCTTCATGAGGTTTCCTAAGGCATGCATCCCATAACCTTGAAGAAAAAGAGCATATATGGCTATTTATCTAACTCCTTACAAAATAGCCACTTTCTGAATCAAATGAAAATTGTACAAACTTATAAATTTGTGAAACTAGCTTCAGATATATTTGTCTATCTACCTTTGAAAACCATTATAACCAACATTTCTCTTTTAATACTTTCAAAACTAGAGATTTACTCAACAAAAACCACTTAATACATATCTCTTTCTCTGGTACTACAGTTCGGTTCACTAGATTTGGATTTAGAGGACCCTCGAGTGCTAAAATGGGAATGATCTTCTTCTTCTTTGAAATAATTTCTCAGGAGTAGACGACAAAGGACGTTTCATCCTGGAAATTCATAGAAAGTTTCAGAGAGAGAGTATAAGGGTTGAATAAGGGTTATGGTGTGAGAGAATAGAAGGGTGCTTGAGTGAAGAATGAGTGAAAATTATTTTGTTTTATCATTTAGGAATTACAATCGTCACAAAAATAAAAGCATGGGAAAGAAATAAGTTATTACCATGATACGAGTTATCATTTATAAATAAAATAAAAATGAATTATTATAGTGAGATAGAACCAATTTTTTTACGGTGAGATCGTAACTGTCATTCACAGTGAGACAGTACCAAGTTGTTTTGCAGTGAGGCCATAATAAGTGTGGTTTCCAGACTGTGCAACTGTATTGTTAGACAGTAACGAAGAAATACTAACTATGAGACCATAAATGTGAAACGATAATTCTTAAGACAATTAAATATGAAACAGTATGATTTGAAACAATAATATATAAAATATTAAGATATTTACTTAAGGTTTATTATTCCTAGTTCATGTATGATGTAGTCTATTCCTTCAGAATTTAATGGTTTGGTGAATATGTCAGCAAGCTGATATTCAGTTCCAATTAATCCCAAAGTGATATCACCTTTTTTATAATGATCTCTAAAAAGTTATATCTTACATCAATATGCTTTGTCCTAGAGTGTGAAACAAGATCTTTTGAGATATTAATAGCACTTGTGCTATCACAATTTATAGGTACATTCCTTAATTAATATCCATAATATTGTAATGTGTGCATCATCCACAAAATTTGTGCGCAAAAAAATACCAGTAGCTATATATTCAGCTTCTGTAGTAGATAATGCAACATAATTTTGTTTCTTACTACACTGTGATACTAGTGACTTGCCTAAATAGTGACATGTTTCAGAGGTGCTTTTTCTATCAAACTTACAGCCACCGAAGTAGGAATTAGAATAACTATCTAATTCAATAGATTTTACTCTAGGATAGAAAAGACTAAGATTGGGTTTATTCTTGAGGTATTTGAAAATTCTATTTACAACATTTAATTGAAATTCCTTAGGGTTTTCTACAAAACGAGCACACATACACACACTAAACATAATGTCAGGCCGACTAGCAGTTAAGTAGAGTAAACTTCCACCCATTCCTCTATTAGTGGTTTGATCAACATATTTTTCAATCTTCATCAAGATCCAACTTACAAGTGTTACTAATTAGAGTGTCACTAATTTTATTTCTATCCCATCCAAAACATTTTAGAAGATCAGTAGTGTATTTACTTTGATTTAAAATAATACCATCATTATTTTGAAATATTTGAAATTTTAGAAAGAATTTTAGTTCACCCATTAAACTCCTTTAAAATTCATTTTTCCTCATTTTAGAAATATATATATATATATAATTTCATAAAGATCCACAAATGAGGTCGTCTACATAAATTTTAACAACCAAATCATCATTTGAAATTCGTTTTATAAAAAGGGTTGGATCAGTTATTCCCTTTTTAAAACCTTTGGAAACAAGAAAGGTACTAAGTCTATCATAGAGAACCCTTGGAGCTTGTTTTAAACCATATAAATCTTTTGATAATTTAAAAATATTAATTGGAAAATGAGTATTTGTAAAACCAAGAGGTTTCTCAACAAAGACATCCTCAGCTATATACCCATTTAATAATTCACTCTTAACATCCATTTGATATAGTTTGAATTTCATATGTGTATAATAAGCAAGTAGAATTCTGATGGCTTCAAGTCTAGCTACGGGTGCAAAGGACTCGTCATAGTTAATTCATTTTTCTTGACTATAGCATTGTGCAATCAATCTTGCCTTGTTTCTAACTGTGTTACCAGCTTCATCTACCTTATTTATATACACCCATTTAGTGACTATGGTGAATGTGTCCTTGAGTCTTTCTACAAGTTTCCAAACATTGTTTAATTAAAATTAATTATGTTCTTCTTGCATAGCCATCACCAAAAATTCATCATTGAGAGCATCATTAATGTTTTTAGGTTCAATTTGTGACAAGAAGACGGGATTATCAACCTAATTTCTAATAGAAGATCTAGTTTAAGTTCCTTTTTCTAGGTCTCCTACAAAAACATCTAAGGGATGGTTCATAAGAGTTTTAACAGCTCTAGAAAAGGAAGGACCAGGGATTTCAGTTTCATCAACAGGATCAGGTTCATTGTGACTTGAGTCTAAGGAATTTCTAGAACTGGTTGTTTTCACAGATTCCTTCAAAAGATGGATTGAGGATATTGAATTAATGTCCATATTTGTAAATCACCATCCAGGTTTTCTAGAATGGTTTTAGCCTCATGTGGATCTGTTTCATCAAATTTAACGTGAAAATATTCTTCCACACATTTAGTGCTTTTATTGAACACTCTATAGGTTTTTCTGGAAAAGGAATATCCTAAAAAGATACCTTCGTCACTCTTGGATGTAAATTTTCCATGATTTTTCCTTAGTATTAATGATATAGACTTTAGAACCAAAAACATTTAATTAGATAACTATGGGATTTGGTTTGTTCCATAACTCATAAGGAGTATTCTTAATAATAGGTCTAATCAATACTCTATTGATTATGTAGCATGTAGTATTTACAACTTTAGCCTGAAAAAAAGTAGGTAGGTAATATTCACTAAGAATTGTTCTAGAAATCTGTTACAGGGTTCTATTTCTTATTTCAACAACTCCATTTTTTAGAGGTGTTCTAGTGGAAGAGAAATTATGACTATAGCCATTTTGAGAGAAAAAGGATTCGACCTCTTGATTTTCAAACTCACGTCCATGATCACTTTTTAAGGATTTAATTCTAAGTCCACTAAGATTTTATACAGACTTGGCATATTTAGTAAAATTATAGCAGACATAACTTTTTTGATCTAGAAAGAAGGTCCAAGTATATCTCAAAAAGTCATATATAGGAACATAAACATAGTTCATTCCATTTAAACTAGAAAATCTAGATGGTCCAAACAAATCTTTGTAAACCAGTTCGGGTGGTTGAGAAGTTGACATTTCTTTCTTTGGTTTGAATGAAATTTTATATTGTTTTCCCTTTTGACAGGTATTACACAATTTTTCATTTGGAAACTCAAGTTTCGGTATGTATTTGACTAATATTTTTCTACTTTTTTTATAAGGGATTGAATATTACAGTGTCCTAGTCTCTTATGCCAAATCCATGACTCTTTATGAAATACACTTAAGTATGAAGCATTTTGAGAAACTAAAGACTCTATGTTAACAGAATAAAAATTTTCATTTCTTAATGTAGGAAACACTAATTCTTATTTAGAAATAAAGTCATTGAAAGTATCATTTTCAAATCAAACATGAAATCCATCACAACATAATTGTGATATACTAAGAAGAATATATTTCAAACCATCAAAAAATAGTACTTTGAAAATCAAAACAGAGTTATAGTTATTGATTCGGCCAAGGAAAATAATATTTCCTTTAGAATTGTCACCAAATGTGAAATATCATCCATATATTTTTATTAGGTTCTTGATGAATGAGTATTATCCCATCATGTTTCTTGAAATACCATTGTTGAAGTACCATAAAATTTTACATGAACTCTTTAGGAAACTTTCCTAAAAATTGATCAAGAAAAAAAAGATTTTGGTACCCATACTTGTTTGGGTCCAGTAACATTGGTGATAAGTGATTTAGGAACTCATATCTACCACATAGGTTTCCTATAAGAATTGTGTAGAGTATTTAGAAAATAAACTTTATTCGGTCTAGAAAAACTTGAAACAATATAAAGTTTATCAAAACATGAACTAGTTGATTTGTGTCCAGAACTGGGAGTAAAAATATATATCCTAGATTTAGAAACAATATTTTTTCTACCATGATTTCTTTTTCTAGGTTTATAACCAATTCTAGTGTTGTATATAGAGGAAATTTTTTTACCTAACATTTGAGTAAGAGTATTTTTCCCATTGGTAAGCTTTTCTAAGTCATTCTTCAATTTTTCATTATACATTTTTTATTAAATGCTCTCTTCAAGAAATTGAGCATTTTTCTCTTTTTTATTGTGAGTTCAGATTTAACAGTCACAATAAGAGCATACTGTTTCTTCAAAGATTTATATTTGTCTTTTGGTTTATTGCATGTTTCTTTGAGCATTATATAGTATTCAATCATTTCTTCATTAGTCATATTTTTAGAGTCACTCTGATCTCTAGAATAGTATGAAATATATACAGAGTCTGGTGTTACCTAATATGTGTTTCTCATAAAACACATATTGGATTTTTTTAGCAAGTTCATAATGTGATGTTTTTGAGCCGCTTGAACTGTCCTCATAAGCACTCCAGGTTTCTTTCATTTTCTTTTTATACATCCTATCTTTTTCCTCAAATAACTTTTTGTACTTGAGCTTTGCACAGTCAGCCTCGATATGTCCTTTGTTCTTACATTCATAGCAGACAATCTCTTCAATCTTGTCACTTCTTTTATAATCCTTATTATAACTTCCTTTTTGGCCATATCTTCCCTGGATGTTAGGCTTTATAAAAAAATTCTCCTTCTTGTAAAATCTTTTAAATTATTTGGATAGTTGATCCATCTCATCATCACTGTTAGCTGATGATTGTTCACTACTGGAACATTCTATAGGATCTTTCATTTTCCCTTTGTCTTTGTGTTTAGAGGTGGTGGTCTTGAATGCCACCGATTTCATTTTTGGTTCATCATCCTCTTCATTGTTCACTTTCAACTCTTCTTCACACATCATCAGTATCCCAATGAGTTATTTTATAGGTATATTCCTAATGTCGGATGATTCTCTAATATCCACAGAGTTTCCTCTCCAACTGTCAGGGAGACATTTGAGAATTCTCATGATCTGCTCCTTGGAAGTGAGTTCTCTTCCAAGAGAAATCACTATTTTGAAAATCTCATTGAACCTAAGATAAATGCCAGAAATAGGATCATCATGTTTCATTTTAATGTTATCTGTTTAATAGTATAAGTATTAAGTCTCATTTCATTCCCACTGGATATTCCTTCATGTGAAATAGACAAGGTCTCCGAAATTTCATGGGTGGTTTTACAAGAAGAAATTTTATTGAATTCATCATCTCCAAAATATAAATATAAAGAATTCATATCTTTTCAATTGTAATTATAGACTGTTTTGATAGGTTCATCCCATGTGATTCTATCAATAGCAGGAACCTTATATTCATCTATAATTGAAGACCAAATTTCAAAACCCATACTTTCTAAATGCATTTTCATTTTAATTTTCCATTGAGAATAGTTGGTTAAATTAAATAATGGTGGACTATTGATTCCAACACCTTCCAATATATTATCCATAATAAAGAAATACTTCAAAAGAGCATGAAATTTAGAATTAATAGAAATTTACATATCATTAAAGTACAACTATACTCAGAGTCAAATAAGGTTAAACAGAGTCTTAATAATCATCCTTTGATACCAAATTTTGGTTGGAGTAGATTACTAAAGAGGGGGGAGGGAATTGAGAATATATAAAAATTTCTGGATAAAAATTATTCATAAAAAGTTTCCCCAATGAGGTTAAATACATTCCAATTAATCAAACTAATACGATTTTGAATGTTTGACTATTTAAATAACTTATTATAAGATTGATTAATTCTCAATAATCTTAATATCAGTTATTAAGATAACATTTGACGAAATTCTACTAAGGAAAGACAGTTATAACTTCATTCAAAGATTAACTATCAATGTGAATTTAGTGATTTCTGAATTATACAGTAAAGTATTAAAATAGAGAAGACTAAATTAAGCAGCACAACGGATATAAAACAAGTGGTTCAGTATCAAGCTGTGACCTAATCCACTCTACATGGTGATCACCTAACACCAATAAGTTTATATAAATAAACATAATCCACACCCAGGATCACGGTTAACAATAGTACACAGGACTTTCTAGGTCACTTGACCTCTTCCGCGGTTATTCATGGGTACAAACCACCAGGCCCCACAGGGACCTCTTCCACACTTTTTAATGGGTATACACAAGTGTAAAAATATATTTGAAAAGGTATATCTTGTATCCTTCAGTTTAATGCAAGATATAGAGTGTGTTGTTATACAGATACACACACTGCTTGAAAGCTAAAAAAATGATACACAACAGATCAGAAATATTGAAATAAGTTTAGAAGTGCTCTGAGTGTTAGTCTTTGGAGATATGTACTTTTGAGATTAAGTATATGTAGAAATAAAATCCTTGTATGGAAAACAGAGAGTTGAAAGTCAAACAGATCTGGCATCTATTCCTCGTGATCTTTGAGTGTGATGATGTTCTCGATTCTAGGATTCATGTATGCCTCTTGTGTTCTTCAAGAGCATCAAATTTCATGTGACAATTCTTTATTAAAAAATTCTCTTAGTGTGTTCTTAGTTTTGTGATCATTCCCGCTTTCCTCGATTTCATTTATATCTTGTTTATGTGCCACACTACTCTTTTATCTTGGTGTTCATGTGTTGGAGCTGACAGGCTACATGTATTCTGCACCTCATACCTCGTACAATAAGGTGACATGTCTACAAAGAAACATTAATTAAGTCAGTGCATTTAAAAACATCAAATATGACTGTTAGATTGTAAATTTAAAAACTACAAAATAGATTGAGAAACTATGTTATTGTATGTCATGGAAACAGTGTCTCCATCAAATGGTGTCTGGATTGGTCACGGTGTAACACCCCGAGATTTTATGAAAAACATTCTTTTAATTTATTTGATGTATTGTGTTGTATGATACCCCAATATTATCTTGCATTATACGCAACACCGTATTAGTTTGCAGTATATTCAACACTAATCTTGGATCATGTTACACACAATTTTGAGTTTTTTTTATAGTAGTTATTCTACGCAACATTGAGTATATATATATATATATATATATATATTCAATTTATTAATGAAATATGGTTGAATTTTGTTATACGCAACAAAAAAGAAGTCATGCACTACACGCAACCCTGACGTGGCTTGTATTACACGCAATCGCGACCTTCGTCGATAGCGTGTGTTGTACGCAATACCGGGTTTTACTAAACGACAATATATTATTATAATATTATTATGGAATAGCCGTTATGAATAGTATTAACTATATTTTTAATTTTATAACATTATTATTCATCTTACATATTTTCTAGAACATGGTATGAGAACTAAATAAATTTTTCGGGTAAAATAAGTATTTTAAAAAAAATGCAGTTTTGCCGCCTTTTGATTGTGCACCAACATTAAATCTAGTTTTTGAAATGTTTATAAGTTCAATTTGAAAAAATAAAATTCTTCCTTGGAATCTGGATATAAAAATTTAATTGGGAAATTTTTTTCATATTATTCTGATAACTTTCATATTTTGATGAATAGTAAAAACACGCTAAATTTTAATTAAAAACAACTTATTTCATCGCAATAATTTATATGGTAAGATTAAAGTTTTAATTGGTTTTAAAGTGTAATTAGAATACATTTTTACCATTTAATCCAATGTTGGTCATTGGAATTAATTTCACTTTGAAATTGGATATAAACAAGTATCAATCTTTTGATACTTATTGTTTCTTAAAAACATGCTGTTTGTTTTGATAACGGGAATTAATTTTAAAATTAATTAATTCCACTTCTATGTTTTGAATTTGAAAAAAATAGACATCAATTTGGAATTCGGAATTTCAAATAATTCTTAGGCTGAATTATTGGTATTTCTCTGAAAAATATCAATTTTCGATGAATAGTGAAACCACTTAGTGGTAGTTAAAAAACTGACTTTTTCATTTAAATGAAATTTTACCACTTCTGTGAATTGAATTTCAAAAATCTGAGAGACACGGTTAACATCAAGGACTAAAATGTGGTTCAATGAGATGAAAATAATATTTGGTGAATAGTAACTTTTTACTTTTTTTAACCACGGTTAAAAGTAAATAGGGTAATTAAGGGTAAAAATGATATTATTATTACCCTAACATATGTCCTAATTCTACTGGATAAGTTTAATTCGACCAAAAAAAACCTTAGGAATAAATTATGACCATTTAGGCCCACATGGATTAGATTAGGACATTTATTATTAATTTATTTAAAGAAGGGTTAAAATAGTTAAAATCAATGTTTAATAACTAAATCATTTTTAATATAGGGTTATACATAAGATAAATTCGACTATAAATATTCATTAGAAATCTAAAATAATTTCCTAAATAATGGTATTTTATTTATAATTTTTAGTCATTAAATAATTTAATTTATTTATGACACAATGATGATGTAGTAATTATCTTATTAATGAAATATTGACATAATTGATGTTATAAATACCCAAATAAATGTAATTTGAGACTTTTTATGAATTACACTAATTTTCTAGGTTAATATGACATGTTAGTATTGATTTAATTAACTTTTTTGGAACTAATCATTCTGTTATGGTTTTCACAACAATTGATTACCAAATATTGTCAAAATTGACATAAAATAGTTTTTAAAACAAATATTATATTATTAATTGTTATTTTATTCCTAAAAATATAAGGTTCGGCCAAATGACTTATATAAGGTTATATATATTAATAATAAACAACTTGGGGATCGTTTGGTATGTTATAGTAAGTTTATTAACCTTATAGTTTAAGAAAACAAGAAGACATGGTAAAAGTAAAATTACTTAACTTAAAGTTAAATCTAAATGATAAGGTAAAAATAGAAACCTAAACTTGTCTAAATTTTATTGGATGAGGGTATTTCGACCCATCCCATCCTTAGCTTCGAAATAACTCAATTTGGATCTATTAAAAACCGAATATGACTTTATAATAAAATAATATTTTTTTTCCAAAGGTTCCCCTCTCCTCCCTTATCAAAGGGCACCTCCTCCCTCTCTTCCTCACACCACTTTAAGCCTTCATGCTCGGCCAAAACCTTCCCATTTTACTTATACACTTCCCTAGAAACATCCTAGAGGTTCTGGTAGTCTTAAAAGACCATCTTTAGTTCCCTAAGTTGAGGTTAAGAAGAGGCGCTTCAAAGAAGAGGTAATGTCCGTTACCGATTCTTTCAAATTTATTTCTTCTTCTACTTATTATTATTTAGTTGTTTCATTATGAAGTAATAACATCAGTATAAATCATATACTGATATGTTATTATAAGTATTAAACAACCCTATTTCACCATCTATCCATCCAACAGAAAATGAAATCACTGCTCGTGCGTACGTACGGAATACAGTCTCCACGCTGTGGTGTAATCTATTTTCCACCACCACATTACTCGTATGGGTATAATGGTGTAAATAATGACTATATATAATTATTTTAAAGTGATATTGATTCTGAAATATTATACATACACTTCAATACAATTCCATGATCATGGGAATGATATCATCGCTCATGCGTACGTACGGACTACCGTCTCCACGACACGATGAGATTCATTCTCCATGTTAACCATTCATGAATGATTATAAAGTATATATAATAAGTAATCATGAAATATATGACATTATAATGACACTGGATTTATGTATATATATATATGTATGTCATCTACTTAATTCCATTATATTCAATAAGGAAACGAAAACAACGTTCATGCATACGTACGGCCTACCGTCTCCATAAATGGTGTATTCCATTCCATTTAATCGATCTATCATATATATATGTATATACGGAATATATATTATATATAAATCAAATTTTACATTCTGGAATTAAGTAAATCAGGATATAATTAATAATATCAATAACAACAAGTCCAAACACGTACGATAAATAAAAAAATTTAACCCAAAACGCTGCTTTAACATGGATCTTACAAAAGAACGGGTAATATAAAGTCATAAGTGAACCATATATGATATCATAACAATGAATATGATTCTGTAATAAGTAAATGAAATTATTTTAATCATTATACAGGAGGTTCGGAAACGTACAATGCATATCGGACCCACGGTAAGGGATAACTTTTCCAGTCTCATTTTTATCCGAGATTTTTTATTCATAAGTATTTATAGGGGTTATATTTATCATCCATGTCCTTGTTTTCAAAAAATGTTTTCATGTATTTTTAATATCCTTTTTACCCATTTTTGACTTTTACTACATGGTATGTATTAAATCTTTCTTTTACGAGGTACTTTTTGACTTTTCTGGAAAAAGTATGAGAAGAATGTTTTTTTAACTTATACGGCACGAACGGATTTTTACGGTTTTATAAAGCCTTATTTTCATGAAGATTCCTCTAAAATATTTCATGACTATTTTCAACAAAATATTTTTCTTTTAAAATTTCATGATGTTTTGTGAAAAGAAATTGATTTTGAAGAATAAAGGTTATTTTCCTCAAGAATTCATTTCAAGTGTTTTATGAAAACCATTTTTCATCTAAGATGAAATTATTTCATATGTGTATGTTTCAAGTATAAAGTCTCTATGATTTACATGGTTTCAATTTTCTTATTATGAAATGATATCCATTTCTTTTATATGGATTATGTGATGATGGGATGATGTTTATGAAACCCATCTTATTCATTGGGTTATTATGAATGATGTATGTTTATTTTGTTGCACAAGTAAGAATGATTTCATTATGAGATGGGTGGGACCTATATCTCCCTCCAATTCATTGGGTAAAGATTTATATCTCATGATATAGACATGGATGGAATGGTAAGTTAATCCAGTTCAGTGTTATAGGACTGAAACGAGGAGTGAACTTGATTCAGAAAGGGACTTTGTCCACTAAGATGGTCTTGGCAGCAATGCCTTGGCTACTATGGATATAATAACATGTGCTTAATGGTTTCCAAAATTACATGTTTTATTCCCATGATATTTTTTCATGATTGATGTTCCCTTATGATATATGCCTTACGTACTTCCAAGATTCATGTCTTTGCGCAAGATTTTGATGTTTAGATTTTATGTTCAAGTTTTTTAATTCAAATGTTTATGGATTGTTTTATAATCTCTATGCTTACCATTACTGAGCATTTGAGCTCACCCCTTTTATGTTTTCTTTTCCCCAGGATATAAAGAACGGTTTTAGGTAAGAAAAAAAGGGGAAGATCTTTATGGGAGATGTTGAAGATTTTTCACCACGATTAGCAAATTATATTCCGAGTTTCCAAAGACTCTAAACTATTACGGTCCTTGTGTGTCTGATTTTTTTATGTACTAAATATTCTGCAAAAGTAATGTAATGACCATGTAAGTCAAGATTTGGGTCTCTACAGTTGGTATCAGAGGAAAGGTTTAGTTAACCTTTGGAAACTAGGATGCGAAAATTTTAGTGAGATCCCTAGAGATATTTCTATGGTATGTCTAGTGATGTCCCTAAGGTTAAGTATACGTATAGGTTATAGTCCTAGAACTATGGTAACGATCATATAATTTTACCTAAGATGTTAGATATTGACGGTACTCCCCCTTTACTATGTTGTTTTCCATAGCATGATTTTTTCCTCTCACACTATTCTTTTTGGGTTTTAGAAAATGGCTGGAAACAGGAAGATTCACGATAATGGAGGATATGATGGACAATTGAATGATATTTTTCATGCGCAACCAAATGAAATGGGATTTGGAAGTCCAAAAATCGTTATTATATCTAATCTGAAATCTCATAATATGATCAATAATCTCAACTTTGGTAAGTTTCCTGACTCAGGTAATAAGAGAAAGATGGAGTTTCATAATGATCATAGAGGAAAGAAAGTTCAATTTCCCTCATGTAAATCATGTGGGAAGAGGAATCAGTGAGACTATTTTAAAGGAACTGGAAGATGCTTTGGGTGTGGAAAAGAAGGACACAAAGCCAGTAAGTGCAAAGGAAAAGGTTCAGTTAACACCATGGACAAGGATAATGGTATTGCTACGACATCAACAATGATTAGATGTTTTAAATGTGGAATGTATGGGCATTATGCAAACCAATGACCTAATGGAAAATCTCATGAAGAAAATCAGCATGGTCATATGAGTAGTATTTATGTGGATGATGATGAAGAGACTGCAAATGAAATATGAGATGAAAGAAATGATGAATCTCAGTTAGTGGTTTAAGAAGTTAGTGGAATGATTGTATGTTTATAAAGAATAATGTATGGTACTATGGAATAAAGAATCATCTAAGGATTGTTACACTATTGTTTTTCCTAAAGTATTTGAAAGTATATGTTGAATTGTACCAGTAACCATGGAAGGTTATTTAGATATTTTTGGAAAGTATATGAGATGCGCATAATGAATGGATAAGAAGATAATGAGATGTTTGATTGTATTCATGAGCTCATGATTGATATAAGGACTAAGTGATATTATGGTTTGATTATATAGATTTTTTGGGATTTTGGTATGTGGAAATAGTTACCTTTTGATAGTATTCATGTTTTCACAAAGGTTCTATGGTAATTTATGTTTCAAGAGAATATATGATTAAGGTATTCATGTGTTTGGAATGAAACCAACAAGATATATCTTATGATATATGTGAGATAAAAGCTTGTATTAACATTCTTGGTAGATAACCTTTCTAGTAATTGTTTTCTTTATACTATTAGCTTGGACCAAATTATTTTAGATAAGCCTAAAGATTGGAATGGATTATGTTGGACATAAGTTAGTATTGTTTAAGGATAGAACTGTTTTCAATATTATCGATTGAATGTCATAATGATGTAATTTTAGAAAAAAGACAACATGCAGGACGGGTGACAACCAGTCGCGTCGGACAAGGCTGTGTGAATCGAACCAACAACCGAAGTGTAACTGGCCTTTATCGCATACCACTGGCCTACAGGAAGTCCCAGGTTAGTAGAAACTAGTTTTATTTTATTACGCGGTTTGCTATATGAAGTATAAGTTCATTTTTGGAATTGTATACGATTAACTTCATCATAGATGGACTTATGTATATTTGATAACTTTTGCTAACATTTTGTTTGAAATAGATGGAATGACCCATCATTTTATCACATGATCTGTTAACACTTCACGGATAAAAAATTCAACTTTATTTCTTTAAGAGGTGAAGTGGAAATTGTTTAAGTCAC
Organism: Viscum album; assembly: GCA_963277665.1. Taxonomy (NCBI): domain Eukaryota; kingdom Viridiplantae; phylum Streptophyta; class Magnoliopsida; order Santalales; family Viscaceae; genus Viscum; species Viscum album. The sequence goes on along the minus strand of OY728130.1, from coordinate 601,247,720 downwards.
AAACAACGGTGAGATTATATTGAAATAAAGTCAGTTTTCTTCTAATTCAAATTCTTCAACTTTAGGGAAATGATCTTGAAAACAAAAATGTTGTTCTCATACTCTCATATCTGATTAATCATATGGTACCTTAGATCATCACAAATTTATGGCTTTGTTAGCTTTTTCATAGCCCTGTTCTCTACCACACTCCATCAGAACATGATGGTTAATTTTTCATCCATATCCATATTGTCACTTATGTTGTCCTATGTGGAAACCCAGTGCTGGGTTACTTTGGGTGACCATTATGATTCTAACATCCCTTTTTAAAATGAAGTTTTAGTATTCCTTTTTACGATGTGGGTTTCTATGTTGGAAACATTCAAATACTAAACGATTTATAACCCCGACGAATTTCAAAGGCGAAATTCATTTTAAGGGGGGTAGAATGTAACACCCAGAGATTTTATGAAAAAGATTATTTTAATTTATTTGATGTATTGGGCTGTATGATAACCCAATATTATCTTGCGTTATACGCAACACCGTATTAGCCTGCAGTATATGCAACACTAATCTTGGATCGTGTTACACACAATTTTGAGTTTGGTTGATAGTAGTTATTCTACGCAACATTGATTATATATATATATATTCAATGTATTAATGAAATATGGTTGGATTTTGTTATACAAAACAAAAACGAGTCGTGCACTACACACAACCCTGACTTGGCTTGCATTACACGCAATCGCGACCTTCCTCGATAGTGTGTGTTGTACGCAATATCGGGTTTTACTAAACAATGATATATTATTATAAAATTATTCTGGACTAGCCGTTATGAATAGTATTAACTGAATTTTGAATTTTATAAAATTATTCATCTTACATATTTTCTAGAACATGGTTTGAGAAATAAATAAATTTTTTGGGTAAAATAAGTATTTTACAAAAAATGCAGTTTTGTCGCCTTTTGATGGCGCACCAACATTAAATCTAGTTTTTGACGTGTTTATAAGTTCAATTTGACAAAATAGATTTCTTCCATGGAATCTGGATATAAAAATTTAATTGGGATAAATTTTTCATATTATTCGGATAACTTTAATATTTTGATGAATAGTAAAAACACGGTATATTTTAATTAAAAACAACTTATTTCATCATAATAATTTATATGGTTAGATTATATTTTTAATTGGTTTTAAAGTGTAATTATAATATATTTTTACCATTTAATCCAATGTTGGTCATTGAAATTAATTTCACTTTGAAATTGGATATAAACAAGTATCAATCTTTTGATAGTTATTGTTTCTTAAAAACACGCTATTTGTTTTGATAAGGGGAAATAATTTTAAAATTAATTAATGCCACTTCTATGTTTTAATTTTGGAAAAATAGACATCAATTTTGAATTCATAATATCAAATAATGCTTAGGCTGATTTTTTTTGTATTTTTCTGAAAAACATCAATTTTCAATGAATAGTGAAACCACTTAGTGGTAGTTAACACATAGATTTTTTCATTTAAATGAAATTTTACCACTTCTGTGAATTAAATTTCGAAAATCCGAGAGACACAGTTAATGTCAAGGACTAAAATGTGGTTCAATGTGATGAAAATAATTTTTGGTGAATAGTAACTTTTTACTTTTTTTAACCACGGTTAAAAGTAAATAGGGTAATTAAGGGTAAAAATGATATTATTATTACCCTAATACATGTACTAATTCTATTGGATAAGTGTAATTTGACCAAAAACAACCTTATGAATAAAATATGACCATTTAGGCCCACTTGGATTATATTAGGACATTTATTATTAATTTATTTAAAGAAGGGTCAAAATAGTTAAAATCAATGATTAATAACTAAATCATTTTTAATATAGGGTTATACATAAGATAAATTCGACTATAAATATTAATTAGAAAGATAAAAATCTTTCCCACATAATGGTATTTTATTTATAAATTTTAGACCTTAAATAATTTAACTTATTTATGACACAATGATGATGCAGTAATTATCTTATAAATGAAATATTGACATAATTGATGTTATAAATACCCAAATAAATGAAATTTGAGACTTTTTATGAATTACACTAATTTTATAGGTTACTATGACAGGTTAGTATTGATATAATTAACCTTTTTCAAACTAATAATTCTGTTATGATTTTTTAAAAAATCAATTAGCAAATAGTGTCAAAATTGACATAAAATAGTTTTTAAAACAAATATTATATTATTAATTGTTATTTTATTCCTAAAAATATAAGCTTAGGCCAAATGCCTTAGATAAGTTTATATATATTAATAATTAACAACTTGGGGATCGTTTGTCTTGTTATAGTATGTTTATTAACCTTATAGTGTAAGAAAACAAGAAGACACGGTAAAAGTAAAATTATTTAACTTAAAGTTAAATATAAATGATAAGGTTAAAATAGAAACCTAAACTTGTCCAAATTATATTGGATTAGAGGATTGAAACCCATCCCCACCTTAGCTTTGAAATAACTCAATTTGGAGCTATTAAAAACCGAATATGACTTTATAATAAAATAATTTTTTTAGTTATTCCAAAGTTCCCCTCTCCTCCCTTATAAAAGGGCACCTCCTCCCTCTCTTACTCACACCACTTTGAGCCTTCAAGCTCGGCCAACCCCGGCCCATTTCACCTCCCCAATTCCCTAGAAACATCATTTAGGTTTTGGTCTTCTTAAAAGACCATCTTTAGTGACCTAAGAGGAGGTTAAGAAGAGGCTCTTCAAAGAAGAGGTAATGTCTGTTACCAATTCCTTCAACTTTATTTATTCTACTACTTCTTCTTCTTTAGTTGTTTCATTATGAAGTAATAACCTCAGTATCACTCATATACTGATATGTTATTATAAGTATGATACAACCCTATTTCACAGTCTATCCATCCTACGGAAAACGAAATCACCGTGTGTGCGTACGTAGGGAATACCGTCTCCACGTCGTGGTGTAATCTATTTTCCACCACCAGCTTACTTGGATGGGTATAATGGTGTAAATAATGATTATATATGATTATTTTAAAGTGATATTGATTCTGAAATACTATACATACACTTAAATACAATTCCACGATCATGGGAATGATATCATCGCTCGTGCGTACGTACGGACTACCGTCTCCACGACGCGATGAGATTCATTCTCCATGTTAACCATTCATGAATTGTTATAAAGTATATATAATAAGTAATCATGAAATATATGAAATAATAACTATACTAGATTTATATATATATATGTATGTCATCTACTTAATTCCATTCAATTCAATAAGGAAATGAAAACAGCGTTCATGCGTACGTACGGCCTATCGTCTCCATGAATGGTGTATTTCATTCCATTTAACCGTTCTATCATATATATATATATATGTATATACTGAATATATATTTTATATAAATCACGTTTTACATTCTAGAATTAACTAAATCAGGATATAAGTAATAATATCAAGAACAACAAGTCCAAACATGTACGATAAATAAAACGATTTAACAAAAAACACTGCTTTAACATGGAACTTACAAAAGAACGGGTAATATAAAGTCATAAGTGAACCATATATGATATCATAACAATGAATATTATTCTGTAATAATTCAATGACATTATATTAATCATTATACAGGAGGTTTTGAAACGTACGAAGCATATCGGACCTACGGTAAGGGATAACTTTTCCAATCTCATTTTTATCCGAGATTGATTATTCGTAAGTATTTACTGGGGTTATATTTATCATCCATGTCCTTGTTTTCGAAAAATGTTTTCATGTATGTTTAATGTCCTTTTTAAACATTTTTTTCTTTTACTATATGGTATGTATGAAATCTTTCTTTTACAAGGTAATTTTTGATTTTTCCGGAAAAAGTACGAGAAGAATGTTTTTTTAACTTATACGGCACGAACAGATTTATACGGTTTTATAAAGCCTTATTTTCATGAAGCTTCCTCCAAAATGTTTCATGACTATTTTCAACAAAATATTTTTCTTTTAAAATTGCATGATGTTTTTTGAAAAGAAATTGATTTTGAAGAAGAAAGGGTATTTTCCTCAATAATTCATTTCAAGTGTTTTATCAAAACCATTTTTCATCTAAGATGACATTATTTCATATGTGTATGTTTCAAGTATAAAGTCTCTATGATTTACATGGTTTCAATTTTCTTATTATGAAATGATATCCATTTCTTTTATATAGATTATGTGATGATGGGATGATGTTTATGAAACTCATCTTATTCGTTGGGTTATTATGAATGATGTATGTTTATTTTGTGGAACAATTAAGAATGATTTGATTATGAGATTGGTGGGATATATATATCCCTCCAATGCATTGGGTAAATATTTATATCTCATGAGATAGACATGGCTAGAACGGTAAGTTAATCTGGTTCAGTGTTACAGGACTGAAACGAGGAGTGAACTCGATTCCGAAAGGGACTTTGTCCACTAAGATGGTCTTGGCAGCAATGCCTTGGATACTATGGAAATCATAACATGTGCTTAATTTTTTCCACAATTACATGTTTTATTCCCATTCTATTTTATCATGATTGATGTTCCCTTATGATATATGCCTTACGTACATCCAGGATTCATGACTTTTCTCAAGATATTGATGTTTAGATTTTATGTTCAAGTTTTTGAATTCAAATGTTTATGGATTTTTTTATGTTCTCAATGCTTACCCTTACTGAGCATTTGAGCTCACCCCTTTTATGTTTTCTTTTCCCCAGGATATAAAGTAAGCTTTTAGGTAAGAAAAAAAGGCGAAGATATTTGTGGGAGATTTTGAAGATCTTTCACCACGATTAGAAGATTATATTACAAGTTTCCAAAGACACTTAACTATTATGGTCCTTGTGTGTCTGATTTTGATATGTACTAAATATTCCTCAAAAGTAATGTAATTTCCATGTACGTCAAGCTTTGGGTCTCTACACACAGTGTCTAATCAGGGTGGCTCACGGTCACGGTGTCTAGTTCACGGTGTCTCATGGTCATGGTGTCTCATTCACGATGTCTGGTTCACGGTTTATCATGGCCACAATGTCTCTTTCATGGTGTTTGGTTCACGGTGTCTGGTGCACGATGTTTAATGGTCACAGTGTCTCATTACATTGCAAGAAAAACATAACGGGTGGAAAACTCATGGTTTCTGAGACTTAGCCAAATATCTATATTCAGACATAAGCAGAGATATTCATAGAATGGGTTAGACATAATCATTTTACAATGAAATCATTATAAAGTAAATCAAAAGATATTGTTCAGTAACCAAACTAAGTGTATATCAAATAAGAAATTTGAATATCTTTTACTAAAAAAATATACATTTGATGTGAGATAGATTACATTGAGTTAACAAGGTTTATATACTAAATAGGATTTTTGATCATTAAAACCTGATTAATACATGAGGACTCCAACAGATCCTTTTTCAATGAATAAACAGTTTATGAGGGATATTTCTTCGACAAAATTAGAAAATGAATTGTTGGATATAGAAATTTCTTTAAATCAAAAATACACCGCATGAAAAATTCTTGTGAAACACATACAGCTATGTAGTACAAGAAGAACATAAGCTGCCATGCAGGTTGTGAAGAACATCCACCGCTATATGTAATTAATTATTTCTATGTGTAATAATTTTTACTAAATGGAATAATTTTTCAGAAAAGGAGGATTAGGAGTTTTTAGAAAATTCATGTTCATAGATGTTATATTTTTTTATGTGTAATAATCCATTTGCAAAGGAAATACTATGCGAATAAGGTTCTATATGGGAATCCTCAGAGTGGATCGAAAATATCTTGAATCAAAAAATCATAAATGAGTTGGATTTCCATCCATTATAGGCATGATACATTATCTAGGTCAATATTCACCCATCAAACCACTCTATAAAGTATTCAACTGGATTGATTTATTATGTGGATTAGACACCTATTCATGTCGATCAGACCCCATTCTGATGGGATACACATTTTTAGGTCTAAAAAAGGTTTCATTGATGATTAGAAATATTTCTTGCTTATGAATGTTCTAATAATTATATCATTGAATATTAAAATGGATATGTGTTGAGATCTGAAAATTAAAACCATCTTCCACATTGTATGCTCGTTATGAGTGTCACTACTCCACATAGTGCCTCCTCATAGTGCCTGAAAATGAAAATTTTATTTATAGGGAGAGGCATGATATTTTTAACCCAAAAAATGAAAAACCAATTTTTTGGGGTGATGAATATCATTTAATACCCAAAAATTTAGTATTCCATTTAAGGAAATATGATAGATTTCCATGTCCCCCCACAAATTAAAAATAAATTTTTTGTTTAAGGTGTGATTTTCTAGACCCTTAAAAATGTTAATTCATTTTTGGGGTGAGGAATCACCCTTTCCCCATAAAAGGTAATTTTTCCTTTGAAGGGAGAGGAATTATTTTCCATCCCCCCCCATATATTAATTCTCCCTGTGTGGGATAAGTATTCCCCCTCAAATTATTTTCTATTTTCTGGGAGAAGCATGATTTACAGGTTCCCAAAATTGAATTTTCCTTTTCTGGGGTGTGGAGGCCACCCACATGCCAAAATCCTTTATTGGAGAAATTTTTTCTTCCAATTATATTTCGATAATAGATACATCCATAACCCTATAAAACCCCCACACATGGGGGGGATTTTTAGTTCTCAACTATGATGTGTGAGTCAAATAGAGAAAAGGGAAGATAGTATGAGAAAAATATTCATCAGGTAATCATTTACAACATATAAAAATGTAAAAAAAGGCATAAGAATTGGTGATAATGGAATAATAAGTAGTATGAAAACTAATATAATATTTTTAGATATCCAACTTGCTAGAAATTCCATTTACAGACTTCCATACACGTAGAAAAGTCCTTCACAAACAACAATTCTACATATTACATGCATATGAAATCATTTCATACCACCGAATGTAAAATCAAAAATAAATGCATGGTGAGGTCCTTCAGCCTCAGTTCACTTATTTATAGCATTTGTACTTATCTTGGTCCCTCTAAGAACTATTAAAATAACCGTCAATTTCCAAAACTATCAAGAAGCGCTAAGGGCCAAATGGTCCCATTCATGAACTATCAAGACAAGACATCAACTAAATCCCCCAGATGTTCTTGATTAGTGTACAGAACATACAAGCGTGTACTCTTGATCATAACTTCCCTTAGTAAATGAGGTCATACTCGTAACATAAAAAACAAGGAATATCATAGAAATTTACTTGATTATACATTCCCATAGTAACTAACATCTTGATTTTTGAGGTAGTTCTCATAACATACCCATTTTGATTAGTGACGATAATTGCACTCCATTAACTTTGATGAATTCTAGTACAGGATCCTCCTCTCATCTTCCCTGAAATCTGGAGTAGGGAATCTCCCTTTTATTAATCCCCTATCCTTTCTTGTATGCTCTTATCCTCCAAGTTTCATTAATATGTATCCTAGTTAAAAAAGAGATGGGATAGGAAGCAAATCCTATTCTTTATCTCATAATCAAAATCTAGTTAAAAAATTGAAAGTGGAGACAAGAACATCAATTCCATTCCTATATACTATTTACCCAACCTCATCTAGCAGCAGATGGAGGATATTTCATTCTTATTCTAATCAATGAATTCCCCTTTTTTCTCACATCAAGAATAGATCATGTGTTCTTAGATCCATGTGATGGTTACAACATTCTCATTATCACATATCTTTCTTTAGACAAGATTCTATTTTATGATCTTCCTCTCACCACCTAATGGGTAACCTCTTATGTGTAAGACCCCATAAAGCCTCCAAATCACAATGATTCAACATACTCCGCATGGATCTATATCTCTGGGCATACTAATAGCCGTAATCCCCAATCACATGAACGAAGTGAGATTTATTTTTCATCCAAATGTGATATGTAGTAATCTTCCCCGAGGTCCAAACCCAACATACCAAATTTACCCTAATGTTCTATTCTACATATATCCATTAGATCCATATACATAGCTAAGGTCCATATTCCTCATCATTCCCTTTAATGAACACACTTATTGGGATAAATTCCTAGTAAGATCATTCCCCCACTTGGGAGACCGAAACCATTCCATGTCCTTTAGGCCACTTCAACATAAGTCCCACACAAGTTATTGATAATGAACCTTTCTGCTATTAGTCATTACTGTGTGATGTTAAACTATAAGGGTTGTTCCTTATCACATGAACTTAAAAGGTACGATGTGTCATAGTATGTAGCACCAAACTATGTGGGGGATTATGCATCTCATGAGGATATAATGAAAGTCTATCTCATGGACCCAATCCCGACATCAAAACAAAACTCATATACCTGGATGGAAATAAATTCTAGAGCTCCCCACTGAGTGGATGAAAATATACATCTAGATAATTAATGATATAAGAATCTGTTACCCACTTAAAAATGGAAACATAAATGGAGAACATTGTATACATAAATACGCCTCTATTAATGAAGAACCTCAGATACATATAGATGATTCTCAAATCAACACATGTTAAATAATTTATTTCTAATTAAAGAGAAACAGTCATGATATTTAATATTTAATAAAGGATTAAATATTGTGTCTAAAATCTATAAAAGAGTCATAGATTAGGAATTAGTCCCCCCATGGGTTCTATGATCCTAACTTCTCATCTTATCTGCTAAATGTTTTCTAAGGTCTAATTATAGAATTACAAGTGGCCGCCTACCTTTCAAAACGAGGTCTACATCAACTAGAAACAAGAGAATGTGTGAATCTTGTTAGAAAAAAAATCAAAATATTATGATAACTCATAACAATTATAACACATAATAATGATTTATTCAATTACAATATAGCATTTATTCAAACTGTGTAATGGTTACACCATGTTTTTAAATATTATATAACACTAAATTAATGTCCCAAAATTTTACATTAATGAATGAGAAAAATTTATTACAATGTAATACATTATAAATCAGTGATGGAAATTTGTTATCACTGCGAAAACTATCAATGGTAAATAGTAATAAATAAATAATACAAGTAAAATTTAGATGTGACCTTGTGAATAATCTACAATATAAACATCATAGTTATAATAATAATGGTACAAAATAAAAATAATATAAGACACAAAATAAAATTATTTAAGGAACATAAAATTTTACTTATGATTCAAAGTATTATATTAGATAAATTTATTGTATGTAAGAGTAAATATGGCTATTACAATATGATTGTTAGATATTATAGACATTGAGCATTATGACTATTATTAATTATCATTAAAATGTGACTCTATGGATTAGTTTATATGAAGTGTGATTATGAGAGTTAATTTTTTGGAATGGGAAGAAACATGTCATTTTCCAGTATAAATATCACCTATGAAGTTCATTTATTTGACTTTGTGAATGAGGTTTGAACACTGGGGTTCACTCATGACCATGCCTTAAATAAAATTCAACAACCATGTATGGGGATAAACCGTATGTGGATGAAGTTCAAGATAGGGAAAATTACCACCATATCAATGTTGGATGACCCCCAAGGAATCTACCAACATTTCACATTTCAACCTTAAGGATTATGTTGGTGTGATTATTTGTTATGTATTTAGGGGCTATGTATCATTAAATGTGTAAAATTCCTCTAAAAATGAAATGGTTCTTACCCCAATATTTTATTTGTATGATATATATCATCAACAAATAAATGGTAAAATTTATATAATTAGAGTATTAATTTTATAAAATTTATTTTATATCTAAAACAGGGACCTCCAATTTAACATATAGTGGATTATCTTTAATATTATGAGAGTTATATTGTTTCAAAATTGTAGAACATGGTAAGAATATATTATATGTATTATTTCAAAATTATTATTTATAAATGATGTAATAAGTAATATCAGGGAATCCACATCAAAAAATAACTTATTAAATTAATAGTACTGGTTTTAATGAATTAAAATGATTTAAAACACAATAAATATGTTTTTCTTTTCTAAAATATGAATTGAGGTTTAAAAAAAATATTCAAGGGAAAAATTATATTCCCATCGCCAAAGTAAATTTCAATAATGGATTTTTGTTCTCAAATTCGAATACTTAAAAACACATGTAATAAATTTCAAAACCCATGATCCAAAACTATGTGTAAGATAATGGTTTAATATTTTCTATAACCTATATTTATATGTCCCATTTTTATAAATTATTAAAGAATTCCCACACTTTTTCTAAAAATAGAATCCCAATATTCCATTTCTCTTTTCTCAAAATCCTTTAAGCTTGAATTAACCATCATTTCTTCTCTTAAGAGACTCTCAATATAGTTTCCAAGGATATAAGGATCTCATATCATGATTTTAGAAATTACATTTTATAAGAACCCAAATCTTTATTTTGGGTATGGAGCTTGATTTTAGTTTTTTTTTTGAAAAAATGAAGAAATGAGGATTTCTTAAGTACAAGTCATATACTTCGGAGTACACGTCGTGTACTAGTTTCCACATACACCATTTAATGGTCATGTAACGTCCGAGTACATAGTTTTGTGATGACCCACTAGACCGCTTAATCCAGGGGAAAGTTAAGGATACTACACGACATTTACATTTAATGAACACACCATGTAGTTTTTTTATTTGATATATCGGTGAGAGGCCACGTATCATGTCTAGAACAGTCTTCTTCTCCCCATGTTATGTACATGAGAGCGACCTAATGACTGGATTACAACGAACCCCTCTTGATTCTCAGTACAAGCTCCGATTGGGATACCATTACATGCTTTGAAATCCCACTGGTGATTTCTCCAAATCCCTAGAGCCTTTCTTCTAGATTCCTCTTCTATTGTGAGTTATTCTAGGTTGGGATTGTTTCATATTATTTTAGATCTATGCCAATACAGGGTGATTCAAGGGTTGATGTTCAAGTATATCAATAATATGATATCTAGGTAGGTGGTTTGTTCCCTTTGTTGCTCATCTTTGAATTAAAAATGCTAAATTTTCCGCATTCTAATGTTTAGGGTATTGTATGATTTGGAATATAACCATGTTTAATACCTTCTATGGTTTGATTGATTGATAAACAAGTTGTTGTTTATGTATAAGGTTGTATACCTTGTTTTACATGACTAAGTTGATTAAGGATGGAGTTGATTGTTTAATTGAAATTCATGTGATATTTGTGAGAAACATATCCATGTAGTAGTTATAGATTACAAGAGTTTTTGGATATGTTTTGAGAACCATGTATTTACACAGGATCGTGAGAGCCTTGGTGTAGATGTTTACTTAGGGTATTGACTGTGAGAGCTACATAGGAGTTTGTTTATAATTTATTGATTCCATGATGACCCAGGGGCATTTACCATGAGAGATTTCTAGGTGGTCATTTGTAAATGATTTGTTATATGTCAGACCAAAGGGGATATACTATGAGAGCATCCCAAATGGTCTTTATTTATTTGTTTGATGCTATGTTCGACCAAAGGGGATAAATCGTGAGAGCTTCCTAGAGGTTCTATGTCAAATTAATTGATGTTATATTAGAAAAGAGGGGTTAGACTTTGTGAACATTCCTAGAGGGTTTTTAATAATGATTGAATGATTGTGGAAAGTCTTCTAAGACAAATTAAAAGAATGGACTTAGACTTAATTGATTGTTTAGATGGTATTCTATGACATCTATTTTTTACTATTACATATGAAATATATATATTAGTCTAGATCACAGGGTTTCTTTATTCAATAGATTGAATAGTTGATAAATGTAAATTAATGTAATTGAAAATTGTATGATTGTTTACTTTTGAGTACTTCCTAATTAATTACTTTTTTCCCATTACCCACTATATAAATATAAATTAACTGAAATTTAGGCACAAATATTTTTGTGGTTTCCTCCTAGGATTCATCTCAAACCCTGTTTGGTTCATGCTTTCTAACTGAAAAAATATTATATAGTTGCAGGTATTGATAGGGGAAAGCACCCTTCTTCATTAGGTACCTGATTATTGTAGGAGCAAAAGAGCATCAGACCAAGCTGAGGTTTGTGATGCTGTTGGAGTTTATTTTTTCTCTTTTAATTTGGTTGATGTATTTTATTTCATGCATTGTGACTTTTTTGGCTAATTTCCTTGACACATCTGACATGCATCATTATATATATGGGCTCTTTTTGTTTTATTACTCTCAATCGTCTGTTGTTTACTTTTTTTGTATGGTATTACTGCTTCCGGTAATATTTACTATTTTTTCCACTGTGAATACTCTTCTAGTAAGGAAATAGTTTCCCCAATATCACACTTTGTTTTTCACTACTAGTCAGCAGCCACTATAGTTTTGGGAAATGCGCTTGAGATTATCTGACCAATCGGGATCAAGGAACTTTTGGGTGGCACCCAGATCTATGACGTTACAAAGTGGTATCAGAGGATTTTCTTTTCTTCTTTCCCTTAATATTTAGATCCAATATACTAGGATAGTAAGGAATAGGTAGTTGGTAATAATATGTGCTCAGAAGTAGCAAACCTATGTACATGTAAAATCCAAGTTACCTTGAATATTGTAGTTTTTCAGGTTTTTATATTAATATAGTTGATTTGAGTTCACCATTTGGTGATACTCATGTATTGTGTTGTTATCATTGATATTAATGGGGTTTTATTTTTGTTGAAACCTAATGCGATGATGGTATTCAATCACATCCATTATATACTAACTTTCTAGAGATCACATGTCATGCATTCTTGTTATTCCATTTAGGGTGCATTACTGATTGCATGCTGTTATGATAGTTGTCCTGTTATATATCCATGTTGTTTTGAAATATGTTTTGTTACAAATACTAATTATTTTGATAGGATATTGGTATGTGTAATTTATCATTTTGATGGATACCATTATTTGGCCCTGGAGGTGTTATGGGCCCTCTTGGATCAGAATTTGGTGTATCATGATTGAACTTTAATCGAATTCTATCAAGTTTTTATGTGAAAAATAATTAAAAACATTGATTTGCGGGAGTATGGGATCTCACAAGTCCAAATTTTTCATTCCTTGGATAAAATTTAATTTTTTAAGTGTTTCGAAGAACTTTCAAAGGGTTAATGTCCAGAAACCTAGACTACACGACATGTGGTGTTATAAACACATGCTATGGGTTATTCTATTCTAGAAGAACTTACTTTTCCAAAGTACACTCCATGGACCACATGTCCATGTCGTGTAGTTGTTGACCGTGTGACTGACTATGTGAGTAGATACATGAGGTTGGAAAATATTCGGTGGAACATGTCATGTACTGGGAGTACACTCCATGCAATAGTGGACTGTGTGTCCGGCCATGTGACTGAAAACACGGTTGTATAGAACTTATGTAGTACAAACCCTGTCTCGAGTGTGCATGTCATGTAGTGTTACACCCGCAGAACCACGTAGTTATAGCTAAGTAGGAGTACTTGGGCTGGAGGGAATATTCTAGTACACACCATGTCTCATGAGGGGCACGCCTTATGTATGGGGTGTTACACAACCAGGTTGGCCGAGGTACAAGATCATGTTACGGCTTAAGGGAACACATCATGTAGTGGTTCTACACATTATGTAACCCTATTTGGTAAAACCTAAATGTTTTTCTTCTATGGTTCCATTATTGAATTTGTAAGTTGTAATTCGTGGAAATCACGAACTGAGGTGTGCGCTTGACCTTTCAGATTCATGACACTAAGATTTCCTCCAGTTTTACATCAGGTACATGATGATGATCAGACATCAGAAATGGTAGATCAATGACTACCAGAAAATCCTCCTTTCGTGCCCCTATTGTCACCAACAATTATACGAGACATAGGTGTTGATGCACAGTTTATTGATGGCTTTATGAGGATGATGAATAAGTTTCACAGAGCACGTTATCCTATCTCGACTATGGTATAGTTGGAACATGTGTTCTAGTAGTATAATCCTCTCATTTATTTAGGCAATGGAGGACCACAAGCTACAGATTAATGGTTAGAGGACATGTTTTCTGTCATTGAGCATATGAAGACGCCTCCTTAGAGGAGGGTAAAGCTTGCGACTTACATGTAACGTGATTCAACCAAGGCAGGGTGGGATTCTATCTCATAGGTGATATTTCATCAGGATATGGATTGGGAATACTTTTAAATAACCATTAATGATTACTTCTAACCTGATACATTGAGGGATGAACGAGATTGGGAGTTCATGCATTTGGAGTATGGATCTCTTTCAGTGATGGATTATTCTTCTCAGATTACACAGCTTTAGTGATTTTCACCTGTTTTGTGAGGTAACAAGTTATCAATGTCTAGGATATTTGAGAATGATCTTAGCTATGACATCAAATCACATGTGAATGTTTTCAGGTTGACCTTGGAAACTGTTACAGTAAACCATGCACCGATTACCGATATCAATCTGAAGGAGTTTTGTATTGTGAGTCATGGAGGTTCGGCATCATGGGTTGGTGCTCTTCCAACCGATAGCAATAAGAGACAAAGGGAAATTTCATGCGATGTTTCTTCAGGTATCATGGTGGTGTGCTACTTGTGTGGATGTATATGTCACATGAGACTGCAGTGCCCGAGAGACCCATTTGAGCGCTGATATTGCAGCAAGATGGGAAATCTTCATCATTTTTTAAGATTTTATCACCTGTAGCTAGTTAGAGGGGATCTGTTATGACTCCATGTTCAGTAGTAAGACCAACAATTTCTCCTCAATTAGGGAACTAGAGTTCATCATGTCATTCGGAACAAGGCGGTGTGTGTGGTAGGGGTATCCAGATGATATGGTTTTTGTGATAGTAGAGTGGATCAGCTAAGGGTATCCAGGTAGGGTCGTGTGGCTATGGTGCAGGTTAGACTATTATGATGGAGTAGACCCAGCAGGATCAGGATCCCAGAACCTCTATGGTTAAGGGTATGATTATATTTTCCTCATTTTTAGCTTATGATTTTTTGATACGTGAGATCCTCATAGATTTATATATGTTTCCATTATGGAAAGCCTTGGGCTCTGTATCTTTACATTTGAGGATGTTATGACACTAGACACCTTATTGGGGATTAGGACGGATAGTTTACACCAGTCCATGGAGATTCTGATTGAGGTTGGTGTGTTTCACTCATTATGGTACCTCTGTGTCTTAGAGATGATAGGCTTCTATATCATTCTCGAACGAGACCTTTTGGTCACCATTCAAGACTTTATTGACTGCTTTCATTGTAGGGTGAGTTTCATATCACCAGATGGTGAGTCTTTTCTGCACAAGGGCGATTGTGATGTCTAGGCGAGTAGAGTTGGACCTGAGCATCATGGTTTGGGATAAATGACCACCCCGATTGCTAGTTTATATCTAGATGAAAAGGGTACTTCACTGATGGACTTTCCTCTTGTGGTGGACCATTTTAGGGATTTCTTTCTATAAAACTTTTTTGGTTTACAAATGGAGAGAGAGGTATATTTCTATATTGGGCTTCCAACAAGAGTAGTACCGATGCCCATTCCTCCTTATAAGATGGATACCCTAGAGTTATAGGAGCTCAAGAAGAATTTAGAGTAGTTACTAGAAAGGGTTTCATTCGACCAAACACTTCACCTTGGGGTTCAACTATCCTTTTTGTAGAGAATGTGGATAGTACCCTTAGGCATGGAGTGGAATACCAAAAGCTAAACCAGTTAAATATCATGAACTGATATCCATTTCTGAGGATTCATGATATCTTTGATCTTATTCATGGATATTAGGTATTCTTGATGATTGGATAGAGATATGGTTATCATCATTTGTTCATTAGACCACCAGATATACCTCTTACATCCTTTTAGAGCCAGTAGGTTCTATAAGAGAATTTGGTTATGAGATTGGTCTCACAAACGTGCCTACCATTTTCATGGAACTGATGAACTGAGTGTTACATCCTTGGATTATTTTGTGGTAGTCTTCGTAAATGATTTCATGGTGTAATCCAACACTCGACACGACCATGCCATCCATATTGATATCATATTGAGTACACTAAGGGAGAATAATTTATATTCTAGGATCAGAAATTATCATTTTTGGATAGACCAGATTCACTTCTGGGGTCATGTAATCTTAGATACATAAGTATAAGTAGACCCAGATAAAGTGAGATCAGTAGTTTTCTGGGAGCAACCAACGAATGTTCTTGAGGTAGAATGTTTTCTATGGATGGATAGTTACTACAGAATATTTATACTAGACTTTTCACACATAGCAGCACCACTGATGGGCCTGACTAAGAAGGGTGTGAAGTACGTGTGGATATATTCTTGTGATTTAGACTTTTAGGAGTTAAAGGAGATATTGACATCAGCACCGATACTGATTTTTTCATAGCTAGGAAATAGTTACAACATTTACTGTAATTCATCAAGTGTTGGGCTGGGAGCAGTGCTTATATAGGAGGAAGGAGTCGTTGGATACAGGTCCCTGCAGTTGATGCCATATGAAATGAATTACTCGATGCACATTCTTGATTTTGTTGTAGTTGTTCATGCTTTGCACTGTTGGAGACATTATTTTCTGTGACAGAATTTTGTGGTATACACTGACCAAAAAAGACTCAAGTATATCATTACATAGTGTTATCTTAATTTAAGATATCAAAGGTGGGTTGAGTACCTTCAGTCTTTCGACTTTGAGATTATCTAAATGCATGAGAAAGGAAATGCAGTGTCTGATTAATTAAGCAGGATGACTAAGGTACAAGTAGTTTAGGATCCCATTAGTGAGTGGATGCTTATAGATATATTCTCTGAGATGCATTCAGAGGTGTTTAACAGATAGAGGCAGACGTTTCTTTCATTTATATTTGATACATATACTCTTCTGGATCAAGCGAAAATGAATAAATAATCAATTTCTGAATGCCTAGTCCTACAGGAGAGTGTGTCAGAGAGGAAACTACTATTGGGAGGATAGAAGTTGAGTATTAGGTTTTTCATTTTCTTGGGTGTGTATGGGTGTCAGCTAACATGCGTGAGGAGATGTTAGGATATTTTCATGCCTAAGTATTGGCAGTTCATCCGAGTGTCACCAAGATGTGTTGTGATCTACACAGTCAGTTTTGGTCGATAGGTATCAAGAGGGATGTAGTGGGTTTTTTTTGAGATATTCCACCTGTTAGTAGGTGAAGGCAGTCCATCCGTGACTAGAAGGGTTGTTCCAGTAGTTACCCATTCTTGAGTGGAAGTGAAATAATGTCGCGATGGATTTATTGATGGGTTTACCAATGTATCCCAAAAGAAGTGATGATGTATGGTTTTTTGTTGACAGACTCATGAATGTTTCAAATTTCTTATCAGTCAAGGAAACCTTCAGTGTGGATGAGATTGGGATATTTTATATCCTAGAGATGGTGCATTTTCATGGGGTTCTGTAATCGATCATTTTAGACAGGGAGGCCCAGTTTACTTCTCTTGTCCGATAGGGACTATAGAGGTTTTTCTGTACATTGGTACTTTTGAGAATAGCTTATCGTCCCAATAAAAATGGCCAGTCCAAGAAAACAATTATTGTTTTAGAGGACATGCTTCGAGTATGTGTCCTATATTTTTGGGTCTCTTCAGAGAGAAACGTACCCCTAGTGGAGTTTTCCAATAATAATAATTTTTAGGAAATGATTCTGATGGAACGTAATGAGGATTTGTACGGTAGTCCATGTCGATCACCCTTATGTTTTCTAGAGGTAGGATAGGTAGCTATATTGGGATCTCGTCTGGTACAGGAGCCCACTAAGTAGGTGGACCTGATTCGGAAGAGGATGGCTAATGTAGATTCTCAGAAGATATATTATGTTGATCGATGGAGACTTCCAATGGATTTCATGGTTAGAGATCAGGTTTTCTTGTGTGTCACATTGAGTTTGGGACATAAGAGGATTAGGAGGTATGGGAAGATTTCACCGAGCTACATTGGGCCATTTTAGGTTTTAGAGAGAGCCAGGCCAGTTTCATATCGATTGAATTTTCCTTAGAGGTACTGGTCCATGAATGAAATCTTTCTTGTTTCTATGCTTCAGCGTTACTTTTCATACCCATATCATGTTTTTTGAACCCGAGGAGTTTGAGTCGAAGGTGGATGAATCTTTCTAGGATCACCATATTCAGATTGTGGATCACAACACCAAGGTTCTCTATGGACGGTATGTTCCTCTAGTACGGTTTCAATGGTAGCACAGGCAAGTACAAGTCAAGACTTGGGAGAGGGAAACAGACCTATGATCACAGTGGCCAGATTTGTTTGAAATGTATTCCTCACCATTGTTTTAAGGGAAATTTTGGAACGAATTAATTTAAGGGGGGTTGTTTTTAAGAACCCAAATCTTCATTTCATGTATGGATCTTTATTTCTGGATGTTTTTAGGAAAAATGAAGAAATGTGGATTTTCTAAGTATACATCATGTACTTATGAGTGCATGTTGTGTACCAAATGCCTCGTACATCCATGTACTTGTCGTGAAACGGCCGAGTACATGGTCGTGTGATGACCTGCCAGACCACTTAAGTAGGAATATGGTTAAGGATACTACATGACATGTACATTTAATAAATACAACATATATATTTATTTTATTTTTATTTATTTGATTATGGTCACATCCCACGTACAGAACTGTCTTCTTATCCTAGTGTTTCATAAAGGTGAGAAACAAAATGACTGAATAACTTCAAACCCATCCCGATTATCTGTCCAAGCTCTGATTGAGACACCATTGGTTGAATTATAATCCCACTAGTGAGTTCTCCAATACCGTAGATCCTTTCTTTATGATTACTCCTCTTTGGTGAGTTATTCAAGGTTGGGAGTTTTTCATCTTTTTGCAGATCTATGCTGATCTAGGCCCGTTCAAGGGCCTACATTCGATTATATCGATCTTAAGATTTTAAGGTAGGAGGTTTGTGCCTTTTGTTGTTTTCCTTTGGATTATATATTCTAAAAGGGCCGCATACCCACGTTTGGGGTATTTCTGGATTTAGAATTTGACCATGTTAATACCTTCTAGGGTTTTATCGAATGATAATGAGATTGTTTCCTATGCGTAAGGTTGGATAATTTTTTTTCAATTCTTTATATGATTATGGTGGAGTTAATTATTTAAGTTAAATGTATGTGATATTATTGATAATATAGACATGTTATAGTTATAGATTACATAAGTTGCTTTGATATGTTATATATTCCATGTATTTACACAGGATAGTGAGATCCTTTGTGTAAAATTTCACCCATCCGTATTTACCATGAGAGCTACCCGAGAGTTCATTTATAATTTAATGATTCCATGTTGACCCAGGGGTATTGACCATGAGAGCTACCTAGGGTATTTTTTTAAGTTTTTAGATATATGTTAGACCATACGGTGGATACTGTGAGAGATTCCCATAAGGTTATAATTTATTTGGTTGATGATGAGTTAGACTAAAGGGGATAAACTATGAAATAGTCCTTGAGGTTCGTTGTCAAATGAATTGATGTTATGTTAGAAAATAGGGGTTAGACTCTGAGAACTTTCTCAGAGGGTTGTTATGGATGATTGAATGATTGTGAATGGTCTTCCAAGCCAAATAACAAGCTTGAACTCAGTCTTACTTGATTATTTAGAACATCCTTATGAGATATTTGTTTTGTTACTACTCCACAAGGGATACATAACATAGGTTAGATCCTAGGGTTGATTGATTCAAAGGATAGAATAATTGATAAATTTAAATTAATGTAATTGAAAACTGTAGGAGTGTTTACTTATGATTACATCATATTTTATAGGTTCATTTTTCATATTACTTACTATATATACTACCTAATAGTTTGGAACATATCATTTGGTGGGTGGCTACTGGGATTCATCTCACACCCTATTTGGGTCAGGATTTTGGATCCAAACAAATCATATGGTTGCAGGTATTGATAAGGGAAAGCGAGCAATCTCACAAGGTACCTGATTGTTGTAGGAGCCGGAGAGAATGAGACCAAGATGAGGCTTGCGATGCTACTGAAGATTAATGTTTCTTCTGTACTTTGATTCTTTTATTGTATTTCCATCATTATGACTTTTATGGATGCTTTCTTAGACACATGTGTCATGCATCGTTATACATATGCTCCAGTTTTTTTATTACTAGCTGTCTTCTTCTGTTTACTTCTATTGTACGGTATTACTTCTTCTGTTATTGTTTACTATTTGTCTTCCACTGTGTATACTCTTCCAATTATGGAATAGTATCCCCATTACCACAACTTTTCCTTCACTTCTAGTCAGCAGCCTATGGCGTTTGGGGAAATATGATTGAGGTTATGCGACCAACCATGTTAGGGGAACTTTTGGGTGGCACCGAAATCCGGGATGTTACATCTTTCAAGGTAGGGTCCCCTTCCATATTCTCTTTATTTAATAATGTTACTACACCCAATTAATTTTAATTTCAATGTGAAATATTATTAAGGATTATATAAATATGTTAATTATTTTATTATCAATGATACATCTCCCTTCTGTGACACCCCTAGTATAATTCATAGGCAATTGACAAGTCTGGTCTCCCCCAAGGCCTCAAGTACGCCTCTAATTATGCTAACTTATACTAACTAGTAGTGAGGTTGTACGGTAATAAGATAAGGATACTATTAAATCACTATCAACACAAAAAAAAGGTAAATAAAAGGAAACACAAGATCCAACAAGTTAATAATTAACAGGCTTACAATAGTAAACACTATCACATACAAGGGATGCAATGGTGGTGCAAAATAAGAAGTATGTACTATATACAAATAGACATATGAATAATACCGGTATAAAAAATTAAACAAAAATAAATAACAACTATTTCCATGAGAATCATGAGATTTGGATCAGTTTTCTTCTCTTAATGTCCCATCTTAAATGAAAACCATGAATCCATAATTATGTGCTTCCCTATATATTTTCATATATCCATCAAGTCTTCTAAGGTACAAAGAGGCAGCCTAAACAGGGTTTGAGTACAACTCAGTTTTCCTCCAATAATATTGTCTAATGAAAATCCAACAGATGAGTATAAAATGTAATAGTGGGTAGGAATTGTAAACATAAATGAATAAATTAAATGAAACCATGTTGGGCTCAGAATTCTCTTGGGATACCCATCCAACCCTATCTATTTCAACCAAAGAAAAATTTCTTTAATCATATGAACACTCAATTCAACCAGGTACTTAAGGCACATAGACATGGAATCCTAGAATTAGAATAATAAATAACACATGGAAGAATAATGAAATTCATGAATTTTAGAAGTCAGTCATCCTCAAAGTGATCAACTATGATGTTATTTATTTATTTTTTATTATAATCTAATGGTTGATCCCATATAATTATAGTCTTATGTGTTTCAAATAGAACTAAGTAAATCTATCCCCATGTATCATGAAGGTCTTTATTGGAAACCAAGGGTCTAATTCATGGACATTTTCATCCAAAGAAATCAATATGAACTTAGAGCGATTGTCAAATGTATTCAATGTTTTTCAAAAAGGTGAATGAATACATAGCATCCATCAATGGAATTCTAAAATTTAAGATATTGATCAAATTATAGAATGTATTTCCACTTGGAATTAATATTAATTATTCAGGTGGTGTCTTATGAGTTCACTTAATGAATCCCTAAAGAAATCCATGAATTTTCTAAGGAAGGCCACTCCTTTAACCCTATGATCAAGGTCCATAATACTAGATAAACAGATTTATTAGAAAAATCACAGTCCAATGTAAAGAATATTTTCCATTTCATAATTCAATTGGTTCAATTCCGATATTACACTAGTTTGATACATGCCAATGACACCCTAAGGAGTGTTTTGGTTACTTAGTAAAGGTTCATTTGTTAAGGGAACATAATAAAAAACACCCTAAGTGGTTCTTCTGATTGAGTTCATCGACCAAAAACACATTCCAAGGGTCTCATATAACATCTTGGATGATTTATATATGATATATTAAAGGTTTATGAATATTATGAGAAATTTATTCAATGTATTAAATGTGGCCCACCAATGAAAATTATAGAAATATAGACTTTTGGGTGAAAGAAACAAACCACAAAACATGGCCCCTTAGAAGGTTCCTAGTTTGGGATCAACCAAGATTTAGGATATAATGAGAGAAATTAAAGAGCTAGGTAGAATGCCTAAAAATATAGTATACTTGATCACACATAAATAACACAAAATATGGGGAATACAAAAATATAAAAATGGTAAAGTAGTGTTTCTAGACACCATGAAATGCGTTCCATGCACATTTCCGTAGAGTGAAGATATTATTCTTACACACACACAAAATGTCAAGGATGAGTAAATATGTTTTCACCATTAATGAAGAAGATGCAGGATGGATTTATATGTCCCAAAATACTACTCCATACCGATGGATAAGTGGAATGACTCCCCCATCAAGGAGTAGGCAGTGGATTTCCCTGATCGATGACTAAAAGGTTTCGACTCATTAACTTAAATTTTCAGAGTTTCTTCCATGAATACATGGTGTATTTACGATATCAAGAAGGGTATATCTCTTCAAGATCATTAATGTGACATGTCGCAGAGCCCAAATAGACTTACAGATCAAATGTTAGGGCACACATAAGATGGATAAATTTCCCAAAGGAAACTATGTGAATGACCTACGAGGATGACCTGTGCTAAAATATAATTTATACACCCTTACACAGAAGACCAACATTGAATACCAATGTGGAGGACCTGCGTCGAAAATTTTCTCTTCGACCAGGTCCCCTCCATGCCTATAAATATGACCCATGGGCTCCCCATTTCAAATAAGAAAAAAGTTATAACAATCCCCAAAGATCCCATTGTGTATCTATTTCACCAAGATCCCCCAAATTATCTCAGGAAGCTCTCTAAAATATTATAGAAGATATAATTTAATGGGTAAATGTGGTTCAAAGTCCCATTGAGGTCTAGAACACATAGAGATGTGTGTTACACATGTGCAAAGCACCTACGCGACGCACCTGCCAGGAGAACCTGCATGATGCACCTGTGCGGAGCACCTACGCGATGCAATTGCGCGACACACCTCCATGACACACTTGTGTGGAGCACCTGCATGCATCACGTATGGGACACACCTACGTGAAGAACCTATGAAACACACTTTCAGTGAGCACCTGCGCAACCCTACTGGTCTATACCGCAGGAGTTGCGTCCCACACCCTTGCTCTGGATTTGTTCCGGGCTTCGGTCTCGGCCCTTAGGGCCTATCCCTTTTCTTCCTTCAATGACCCACATGAGAAATGGAGAGTCTCACCATGAGTGTTTTTGGTCCATTTGGAATGATTTTCCATTATTCCCTTCATGTGTCCCAACTTCCAGCATCAGAACACCATGCATTGAGACACTACATGACACACAATGAAGTGCCTTAAGTCGACTTACTCCTCTTGGTTCCTTTAACATGTTACAAGTTTGGACTCTCTTTATGGATTCCTCGAGTACCCTACGTTGATACACTCCTTAAGAAACTCCTCAATCCTCTTCACCTGACTCCTATGTCAGGTTAAATCTAAAATGGGCATCCTCCTTAGGAGTAAGCCCCAACCAATCCCAAATGGGAATCCTCCTTATGTGTGAGCCCCAACCAATTCCCAAATTTGAATCCTCCTTAAGAGTAATCTCCCACTAATTCCAAAATGGGAATCCTCCTTAGGATTAATCCCAAACCTAACCTAAATGGGAATCCTCATTATGAGTAAGCCCCAACCAATTTCAAATGGGCATCATCTTTAGGAGTAAGCCCCAACCAATTTCAAATGGGAATCCTCTTTAAGAGTATTCCCCAACCAATTACCAAATTGGAATCCTCATTAGGAGTAAGCCCCAACCAATTCCTTAATGGGAATACTCATTAGGACTAAGCCCCAACCTATCTCAAATGGGATTCCTATTTTGGAGTAATCTCCAACCAATTTCAAATGCGAATCCTCCTTAGGAGTAAGCCCTAACCAGTTTCAAATGGGCATCCTATGTAGGAGTAAGCCCCAACCCATATCTTTAGGGAATTAATCCTAGTGTAATCCCCTAACCTTTATCCCATATTCCTTTAATTGTACCCTTGTCAAATGTGAAGATAGCAGAGGTAGATCTTGTCACCTCGACCCCTTCCCAGGTCTCCTCGAACTCGTCCACTCTGGTTGTCGTAGGTGCGACCTCTTCCACCAACGGAGTAAGAAAAGTGTGTGTCGTTGTTCAATCATTCACATCCTCTTGTTTCTCACACCTAGAATGACTCACGTGGTCTTAGATATTCATTATGATTACAACATTTACACAAACACCCATAGTGAAGAAACTACGATAACTCTGATTCCTGTTCAAACTAAGATACATTGGAAGCCCTTCCAGGTCCAGAGATCAATCGATATGCTCTTTAGAAATCCAACCCTAATTCCATTAATCTGGAAATCCTATTTCGGAATAAGCCGTAAATTAAACCCCCCAATTCCTCATGGAATCCTTTTCAGGAAGTAAGCCCAAACTCATTTCTCTCAAAGGAATATAATCTCCTTTGAGATTTATCAAACTATGTGGGCTTTGATCCCCATCAACATGGGATGCGTAGAAAGCCTCTTTGAGGTTCATAACTAACACTTCAAATCCACCATGTTATTCTTGGGCCATATTACCAAGAGGGCCTAATCGTACATGGAAACTCATATCCTTTCCATATTCCATGGGATTCCTTGGCATAAGTCCCACACCAAACATTGTCTAAGAACCATTCTCTTAGATTTCCATACTACATGACACTAAACTATATAGTTAGGTCCTAATCACATAACCATAAAAGGTATGATGTGTCCCATTAAAAGGCACCAAACTATGAGGGATCCGATTCCTTTTACAAGGACACATAGGTAACCCATTTCATGAGTACAATCCCAATATCAAAACAATCATTTGTCTCCTTGGATGATAATAAATTCCAGAGTGCCTCGTTGAGTGGTTTAAAAACCAGTATCATCATAAAGATGATTAAAATAATCTATAAATACTATATGAGAGGATACCATTTATGTAGAATCTAAAATACATACATATATCTATATTAATGAAGAACCTTGAATACGTACTAATGACTCTAAATTTTCCACATGTCAATAAGTTATTGAAAATTCCAAGGGGAACTTATGTTATGCTTAGTGAATTAATAAGGATTCATGAAAATATCTTAAATTTACAAAGAGAGTCCTAGAATAGACAATAATTTCCTCCCAAATGGTGTGATGATTCTGACCTCCCATCCTCTCGACCAATGCACGTTCTTAAGTATCATAAAGGTCAAACATAACAAATTCATGCCTTTGGAATGAAGGCCCCTTTTGGATAAATAATTGTTGTAAGTTTCCAGTTCCACTAACAAATCCAATTGAAACATCCTAGAAGTAGTGATTCATAAAACTAGAACAAACGTTCCATGGAACTACGAAACAATGTTATAATTACTGAGGGTGTTCTAATTTGACTGATGGTGAAGGCATTAGATCCAAAATGAGGGAGATCCATCATAAAGGGAAAGCATAAGAGGGAGAGCTCTGATTATGCTTGTCTAAAAATAAGGGTGGGTGTGATGTTTTTTTAAATTTTAAAGGAAATGATTGGAAAACCATTTATTACTAGAATTTTTAAAAGGGGTAATAGTTTGGAAGTATGGTCATCCAAACTGTTCACTAACCATGAAATCCTATTACCTTGGAGCACTAAACATTGAATTGTTTTTGAAAGCATCCAAATATCCCGTGTGAAAAATGTATGAAGCATGCCTCAAAAAAATTAATGACCTCACACTATTTTTAGGTATTATTTTCAATGTTTATGTAATTATTATCCTCCCATTATTAGGAATCATAGTAGAAGTTCACTATGATCCAAATGGAACACTAACCAGGTGCCTCATCCTACTTCTAAAAACCCATAAATATAGGATCGAAATGATCCCAAATGCTTCGAGAACCTCTTATAACCCCAATATTACTTAAATTAATTTAAAAATGTATCTATAAATAATTAAAATGAGTATGTACATTACTGATGAACCATGATTTTACAACATCTCCTCCCTAAGACAACTCATCCTCAATTTTTACTTTCTATGGTGGTTGATCTTCATCATAGAAAAAAACCCCAAAATGAATAACATATATAAAACTATTTCTCCCAGGTTTCCCCATGTATGTGGCCATTTGTCCATAACTTTTGACTATAGGAAAATTCAATCCACAAAGTGTCTGCATGCTATGATCAATGATACAGATGAGATACTCCTAAAAAAGAATCACCCCCAACTCAACTTCATCAGGACCAGTGACATTAAACAAATAATAGAAAAAATAAAATAAATGAGAAAA
The DNA here is from genome assembly GCA_963277665.1 of Viscum album. Taxonomy (NCBI): domain Eukaryota; kingdom Viridiplantae; phylum Streptophyta; class Magnoliopsida; order Santalales; family Viscaceae; genus Viscum; species Viscum album. The sequence goes on along the minus strand of OY728130.1, from coordinate 601,221,153 downwards.
ATGTAATACGTCATGAATAAATCTATAATACGAAAAATATTAATATGATAGTCTGGTATATTTCCCCTATCTATGATATTGATGGGCCTGATGAATCTAGGTTTGAAAATTCAATGTCTCTAATTCTGGTGATTAACCAATCTAGGTGACACATGTAAGAAGACTGGATCCCACTCCTCTAACTCTAAAGTTTAGCATCGACAACTTACATATGGAATCATACTAGACTAGGGTATTTATATATATTTCCAAATAATTTATACCTTATTTTATGTCATTTTAAAAATATTATATCCTAATAGCATTTACTACCATTCTTCTGACTAACATAGATGAAAATTACATGGCTTACCATACTTATCCTCGTAAGGAATCATCCAGATACTCTCTCAGAAACTATTGGTAATGGAAAACTCATCAGGTTAAAATTTATTTTCACATGAGAATCCATAAGTAAGTATATGCACATAATCAATGTCCCATGTTGCCTATATAGTCAACTCTTATTGACTATTATTCTGAGGGTACTAGGGTTTACTCAGATGTAGTTGTGATCAAAGATCCTTCTGCAACCCCTTGTAGAAATAAAAAGTAATATTATGATACCAGTTTGGTAAAATGGTATTTCAAATATCACGAACACATATGATATCATTGGAAAAATCCTCCAAATATTAACAGATGATATTTTCAAAAGAATGGGAAATAAATTGAAGAACTTAGTCAGTAAATACATGATTACCCACATGGAGTCACTTACCTGAGGTGACATTGGTACCACCTTAAAGAAACCCATGGTGCATTATATAATTTTCATTAAATAAAATGTTATAGTTGTAATTGAAAAAAACAATGATGGTGTTTCTCTTTAACCTACTAATATGTGGAACACGAAGTAACATAGAATATTATTTCCTTTTTGATCATGGTATTCCAATATTAGTAGTGAGATTCATGATACAATTTAGTAAGTTTTATATGTAAAACAAAATTGAAAACATGATATTTTTGCATCAAATCGTCCCACGTTCCTATAATAACCCCGACACTCTCATGGATATGTAGGATCTCATCCCCATCAATAATCAAAACTAGAGGTGGTTCCACACCATAAAAACCTTCCATAAGGAACAAGACATTAGGATGTGAATGTTGTGTCCTCTTCACTTGATCAAGAAGTGGTGAATACACTAAATAATATGCGAGGATTGGATTCTCATGACACTTTTTAACTTATATATGAATTTTATAAAATATTTCCATCAACTGATATTCACTAATAACCTCTTGAACCACTTGATAATGAGTCTTTTGGCTCAAAACAACAGTGACAATATTTTTATTACCTGGAATGTAAAAAATATCAAAATAAGACTAAATCTAATCAACCCATATCTATATCTAGAGCTAAAAATGTTTTATAGAGAGTATGTATTTGTGGCTCTTATGGTCAGTTTATTCCAAAAACCACTCCCCCTGTAGGTAATGTATCTATCAACACAAGGCTTGAAAAAAAATGATAACTTGGGGTTATGTGTTGGGTAATTAAACTTGTGAGGCCTGAACTGATGAGTTCAGTACAACACAACACCATACCTTATCATCAAAATAAATCCTAACCAAATGATGTATGTGTTATGATAAATTGTGGATCCCATATCAAGCTTCAGATAAATTCAGATTAGTTCTGAGGCCAACCATATATTCCACACCAGAATAGATATCACACAAGATTCATAATATGAGAAACATACACCATTCATGGTCAATCTGTTGTGTTGTTTTGAAAGATAATAAAATTTATGGATATGAAATGACACCCAAGAATCTTCAAACACCGAAAATTTGTTTGTTTACTCCTAATAATCAATGAATATAAACATTTGAGGATCCAGTGACACCCCCAAATCTAATATAATGTTACTAAGAAAGAAATATTTATCTATAAGAAAGTGGAACTTTTCTAGATTTTCATAAATCAAGTACTTCTTTATTGTACTTAGTAATATTTAATGGTTTTAGTCAAGATCATGTATATTCTAAGAGTACCATAAGATATCATCCTAAAAAATGACCATAATGGAAACCAGATAAGTGTGGAGGATCATATTCGTCATGTTTATAAAGACAACTGGGGTGTTAATTAAATCAAACAATATCACCATATATTCATATGCACCATACCATTTTCAGAATGATAGATGTGGTATATCAAGGATATGGCTCTTATATTATGATAGCCTGATCTCAAATAAATATTTGAGAATAATTTAATGCCTTGAATCTTGTCACACACTGACAAGACATGCCTATAATATTTTATTAATTTCGGTACATTTCTTTTGTAGGTTGTTTTATATATTGGTTTCCAAAAAAATGGGAGCCTTTTGGGAGCAACAAGGTGTTGCAAATTTGGAACACAATTATTACAAACTTTACCCCAGCCTAGGGAAAACTGTGTGCCCAAGACAATGGCTATATCCAAGCTTCACAAAATGATGCATGGTCATGTGATAATATATGAAACTTCTGTGACCCCAATGTATCTTCCCAGCTCTTAACATTATTATGTACCCTTTCATTTTGATTTATTTTTCGCCCGAACTACGATTTATAATGGAGTAATGAAGGTCTCGGGTGTGTTTGGGGATTGTTTTGAGACCAGATCCCTAAAACAATAAAGAGGAAGATGAGGATGAACTGTTAGTAGAAACTGTGCAGCCCATCCCACATAGTTTCCATAAACTGTGTCGTTGCTGATAGTGGGGTGATGAGGGTTACACATTTTTTCTGCAGGCATGTGAGCTCTGGTGCACGCAAGTGCGTCAAACTCTAGGGATTTTAAAGTTTATTTTTTCATGTATTTCATATGTATGTAAAAAACCATGCACCTAACCATGTATGGTTCCTCTTAAATAAGTGGATCCATGAATGATTTTCACACTATTTTTCCAACCATGTACCCGAATCGCGAACGACTATTTTTGGTGGATAATTTATGTTTTTCCCCTCCTTAATGTTTTAACTTTCATCTTATTATTCATACCCCTAATTTCTGCAACTGAATCCTCCTCCATCTATCCATGGGGTTTATTTCCCTCTCAATCATGGGATCAAGAAACCTCCCTCATTTCTCACCTGTTTCGCTTTCTATTGGATCCATCAGAGATCTAGAGGTATGATCTTCAATCATCTCCATTCTATTTGGAGTTTCATCCAACCTATGTTGTGTTATCTATATGAAATCTCATTTTTACAATTTTTATTGAATTTTATGTTTCCACATATATCTTACGATCTAGCTCAAATCAAATAGATACATTGGATGAGGGAATTACTACAATGATAAGGTATGTGGTCTAGGTTCAATTGCTACATTTCATTGCATTATATAATATGAATCATTATTTAACTAGCTAAATCCTTCTGGTGGTTCCTCTAAATTTTTTATTAAATTAAATGGATTAGCTCACATTGCCTTTCTGACATGACTAAATAGAAAATCAACCAGCTGGGATGATCTCCTTGGATGATGCCACCCAAATGGGTACTATATTCCCTTGAGGTTTACATTTCCATTTACATAGGTTTTTTAAACAACACAAGGGGGTGTTGGTTATAATTTATCCAATGAATTCTTAAATTTTTTTGATTAGGGTGATGAACTATGACTTAAGCCCTACATATCATTTCATAAATGAATTAGTTGAACTAACTAAATTGGTCAAGTGATTATATATTACCTTTGTGACATAAATCGATTATTCAATTCAATTCCTTGTCCAAAATTACAATTATAATATAAATGATAGTTTAAATTCTTTTAACATAGTATTGCTGGTCATATAAGGGGTCTCGACTTAATGAACCATTGGAAAGACTCTTCTTGCCTTATGGTTAGTATTTATTACTAGTTATAAAGATTCTGTGGGTGACATCATATATTCCTAGGATGGTATCACAAAGCATTATTTCATTTACCTCAAGATGAGTGGCGCTGATTCCCTAGGGGATACCACATGGACGGGATCGATGGAATGAAGGTTTTACCATGAAATAGGAGATACTCGGGTCCCAATTTGTGATACCATGTATGGACATGGAGGTTAATTCTTGACTTTACCAAACCATGAATGGGGTGACACATGGAACATAATTCATTGATAACTTTGGATATGATCCATGGAATTGGAATTTTTCTGATCCCGTTGAGCAATTCTTGGGAATTCATTCTGAAATTCCAACGATGGGACCATGGTGAATGATAATATTTATAATTTGGTTAAAAGGAATTGAAATTTAAATGAATATTATTAAATGAGAAATGATATTTTGGTTTAAGAAATGTTGGGATGAGTCCTCCAATCCCAAGATAAATATTAGGGATTTTTCATCATATAATACTTTATATCACATAGATTGCCTTTGTAGGTTCTCTTAGTTCAAACTCACTTGATCATGATGAAGTAGATAAAATTGGATGGGTGTCATATTGTAAAATATTTAGTTATTTTTTTATTTTATTTTGGTCTACCATTTTTCAGTTATGGAACATTGTTCATTAATTTATTACATCAAATGTTTTGGACTAGAAATTTTTAGTGGTGGCCAACAAATATTTTTTTCTCACACCATAACTTGGCTTACATGGGTACCCAAGAATACAATATGGTTTCATGTATTGATAATGTTATGTGTCCTTCTTTTGATGTTTTATTTTGAGTTCTAGGATTGTGATCATCGTAGAGGACCTACCATTTGATCGAGATTCTAGTTGTAGCATTTGTAGACATTTTTTAAATTTTCTTAGCATATGGTATATTTCTGTATCCTTTTCCCCTTACATATTTATTTTTTGTAACATTGTCATCATCATATTGTAACTACATTTTATTCAATATCTACGTTCCTACTTATATAACTTCGTTAATATTCATTATTTTCATTTTTTTATTTCAAATTTCATCTTATTCAATTTATTATGTATTTTTTCTACATTTCATACTCTGATTTATTATGGAATTGTAACACCCTGAGATTTTATGAAAAATATTCTTTTTAATTTCATTAATGTCTTGTGTTGTACGCTACACCAAAAGGAGCTTTCACAACACGCATCCTTTACTTGCCTTTCATTACACGCAATCACGACCTTCCTTGATAGCATGTGTAGTACGCAATACCGAGTTTTACTAAACAACGATATGCTATTAAAATATTATTAAAACTAGCCGTTATGAATGTAATAACCAATTTTTGAAATTTTTTAAATTCTATTTTTCAAAATGGACTTCATTTTTGGATTCGGAATATCGAAATTAGCTTAGGGTGAAATTTTGGTACTTTTCGGATAACTTTCATATTCTGATGAATAGTGAAAATTACTAAATTTTAATTAAAAACAACTTTTTTAATAGAAATAATTAATAGTGATAAATTATTAATTTGAGTGGTTTTAAAGTATATTTAGAATATATTTTTACAAATTAATACAATGTTGGTCATTGGATGTAATTTCACATTTAAACAAGTTATAAACTAGTGTCAATCTTTTGATAATTATTATCTCTTAAAAACACGCTATTTGTTTTGACGACGAGAATTAATTTTTAAATTAGTTAATGCAACTGATATGTTTTGAATTTGGTAAAATAGACATCATTTTTGAGTTCATAATATCAAATATAGCTTAGGACTAATTTTTGGTATTTTTCTGAAAACTTTCAATTTTCGATGAATAGTGAAACCACTAAGTGGTAGTTAAAAAAACTGAATTGTTCATAAAACTTAATTTTACCGCTTCTGTGAGTGGAATTTCGAAAATCCAAGAGACACGGTTAATATCAAGGACTAAAATGTGGTTCAATGAGATGAAAATAATTTTTGGTGAATAGTAACTTTTTAGTTTTATTTACCACGGTTAAAAGTAAATAGGGTAATTAAGGGTAGAAATGATATTATTATTATCCTAACACATGTCCTAATTCTATTGGACAAGTGTAATTCGACCAAAAACAAACTTAGGAATAAAATATGACCATTTAGGCCCACTTGGATTAGATTAGGACATTTATTATTAATTTATTTAAAGAAGGGTTAAAAGAGTTAAAATCAAAGTTTATTTACTAAAACATTTTTAATATGGGGTTATAAATAAGATAAATTAGACTATAAATATTCATTAGAACGATAAACAAATTTCATACATAATGGTATTTTATTTGTAATTTTTATACATTAAATAATTTAATTTATTTATGACACAATGATGATGCAGTAATTATCTTATTAATGAAATATTGACATAATTGATGTTATAAACACCCAAATAAATGTAATTTGAGCCTTTTTATGAATTCCACTAATTTTCTAGGTTACTATTATATATTAGTGTTGATTTAATCAACTTGGTTGGAACATATAATTTTGTTATGATTTTCACAAAAATCATATATCAAATAGTGTCAAAATAGACACAAAATAGTTTTTAAATCAAATATTATATTATTAATTTTTATTTTATTCCTAAAAATCTAAGGTTCGGCCAAATGACTTATATAAGGATATATATATTAATAATAAACAATTTGGGGTTCGTTTGGCATGTTATAGTAAGTGTATTAACCATATAGTGTAAGAAAACAAAAAGTCACGGTAAAAGTTAAATTATTTAACTTAGAGTTAAATCTAATTGATAAGGATAAAATAATAACCTAAACTTGTCTAAATATTATTGGTTGATAGGATTTCGACCCATCCCCACTTTACCTTCGAAATAAGACCCTTTGGAACCATTATAAACCGATTTTGACTTTAATATAAAATAATATTTTGAGGTATTCCTAAGGTGCCCCTCTCCTCCCTTATAAAAGGACACCTCCTCCCCCTCCTCCTCACAACAATTTGAGCACTCAAGCTCGGCCGACCCCTGCCAAAATCCCTTATCCACTTCCCTAGAATAATCCTAGAGGTCCTGGTCTTCTTAAAAGGCCAATCTTAGTTCCCTAAGTGGAGGATTCAAAGAGGCGTTTCAAAGAAGTGGTAATATCCATTACCGATCTTTTCAATTTCTTTCTTCTTCAACTTCTTCTTCTTTAGTTGTTTCATGACAAAGTAATAACATCAGTATTACTTACATACTGATAAGTTATAATAAATATGAAACAACCCTAATTCACCTTCTATCCATCCTACAGAAAAATGAAATCACCGCACGTGCGTACGTACGGAATACCGTCTCCACGCCGTGGTGTAATCTATTTTTCACCACCACCTTAATAGGATGGGTATAATGGTGTAATGAGTAACTATATATGATTATTATAAAGTGATATTGATACTGAAATAGTATACATACACTTCAACACAATTCCACGACCATGGGAACGGTATCATCGCTCGTGCGTACGTACGGACTACCGTCTCCACGACGCGATGAGATTCATTCTCAATGATTAACCATTCATGAATGATTATAAAGTATATATAATAAGTACTAATGAAATATATGACATAATAATGATACTGTATTTATGTAAATTTATATGTATGTCATCTACTTAATTCCATTCACTTCAATAAGGAAACGAAAACAACGTTCATGCGTACGTACGGACTACCGTCTCCATGAACGGTGTATTTCATTCCATTTATCGATATTATATATATATATATATATATATATTCTGAATATATATTATATATAAATCATGTTTTACATTCTGGATATAACTAATCATGATCCAAGTAATCATATTAATAATTACAAGTTAAAAACACAAACGACAAATGAGACGATTTTACCCAAAACGCTACTTTAACATAAATTTACAAAAGAACGGGTAATATAATGTCATAAGTGGACCATATATGATATAATAACAATGAATATGATTCTGGAATAAGTCAATAACATGATTTAAATCATTATACAGGATGTTCGGACACTTACAAAGCAAGTCAGACCTAAGGTAAGGGAAGTATCACAATCTCATTTTTATCCGAGATTGTATTTATTTTGGTATTTACTGGGGTGTATTTTATCATCCACATCCATGTTCCCTAAATATGTAATATTATTTCCATCCTTCTACTATAGTTTATATCCAATTTTACCCTTCGGTGAGTTTTTAGTAAAAGATATGAAAGGAATCTTTTGTCGTTTTTCGAACAAGGTACTTTTTGACTTTTCCGACAAAAGTACGAAGAATGTTTTTCTTAACTTATACGGAATGAATGGATTTTTAAAACATTATTTCCAAGAATCTTCCTTTATAAGTTTTCAAGTTTATTTTTAATCAACTTCTTTTAGTTTATAATTGTATGACATGTCAAGAAAAGAAAAGTGTTTTTGAAGTAGAAAGGATATTTTCCTCAAGAATGGAGTTCAAATGTTTTATCAAAATTATTTTCCATATAAGATAATATAGGGTTCTGTTTTTATCCCTATTATTACATTGATTTGATTATGTTGTGAGGGAATTATTTTTATGAAGTCATTTACCCTATATGATTTGTTTTATGATGTCATGATGTTTCAAGAATCCCATTTTGTTACATGTGTTATGCGATGATGTATGATTTATGATTATGTGGCACACATAAGAAAGGATTCATTATAAGATGGGTGGGACCTATATCTCCCTCCAATTCATTGGGTAAAGATTTTATATCTCATGAGATAGACATGGCTAGAATGGTAGGTTATACCGGTTCAGTGAAACAGGACTGAAACGAGGGTTACTCGATTCAGAAAGGGACTTTTTCCACTAAGATAGTCTTGGCAATGAGTCTTGACTAACAAGAAATGATTCTCTATGATTATGTGTGAATGCAACAAAGTTTCATGTTTTAAGTTTTGATTATTGTGATTACATTTCACTGCCATGATTTATCCCATGTTATGAAATTATGCTCTCTTTTGCAGGTTAAGATTTTCAAAATGTTATGTTCTTATGAATATGATGTGATTGATATTTATTTTGTTTACCCTTACTGAGCATTTGAGCTCACCCTTTTATGTTTTCTTTTCCCCAGGATATAAAGAAAGGTTTTAAGTAAAAAAAATGAAGATCTTTATGGGAGATGTTGAAGATCTTTCACCACGATTAGAAGATTATATTCCGAGTTTCCAAAGACACTAAACTATTACGGTCCTTGTGTGTGTTTTTGTAATGTACTAAGTATTCCGCAAAATTAATGTAATGTACATGTACGTCAGGCTCCGGGTCTCTACAGTTGGTTTCAGAGGAAAGGTTTAGTCAACCTTTGGAAACTAGGATGCGAGAACTTTAGTGAGATCCCTAGAGGTATTTCTAAGGTGTGTCTAGAGATGTCTCTAAGGTTAAGTATACGTATAGGTTATAGTACTATAATTACGCTAACGATCATAGAATTAAACCTAAGATGTTAGATATTGAAGGTACTTCCCCTTTATTATGTTTTTTTCCCTAGCATGATTTTTGCCTCTCACACTATTCTTTTTGGGTTTTAGACGATGGCTGGAACCCGAAGGAACCGTGTTGATCAATGCAATGGACAATGCAATGATTTCCCTCCTGAACAAACAAATGTTATGGGAGATGGAGTGCAAAATCTTATTGCTATACTTACACAAGATATGAATCATTCTGGACTTCCAAATGAATAGAGAAGGGAACAATATTCTATTGAGTCCTTCATGAGGCAACATCCACCTTCTTTCAATGGATCTTCCGATCCACTTGTTGCTGAACAATGGATCAGTACAACTGAAAAGATATTTTCAGTTCTTCAATGTTCTGAACATGATAAAGTAATCTTAGCAGTATATCGTTTGGAAGGTGAAGCTGATCAATGGTGGAATCTTATCAAGAATACGAGGCCAAGAGATGAAATTGAGTCCATGGAATGGGACGAGTTCAAGAACTTGTTTTTCAGTAAGTACTTCCCTTGTATTCTTCGAACAAAGATGGAAAAGGAGTTTCTTGAGCTGAAGCAGAAGGATGATGAATCTGTTGGTATATACAAAGCGAATTTTACAAGACTTGCAAGGTATGCATCTGGCATTATCATCCTACCTGAAAGTAAAGTTGATCGATTTTTCAGTGGCTTAAAACCAAGTCTTCGAAGGGCATTAGCTATAAGAGACTTCAGTAGCTATGAAGAAATTGTGCGTTGTGCTATCAAGGTAGAAATGGAAGTTGGTGTTACATATCCATCTCTTGGTTTTGACAAGAAACGAAAGATGGAGTTCAAGGAGAAATCTCAGAATAATGGTGAAAAGAAGATGAATGTTTCCTTATTCTCAAAGTGTGGAAAGAAGCATGGTGGAGATTGTCTTAAAGGGACTAGAAAATGTTTTAAGTGTGGAAAATATGGTCATCGAGCAGCTGAGTGTCGAGGTAATGGGAAAAGGGTTTCTAATGATGTGAATAAAGCAAACACTGCAGAGAACGCACCACCAACACTTCAATGCTTCAAGTGCAAGGAAATGGGGCATTATGCTAATAAATGCCCTAATCCAAGGGTTAGTGATGATCAACATGAGCAACCGCTTAAGGCAAAGGATAAAGGGAAGTCACATGTGATCACTATTGGCGATGTTGAATATGACAACGATGTGGTGGAATGATTAAGTGTTTATGTAATGGGATTCCAAAATAATGTTGTATCATGGAGTATTGGAATATTTATGTATTGGTCTAATGTGGTATTCAAAGTGATTGAGATATTTTTGGAAATAAGACGATATGCGCATAATGAAGGGAAAATGAGAAAATGAAATGTTTAACAGTATTCATGAGCTCATGATTGATATAAGGACTAAGTGATATCATGGTTTGATTATAAAGAATTTTGAGGATTTTGGTATGTGGAAAGTGTTAACTTTTAACTGCATTCATGTTTTCACTAAGGTTCAATGGGTATTCATTCTTCAAGAGGATACATGATTAAGGCCTTTGAATGTTTGGAATGTGACCAACAAGACATATCTTATGATATATGGGGATCAACGATGGTATTAAATCACTGGTAATCGTTTTCACTATATTATGAGAGTGGACTGCAGTATTATGGATAAGCCTAAAGATTGGAATGGATTATGTTGGACATAAGTTAGTATTGTTTAAGTATAGAAGTTTTTTCGATATTATTGATGGGATGTTATAGTAATATAGTTTTAGAAAAAGGAAAACCTGCAGGACGGGCGACAGCCCATCGCTTCGGACAAGGCTGTGGGAATCGAACCCACAACCGAAGTGCGACTGGCCTTTATCGCCTACCACTGGCCTACAGGAAGTCCCCGATTAGTAGAAACTAGTTTTATTTTATTAAGAGGTATGATATATGAAGTATAAGTCCATTTTAGGAACCATATATGATTAATCTCACTATAGAATGACTTATGTATATTAAATAACTTTTTCTAACCTTTTCTTTGAGACAGATGGAATGACCCGTCATTCTATCACATGATCTTCTAACACATCACGAATGACAAATTCAACATCATTTCTTTAAGAGATGAAGTGGAAATTGTTCAAGGCACGATCAATGGTGAGATTGTACCAAAATAAAGTAAGTATTTATTCTAATTCAAATTCTTCAACTTTAGGGAAACGATCTTGAAAACCAAAAATGTCGTCCTAGTGCTCTTATATCTAATTAATCAGATGGTACCTTAGATCGTCACAAATTTATGGATTTGTGATTGTTTTCACCTATGTGGAAACCCAGTGATTAGTTTATTTGGGTAATCGTTACATTTCATAATTTAGTTTTTAAAGCCATGTTTTGGTATTCCTTTTTACGATGTGGGTTTCTATCAAAGAAAATTTCGAATAGTAAACCATTTATAACCCTGACGAATTTCGAGGGCGAAATTCATTTTAAGGGGGGTAGAATGTAACACCCCGAGATTTTATGAAAAATATTATTTTTAATTTCATTAATGTCTTGTGTTGTACGCTACACCAAAAGGAGTTTGCACAACACGCATCCTTGACTTGCCTTTCATTACACGCAATCACGACCTTCCTTGATAGCGTGTGTAGTACGCAATACCGAGTTTTACTAAACAACGATATGCTATTAAAATATTATTAAAGCTAGCCTTTATGAATAGTAATAACCAATTTTTGAAATTTTGTATATTCTATTTTTCAAAATGGACTTCATTTTTGGATTCGGAATATCGAAATTAGCTTAGGGTGAAATTTTGGTACTTTTCGGATAACTTTCATATTCTGATGAATAGTGAAAATAACTAAATTTTAATTAAAAACAACTTTTTTAATAGAAATAATTAATAGAGATAAATTATTAATTTGAGTGGTTTTAAAGTATATTTAGAATATATTTTTACAATTTAATACAATGTTGGTCATTGGATGTAATTTCACATTTAAACCAGTTATAAACTAGTGTCAATCTTTTGATAGTTATTATCTCTTAAAAACACGCTATTTGTTTTGACGACGAGAATTAATTTTTAAATTAGTTAATGCGACTGATATGTTTTGAATTTGGTGAAATAGACATCATTTTTGAGTTCATAATATCAAATATAGCTTAGGCCTAATTTTTGGTATTTTTCTGAAAACATTCAATTTTCGATGAATAGTGAAACCACTAAGTGGTAGTTAAAAAAACTGAATTGTTCATAAAACTAAATTTTACCGCTTATGTGAGTGGAATTTCATAAATCCGAGAGACACGGTTAATATCAAGGACTAAAATTTGGTTCAATGAGATGAAAATAATTTTTGGTGAATAGTAACTTTTTAGTTTTATTTACCACGGTTAAAAGTAAATAGGGTAATTAAGGGTAGAAATGATATTATTATTACCCTAACACATGTCCTAATTCTATTGGACAAGTTTAATTCGACCAAAAACAAACTTAGGAATAACATATGACCATTTAGGCCCACTTGGATTAGATTAGGACATTTATTATTAATTTATTTAAAGAAGTGTTTAAAGAGTTAAAATCAAAGTTTATTTACTAAAACATTTTTAATATGGGGTTATACATAAGATAAATTCGACTATAAATATTAATTAGAAAGATAAAAAGATTTCATACATAATGGTATTTTATTTGTAATTTTTAGACATTAAATAATTTAATTTATTTATGACATAATGATGATGCGGTAATTATCTTATTAATGAAATATTGACATAATTGATGTTATAAACACCCAAATAAATGTAATTTGAGACTTTTTATGAATTCGACTAATTTTCTAGGTTACTATGATATATTAGTGTTGATTTAATCAACTTTGTTCGAACATATAATTCTGTTATGACTTTCAAAAAAATCATATATCAAATAGTGTCAAAATAGAAAAAAAATAGTTTTTAAATCAAATATTATATTATTAATTTTTATTTTATTCCTAAAAATCTAAGGTTGGGCCAAATGACTTAGATAAGGATATATATATTAATAATAAACAATTTGGGGTTCGTTTGACATGTTATAGTAAGTGTATTAACCATATAGTGTAAGAAAACAAAAAGTCACGGTAAAAGTTAAATTATTTAACATAGAGTTAAATCTAATTGATAAGGTTAAAATAATACCCTACACATGTCTAAATCTTATTGGTTGATAGGATTTCGAACCATACCCACTTTACCTTCTAAATAAGACCCTTTGGAACCATTATAAAACGATTTTGTCTTTAATATAAAATAATATTTTGAGGTATTCCTAAGGTGCCCCTCTCCTCCCTTATAAAAGGACACCTCCTCCCCCTCCTCCTCACAACAATTTGAGCACTCAAGCTCGGCCAACCCCTGCCAAAATCCCTTCTACACTTCCCTAGAATAATCCTAGAGGTCCTGGTCTTCTTAAAAGACCAATCTTAGTTCCCTAAGTGGAGGATTCAAAGAGGCGTTTCAAAGAAGAGGTAATATCCATTACCGATCCTTTCAATTTCTTTCTTCTTCAACTTCTTCTTATTTAGTTGTTTCATGACAAAGTAATAACATCAGTATTACTTAAATACTTATATGTTATTATAAATATGAAACAACCCTAATTCACCTTCTATCCATCCTACGGAAAAATGAAATCACCGCGCGTGCGTACGTACGGAATACCGTCTCCACGCCGTGGTGTAATCTATTTTCCACCACCACCTTAATAGGATGGGTATAATGGTTTAATGAGTAACTATATATGATTATTATAAAGTGATATTGATACTGAAATAGTATACATACACTTCAACACAATTCCACGACCATGGGAACGATATCATCGCTCGTGCATACGTACGGACTACCGTCTCCACGACGCGATGAGATTCATTCTCAATGATTAACCATTCATGAATTATTATAAAGTATATATAATAAGTACTAATGAAATATATGACATAATAATGATACTGTATTTATGTAAATTTATATGTATGTCATCTACTTAATTCCATTCACTTCAATAAGGAAACGAAAACAACGTTCATGCGTACGTACGGACTACCGTCTCCATGAACGGTGTATTTCATTCCATTTATCGATATTATATATATATATATATTCTGATTATATATTATATATAAATCATGTTTTAAATTCTGTATATAAGTAATCATGATCCAATTAATCATATTAATAATTACAAGTTAAAAACACAAACGACAAATGAGACGATTTTACCCAAAACGCTACTTTAACATGAATTTACAAAAGAACGGGTAATATAATGTCATAAGTGGACCATATATGATATAATAAAAATTAATATGATTATGGAATAAGTCAATAAGATGATTTAAATCATTATACAGGAGGTTCGGACACTTACAAAGCAAGTCGGACCTAAGGTAACAGAAATATCACAATCTCATTTTTATCCGAGATTGTTTTTACTTTGGTATTTACTGGGGTGTATTTTATCATCCACATCCATGTTCCCTCAATATGTAATATTATTTCCATCCTTCTACAATAGTTTATATCCAATTTTACCCTTCGGTGAGTTTTTAGTAAAAGATAAGAAAGGAATCTTTTGTCGTTTTTTGAACAAGGTACTTTTTGACTTTTCCGACAAAAGTACGAAGAATGTTTTTCTTAACTTATACGGAATGAATGGATTTTTAAAACATTATTTCCAAGAAGCTTCCTTTATAAGTTTTCAAGTTTATTTTTAATCAACTTCTTTTAGTTTATAATTGTATGACATGTCAAGAAAAGAAAAGTGTTTTTGAAGTAGAAAGGATATTTTCCTCAAGAATGGAGTTCAAATGTTTTATCAAAATTATTTTCCATCTAAGATAATATAGGGTTCTGTTTTTATCCCTATTATTACATTGATTTGATTATGTTGTGAGGGAATTATTTTTATGAAGTCATTTACCCTATATGATTTGTTTTATGATGTCATGATGTTTCAAGAATCCCATTTTTGTTACATGTGTTATGCGATGATGTATGATTTATGATTATGTGGCACACATAAGAAAGGATTCATTATAAGATGGGTGGGACCTATATCTCCCTCCAATGCATTGGGTAAAGATTTTATATCTCATGAGATAGACATGGCTGGAATGGTAGGTTATACCGGTTCAGTGAAACAGGACTGAAACGAGGGTTACTCGATTCAGAAAGGGACTTTGTCCACTAAGATAGTCTTGGCAATGAGTCTTGACTAACAAGAAATGATTCTCTATGATTATGTGTGAATGCAACAAAGTTTCATGTTTTAAGTTTTGATTATTGTGATTA
Source organism: Viscum album (assembly GCA_963277665.1). Lineage (NCBI taxonomy): Eukaryota > Viridiplantae > Streptophyta > Magnoliopsida > Santalales > Viscaceae > Viscum > Viscum album. Next base: position 601,205,424 of record OY728130.1, on the reverse strand, counting down.
CATTTCACTGCCATGATTTATCCCATGTTATGAAATTATGCTCTCTTTTGCAGGTTAATATTTTCAAAATGTTATGTTCTTATGAATATGATGTGATTGATATTTCTTTTGTTTACCCTTACTGAGCATTTGAGCTCACCCTTTAATGTTTTCTTTTCCCCAGGATATAAAGAAAGGGTTTAAGTAAAAAAAAGGAAGATCTTTATGGGAGATGTTTAAGATCTTTCACCACGATTAGAAGATTATATTCTGAGTTTCCAAAGACACTAAACTATTACGGTCCTTGTGTGTGTTTTTGTAATGTACTAAGTATTCCGCAAAATTAATGTAATGTACATGTACGTCAGGCTCCGGGTCTCTACAAGAATAGTCTCCCACCAAACACACCTTGGGACCTTACTACTAGTTAGAAGCCTCTAGCATTTGATGTGGTATGTTTGAGGTATTTTGGCCACAGTCTTAGGGCACACATCAGTGGAATCTAGTGAGGGATACTACAAAGTAGTATCATTTATTCTTTTCATTTTTTATCACTATATAGGATTTATACATGAGGCATGTATATTGGAACTTAGTAATGAGGAATTTTTTTGGATTTTCTAGCCCACATATTGGGGACCCCAAAATTTTATAGGATGGGTAAATGCAGTTATTTCGTTAATTGGTACAGTTTCATGGATTTCACCACATGGTGACACACATTTTTTTCATTGTTATTGTCTTGATGAAATTTAATTTATAGTTAGCCTAATGATACGTGGTCACATAGAATAATGCATCACACTTGGAACCTCCGTATTAATATGTCATACATTTCCTTTATTTCATGTTATTTCAATTTATTCTATGTGGTTATGCCTTGAAGTTCTTGGGTGATATATATATATGTGTGTGTTTGTGTGGGTCTGTCTGTGTGTGAAAACATTCCCTTATTAGAATGAAAACCATAGTTCTCACTTTAAGTTTCTATGATAACCTAGAATTTTTTCTTGAGTAGGATAATATATCCACATTTGGTATTCAGTTACGACATGTTGAGCCATGACCAATCAGTGACATGGGTAGGAACATGTTGTGGTTATGATTAAATAGACACCACAATCCCATTTATATTTTGTATTTTCTATTATAAATTTGATAGGGTGATTAATCTAAGTCAACCACATAAAAGAAAATTTAAATACATTAATGAGTGAAAATTATTGTGACCTTTAAAAAATAAAATGGGAAACATAAAAGAGTAATAAAAGACCTTGAACTAGACCCGAAATTTGTAGTGGGCAGTATGTCGTGACTCCTATAATATTTATGTGACCATTTATAATCACCTAAAACTAGTCCTTGAAGCAGTCTAAGGGTTTTATCTGGACTATTGGTAGGATTTGTACCCATCCTTATTCAATGCTTTCCCTATCTGTTATAAATCCTATCTGAGGTTTACTCTTGGAAAGTGTAAAGATATTCCATATTGGTGACCTCATTTTGTATTCCTAGAGAGTGGAGAGGAGAATAATCTATTGGTGGAGGATCCAAATCCACTAATGATACCTCTTGTAGTTCCACCTGAGTAATCTTCTATAGATATTTCCCAAGTTGATGATTCTCAGTTCCATGAGAGCTTATTTCGGTTCATGCACACCATTCAAGGTTCTCCCCAACCTTCCCCTTCCATGGTAGGTTTGACCAGTGAGTTACATCAGAAGCATCCTCCCACCTTCCTAGGGAATGAAAGACCTGAGTATGGGGGATTATGGATAGAGGCCATGAAGTACATCATTCGACATATTGAGATTCCTCTAGAGTGGAGGATCAAGATCATAAACTATATTCTATGTGATTACCCCAATAATTTGAGGGATGTTTAATTCTAGATGGATTTTTACGACCCGTCCTCCAGGGCCCATGTCGTGACTACCACATGCCCACCTTCCATAAGCATGGGGCTGGAGACTAGCACCAAATGCGAAATTTCCTAAAACTGGGAAATAATTTCCTTCATAACTTGTAAACGCACCCAATAGAGCACACATCTAAATACATAACACTAAATAATCTGTATAACAAAAGATTGTTGAAAACTAAAGGGGCTGAAAATACATTCCCAACTATAAAGTACAAGGAACTGTAAGTAAAAGTACAACTAAAGAAAGGAAAAACAGATGTTGGGTCATCCTCCGAGATTCCTACCTGAAGGGTAGTTACAGATATCCTCCTCCGCACTCTACGTCTCTCAGTCTCCTCCGTGTACCGACTCGCTGTAAGGTCCACCTCCAAGTGTCGTCCAGTCCTAGTACTCTCAGCCTCAGTCAGCGTTGTCCGTCATCTGCAACCAACACAATGAGGTTTGGGCATAGCCCGTGCATTGGTGAGTATAACGATGCTCAGTAGGGACCCCAAGACCCTAAAGGTCTCACAAAATCTAACAAGGATAAACTAATAATTACGAAAATAAACAGATAACCCCACCTAGGTATATGGCCCTACATATACCTATGTTATCAACTAATTCATCTTAATCATGAGGAAAACACAAAAGTTACAGGCTCAGCTCAACCAGGATTTTTTTATTCACATTATCGAAACGTCTTCTACTGGATAAGTCCTCCTATATTGAGTACAGTGGGCCTACTGTGACACCAAGGCACTTCCCACTAACCTTGGACTATTGAAGAACTCCTCTTGTCGAGTACCGCGGGTCTGTGGCATCACAAAGGTGCTTTCCACGGTGGGTCTACCACCACAACCAGGAACTCCCCCTAATAGCCTGCAGAGGTACTCCTCCTGTTGAGTACCACAGGTCTACTGCCACAACCAAGCGCTCCTTCGCCCTGGGTCTATTGTGACTCCAAGGAACTCCCCACTGGTTTAGTCGAGTCACTCCGAGTCAATCTGTCACCAGTCATCAAGTCTCATCCAGCTACAAGGTCTCTGCACTCTTCTCGCTCGTCACAGGAAGGATCTGCTCCATGAGCTACTGGTCAAAAATCCATCTGTCATTAATTCCCATGAAAAAGTATCCCAATGATCTGTAACATCATAGGGGTCTCAATGAAATAGACAGAGTGTCAATCGGATGCCCAGTCTGTAATTTATTATCCTTTTAGTCCTCGGTCTCAGTTGGATTCATGCACGATCCAACCGAACTGTATCTCAACTATACCCCAAACTCTAGTGGGGTATACTCAAATGGACCGCCCCTCTCAAAGACTAGTAGCTCCACTGAGGGTTCATCAAACAGATGTCTGGTGCAAAAAGATATGGCCAATAGAATTTAAAGGGTTGGTAGTAGGCCCGGGTTCGGTCCGGCCCGGTCGGACTGACCCGGCCCGACATAGACTGGGCTGACTCAATTTGGGTCGACTTGGCCTAACCCATTGGATCTGGGCTGGCTTGTTGGGTTAAGTCCAGCCTACTAGGCCTAGCCCCGTTATCCACGAGGGCGGTTCGGTCCGGAGGGGGCCGCGAAGGCGGCTCGACCCAGTGGCGCAGAGCCTGTTCAGCCTAGAGTGCTGCGAGGGGCGCGGGAGGCCGGCTTGGTCGGGCGCCGCATGGGGCGCAGCTCGGGCGGCTCAGCCCCGGATACCGGGGCTGGTTCGGCCAGCATCACGAGGGGCGCAGATTGAGAGGCACGGCCTGAGAGCCGGGAGCTCGGTGGGAGGTTGGGAAGCCGGGAGGTCGGCGGGTGGTCGGGCATCTTGGACGCCGGTGGGCCAGTGTGGCAAAGCCGGTTTGGCCGAGGTGCTTGGGAAGCTGGCTGGCAGCCAAGAGCTAGGAGGTACGGCTGGGTCAGTAAATTCGGTTCGGCTGAAGTGCCATGAGGGTGGTGTGGGTTTCAGAGATCGCGAGTAGCATAGTCGTTACCTGTCGCCTTCGTCGCCTCATCGTTTCATCGCCATGCCGATGAACGTCCCCAAAGATATCGACAGAGGGAGTCAGACCATGATAATATGGCCCAAACCCTCCAGGTTTAGGGTGGTAGAAAAATGTTCATAAGAACAAAGCACATCAACCCTCCCACAAAAAGAAAACATCCTCGTTCTTTATTTTGAATGAAAGGAAGAACTTGGAAAATTATTCACACTTAAAAGATATTAAATCCTTACCTTTGTTTGATGATCATTGATGGAGTCGCGGGAAAGAAGACATATCTTTGGAAAAAGATGGATGTTTGAATTTTCCTCAATCATTAGTTTGTGCGTTGGCTCGTCATAGTCGAAGATGTCATACGATGAAGGAGGTTCCGAGGATGAATGTTGAAGACGCTCCTCACCGGTATTCTTCGTTGGAAGAACGCATTCATTGTTCTTCATTGGCTCGAGCTTTTCTCCCTAAGCTCTCTCTTCTAACAATTTCCACCAAAAGACAAATTCCAACCAAAATAATAGATTATGTTTATCTATTATATAATTGTTGGCATAAAATTCCAAAGGTTAATTAATTAATTGAAAGTGTTTGCTCAAAAACTTAGTGAGGAGGATTTGGAAAATTAAGTGTTAGGGGTGTTGAAGAGGCCCCCCTACACTTAATCAAAATTTGATGGTTTCTCCCCATTAATGGGGAGTTTTCAGGGTGTTTAAAACCTAGGTGGTACCCACCACAATTAACATGAATAGGAAGTTAGGATCGGGTGGGCCCCACCACTATAACCTCTCATGGGAGGTTAAGGTGTGGTGGTCCCCACCTATAACTTCCACATGGAGGATTTAATCAACAAAATAAAAATAAAGCTACAAAACTTTAATTTTATTTAATTCTTTCACTAAAAATGCAAAAACATACTTTTATTCTCGACCCACTACAGTCGAGAAGAAAGTCTCCTTAAGCGAATTTTGGTGCTGCGAGTTCAATGGTGCCCTCAAGTTTCAATTCTGATCATCAGTTCAAAAATTATAAAAACCCGCACATACATTTACAGTACCCGAAAAAAACTTCTTAAATTGTTTCCAGGCACACCGGGCCTCCGAATCACGCGCTTTCAATTTTAACAAACTCACAAAATTCCCATGTATTTAAGAAAAAAATTTCCACGAAAATTTACGGTCTTTACATTCCCCCCACCTCAGGGCTTTATGTCCCTGTAAGATAAAACTCGAACTAAGGGAACATGTGGGGATATTGAGCGCGCATCTGAGCCTCCCGCTCCCATGTGCTCTTCTATAGGTTCATGTGTTGCCAGCAAAAGTGCACCAGATGTATCGACCGTCCACATAGGACCCTCTCCTGTTGATCCTCAATATCTACTAGAACCTCCATAAAAGTCACCCCATCATTGACATCCAACTCTCAATGGTCTATGATGTGAGAAGGGTAATGCACGTATCTACTCAGTTGAGATACATGGAAGATGCCATGCACCCGGTGCTACTAAGGTGGAAGAGCTGAGCAGTATGCCACCTCATCAACTCTTATGAGGACCTAAAAAGGTCTGATGAAACACAGAGATAACTTGTTGCCTCAGCCAAATCTCCATAGACTTCATCAGGGTGAGACCCGTAAAAAGACGTGGTTGCCATCTTCAAACTCTAGAGGTCTCTGTCACCTATCAGCATACGACTTCTGTCTGCTCTATGGAGTCTCCATCCACTCCTGGATGATCTGCACCTTCTCTATGGTAGCCCATAACATATCTAGTCCAACGAGTTCTGACTCCCCTGGGTTAGTCCGTCGGGTGATCTTCAAGGTCACCCATATAACGCCTTAAAAGGTGACATACCAATGGTTGGGTGATAGCTTCTATTGTAAGCAAATTCCACCAAAGGCATGTGATCCTCCCAACTGCGACTGAAGTCGAGGACACAAGCACGCATCATGTCCTTGATGGTCTGGATGGTCCACTCAGTCTGACCATCCGTTTGAGGATGGAAGGCGGTTCTCAAATAAAGCTACATCCCGAAAGCTTCCTGGAACCCCTTCCATAGCTGAAAAGTAAAACGAGCATCACGATCAGAGACAATAGTCTAAGGCACTCCATGTATCCGCATAATCACCTGCACGTATAGGCGTCCCAAGCTCACTACTAAACCCTGCTCTATGATCAGTAGGATGTGGGCCAACTTGGTGAGTTGGTCGACGATCACCTAGATAGAGTCATGAACTGTAGATGTATGTGGAAGTCCAATCACGAAGTCCATGGATATCTCATCCCACTTCCACTCTGGGACCTCTAAAGGCTGAACCAAGCCTGCTAGTACCCGATGCTCTGCCTTCACTTGCTAACATGTGAGGCACCTAGAGACAAACTCTGCAACTGTTTTCTTCTTTCCCGGCCACCAGTGCTGTCGTCAGAGATCTTGTTACATCTTCACCACTCCTAGATGTACCTCTAGATGGGATGTGTGGAAATCCCTCAACACTTCCTCCTGAAGTGATACTACTACCATATTATGTCCTCTAAAGAGGATGATGTGATCCACAAATTTATAAAACCCATCAGGTGCATGTCCTGTAGATATCTGAGCATGTCATGTCTCACAGTCAATATCCCCATGTTGTGCTTCCCTGACTCGCTGAAGAAGTGGGGGAGTGACCATAAGATAATGTAGGAAAACTGCTCCATCTCTATCCAGAAAGGATATCTGTAAAGTAGCCAGATGTTTTGTTGGCTCGCCTAGCAGCTTTATACCAGACCTACTTTTGAGTGCATCTGCAACAACGTTCCCCTTCCCAGGAGTATATACTATCTCTAAATCATTGTCTTGGAGGAACTCAAGCCAATTCCATTGTCTCAGGTTTATATCCTTATGTGGGAAGATATACCTGAGCCTCTTGTGATCAGAGTACATTTTAGAGCGTTCTCCCATCAGATAGTGTCTCCATATCTTCAGGGAAAAGACCACTACTGCAAACTCGAGGTCAAGCGTAGCATAGTTCTTCTTGTGCTATATCAGCTATCGAGAACCATAAGTAATAATTGCTCACTACATCATCAGGACAAATCTCGAGTCTGGCCCCTGATGTGTCATAGTAGACTACGTACCCTATACCTTCCTTCGGTAGCCTTAAGATGGGGGAACTAGTCTACCTCTACCATATCACCTAAAATCTCTTCTAGAATCTCTCCGACCACACAAAGGGTTGCCCCTTCTTCGTCAAATATGATAGTGGTGTTTCATCTCTGGAGAAGTCTAGTACAAACCTCCGGTAATAACCAGCCAAACCCAGGAAACTCCGCACTTACATCACAGTCCTGGGTGGCTCCCAAGTAAGTAGCTCCTCAATCTTCACTTGATCCACTGCAACTACAGCCTCCGAGATGACATGTACCAAAAATTTAACCTCTCAGATCCAGAACTGGAACTTAGAGAGCTTACCATAAAGCTGGTGCTCTTGGAGTGTGTCTAGTACTACCCACAAATGGTAGGCATGCTCTTCCTCAGTAGCCGAGTAGATCAGAATGTCGTCGATGAAGACTACAAAAAAGAGATCAAGGTATGGCTAGAAGATCATGTTCAAGAGTCCCATGAACACTGCTAGAGAGTTGGTTATACCTAATGGAAAAAACAAGAACTCATAGTGGTCATACCGACATCTAAAAGATGTCTTCTGCACATCCTCGTCTCAAACTCTGAGCTATTGATAGCATGATATGAGTTCTATCTTCAAGAACCACAATGCTCCCTTCAGTTGATCAAAGAGGTCATCAATCCTCAAGAGTGTGTACCTGTTCTTCGCGGTCACCTGTTTTAGGTGATGGTAGTCAACACAAAGCCTCAAGATCCCATATGCCTTCTTGGCGAGGCTCCCCTGGGAGAAAAACTGGGCCGAATGAATCACTTCCCAAGATAGTCCTGAAGTTGTACACGCAGATCGTGAAGCTCCGCGAAAGCCATCAGATATGATGGTGTAGATATCGGTGACGTCCCACGGTATAAGTCAATGTAAAAGTCCACCTATCTACATGGAGGTTGACCTGAGACATTATCAGGGAAAACATCCACGTACTGGTCCACCACTATAGAATAGCTCGGACTCTCTGCATCTACAGGTCTGAGGGTAAGGCAGGCCAACTGATGAGTGATCAGCTGCACTCTCCTCTGAGGAACTCCATCCTATGCTACAAAGGCACCCTTCTCCCTGGTGAAGGTAAACCTGGTCCCATCCATGTGGACACACCACACATTGTGCCTAATATAGTCAATATGATCATGATCTGTAGAAAAGCATTCCATACCCAAGATGGCATTGTTATGCCTCGATGCCGCTACTAGGAGATCACTGTCGAAGCTCTCACCACATAGAGTAATCTCACACTACCGACACTAGTTCATAATCGTTGAATATGCTCCTGTAGGAGTCTCTGGCCGTAAGGATTGAGCTGACGGCTCCGTCGGAATCTTCAAGCTCCGAACGAGGGTAGTGGCAATGAAAGAGTTACTAGAACCTAGGTCTATAATAACTTCAGCTATGGTTGAATAGACAAATATTGTACCTTGTATCATCTCCAGAGCATCGTTGTCGTAGGCCTAAAATACCTGGAGATCAGATCTCTCCTTTCCACCTCCTCCTTGTGGTCGGGGTGGAACTCCTAGGGGTGGTGGTGGTAACACCTCGTAACTTCTTCCATCGCCAGCTACACGACCAGCTCCTCTGCCACGTCTGCCTTCTCTCGGTTGATCACCTTGATCGAATCTCTATCTCTACATGGGTGGTCCTTTAACACTTTTTTGATAATCCGAAAGGCAGGTCGGATAGTCACAAGCCATATGACCCTGCCCTTCGCATATGAAACACTGCCCGCTCCTAGAATGTATGTCTCTGCTCCGGGAGCCTCGCACAACTAATCTTGAGTAATGCGGTCGTCCACCTATTGGTCTGGCCCTCTTGGAAATCTACGACATCTGTCTTCTTCCAGCTATAGATGAATCTACTACGTTTCAACTGGTGGAGTATCTCTCTACGGGAGACTTCTGAGTAATGAAACTCTCCACTAGGAGGGCTCTATCTGACACCCCTGCCTATTTCGGGTTGCTAAGTAAGATCACTGAAGCTCTGATCTCCCATCTAAGTCCTTGCTCGAAGGCCCAAGCCCTAAAGAAAGCATCCCATACCATATAAGTGGAGTAGCGTGATATATCTATGAACGTTGATGAGTACTGAGCTACTGTCATGTTTCCCTAGTGTAGACGAAGTAGCTCCTATATTTGCACTGCATGAAGAGTCGCTGGGAAAAACGTTTCCCGAAACAGGCCCTCGAAGTCTTCCTATAGAAGCATCACCTTGTCATGAACCCGGAGAAAGAAGCCCCACCATCTGCCCAAAGCTTCCTGTAGAAGGATGGAAGCAAGAATCACCATGAGGTTGGATGGTTTTCTCAACCAGTCGGAAAACACTCACCACAGCCTCCAGTCAATCCCCAACCACCCGTGGGTCCGTCTCTACCCTGAACCTGGGTGGCCTCTGGCGTTGGAACTCATGAAATGCACTTAACCAGCGTGCATCGTCTACTACTGGGGCTGGTGGAATCGGTTTCCCAATGGGAAGTGGTCCTCTGGTGCCTCCATAGGAGAAGGGCCCTGCACCGAGGCATCGTCGCTCGGTGGGCTATCTGTGTGTAAAACTCTCGGGACTCTAGCTGGTCATCTGCGGGAAGGAATCCTAAATGAAACAGATGTGACATGGTCAAAAGATTATACCGGGAGAGCATACCAGGTTGAGATGACATAAAGAAAGATTTTTAAAACACACACGCAATCAGTGTTTTCATGCACTGAGTCAGAAATCAGAAGTCAGGGTCTTGGTGTATGGATACGTCAGCCGCCGCACCAACACTGGACTCCCTGAACTAAAAACCACACTCAATAACCTTAAAACTATTGCTTCACCAAAAATAATGATTAGAGTCCTAATTTCTGCGGTAGAACCGACTCCTATGATAACAATTTGTCATGACCCGTCCCCCGAGGCATGTGCCGTGACTACCCCAAGCCCGCCTTCCATAGGCCAGGGGCTGGCGACTAGCACCAAAGGCGAAATTTCCTAAAATTTGGAAGGCATTTCCTTTTTAACATATAAATTCACTCAATAGAGCACACAACTGGATACAAAACACTAATTAAACTATATAGACAAAGAGTGATGAAAAGTAAAGGGGCCGGAAATACAATCCCAACTATAAAGTACAAGGAATGCGAAGTACAAGTACAACTGAAGAATGGAAAAACAGTTGTTGGGTCATCCTCTTGGATTATTTCCTGAAGGGAAGGTATAGAGAGCCTCCTCAGCACTCCACACCTGTTAGTCTCCTCCATGTACTAACTCGTCGTAAGGTCCACCACCAGGTACCGTCTAGTCCTGGTACTCTCATCCTCAGTCAACGTTGTCTATCATCTACAACCAACACAACGATGTGCGGGCATAGCCCGTGTAGGGGTGAGTATAACGATACACAATAGAGACCATGAGATCCTAAAGGTTTAAAAAAATATAAATAGGATAAACCAAAAAGTATGAAAATAAATATATAAGCACAATTAGGTATATGACCATACATACACCTAAGTTATCATGTAATCCATCTCAATCATGAGGAAAACACAAAAGTTACTGGCTCAGCTCAATCAGGATTTCTATATTCACATTATCGAAACCTCAGATGCTGGATAACTCTTCTTCTATCGAGTACTGTGGTTCTGCCGTGACACTAAGTCTCTCCCCACTAGTCTAGTCAAGTCACTCCAAGTCAATCGATCAAGAGTTGCCAAGTCTCATCCAGCTACAAGGTCTCTTCACTCTGCTCACTCGTCACCAGAAGGATCTCCTCCAGGAGCCACTAGTCAAAACTCAAACTGTCACAATGTCGGAAGAAGAAATATCCCAATGGTCTGCCACAACATAGGGGTCTCAATGCAAGAGACGGCGTGTCAATCAGACACTCTGTCTGTGACTTTTTAACCATTTAGTCTCGAGGGCCCGATTGGATTCATGCACGATCCAACCTGACTGTATCTCAATAATACCCCAATCTCTAGTGGGGTATACTCAAAGGGACCACCATGCTCCAGGACTACCAGTGCCACTGATGGTTCATCAAATGGACACACAATGCCAATGATATGGCCAAAAGATACTAAAGGGTCGGTAGTAGGCCCGGGTACGGTCCAACACAATCCGACTGACCCGACATGACATAGTCTAGGCCTACGTGGTTTAGGTTGACACGGCCGGAACCCATGGGTCAGGTCGGGCCCTTTGGGCGGGCTGGCCTGTTGGATTAGGCCCAGCCCAGCGGGCCGCGAGGGCGGTTCGACTCAGAGGGGGCCGCGTAGGAGACTCGGTCGGGTGTCATGGAGCCAGTTCGGCCTGGAGCACTATGAGGGGAGTAGAAGGCTAGCTCAGCCGGGCACCGTGTGGGGCGCGGCTTGGGCAGCTCGGCTCGAGAGGCCGGGGCCGGTTTGGCCAGCGCCACGATGGGCGTGTCGAGAGGCCCGACCCGGGATCCGGGAGGTCGACCGGCAGCCAGGATGCCGGGAGGCCAGCGGGCGGCCGGGCAGCCAAGAGGCAAGCGGGTGGCCAGGCAGCCGGGATGCCAGCGGGTTGGCGCAGAAGATCAAGTTCGACCGAGGTGCTTGGGGAGGTCGGCCGGTGTCCGGGAGCTGGGAGGCGCGACCGGGGCGGCAAAGCCGGTTTGGCCAAAGTGCCACGAGGGAGGCATGGGTTACAGAGACCGTGGGCAGGGCAGTCATTACCTGTCGCCTCTTCGTTTCATCGCCATGTCGAAGAACGTCACAAAATATATCTACGGTGGGAGTCATGCCATGTTAGTTTGGCCCGCACCCTCTATGTTTAGGGTGGTAGCAAACTATTCATAAAAACGAAGCACAAGAACCCTACCGAAAATGGAAAACATCCTTGTTCTTCATTTTGAAAGAAAGGAAGAACATGGAAAATTAATCACACTTAAAAGAAATTAAACCCCTACTTTTGTTCATTGTTCGTTGATGGAGTCGTGGGAAAGAAGGCAGATCGTTGTAAAAGAAGGACGTCGGCATTTTCCTCAATCATCGGTTTGTGTGCTGGCTCGTCGTAGTCGAAGATATCCTACGTTAAAGGACGTTTTGAGGATGAATGTTGAAGAGGATCCTCGCCAGCATTCTTCTTTGTAATCAGACATTCTTCGTTGGTGAGAGATTTTATCCCTAAGCTCTCTCTCTTCTCCCAAGTTCCAGCAAAAGACAAATGCTAACCAAAATAATAGATTATGGTTATCTATTAATTAATTATTGGAACAAAAATCAAAAGGTTAATTAGTTAATTGAAAGTGTTGGCTCAATTAATTAATGAGGAGGATTTGGAACATTACGTGTTAGGGGAGTTGAAGAGGCTCCTCTATACTTAATTGAAACTTGAGGGTTTCTCCCCATTAGTGGAGAGTTTCAAGGGGGTTTAAAACCTGGGTGGTCCCCACAACAATTAACATGAATAGGAGGTTAGGTTAGGGTGGGCCCAACCCCTATAACCTCTCATGGGAGGTTAAGGTGCCATGGTCCCCACCTCCAACTTCCACATGGAGTCTTTAACCAAAAAAATATAAATAAAGCTACAAAACTTTATTTTTATTTAATTCTTTCACTAAAAACCCAAAATCTAACTTTTATTCTCGACCCACTGCCGTCGAGTGAAAGTATCCTGAAGCGAATACCAGCCCTGCGAGTTAAACGGTGCCCCCAAATTTCAATTCGGAGAACCGGTTTAAATGTTATAAAAACCCTCTAGAACATTTACTGAACATATCTTAACAAAACTTCAAAAATTGATTCCGGGAACACCGGGTCTCAGAATCTTGCGCCGTCAATTTTTGCGGACTAGCAAAATTATTATGTATTTAAGAAAAAACATTCCATGTAAATTTCGGGTCTTTATAAGGAAGACATAAATGTATTGTCTGGGATGACTTCCAAATAGTCTACTTTGACTTCTTCTATCCTCAAACCATGGGCACTGATCTTGATTGGGAGTTCTTGAACATTCAACAAGGTGACATGTTTGTTATTGTATACTATTATATCTTCACCAAATTATAGTGATTTGCACCAACCAAGGACGATGATGATCTGACTAATGTGATGATATTTTAGGATGGGATAGCATATTACATCCTCTAGTATGTGAAAGTATTTTGGATAATATTTATTTCAGAGATAGTGAAACAAACCCCATCACTATGAAGAATCTGAATGAATCAGGCAGTGTGAAACTATTAGTTCATCCTCCAGGTAGAGTAGTGGTTTTTCGAGTGGATGGAGGCTACATTTCAAGTGTACATTTAGGGGAAGTAACAACTATAAGGAATGAACCAAAATCTATGTGGTGTGTCACTAGTGCAGAATTCTAGGATATAAATGCCCCAGGGTTCAAGGAACCCATTAAAGTGTTAGGATTGTGGCAGGATGAGACACTTCCAACACTTGTATCAATACTTTACACTTGTTACAAGTGATGAAGGTTATATTCTAGAAACATCTTCTAGTGAAGAATCAACAAATCCTCATTAGGTAGGATGTTGTTCTTATATAGGCCATTCAATCTGAGAAGAAGGTTGTGAACAAGGCTTTCTGGGATTAGAGTTTCAACATCTATAGAGTGGACCTGACCAGTTTACACAAGCATCATTTTAGGTTCGTGGTTCAATTCATGTTTATGCAGTGGAACCTATGCCATATGAGAAAATTCCAATGAAATCTATAGTTATTGGTACTATTCTATAATCCTCCACTTTAGTATTTACATTGTTTTATAAAGGAGAATCGCACTCTTTTATAGTTTGTTGCGACTATGGGAAGTCCGGGCTTAATGATAGATTGCTCCAGTGTTATTTTGTCACATTACACACTATTTATTTTTCTTGAAGAGGGTATACTATAGTTCAAGTTGTTCTCTTTGAAATAGGTGTGTATCATTTTTTATGGAGTGTCTTCATCCTCAAGATGACCAGTTTCATTTTCATTGTTAGAATGGACTAGCCTATGACTTTCCATGCCCAAGTGGATTTTTATCCTTATAATGTATCTTTATCATCACCCTATGGTATGAAGTATATACATAATGATGAATGGGATATCTATGAAAGTTGACTTGGACTCAAGTGTACTGGTCTAGGCAGAGTGACAACCCAAATGGCTAGTCTCTTTATGTGTGATCAAGGGATGTAGCTCATGGAATTTACCCCAGTTTTGGATAGATTTTGGGACTTATTCCCTTGATTTTTTTGGATTACCTCCTAAGATAAAGGTCAATTTCACAATCAAGAATGTTCCAAGTGCTTCACTTGGGTCAATTAATCCATATAGGATGGCACCTACAATGTTTCAGTAACTTAAGAATAATCATGAAGAACTATAGGATAAGGGTTTTATCTATCCCAAAACATTTCCATGGGTTCAACTATCATTTAATCCCAAAATGAGGATGATACCCTTAGATTGTGCATGAATTAAATCTAATTAAACCATATCATGGTGAAGAAACAGTATCCAAATCCTCGGATACTGGACCTGTTTGACCAAGATTAAATTGAGGTAAGGAAATCATCAGGTGTGAGTGAGGAAATTAGAAATACCACATACACCATTAAAAAATAGGTACAATATATATGAGCATCTTTCCATATAGTACAATTTGATGATCACAATGGAAGTCTTCAGGGATTTAATGAATCATGTTTTCCACCAGTATCATGATTCCTTTATGGTGGTCTTCATAGATGAAATCCTAGTGTATTCACGCACTAGAAATGACCATTACAATCATATTGATATTTTTTCTGAGTACACTAAGATAGATCCGTCTCTATGTGATGCTCAGTAAATTCCACTTTTGGATCAGAAAGGTTTACTACATGAGTAATTTTATATTTGAGGCAGTCATAGTACTTGACCTATAGAAGGTTAGAGTAATGGTTTCCTAGGAGCCGCCCAAGATCATTTTAATTATATTTCAACTCTTAGTTTTGGATATATATATATTATAATAATTTTATCTATTAATTATCATTCGTTGAAGAACCACCTATGGGTTTGACTAGGAATGTTGTGAGATTATATTGGAATGAAGATTGTGAGGTGGATTTTTGGGAGTTAAGGTGTATATTGGATTTAGAATCAATCCGCATTCTTCATAATATGGGAAGAAGCTATATTTGTTGATGTGATGGTTCCTGAATTATGCTATGGGAATCTCTAGTCCATGGTGATCAGGTTATAGTATATGAGTCACACCAGATGAGGCCTCATGAGAAGAAATATCCTACACATGACCTCGAACTATCCATCATGTTCTATGTTTTTTCATTTTGGAGGATCTATGTATTTCATGTGTGGTTTTTTGTTTACATGGATAAAAATAGTATCAAATGACTCTCCACTAAATAGGACTAGAATATGAGGTAGTGTAGGTGGTTGGAATACCTAAAATCCTTTAACATTGTGCTTTCTTACACACCCGAAAAAGAGAATGTCATAGTTGATACCTTGTTCTAGAAATCATAGATGAAAGCCAGCAAGGAGTATAATAGTGAGTGATGTTTTTTGTATTTTATCTCTAAGATGAATATTGAGGTTCTAGAATAGCCTAGGAAACCAATTATATCAGCTCTAGTAGTGAAATTCTCCATTCTGGAGGGGGTCCAGATGAAGCAGTTATCTAATTCTAAGAGCCTAGTTTTGATGCAGAGAATTACATGAGAGAAAATGCCGCTTAGTTATATTTTTTATGGACGTGAAACCATACACATATGTTTCCATGTATGGGTGACTTCAGATATACTGGAAGAGACAATGAGAGATTCAAAAACCTCTATTTGGGTAGTTCATCCTCGGGATACCAAGATGTTTAGTGATATACATCGTCAATTTTGGTGGCCAGATATGAAGAGGAAGACAACAAATTTTTATCACTCAGTGGTCTGCCTATTAGCTGTGAAATCTGATCATCAATATCCTTCTAGGATTTGATAACCACTCTCCATTATTGAGTGGAAATGTAATAACATCTCCATGGATTTTGTGACGGTCTTTTCATTACATTCGTAAATAAGAAGTGAACTATGGTTGATCATTGATATGATGAACGAGTTTTCACAATTTTTTCCGATTAGGGAGACCTTATTTATTGATGATATAGGGTGCATTTATATTTGTGGGATAGTTCTATGTCATTGTTTTCCCCATTCATTTGTGTTAGAGAGAGACGACCATTTCACATCATGTGTTCTTGATCATGGAATATAAATCTCAAACCGATGGTTAGTCTGAGTGGTAGATGTATGAATTAGAGGTTATTTTGAAGTCCTACATTCTTGACATTAGACGTTTATGGGAAAACATATCCCTCTTTTTCAGTTTCCCTACAACAACGTCTCATTGGAAACAATTCATATGGCTTCATACGAGGATCTCAATGGAAGGTCGTTATATTCACATATGAGATGGATAGAGGTAGGTGAGGAAACTATACCGGCTCCTCATCTCATCTAGGAGACTTCAGAGAAATTCCACCTTATTCAGAAGTGTATGGATGCTGATCAGTCTAGGTAGATGTCTTATACTGATAGTCATAGATGAAGTATAGAGTTTGAGGTGGGACATCTAGTCTTTCTACATGTATCACCTAGATTGGTTCATAAATGAATATGAAGACAAATAAAGTTATCAAATAGATATTTTTTTCTATTTTTCATAGTGGAAAGAGTTGGGTATGTATCCTATCGAATGCACCTACCTTAGAAGATCCATTCCATGCACAATGTCTTCAACATAACACATATTCAATAGCATCATCTCGACCCATTTCATTTTTTTCAACACTAAGGATATTGAGTTTGATGCAGATAAATATTTATGGAGAATCTGATTCATATCATTAATCATATCATGAAGGCTCTCCGAGATAGGGCAGTTCAACCCTAAGGATATTGACTGTGAATATCAGTTTTTCCCCTCTTTAATTATTTGACTTTCTTCTTCTTCCTTCTCCTCATTTATGAAGTGGACTCCTCCTCCCTCCACACATGAGGCTTCTTTCCCTCTAGACCTCAGGATCGTGACATATCCATAATTTATTATCCTTTTGTCTCATATTTAGATCCATTAGACAGATAGAGGAACACTATTCAATAATCTATCAACTATTTGGAGTTGCATTCATCATCTTTTGTGCTACCATGGTTCAAGCTCATTTACCCCATTTTCAGGGAACTAAAATTTCATCCAATGTATTCCAATCTAAATTGAATCAAATGGATTTAATTGATGAGGGAAGGACTATGAGGTCATGGTAGGTGGTCTAGGTTCTTTCCCATTATTTCATATCATTATATAATATGTTCCAATTTTCTATGAGTCGTACCCTTCTAGAGAATCCTATTAATTGTGAATAATTTTAAATGGGATACCTCACCTCACCTTTTTAATTTTAGTTAGTGGATAATCTACCCCTTGGGTGGTCACCATATATTAGTATACTCAAATGGGTATGCTTTTATTTGGAGGATTATAATACCCTTGACTTAGAAAATTTAAACATACATTTTGGGGTGTTTCCTAATATTTGATACCTTGAATTACTAAATATATTTGATTTAGGTGATGAACCCTGAGTTAAGAACATTAACACATTCCATAAATGAATTGGTTGAACCAAATAAATTGGTAATGTGCTTATATATTACCCTTGTGACATAAATGAATTGTTCAATTGAATGCCTTGTCCAAATTTCCTATTATGATATAAATTAATGTCAAAATGATTCTACCTTATTGTTGAGGGTGATACAAGGGGTTCCAACATAATGATCCCCTTAGATAGACTATTCATTCCTCGGTGTTAGTAGCTAATAATAATTTTTAAATTTATAGGGGTTAAAACCAGGTATGTAATGGATGGGATCACCGAGAGTTACGGAGTTTACCTCTAGATGAGTGAAATTTGTTCCCTAGAGAAGACCCATTGGTTGGTTTTGAAGGAATGTTGTTTGTACCCTCACGAAGGAGATTCATAGGCCCCTACATGTGATTCCAAGTACCAAATTAGAGTTTAATTCTTGATATCACCACACTACAGATAGAGTGACACATGAGACTTCAATCTTGAGCCACTTTGGAAAGGTTCCATGGCACTTGACTTCTAGAAAGGCCCTCTAGAAATACATTGAAATTCCTTCTGAATATCCATGTATGGGATTAAGTAGAATCTTAATATTTATAATTTGCTTAATAGAATAAAAAGTTAAATGAATGTTATAAAATGGGAATTGATCTTTCTGTTTTGGAAACATAGGGTTGAGTCCCATAATCTTAACAACAAACTTGGGGACAGTCTATCATCTCAAACATTATATCAAATACATTACCTTTACAGGTTCTCTTATTTTAATATCCCCATCTTAAGAAGAAGTATATAAAATTGGATGCGGTTTCCAATTGGAACCTAAATGATTATTTATTTATTTTATTCATGATTTGAATTTATAAATTATGTCACACTATTAATTTATTTATTGAACAAAATGTATTGGCTTAGAAAAAGTTGGTGGTCACCTACTAAGGTTGTATCTGAAACCCTAATGGTACCGTATTGGGTAACCATGAAGACTTTATAATTTCATATATTGATAAAGGGAAGGGACTAACTTATGATGTTTTATTTTCAGTTTAGTATAGAGATCAGGGAAGAGGACCAACCCTATGCCTGAGATACTATTTGAAGTAGTTTTTTTCCTATTTTATATTTTTTTTCATGTAGTATGTACTTGTATACACTACCCCTTTTATATTCCTTTTGGTGTATCATCATGATCATATTGCATGTACTTGTTATTTATCTTTCATATGTGTACATATGTTTCTTGTTTTATTTCAAATTTTCATATTTTTTGTTTCAAATTTCTGCTTTATCCACTTATAAACTATTATTTTCTAATGTGATCACACTGATCTATGATTAAATTGTATCCCCACTGACACACACCGGGTCCTCACTACTAGTCATGAGGCTCTGGAGTTAGGGGAGGTGCGTTTGAGGTCTTCTGGCCACCGTATTGGGGAACTGATTAGTGGAATCTTTGGAAGGACACTAAGCATAGGTAGAGTTGACTGCACGAATAGAGCACAATCTAGAATACCATGCCACACACCATGCGGCCTTCCAGGTCATTTTTTTAATGATCGTAATATTATTATTATATATTAATTTTTTTTATTATAATTTCTATTTTTATTATCAACACCTCACCTCTATTCCCTTACCCACACATGACTGGACCACCTCTCATCCCCTCCTCTCTCACGTGGTAGCCTCCTACATGAACCCCTTCCCTTCTTGCATATGGACTCCCTTAACTCCATTTCATGGTGAAATCTACTTTGGTAAGCATCTCCTCTTATATTCTTATGTATTCCCTTCATATTTCTTTGTTTTCTTTCTCTTATATATTTCAAGTAGGACCAATCCAAACCCTAATATGATTTTGGGAATTTTCACTGTTGGTTCTTGGTTATTATGACTTGTGGGTTCCAATTAAGTCTTGTTCTATCCATGGTTGTCTAAGGCAGTGGTTTAACCTTCAATTAAGATTTGGTTTTATTCTAATTTAATTATTTATCGTAATTTTAATTAGGGATTTTGTGACTTTTGGGTTCCTTATGTTTTTTCAGTGCATCTTTGATCTCTTTAAGGTGGTTTCATGCCACCATTATAGAAGGTGACTTGCAGGTGTAAATATAGGTAATAACAAACACATAGATATACATAAATATCCTCTTTCTACATATTCCCTCATAGTGAGGTGAGTATTTACATTGTGTCAAATAGTATATATATATATATACATGGAGGTTTAAATGTTTGTAAGTGTGAAGTGACCATCTCTAATGAAATCATATATTAATGTAGGTTCCCTATTCCCAATCCTTCAATTGGAATTATTAAATTTCTTGACCATTTAAAAAGAATGTTATATTATTATGTGATATACATATATTATGAAAAACTGGTTTCATCTCTTGAAAATGGTTTTCTTTTGTTTACAAATTTTACCCAATCTTCCACAAGGGGTATTCATCTTAAAATTAATTTTAACCTTGTTTTTACATGACATTTATTTTCATAAGATAATGAGGGACAGATAGAAATTTGACTTGTTTTATAAAAAAAGAAAACCCTTATTAATTCATTCCCCTTTTGAATTGGAAATTTTTTGTGTATGATAATTATATGATATTTGTTATGTGCCTTGTGGAGAGGCTCAGACATACTTTGTGTGTGACTTGAAATGGGGACACGCCTAATAAGGGAGATCATGGGTGATAATTTGTATGGATTTTTGGTAAATAATATGATATATATACATATATATATTATAGCTCCATAAAAACTCACCTCTATTTGGGCATGGAATTTGGGAATCATGGGTATCTAGGTGGGAAGACTTGTCCTAGAATGTTGGGTGAATAGTTTGGGCCGAGGCTTAGTCCCCTTGAAGGATTTCTTCACAACACTAACTAATCATTTGGAATGGGGATTGGTTCTTCAAGAAGCAGAAAAATCATCAAATCTTGGATTCGATCATTGATAATATGGTGATCCAAGGACCACACTAGCCTTAGTTACATATACATTTTCCATGGTCCTTCCACTCTTTTTTTAATATTCATGGTATGATTTCAAAATACTATTTTTACTGGTACTTTTTCTTGTCCAAAAAAGAATGTGTATTTTCTCTAATGTTCTGCATCTATCACGCTACATATGTTTTATTATGTTTTGATAACTATTTCAAAAATGTAATAGAAAACGGTTTAACATAAAAATGGTAGATTGATACTTATTTTGGAATGAATGTAAAACCTACATTATATATATTTTATTTACAAACTTTGATGATATAAATTTATTATTTAAGGTAAGGCATGGGGAATAATTTATTTATTCACACCTACTGATTTTTAATACCCACCCGTATAGATATAAAATCTTTAATAGATTCTGGTGTATTATCCATATGAGACTTGGGTTTAATTGAGTGATGTTGGTTTAGTGGTTGATGATGACCTCCAAGGTCACATAATGGTACGTCATATTTTATTTAAGTGTAAATTTAGTGTTTATTTGGATACTTTAGTTGATATATATTCATTTTAATATTTTTTATAGTATAAATCATTCCTAATAGATGTGGTTCTTGATTCCCAACGTGAGTTTCTATCTTGGGAGGATCAGGAATGACTCCAGGGCCTTATTGCATGCCGAATCGGGTAACCATATTGGGGTTGACATGGGTTAGTTCATGAAAAAAAGAATCAAAATAATTTTAACATGTTTTTAGGAATTTATGATATTTTAGAACTAGGATTTTCAGAATTCATGTGTATATCCAGGAGTAGCTACTTGATCACCACCTATTTATAAGGAAGCTTAAATTTCTAGGGTTGTATGGGGTGGTCTTACCTCCACATAAAATCATGGAAATCTGGTGATTTTAGGGTCCATTGTGTTTTATTAATTGTTCAATGTTGATTTTGTGGATTTTGGTTATTATGGGAGAGATTAATAAGAAACATGGTGCCTGGTCAAGGTCTAGAAAACAATGCGAAGACCATGGAACCACCTTTAATTGCATTTAATGAGCTCACCTGGTTAAGAATTTCAAACATGTGTTGAATGTTTTGATATGAAAATAAAAATTTCTTATTTTAAAGATTCATATTATAATGATATATCACATATATGGATGTGTGTGTCTGTTTTAGTTGACGTTTGGTGGTATATGTGGATGCGTACTTAAGATGGAAGGAGAATTTATATGTGTTAGGCCTCATTAAATACCATTAGTAAGTTCGCACATTCATAATCTGGTTTTTTCCTTGTGGAAATGTTTTTAAATGATAGATTGTGTTGTTTTGGTAAATGGGTTTCATAGTATTATTTTATAATAAGATGAATTTAATATGAGTGTTTATGTTGATTTGGGTTTTTCTATTTAAATTATTTTAATGTGGGAAATGGTTTATGAATTTGTAATGAAGGTGGTGGTTTCAAAAGGCGATTTGGTTCCATTATGTGGTGTTGGGTTTTTGAATTAGTTTTTTGGGTTTAAATGATATCATGGTTGAGTTATTGTTCAGATGTGTTTTGATATTGATCGGGGTTGGCATTTTTATATTGTTTATAGTGTGACTCTTAGAAAGTCTCTGATGGTTATTAGGAAGATTCTTTCTATTGTTAGTTTTTTCCAGACTCCCAATGGAGTGGATGAGTCATGTTCTCTTCATATGTTGCATATTTTTCATGGTGGTATAGAATCATTAAATTTTTAAGTATTGTTGATATTATAAGAGTTCATGTGTGTTAATATACATTCAAAGGTTGGTTCGACCATCCTGAATAGGAAAAATTATTTACCCCAGAGATACCATTGAATGACCACATGAAAGTTCCTCTCTTCATGTGGGGCCTCTATCTAGTGATTATGAAAACTATTATCTTATATAAGAATTTTTTATTTCAATAGTTGGAGAATGAGTTGTCCCAAGATGTGTTAGTTTTTAGAGGGAAGATATTTGAAGTTGGCAGTCTAGTTTCTTGAGATTCATTTGAATGGTTACCCATTTGTTTTGGTTACTTTAAGTGATTTTCCATAATCCATTGAAGGCTTGTTAACATTTTGTCCATGGAATCATTCTATACTATTTATTTCCCTAAGAGGAATCCTCTATTTGAGGTTTTCAATTCCCAACCATGTTCCATTAGATGATTCAAGACATCAAGGATCCAACCATAATCTATGGAGTGACTCTTTTCTCACATATATAGATCCATAATTATGTATATTTATTCAAAGAAGAAGTTGTTTGAGTTTTCCCTTCCGATGGTTGTATTTTTGGAACCCATTTTTGTTTTTGTGGTATTGGTGAATTTCTTTTTAAATGGTTTTATTTTTTGAGTAGTTACTATTAAGATATTATTTCATCTTTAGGAAATTTAGAATCATGATTTGGTTTGGTGTTTAATTGTTTTATCTTCATTGGAGAACAATTGTGTTCATGGTTTTCCCAAGATATTTGGTTTTTAAATGGTAGTGATGAAAACTGTGAATCTCATTTTTATCCTCTCTTACTATGTTTGAGTGTGACTTGGGAAATAAGCAGGTCACACCAATATTAAAGTCTTATACAAGAACTTTAGGTGGATTTTGATTAAGAAATAGTGTTTGACCAAAGTCCCAAAATAGTGCGGAGACCACTATTAAAGGGACTCACAGTGCTTTTGATATTTATCATTAGGATAAACCATTGTAGTTATCCCACCTAACCCAAATGAGTTTCCTTGGAGAATTATTTAATAGGGTTCTGAGTGTTCAGTGTTTTCTATTGTGTTTGGATAAATTAAATTCCACTATGCATTTTTACGTTGATTTTGGAGTTCATTCAGACTCATAAGTTGTTTTTAAGGTTTTGGATTATTTTTAATGTTAAAGTCTTCGATTCCAAGGGGATATCAAGGTTTTGAGACTTTATATGGATGGGATTATTCCATTTTCATATTTACATATGGTAGAAGTTTCATTTTGGTGGAATTTTATCATTTCCTTGTGCCTTGATTAATTTATCCATTTAGGAATTTTTGGCAGAATAATGTTTCAATGGTGGGGATAATTGACACTCCATGACCCGAAATAGGTATATTATTTTTTATTTTTTTTCATTAATTTTTCTATTGGTTATCCAAGTGGGTTCCTCAGAATGGTATTTTATTTGAGCTTTAGGGTGGTGCACTGTCGGTTCATTGTTAGTGGAAACCATGTGCCAACCTTTGGAAAACCATGAACCTCAGACAATGGCTCTGTCCAAGCCATGTGTTCAGGAAGTCAATTATGAAATGGCCTCTAATTCCTTTGTAGCCCCAGACAGAGGCAATTTCATGGTTGACGCAACGTTCAGATGACCTTATAGATAAATTGTGAGGCCTTCTAGGACATAATTTTTTTATGGTTATTATTGTTATTATCATAAAATTTATTATTTTTTAATTATTTTTTTTACTTTTACTAATTATTTATTTATAAATATTATTATAAATACAGACCGTTATCTTTTCCTTTATTATAACATGACTAGGACCCCCTCCCGCTCCCCTCTTTCACAACAACTCCGTCCATATCCCCCTTTCTATCATGTGTGTGACCTCCCTCAATTTTGTTTCACAGTCGTTTATTTTTATGGTCTCCTATAGAAATATGATACTCCTCTCCTATTACATATACACTTCATATTTCATGATATTATTTCTCATCAGTATAGCCTGAATGGCCCAAAAAACCGTTACCTAGTTTAGAAAAAACTTTATTGGTTCTTTCTTCTTGGTCTTAGGGATCAGGGGGTCCGATTAAGGCATTTTCTAGATGTGGTGGTCAATAAAAGTGGGTTAACCTTTGGTTTTAAATACGTTTTATTCAATTTAAATTCTTTAACCAAATTTTAATTATATATTCTATGACTTTTTGGATCCTTGTATTTTTTTAGTTTTCTTGGTCCTCCTTAGGTAGGTTTTGAGTCACCAATACTGAAGGCAAATTTCATGTGTTTAAATAGGAAAAACACACAGTTAAATATAATCCTTGTACATATTCCCTCATGGTTAGGGGAATACATATATTTTGAAAAAGGGTAAATACATATATGTAGACATGTGTATGCATGTATGTGTGAAGTGACCATCACCAAAGTTAGTGTATTATGGGCTAGGTTCCCAATGCCTAAGCCTTCATTGGAATTAATTGATTTATTGAGTGTTTTAAAGTAGTTTTATATTATTATTTGATATACATATGCAATGAGAAACTGGTTTTTATTCATGTATATTGTTTTATTTTGATAACAATGTTTACCTATGCTTCCACATGGGATCTTAATGTAAAGAATGTTTTTAGAATTATTTTGAAATTAAATGTGTTTTCATAATATGACGAGTCTCGGTTGGAACTTCAAAATGTTATATAAAAAAGAAGACCCTATTAAGGCATCCCCCCTTGATTTGGTAATTATTTGTGTTTGATAAATGTGTAATTTTTGTTGTGTGACTAGTGAAGAGGCTCATGATTGGTTTGTGTGTGACTTAGAAATGGGATGTGCTTAATGGGGGAGATCATGGGTGATATGTTGGATGAGTTTTAAGGAAAAAATAATATATATATATATATATATATTATCTTATTAAAATATCACCTCTATTTGTGTATGGTACATGGGAATATTGAGTATCATGGTGAGTAGGCTAGATCTAGTGTTGTAGTTGAGCTGATACGTTCGAGGCCCAGTCTCTCTAGTAGTATTACATCACAACACTAACTGAACGTTTATCAATGAGATCTGTTGTATTGATCTGGAGACAGAAAAACATTTCTTGGATTTGACCACTGATAGTAGGAGGATCCTAAGACCCCATTAACCCTATTTACACAGAAATTTCCCAGGGTTCTTGAACTCTTTTATTCATGAGTATATTCATAGACAAGTTACTGGTCTGGTTGGTTATAGGGACTCATGTGTTCCTCCTCATATAAACATGGATACCGAGTAAAATTTGGAGTGTGTGGCGGTATGGGGGATACTATATATTCATTATCATTGGGAAATGTAGTGGTAAATAAAGATCAACGCATATTCCAACTAGATAATAATTAACTAAAATAATTCATTAAATAGTATATTATATATAAGATTCCTTGATGGTACAAAATATGAAGAAGGAATTAAATGTTTTCTGGCATACAAACTGTATAGGAATACAAAAAGGAAACAATATTTAGAAAAGAGTTATATCTACCAGATTCTTGATCACTGTATTAGTCCACTAATCCCATGATCCCATACTAAATGGAAATGAAGCATCTATTGTTGGGTTCTTCCCTTTATCCTTACCTGTATCCATGGAGTCGATATGGGTATCATTTTGTGGCCTAGACATGGTGTGAGTATGACATCCTAGGCCACAAAAAATTATTTTTAATTCGAATACAGTCGATGAGAATAAAATTTAACAATGTTTTCATGGGATAAATATAATAGAGTAATGTAAAAGAAACCAAGTCGAGCTTAAGATCCTCATAGGATACCCAACGAACCCTACTATTTTTGACCTATGGTAGATGTCACTAATAATATTACCTTTTAATCTTTTGAGGAACGTAATGAAGATAGAAAATGAATCATATAACTTGAATCAAAAGGAATCCATGAATTAACCATGAAATTCTAGACATTTGGAATTCATGATTACTCAAACTGATCTACCCAAATATTTTCTATTTAGATTTGAGTATAATCCATTGGGTGAACCATTAGTATTCTTTACCTAATAATTTCAAACCAATTAAAGGAAAAATATACTCATCTACTGGGTAGGTATTGATGGGAATCCAAGGGACTGATCCAAGTCATTCTATTTTAGAATACATTTATCCTAACTAAGGGATATCATCCCTATTATTTTAAAATTCATTGAGATTTGTTTTTTAATTTTTGACATTATGTTGAGGTATACATAAAAGTATAGAAAAGAGAAAATTTATAAATATTTTACCACTTGAAATTCCTATCAATGAATTTGGTTTCACTTTATGATATCTCTCAACGAATTCCTAAAGGAATGTAAATCATTCTCAACGAAGAACACAACTTTTATTGTGTGATCATGGTCCATCATAGTAGAAAAATATAAGTTGTAATTAAATCACAAGTCCAAGTGAAGTATGCATGATTAAATTAGTTAAATTAATATATTCTAGTATCATGATTAATTCCAAACACACCCTAAGTTGGGGTTCAATCATATAGGAAATGTAATGTTTTAAGGGTAATTTTTTGAAAATTACCCTATGGGGTGGTTCAGGTTGAGGTCCTCAACTTTAGATGGATTATAATGGAATCATAAAATATCTAGGTCATTGTTTAAGTTATCTATGAAATGGTTATGAATTATATGGGAAACATATAGAGATTCTAGCATGAAACACAATCCAAAAAATATATAAAAATCATGAATTTTAAGGAAAATAAATACTCCACGTAACTAGTAACTTTGGAATAAACCTCATATTATATTGGCCTCATATTTCTGATGGAATAATGAAATAAGAGAACCCGAAAAAATATCAAAAAAATGGTATACTTTCTGATATCTGGTAATGATAATGAAGGGGAATAAAACTAAGGAAAGAAGTAGTATGAGAATTAGTATTTTTCAGAGTGATCCAACAAGTCGAAAAAACTGATTTAGATGTCGGATGAGGGAGATCCGTGAAAAATATAAAGTGGAAGATGGAGATATTTAATTATATAGGTGTGAAAATAATGTATTGGGAGAATTATTTTTTATTTAAATAAATATTTGGGAAACTATAATTTTAATCATTTTTAATATGGTTCATGGTTCATACACCTAGTTGGCCAAACCATGTGTTGACCATGAACCTTTATAGTCTATGTTCACTACAGCTCACATAGTTTAGTTGTACGATATGATAGACAATCCAGAAACCATGAAAACTGAGTCTATAATAAATTACACATCTCACATGGTCATGAGCCCCATTCACATAGTTTATCAAAACATGATCCTCCCTTTACTGATATGCATCTTTGAGGTGAACGATTAGCCAAAATATGCTCTTACTATGTGGCTCATTCGAATTATTTAAAAATCAGAACAATGGGGCCCAAACAATAGAGAACACTCCTAGAACCTGATATACCTCCATGAATACATCCATTAAGGTAATTAAATATTTTTAGAATAATTTACAAGATTCTATATGTTTATGAAGAACTATGATCTTAAAAAATCCCTCTCATTATACTATATTCATATGCTATTATAATGATTAATCATTCTCAAAGCCATAAAATAATCAAAGGTTTTGAAATGTCATTTTTTGGGGATTACCTTGTAATTAAATCACTTTCTATATAAAAAATGTTATACCATACATTGAAAAAGAATTCACCTAGAGTAAAAAACCCATAAAAAGGTTGGTCATGTAATAATTTCTTCTTTACAGGGAAAACATTACGTGGGATGAATTAGAATCCAAGTTTTACACTCCTTAGGGATACAAATTTTATGATTATCATTATATTTAAAAACCATAATAATGGATTTTGAATATATTCCCCCTCCCTATAGTGGACTCTGAACATTCCAAATACATTTGTTTTATTACCTATATTCCCTTATCATTATAATTTTATAAATACCCAATAGCAGTAATTCTATAATCTTTACATGTTTAAGGTATTTACTTGAAAATGTATTATCCTTATTTACATATTATATTAGTAAAGGGTATTCGCCATGTCATCTATATTAATTAATTCACTAGGGAAAATTATTTTCATGTCCATATAATAATATATTATATATGAAAATTCATTTAAGATACTCCCCATTTGACATTTATTTAAACTATTCATATGTTTTTCATACTTTAAAAATATTCAAAAGCCATTTAGCATGTACGGAAATACATTATAGCTTTATGTGATGTTTGGGTCCGATAATTATATACCCCCTTTGTGCACTAGTTTATCATAAGAAAAATATGATAGGGTAATGTGAATGTTCTTAGACTTAATGTATGATTCCCTGGAATAAGGCCTCTATGATATGTTTATGATGTCCAATATTATACATTCTTATCACTCATATCATTATGTAATCATTTAATAATTTATTTTATTTTCCATCTATCGATTTTGTTATATAACACCAGCTATGTATTTGTTCCCATTATATTGCATATTTCATGTTAGCTTAAACTATAAGTTTTCCCATGTTTAAAATGATTCCTCGCCCTTTACCTCACTTTCCCATTTCCATAGGCGATGAAGGAAAATACATTGTATGATCGACCATATTAATGGCACTATTGTATAATTATTTTTACTGAAATGTTATAATATATATTTATTGAAATTGAATACACATATACCAAGACTCTTAGGACTAATGATCCTTTATCATTGGAATTTAATCTCCTATATTCTGATTACCATGGAGTAAATAACCCACCAACTCTTTGTGACTAGGGTCGGGTGTGATAGATTTAATATTTACTTCAAAATTCTATATAAGAGTTGAATTTAATTCTTGAAATTGTGTAAAAAAATATAAATTTGTCCAAACATTTTAGGATTTTACTTAATAAGTAAAATAGTTCATAAAGTTTCTATAAAATTTGATTAATAGAGAACAAATATTCTTTAAAAATGAGTGGAAGTGAAAATTGATTTTTTAACCTTTCAAAAAAAATTCATTTAATTAATATAATTAATTTTCACTTTGACCAATCAAATTCATTATAAAAATATAATTTATTTTTTTTAAGTAAGGAATATTTATTCTTATCTCACTTCAATGTAGATATCTAGTTCCACATATGAGCATTATTTTATAAATCAATATAAATATTCTTTTGAATTAAAAAATAAATAAAAATAATTCCAACAACCATCCTATCTTTCATTATAAAAAAACCAACACAATTTGAACAAACTTTTATGGATTTTAAACAATAATAAATTATTTTTTTCACTTAATTATATTATATCTTTTCATGATACCTATACTGTTGAAATAAAATAAAATTAAACAATAACTATTGAATAAGTGAATTATTTGACAGAATATATAGTAATTGAATTTTTATATGAAAAACAAATTGTATCAAAATAAATATTTAATGTTGTAACAAATAAAATAGTGTAAGATATAAATAAAAATAGAGGTAAAATTAAACTCATCACTAGAAATTTCATTTGAAATTACATGAATAATTTAATGGTTTTGAGGTTTTTTTGGAAGGGGTCCTTAATTTAATTTTTGTAATCCTACATCAATTTTTGTTAAAAAGTAATAAGTTTAGTTGAAACTATTTGTATATAAATATTTAGATTCAAATTCAATTATTTTTGAGATTTAGTGTTCTACATTTAATTATTTGAAATATGAGATGAAAAAATCAATTATTTATTTTATTATTATGAAGAACCTAATCCAGTTATTTCTAAAACCATTTTGAATACCAAAAGTATTATTCACCAACTTTGAAGATTTTTCAAGCTGAACAAAATTTAGTGACGAAATTTTTTATTTCCTATAATATTTTATGAATAAATACCTTCTAAATTCATGATTTATACTATATTATTTTTTAAATTTTTTATAAATTTTTTATAAATTTATTTTTTTTAAACAATTTTCATTTAGAAATATTTATTTTCACCCTTATGAGAATAATCATTTAATTGTCATTCCAATTTTAGCTACATTATTATTATGTATCTTCTATTTTATTTTCCACTTTCAGAACCATAATTTGAAAAACCATCATCTCATTATCAAGATTCATCACACTAATATTTATCTTATTTAATTATTTAAACAATGAAGCCGTTGTCTAGTGGTTCATTTCAAAATATTCCATATATTCCATAATAGATTTAGCATTGAATAAAGGGGTAGTTGTAGATCAATCAGATTAAATTCATTTTTGTCTTTATCTATCCCCAAATACTAATATTAATATTTTTTTAAAAATACTCGAAATAGGAAGGTTTATCCTCAAACAAAGAATCTACCTTAACCACAACAGTATAATTTGGTTTTGAAAGAAACTGGGGGAGGTTTAATTTTAAAACGAAGTTAATTCACCAGATTATTCATTACCATATTAGTTTCATCTATCGACAAAAATCCAATTTTAAAGCTGTAAAAATTATTTTTCTATATATATTCCTTAAATTTTGCAATATAATAATTAAAATTCTTTATTTATATCATTGATTTCAATATAGACTCTAAACTAGATAAAGAAATATTATAAGGAATAATTTTATAAATTTTATTAATTTCAACTTTCACTACTTGTTCATATGTTTCAGTGTTAAACAGGAAATAAATAGAATCATAATTTGATTCTAAAATCATAATAAAATTGATAGCATAAATGTTAAAAATAATAAAAATATTTTCAAGACACTATCTATTAATGAAATTCTAATAATCATAAAATCCATATTAGTAAGATATTTTTGATTTTAAATTATTAAAATTAGCCATTGATAACATAGGTCCCTTCAAATAAAAATATCATCCACTGATTTATTAGATTATTTGATTAATTATTTGGAAACATAAAATATACTAATTGTAAATATTTTAAATTCTTTTTTAAAATTACTCTCAGATTCAAGCTCAAGATATTTTGTAAAATTAATATTATAATCATTTAAAACATTTAGATCAACTTGATTTTACTATTTACTATCTTTAGTATGAGTTTATAAAACAACCCAATTAGTTTTAACAAAAAATATATTAAATTTGTTTTCTTTCCTAATATTCACTAAAGAAATATTAATATTTACGATTGGATTTTAATGTTTTTTATTTAATAACCGATGTTGGAAAAACATTCAACATCATTTATTATATATTTGATGTTGAAATTACAATAATGAATGTTTTTTCATGAATTATCATAAATTCAATGTCAAATTATTATATATAACATCATAATTTTAGTGAATTGATGTTAAAATAATTTTTATAAAAATTAAAATTCATGGATATCTGTTCCTTATGAATTTTACCTCAGGATAGATTTTGAATACCTAGCCATAGAGCATTTCCAACTCCATGAAACACTATTATTAAACACCATAATGTCTTTTCCCTACTATTCCACCACCACCCAAGCACATCTCCTTCACTATTCCTCCCTTACAAAGCACATGTGTCACCCATCCACCACTTTTCCTTACCTATTGTGATTTTGTAATCCCACCATCAATATTTTTTTTCTATTAATGATTTCTTTATTTAGAGAATATATATTTTTTAAGAATCTTAATCAGTTTAACACATTATTATATTTTACATTTTCTATAATGTTATATTATTATTTTATCTAAAAAGTTAAAATTTTGAAATTAATTTAGCTGAAATTTTATATGAAATCCAATTTTAGTGATTGTTTTGTAATATTTTATTTTTAAATATATTTTTAGATCAAATGAACCTATATGTATTGTATTAAAGTTGAAAACATATTTATGTTGACTTATTGTGATACTTTTTTACCATATATAGTTTTTTAAATTTCTATATATGTTTGTTATAAATGTTATTTTATTGAAAAATATATTTAATACTGATAATTATTCCTTAAAATGTCATTCTTTGAATATTTTTATGGAATTGAGTATTTCAGTGAAAAATGTATCACCATTATTTTCATTAATTTCCATATGTTTTAATAAAAATTAACATTATTTTTTATAGAAGAATATTAATATTATTTTGGAAGAGTTTTAATGGGTCGAGTTTCTAGAATTAATATTTTAAATGATCCAAGACATAATTATTGATATTTTTTGTGGAATAAATTTTATTTTAATTCAACAAAGTATGAATATTCTAAGTTATTCTATTTATAAATAATATATTATACCTTAAATCGAAAAAATTTCAACATGTTTATTTTTTTGGAAGAGTTGATGTGTATGTTTTATTATTATTAGTGGACACATAATATTCTAGAGTTACCAAGTGAAGGATGCAAACTATTTTCAACTCTATGGAATTTTTAAATTGTGGTATCGTACATAACAGTTTATCACTTAAATTATGTGTTTATAAGATTTTATAAATCCCAAATGGGATGTGTTTATTACAATAATTCTTCCCGGAGTAGATGATATACAATATATTTTTAGAATACGATTCTAATAAAAAATATTTTAGAGTTTTTGATATTCAAATATGATACCTAAGTAAGATTAAATTATTAATATAGAAGATATGTAAAATGTTGTAATTAGTTCTTTTTGAGGAATATTTTCTCCAATTATATCTGTAAAATTGTTTTGGGATGTGTAAAATCCCTCTATTTATCAATATGGTAGATTTAAATAGAGATATGGATATGATAACCTAATTAAAAACAACTCGAACAAAATTTCCTCACAATTGAATGTCAATTAAATTAGTGTCTAAGATTATAGACCTGTGTTTATGAAAAGTATTTTTAAAATGATATAGTCAAGCATTAAAGAATAAATAGATCAATGATTCAAACCAATTTCTGATTTCTTAGGCCGAAAGAGTGGTAATCAAGGGATAAAATATTTTGTTAGAGGGGTTCTTCTAGAATCACTTGATGATGATGATCAATAGTGACAAGCTCAATGTGGAGATTATATCTAAAATAAATTTTCAGGATTCATTCAAAAAAATATTAAATTGACTCTACTAAATAATATATTTTCATTCAAATCATATCATGCTCAAATTATTATTAAAATATTTTCCATTTTTACATTAAAGCATTTAAATTCTCTCCATCAAGTCAACTAATAACTATAAGAAATTTAATATATACTTATCATGAAGACCCACATTTCCAAAATAAACATGCTTCAATTAATAACTCACATATCATAAAATATAAATAATAAAATGATTTCATCATATATTTAATTCTTTTGATGTATTATTATCAAACAAATTGTTTAATTAGTACTAACATGATCAATGTCAAAACTAGAAAATCAATATTATTACATATTATGATATTCAAAAATGAGCATAAAAGTTTTTAGTTAATAAAATATAGTGGTCCTTTTGATTTTTAAAATATTATAAAAAATCAATAAGGAACCAAAAAAATTCCAATATTTCAAAAACATATGATTTTTATTAAATGAAACATACTAAAAAGATATGTCCAGAAAATTTAAAATAAAAAAATAGCAAGAATAACTCAATTAATTTCCGTTTTATATTCCTACAACCTAATCATACTACACCAATGAAAAAAAATTCTCTATAACAAAAACATGTTATTTTAATTAAGTCTACTTATTTAGATTCATTTTAAATTCCCCATGAAATCCCCACGATTTAAACATAATTAAAATAAATCATGATGCATGTAACACAACTATTTCTCAAAAAACTAATTGTAAATAAATATCCTTGGGTGTTTCTTAATATAATGTTCCGAGATTTAGATCCCAAGGGTACCTAATAATTTTTTCCATATCTAGTCTCCTTTCCTAATTCAAAAACATGGTTAAGATAACACTATTTCTATAATGAACCTAACTCGATTAGCATGGATTCAGTTCTTTACTATATTACATTAGTGTTAATATAATGTGTCAAATCCTAAAGGAATGATTAGTTTAGTAGGTTTGGAGAACCTGATAAATTAATAAAACCCATTTTACATTTCCAAAATAAAATAAAACATAAAACATAATAAAAAATAAATTTCATATTTGAAAACAAAATAAATTATCTCATCTTCATATCCAAGGGAATATAAATAAAATAAAGGTAAACTGAAATGTTAATTAAGGTTTAATTATAGTGTAATAAATCATGAATCATTATATAATGATAAATATTTCATTTTAAATATGTAAACAGATATGAAATTTAAATAACATTAACACATGAATAGATAAGGCATAATCAATTTGAAAAGGTAAATAACTGAAAACTTATTACATATAATCAATAAACTGAGAATGAAATACAAATAAAGATAATATATTGTAAATACATCACGGACAATAATAAATAAATTCTTAAGGAACAAAATTCATAATTATTGGTTGTTACGATATGAGGAATCATGAAACCTCTCCTCTCAGGACCATTTATAAGGTAGTTTAAAAAATATAGGTATAAACCCATTTAATTTGGAAACATAATTTATCTCATCACACAAAATGATAAATCGAGGGGATATATTAAAATGATACCCACCTATCACTATAGGTCAAAGTCAATCCACATATATCAAATAAACTATTAAATTCTTGAATCAATATACATTTTCGTAAAATATCCATATTGATTAAAGGATACAGATTTATAAATATTTGCTTGGTTAATAAAATTAATTTCAAAGTAAAAACAATATGTAAAACATTATATATAGTTTATGAAAAATTCATATACATCATAAAATAATAACAATATTTTATAAAAATAAATTGTCTAATAAAATTATCAACAACATGTGATTATTTCATCAGAAAGTTAACAATCACAAAAAGAAGTGATGTTGTACATGAACTTGGTAATTTTCAAGTAAAATATACATGGATAAAAATATTTAATGTGAAACCTAAAATGCCATTAATTATTTATTAATATTTATATTACATGTAAAATGAAAAATATATATACCACATAAAATTTAATTGGTGTAAAATAATAAATACATCTCAATGGAATGTAAATTGAGATAAAATCCCTTACATCACACTTCCTTTTCATTAAATATTATCTAACCTCATATATAGTTGTTCACACATGTTATTGAATTTAATATAGACCATATTAATATTATTAATATCATATATTATCCTTTTATAATATCTTATCACACATTAATTAATAATCATTCATTATTTTCATTGTTTTGGTTGTTAATTGACTTGTTTTTAATGTGTGTTTTGTTATTAAATATCTGGTTTGGGCCAATATTAAATAGTTTCCTCATCAAAATAATAATAAATATGACATAATTATAATATTTTTACTCTAATTTTACCTGTATGACTAATCATCAAATATGTTTATGAAAAATGGACTGCATTACAATCTTAGAGACAACATGTCATATGTCAGCATTAGTAACGTTTCTATTTTTCAATGATCATTATGGAAAGTAGGTATGTAATAATATATCATTAAATAATTATAATAATATCATATATACCATATTATTTATTTAGATATAATTATTTATAACATCACTATGGTGTGGTTTTTAAAAGAGAGCCACATCACTTTGGGAAGGCATAATCCACACGTACCTAAACAATAATATCATTTTTTAGTGTAGAAAAAGAGAATGATATATTATATTTTTAGAATTAGATATATTTAATTAATTTAAAACATATTTTATTTATTTAAAATATATTACTTACCTTTATCCTTGCTAATGTTCAAGTAAAGAGTTATTGAAAACTGAATGACATTTCTTCACGAGTGAGTAGTCCTCTATACAAATGAGCGATGTTATCGTATCCAAACCATAATAGAAAGTAAAAAAAATATATATGATAAAATTTAAAAATAGGTAAAATAATTTTACACATATCATATATATACATTATATATATCATCATACCCACCCATGAGAGGTGATAATGGAAAATTTAATGACATCTGTTCCGGATGTGGTTGTCCACCGTACAAACGAATAAAGATTCCTTAAATAATTTGATGAAATTGAGTTTTTTAATGTAATTAACTTAACATAAAAAAATCTAAATATATGAAATATACTTATTTTATTATATTATCATGTTTTAATAATAATTGAAAAATTTGGTGAAGGAAACCAAAGGGAGATGCTAATTGAGGATCAATACCTCTTCTTAGAGTATTTCTATTAGGATTTCACTAAAGCCTTCCTAAAATTTATTTATGAATAAAATAAGGATTATATGATGTGTGGAGGGATGTTGGGAAGATATTTGGGCAGTTATTTGATGAATAAAAAAATTTTAAGGTGTAAATAATAGAGGATAGTGGGTGTCATTTTATAATCAAGGTGAGTGGGATACATCTAATTTTTTGAAATGATTCAACAATACCCATTTTTTTTATCATTCTAACACCCAAAAAATGAGAATTTATTTAAAATAGAAGATATATGGTCAAAATAGGGAATGTAAAATGGTTTTTATTAGTTTATATGTAATTTTAAGGCCTTTTACTCTCAGTTTAACCCCAATAAATCTATTTTTACCTATACCATAATAATTAATTTTTACAATTTATAGATGATATTTTTTTGAAAAATTATGTTGATCCTATTAGAAATTATTAATTAAGATGATTAAAAATATTACATACATTTTTTAAAATTATATATATATATATATATAATTGGAAAAGTTTATCTAAAATTTATACCCGCGTAGGGGGTGAGAAAATATGTTTTGAGAAATAAAATGATCCAAAAGTTATTATGTTTTATATCAAAATTACATATGAAAACTATTCCAATGACATAAATTGGATTAATTGATATATTATTAAAATAATGTCACATTAAATCCAATATAATAATTATTTATCATTATTATTAATTTAAAGGAAAATCTTAATATAAATAAAAAATTAGCATTATTTTCTATTCATCAAAAAATTAAAACTTTCAGAAAAATATTTATCTTTTACCCAAAAATATTTATTATATTCTAATTCCAAAAACTATATTTTTCAACTAATTTTTGTGGTAAAAATTGTTTTTAAATAATGTTTTTAAATATTTGAGAGCTACCTTTATGTATAGATTCGTTTTTTTCGAAAAATATTATTTTTATTTTAAATGATTCTTATTTTACATTTAATAAATATATAACCATAATTTTTATAATTTAATTTATTCTATTCATACCTACCAATTTAATAGTTGTTTTATGAGGGAATATAATTTTATAGTTCACATTGAATTGAGGTTTCATATCATAAAATCTATCAAATAGATTAAATTTAAATAAATATGTTTGATGGATTTCTTAAGCTAATTGGTTTGTGTTACATATGGTATTGAATAAAAGATTATTATTTTAGAATTTTTTAGGTTTACATTCTCCCCACTATAAATAAATTAATTCATCAAAATTTACAATTGACCCCAGTAAGCAATGCACTGATATTTAGAAACAACCTTTAACATATACCAGGTTGGGAGAAGGGTTGACAAAACATCATTTTGATAACGATAAAAGGAAGTGGGGAAGACATTTGGAATAACACATATTAGGATTCCAAAAATAGAATAATATATGTGGGAAGTGAACACATGGAAATATAATAGAAAACTATACCCAATTACTGATGGAGGATAATGAAGAACATTAATCACAAGAAAGTGGGTGATCTAGAGAAGGTTAATGACCAAAACATGTTAAAATAAAGTGGCATTCAAAAGATCATTGATATTATCAAAACAGATGATAATAAGATAAAAGTTGATTTGAAAACCTTTTAATAATGTTGGGAAAATAATTTTCTATATAGGTTGAGAACATATGAAGAAGTACTTACATGATATATCATTATTTAAAAGAAAAATATCATATTTTGGTTGTGCTACGATCATTGTCCACTAAATTTCTTACAAAAATAAATGAATATCCAATAAAATATTTTTTCCCAAAGAACTAAAATTCACTTTTTAGGGATCTTAAGATCTATGATATAATGAAAATTCTTTAATTTTCTATCTACTTATTATTATAAAAAATGGTCAGTATTT
Source organism: Viscum album (assembly GCA_963277665.1). Classification (NCBI taxonomy): domain Eukaryota; kingdom Viridiplantae; phylum Streptophyta; class Magnoliopsida; order Santalales; family Viscaceae; genus Viscum; species Viscum album. Next base: position 601,167,080 of record OY728130.1, on the reverse strand, counting down.
GTTATCCAAAATTCAGAAATCTTCATATGGTGAAGTAAAAAATTAAATATCTAAATCCTTTTCCAAAGTTCAACATAAAAAATTTCATAAATTGTTAACCTTTTAAATAATAAAAAATATTAATATAGAAAATAATTTAATGATGGTCACTAAATTTCAAAAATTATATTATCATTAATACCCTTAATAATATGAAGTATCTCTTAATCATTACATACAAAACATGTGAATAACTTCATCATGTATTATCTTGAAACATTAGAATAACCTAATTTACTATAAAGCCTTATTACATAAGTAAAACACGGATGATTGGATATATTCCTCAAATGCAAACATTATATTAACTCCATCAATGATAATATAAACCACTTTTTTAATAAATCATTAATAATTTACATGGTACTTAGTACTTTCCAATTTTATTTATACATATAAATAATCTCTTTTTTCCAACATCATTATCTCCTGATCAATATAATTTTAAGGGTCATAATTACACATTTCATTTGCCCTCCAATAATAATATATTTCCACTGAGTAAATTTTTTTATTGAACACAATCTTTAGAATAATATAATATATAGTACTAAAATAAAATTCTAAAATGTTTCATGACTCATATAATGTTAACATGATCAAAAAAATATTTTTACAACATATCTCCTTGATCAAAATACACAAGAAAATTAATCATTCCCCTTTAGTCGTATCAATAAAATAATATTGACCATGACCCTGTATACTCATTTGAGATAAATTCCTTTTATGTTTGGGGAATTAATTTTCACATTACCCCATATCCTTATAGTGTAAGGATTGAAAATTCATAATTATATTCTTGACCTTCTACTCTTGAGAATGGTGTCCTTTCTCTTCATACTTGTTGAAAACACACATTACCTTCATGTACTATAGTGTTCATTTTAACATTTATCACACATGAGAGAATTTATTATTCCTTCTTCCCTTTACACATTTTTCAATTCTACCTCTTCTTCTCTTTTTACCCATCTAATGAAAAAGTATTGGAGAATTATTTATCTGTATTTATAACACATAAACCTGCTTCATAATATGGTTTTTTTAGACAACTATGCCCTATAATGATTTTTCTTAGTCACATCAATGAAATCATCACTATTTTACCACATATTACACATATAATATCTAATATAACTATATAACCATGTATATATAGCCTCATTCTCAACAAAAATTTATTATTCCTCTTTCTTTAAGATAAGGAACTTTCGATTCATTTTAATTAGTTTATCACTAGTGAAATATATTTCAATGAATGTATCCATAGAATAATTCCATTCTGGAGTTCTACTTCCTCTTCCTCCAAATTATTCGAAACAAACGACAATTATTTATCAACATCACATTTTAGAAAATAGAATAAAAGTGTAACCTTTTCCTTTTCACTACATCATAATATCCATAAATTTCATTTCAAAATAATTGACCCATTTAATGGCTATAATTAGATTATTTGTCCCACCAAATGATGGGGGATTCTATAAAATAACGAAGTGAAACATAGGAAAAAATCATGGTAGAATATTTTTCTCCATTATAGAAATGTTATTTGTCATATATTTGTTAATATTCCTTAATAAAAAAATAATTTTCTCAGTTCCAATACTAGCTATATTGGATTCCTATAAAAGGAAATATATATTTTGACTATGAGTATTTACATCATTTTTCCATTTAGGTTCCATTTATGAATGTTGGAATATACTATATTATCTCATATAATTATGAGCATTAATAAATAATATATAATTCTAAATATAATGTATTACATAACATAAATTGAAATTAAATAGTTTTTAATATGTGAATTATAAACCTGGAATCACTGGAAATATCATTATTTTCAAATAATTCATATTGGTTTATAATGAAAAAGTTAATTATATGATGAATATATCCCAAGAGTGTGAATCTAGGTGCACAGTAAGGCCTGTTATCATGGACCAACTGAAAATTTGGTCCACCAAAATGTGACCTTTCCAGAGTTGTTACCTCTATTCCAGAACCATGTCCACTTGTAGTATCCAGACAAGGATGCATTTCTAGTAAATCACACACAATATCTTATTTCAAAAAATATTAGGGTATTATTCTATAAATATCATTAAATTATATCATATTGTTATGTCCTTTAATATATTTTCCCTTAATATAGTTCCCAAATTTTCTAATAAACTTCCTCTAATAAAATCTGTAATGACCCTTACCACAGTACCAAAAAGTGGGTGCCTTACTTTTTTACATTTGTATTGATAGAATGGGTCAAATCCTAAAGGACTGATCTATTTCATAGTTTTCTAGATCCGTATACACACATGATAACACTTTACATTGGGAAAATAAATAAAACATAAAACATAATAAAAGAAAATAAACTACATCATTGTAAAATCATTGGAAGATATCTTATTCACATCTAGGGGAAAGGAGACAAAATAAGGGTGAGATAAAATTCTAGGTAAGGGTTAATTACAATGGAATATTTTAGAAACTATTATAGAATAATCAATATCAAAAGGTAAATAACTATAAGGACATGGCCTTAAACATTACATAATATTGAATTAAAAGAAAAATTCACATTGAGTATCTTTTCGGGTTTAGAGTTTTAGATAATTAGGACATAAATATTACATTAAAACTTGAATATTACAAGTATAAACTACTACTCAGTATCCATTTTTTCCATTAAATAAAAACACATAAAAAGAAACATGTCTAGTTCCATGTTTTAGAGAGCATGACTTTTCCTTGATCCCATCCTTGACCCTATTCATCTTTATGTCATTTGGAAAACATTTCAAAACATGGGATGAGTATAAAAATCTTAGTAAGGGTTATAAAATAAGGAAGGAAAACATTATCCCATCAATAAATACAAATCAATGAAACCATAATTTTCAATCATAACATACCTTATGAAATCATGAGATTTATGAATAACACACAAAAATCATAAATCATAAAGGTTACTTATGGCATCCACATCAAACTTACATTATAGCTATCATAGCTACATAGGGATTTAAACTTGGAATACCCATCACGGTATATTCCCTAAATCTATTAGGAGAAACATCACGTTTACCTCTGTCATGTTATCCAATGCATTAGAGAGCTATCTCGGGATCACCTGCCCTAGGTTTATCATGGAACACCCCGTATACGTAAACAATTCCAAATATCCATACAAAATCATAACATATAACACATGTATAAAAAAAAGATAATATTTCCACATTCCAATATATAAAAATCAAGATATTTAAATAAACAAAGTTTTATCAAATCATTGTCAAAACCATTTAAAAAGATATTTTTGAATCAAAGTGTCTCATACCACTTTGAAGATTTTAAATGAATTATCATTTGAAAATATTAATTTCCATATTAATAAATCCTAAAATCCATTTTGAAAACATGGACATTAATGAGAAATATTTATAAGAAAAAATCTTTAAAACATTTAAACTGGTGTTTTAGTTAAAGCGTTTTTAACAAAACGAGAGACACTTGAATACAAATAATTGAGAAATAACATTTAATCAGAACTTTATAATATCATGAGAATAAAGGTATTCATGATAAAATATGTCAAAGTACATTATATACACCATATAAGAGTGAATTGGTGCATAACAACAATGAAGTCTTAATGGAAATGTAAATTGAGATGAAATCCCTTATAAAGATGGTATCTTTAAATTAAGGATAAATCAATCACATAAATATGTGTGATAAATATAAATACACCCAATATAAGTGTATATTATGTTTAAAACAATCATAATTCATTCACACATATTCATAGGATTACATGTTCAATAAGTACAAGTTGAACCAAAAGAATTGAAATTGGGTTAAGAGTTTCTCCCTTGTACAAATTCGACAGCCTAACGACATCACAGTATAATTCAGAAAATGAGTTGATGAGAAAAAAGGGAATTTAATCACTTTTATATAAATTTTAAATAAATAAGGATATAGAGGAACATATCCCAACATAATAAGATGTAAATTAAAATACATATCAAAGAAAAGTCTTTTATAAAGAGGAGGGTGAATAGTTCCCTTACCGATTTGGTAACTTACAAAACATACACCACATGAAATAAAGATCATACAATGAAGATTTAAATACTCATAAATGAAATTATATTACATAAGGAGTAAAATAATGGGAAGTAAATACACGACACAAATGGAAATAGTGGAAAATATAGCATGAATATCACGGGAATAAAAAGTGAGACCAAACCCTTTACCACATTGTAATCTACTGAGTCATATGTCCAAAAGTTAATAACCACCAAATTAATCACAGAATACCATAAATATAATGAGAATCACGATAATATGTATCAAATGGCTGTACAAAATACACCACATGCAATGAATAAGTGGTGAACAATGTAAATCTCACGGAATTAAAAGTGAGATAAGAAAATCCCTTACAAAAATTCGGCAGCCTAACGACGCATCTTAAAATTTCTTAAAATGAATTCACGAGAGTAAGAGGGGTTATATCATCATATGAAAATAAAAAATACAGTATTTTGAATATAAAATAACATCCTCCAACATAAGAACATGGATCATAAAAGAAATGAGATAAAAGAGATTACTTGAAAAGAAAGAGAGAGGTCAGATCCCTTACCTCGTGTCCGACCTGACTCGATCATTCTTTAATCTCCTGAATAATAAACTAAAGATAATTTAAACTTTCTTAAAAACCTTTTTCAAGTTTATTATACCTCTTATATCACTTATTACCATGTTATAAACATTATGTAATCATTTATCTTAATAATGTTTGTTTTGTCGATATTTGGTACTTGAGTCAAAAATGGACATCTTATAATTACATGTTGTTCATGTTGTCAAAGGTTCATTATATCCAAGAATTATATTCATTATTTAGATATCATATATATCATATATTTCTATTATATACATGTATTTATAATAGTACATAACATTTATAGGTAAGAAATGAAATGCACCATTAATGGAGCTGGTAAGCCGTACATACGCATGAACGCTACTTTCCATTCTATTTTTTCATTTTAATGGAATTAAAACATAATGATACATATGTATATTATAATTCTAGTATGATATCATATATAATATCATTAACTCTATCATTTTTACATCCCACATAAGGCATTAACGAGTCACATCACTTTGAGGGGGCAGTAGTCCGCGCTTCCTCAAATGAGATTATCATATTTACCCACTATGGAAACCATAAAGGCGTGCCATAAATGAAAAAAAATAGAAGCATAAATAGAACATAAACATAATATATATCATATATAAATACAATTCCATCATAATGGCCACCAGGAGAGGTGGTTGGAGATATTTGAACAATCATTGTTTCGTGTGGCGTTAGTTTTCCATCCACAGAAACATTATGTTCCTCATCCATTAGATGGATGTGTGTGTAAGCGTAGTTTAAATACTTCTCATAACAACATCCTATTATATTTAGGATACTGGTGTTGTTACAAAAGAAAGGAATAAAAAGAATTTATGGGTTGGGGAAGTAAAATAAAAGAAAACCATTTAAGAGAAACTGTTACCTTTAATTTGGGTAACTCCATTTGGTTTGAACCAAAAGACTTCTTAAAGTGCCTTATACCTAAGTTAAGGCTTCTAATGGGAGGATAGGTATGTAGGGAGCTTAATTGGGAATATTTTGGATGGTAAAAATGGCTTGAGAGGTGTGAGGAATTGGATAGAAATGATCTCCTTTTATAAGGGAGAGGAGGGGCTCTTTAGGAAAGTGTGAAAATATTATTTTGATATATAATGATATTCGGTTTTAAAAGGTCATAAAATAATTATAAATGAATATAAGATGAATCATGGTCGAAATAAAATCATCTAATAACAATTGGACATGTTTTGGATAATATTTTAATAATTATAATCTTATATATTTAAATCATTTATTAATGAGGTAAATACTGCATCATTATTGTGTCATAAATAATTTAATTTATTTGATGTCTAAAAATTAAAAACAACCATGATATAGGAATGATTTTTATCTTTCCAATGAATATTTATAGTCTAATATATTACTTATATAACACCATATAAAAATTAATTACTAAAAGATTTTTGTTAATGTCAATTTTGTCTTTACATTATATTAATTAATCTAAATTGTCATTATCACTCCCAAGTGGGTCAATGGGGTCCCAAAATCAACCCAAAGATTCCCATGGTCATTAATTACTCAACCAATAAGGTTTTTACAAATTTAAAGGTAATTTTGAATTATTATAATTTTCTTTTAACCTTGAATAACCCTATTTACCTTTAACCGCAGTAAATAAAAGTCAAAAGTTACTATTCACCAAAAATTATTTTCATATTAATGAACCAGATTTTACTTCTTGCTGACAAACATGTATGTTGGTTTTTTGAAATTCGATTTAGAGAAGTGGTGAAATTTCATTTAAAAGAAAAAGTCATATTTTTTAACAACCACTAAGTGGTTTCACTGTTCATCAAAAATTTATGTTTTTCAAAAAAATACCATAAATTCAGCGTAAGCTATATTTGATATTCTGAATTAAAAAATGATCTCTATTTTGGAAAATTCAAAACATAAAAGTGTCATTAATTAACATTAAAATTAATTCCTGTTATCAAAACAGATAGCGTGTTTTTAAGAAACAATAACTATCCAATGATTGATACTTGTTTATGTCAAATTTCAAAGTGAAATTAATTCCAATGACCCACATTGGATTAAATGGTAAAAATATATTTAAATTTCACTTTATAACCAATTAAAAACATAATCTAACCATATGAATAAATTATATTAAAAGGCACCTTTGAATTAAAATACAATATTTTTCACTATTCATTAAAAAAGAACTTTATCGGAAAAATTCCAAAAAAATACAGAAGTAAATTTTTATGTCCCCATTCTAAATAAGGATTTTATTTGGTCATATATATTGTATTAAAGTGACCAAAACTAGATTTAAAAATGGTTCGCCATTAAAGGCGATAAATCGGCCATTTAATGTAAATTATGCTTAAAATTAGATTCATTCACATTTTAAGCCTCTAACTTTTATTGGATAAATGTAAATACATTTAACAAACATGTATAATCACATTGTATTTAGTATTGTTCATTCCTGCCAATACAATGTCTATGTGATGACTACCATTTAAAATAATAATATTATATTATTACTATGGAACGTAAGATTTCAAAGAAACCCGTTGTTGCATATCGACTATGCTATCGAACATAGCAACCATTTTAAAGTAAAATTAATATTTAATTAAAAAATATTAATAAATATGAAATATGTATTATTCTTTATTTACTTGAGATGTTACTACAACTGAACACACATGCTATTTTAATAACATTACAGGGAAAATAAATAACGAATAATCATTATGAAAAGGTAAATAACTAAAAAATCATTCCATTTAATCAATAAAAATTAAAATTGAAGAAATACAGAGATTATAAAATTATGATACTGTCATGTATAATAATACCTAAGTTATTAATGAATTAAATTCGAAATTATGCTATGCCATGATCTTAGGAATCATGATACTTTTTCTATCAGGACATTTCAAAATAATTTTAAATACTATAGTCGAAACCCGATTAAATTTGGATTATTAATTTATCTCAACGGACATATTGATGCACCGAGGGGTGATATTATATCGAGTACCACCCATCACTACTTTTCAAAATAAGTCCTCATATATCAAATAATCTATTTAATTCATGAATCCATATCCCTTATAATCCAATTTTCTTATTGAGTAAAGGATACATATTATAAATATTTCCCCTCTTCGTCAAATAAAATCCAATGTAAACATCATATGTAGAAATTTTATACTATTAAAGAAATATTCATACCCATCATATAAGTAGGTGAATATTTTAGAGGAATTTAGGTTACAATAAAAATGATCATAATAATCTGATTGTTTTAGGAGAAAGCTAACAATCACCTAAGAAAGTTATATTGTACAACCACTTGGTAAATCTCTAGACAAAACCACTTAGATTAAATTATTTAAATTGAAACATAAAATAACAATAAGTATTAATTAATCATGCTATTAAATTTCAATGGTAATTATATACAAAACATAAAATTAAGTTGGTGTATAATAACAAATAAGTATCAATGAAATTTTAATTGAGATGAAATCACTTAACTCATGCTTCATTTTGATAAAAAAATTATTTAACATCCTATATAGTGGTTTTCAACATGTTATTAACTTTAATGAGAACCATATTAATATTTATAATATTATATATGACCATTTTATAATATCTCATCACATGATCATTAATAATATTTTAGTATTTTCACTATTTCAAGTGTAAATTGCATTATTTTCTCATTCGTGTTTTGTCATTAATGATATAGTTATTGAAAAAAATTAAATAGATTAATCATTTAAATAATAATTATCTGGAAATAATTATAATATTTTTACAATAATTTTACTTTTAAAACCAATCATTAAATGTGGCTTAGAAAAATGGACTATATTACAATAATGGAAATGGCATGTCGTACGTACACACAAGTAAAGTTTACATTTTTAAATGATCAATACGAAAATGAGGTAAGTCTTATTTTATCTTTATATAATGATACTAATATAATATATAATATATTATTTCTTTAAATGAACTTATATATTTCATCAGGGTGGTGTGGTTATTAAAACAGAGTCACATCGCTTCATGAAGGCGGTAGTCCACAGGTACATGAATGATGTTATCATTATTCTGTGTAAAAAAATAAAATGATATATTATATTTTAAGTGTCATAAATAGGTAATTAATATTATAATTATCCCATTAAAATCACATATATTCATTAAATTTATCCATATTACATTATATTTAAATCATTTGTGAAAAAAGAATCACATCGCTTCGCAAGGAAGTTGTCCTCCAAATACACGAGTGATGTTATCATACCCCATACAGAATGGAAAGTAAAAAATTTGTATATGATATAAGGAATCAAGAGGTATAATTATTATATAAATATAATATATATAAATTATATTCATCATCATGCACATCAGTGAGAGATGTTAAGGTAAAAATGAATGACATCAATTCACGAGGCGGTAGTCCGCCATACACACAAACGGTGATTTTGAAATAGATATGATGGAAATATATGTGGTATTAGGTAATGACCATAACATAAACAAATATAATTATATTTGCGAAATTGATGTTATTCTATCATAATGTTTTAATAATAATTTAATTATTTGGAGAAAGTAATAAAATAATGATTCATGTTTAAGAACATACATCTTCATCATGTATCCTCCTTAGGGTTTCAATAAATACCTTATAGGTTGGATTTATTCCAAAAATAAGGATTATAGGATTTTAGGATGGAATCTGGGATGTTATTTGGGAAGGTATTGGCTGAACTGAAAGTAATTGAATGTGTAAATACGAGAGAAGATGGTTGGCCTTTAATAAGTGATGTGAGTGGCACAGTTGTAATTGTTTTTGAAAAGATTAAATCATACCCATGTTTTTATCTTGAAAAAGTATCCAAGATGGGCCATTTTGAACCTATAAGAGATATGGTTGATATATGGCTAGTGAATGGGTTTTTAAAAACAAAATCATTTTTGACCTCATCCTCTTTGTTTAACCCTCATTAAATACATTTTTACCATAACCGCGATTGCTTATTTTTATAATTTTAATTATTCAATTTGGTAAAATATTATTATGACCATATTAGAAATAATAAATTATCATGATTCCAAATATGAAATAAATTTATCAAATTTTAATCGGTAAAAATTATTTTTAATATTAATCCCACAAACGGGATGAGAAAGTTCGCCTTTAAAATGAAAATGTTCAAAAGTTTACTATATTTTTAGATCAAAATTGAATATAAAAATTATTAAAATGAACTAAATTGTATCTATTGATATATAAATGAATTATTATTACTTTAAAAATAATATATAATATAATTTATCATTATAAATAATTAAAATGAAATAATTATCAATTAAAATTGAATATTTTTCACCCTTCGTAAAAAAATAATAATTTTTTAAAAATCCCAAAAATTCACTCTAAGATAATTTATATATTCTTATTTCATAAATTAATTTTACTTTTCCAATTATGTTTTATAAATGTGGTAAAAATAAATTTAAATTATTCATGAAAATTATGAATAAAACAGATTATAGAAAAACATTAATTTTTCAGTAGACATTTATTTTTATTTTAAATGATTTTTTTTTAATTTTATTAGATAAATAATAATAATTTATATAATTATGTTATTAATAATTATTCCAACTAATTTAAGTGTTTGGTTATTATGTTATATTTTATTATGGTTTATTTAGCCTCGGTGTTGTGTGTTCCGAATACAATAGAAGAGATTAAATATAAATAAATATATTTCATGGATTTATTAAGAAAGGTGTAGAATTTAAAACACAATATTGAAATCCATTTTCTAATTTTATATCATGTGGTGTTAAAATTTCACTACTAAAACAATTCAATTCTCACTAGTTCTTAACTATAATCTACATTCTAAATCTGACACATAACATTGATACCAGTTTTTTATGAATCTTCCTCTCTAGGAACCCAACCATACCTTGTGACTATATTAAAGAAGGGAGAGACCACTTGATCCTTACTCCAATAGGCCACAGGCTGGTAAATAACCCTGAGTGTATAAATATCTCAAATGGGAGTAATCTACCACATAATACAATGAATATATACATAAAAAATAAATAAAACCCATAATATAGGATTAAACCCACGATCCTAATGATAAATGAAATTTAAAACTAGTGAACTGTCATTTAAATGAAATACTGTAAAGGAATTCCTATGGAATAAAATCCTATAGAATCTCTAATCCTCAAGATAGTATTATCTATATTGGTCACTAAATACCTCAGGGATACCTGAAAAATATTTATATGTATATGTTTCTGAGAATATATTTATACTTAGTAGGATCCTCCTAAAAATAACTCATGTAAATATGGAAGAAGCATAGTAAGGCCTTAGTGAAGAACCATCAGAACCAACAGACACCTAAGCAATGTAAACTATCACCAGACCTCAACCTGAATATCTAGAAAAAAAACATCCAATTCTAAAATCATAATATGAAAATAATATATATCAAACTAACCCTATAATCACTTTCCCATTGGGATTTCTCTCTCATTCATAAACAATAAACATCATATGCATCCATTATTTCCACTATAGTGTAATTACACAATATATGTGTATCATATAACATGAAAATTCAAAAATAAAAATAAAATAATTGTTCAATAATTATATATCTTATCCAAAATATATATCACATTCCTATTAATGTTGGGTATCATGAATATGAATGATATAATCCTCATTCCCACATCTATTGATGTGTGACCCACACTATATATCATCATCTCAATTGCATAAAAATGTTATTATATATATCACAAACTAAAACATTAATCCATAATATCCCATATGCATAAACATATTTTGAGAAATTATGCCCCATACCACACTTTATAAGGAAAACAGAGGAGAGGGATTAGTCAGATATCCATTCCATCACCGACCATGATATTGGGGGAAAATAGATAGAACCCAAAAAATACAACTTAGTCATGGTTATATGATATAGATGTGGTGGATGTGAGATCACTAGAATAAAACAATATATATTTTAGTCTCACCGAATCCCAACACAGGTTTTTAGAAAAATTAACACTATAAATACCATTTACATTCACTACATCACCAATATCATCTATCTACATTTGTTTCCTCCTCTACATCATAAACCAAACCTAACAGTCAAAAAAACAACCAACACAAAAATAATAAAAACATTCCATTTTTAGTAAAGTTACCCATGTCAATACTTTTAATTTTACCAGCCAAATTATATTACTTAATAAAACAATTTTAATATTTAATTTCATACCATTTATCAACAATTAAACTAACTAATCCCAACCATTACCCATTACTATCATTATAATTCTTTATCAACCATAAATTTATAAAATTCTTAAACACTTCCTATTTTTAATTTTGTTATTACCATCAACATTCCATACCAAAGGGAACCTATAACACATCTGCATAACAATAAATTAACCACTAGAGAAGATAACAAGTAAATTATTCTATCTGGATTCAATACTTTCCCAAAACCATAACATTTACATACAATTAGTTACGATATTATTTCCAAATCATATTAAATTCCATCCATCACTACCAAATAAATACCCACATCCCCCAATGCCACATAGGGGAAACCAACCACACTAATTAATTCATTACTCATGCCAAAATCAAAAAACTTGTTTCAAAAATTAAAAACCAAAATAATATAATCTCAATAAGGAAAAAATAATCAAAAAGTGAATTAAAACTACACCAGTATCATAGTAAAATAATAAATCTCCTTTTAATCATTTTTTTATTTCAATTATTTGTGTATTGTAAAATATGATTATTTGTTGAAATATTACCTCAGAGAAAATTTCATGTTCAACTTTAAATAATGAATCATTTTTAAAGGTTATACCAAAAATTTACACTCAATAAAATAACATGTATCTTAGTAGAAAAATATCTTTTTACCAAGGAAAAAAACCACCAAAAAAGATTAATATTATAGAAGATACATGATATTAAACCATTATATTCAATTATATTTAATATAGTTTCTTATTTTCATTAGATTAATCCTTACCATACACCAAAAGAAAATTGAGGAATACTAATCCCATAATATCTCTAATATAAAATGGGTATGTATTGAATCATCTTGATGAAGTTGATATTCAATTATTACTTTGAAATAATATGTAATGGGGGCTGATTAAAATAAAAAAATCTCAAGGAAGATCATTAATAACTAATAACAAATAATATCCTATAAAATCAACTCCCAAGGCCAATAAATCCAATTTTGAACCATTTTCATAACCTCCCCATGATGAAGGATATGTAGAGAAGCCAAGAAAATGGAAGAGGATCTCACGTCAGATAAATGGGTCATGATCCCACAAAAACAAGGATCAAAAGCTACCAAAGTGAGACAAAATATATTACGATATTCAAATATGATCACCTACTATTATGGGTGAAATGATGGAAACTGAATGAATTTTTATGGTCTCATGAATTTATAATAAAACTAAAACATAACGTGTTATGAAATTTTAGGTCAAGGTAACTCCATGATGAGGATAAATTGAATTAATATCTTAAACTGAAAATGGTATTCACTCTAAGTTCCCTTGTTTTTTGTTTTATTGATGATATTAACTTGATATAACCATGTATGGTCATAACATGATGACTATCACCATGTCATGACATCTGAAATGGAAAATATCATGGAGGGAAACTCTAACTAAGCCACAGTAAAACAAATTCCAATGTCATAATAGTAAGTAAAAAGGAAAAACCAATGAATTATAAACAAAGGTTTTATTCCGTGACATTGGTGACAATGATTCTATAACCCCCCCCCCCAATATAATGAATTCAACATCCTCGAAAATCATCGCACACCTTAATAAACACCTCTCACACAATGACCGAAAAAATAGAAAGAGAGATACATAGAGTTAATGATTCATATGTAATGGTATTCCCATTTCCAAAATACTCATACGAATGCTTCACATTGTGACTAAATCTTATCAAACCATGACTAGATATCCATCCAAAAAAATATTAGTTGCTAATTCTAAAATATTATAACCAAATCCATGATACTTCTTCTCAATATGAAACAAAACCCCATGTTATGACTCAACCATTAACAACATTCCCTATAATATTGTAAAACTACCATGTTCTACAGCTATATGGTCACACCAAGACTCTTAAGGGTATGATATGAAACCATCCTCTATGGTGAAATATCAATTATAACACCATATTCTTTCCTCTAATTTTCTCATAACACCTCCATCACCCAAAATACACAAGTTAATGGGATGAGTAGGCATTAGATGTTAAAAGTAAAATATTTGTTAAAAATAAAATATGTAACATTACTTTGTAATTATATAATAAAATTTTAATTTATTATTATTTAATAATCATCAAAGATATTTGAAAATTATATTTGGAGAAAAATTAATTCTAATATATTTTTTAATGAGGAGGGTAAATTTTACGAAAAGAGAAAAAAATAATTTGAATATTCGAGAATGTAATAGAAAAAGTGATTAAATTAAAAGATTTTCATTTTTCCCACCATATATCCCCACCCACCATGAAAATTCAAAATGGGTGGGAATGATAATAATGATGATTTACTTTATTAATCATTTAATGAATATTTCTTATAAGATTGCAAGAAATTAATTATTATTATTTTTAAATATTATTTTTTAGAATTCATCACATTAAAATGTTGTTTAAAGTTTACATTTAAATATTTCCTTACAGATAAAGGAATGTAGGTTCTTTTATCCTTATGGATGTGAATGACATTCTTTCGATGACATTTGGATAGAAAAAAACACAAATGTTAAATAATAGGATATCTAACACATATTAGTATTAGGGAAATTTTTGGGCATCCTATTGTTACAAAAAATAAGGATGAATATAAAGAATAAATATATTATGTAAATGATAATATTTTCAAGATGGATCAATCGATTGTGTAGTGAAAAATGTTGTTTGTATTATCTATGTTTACAAATATGTAAAGACAGAAACAAATGTTGTAAATAGCTGATACTACTCCTCCAAATCATTATCCAAGCATGATTGTTTACTATGATTTATATATTTAGGATTCACTATACATTATTATAACATATTAAAGCATACAACATACAATGTAATATGTATATCATCAGATTATGTAGTTAGATATGAAGTGATGATAAATGATATTATTGATGTATATTCTCCTTTTCTATTTCCTATTGTGGTTGTTGATATAGTTAAATATATTATTTAACTTTTTTACACTTGAATTATATAATTAATCAAGAGTTAATGATTTAGCTATGTGATGCGTTAATGTTTTTATACAATTTTTAGTTAAATATACAAGAAATGTTTTCATACATTTACATTTTACAGGAGTATCTAAAACCATAAGAATGATTTAAAAATATAAAAAAGTTTCAACAACTCAAACTATAAAACAACCATCATTTTTACCAAGTCTATAGAAATTATCAATGGATACTTTTATATTGGAGAAAAATTACACATATTAAATGACTACTGACACATGTTGGAGATTTTATATTTTTACTATATTTATGGTATATGTTTTGGATGATTTTATTTATAATAAAACAATAGTGAATTAGTTTCAATTGGTTTCCATATAATTAAATTTAACATTTATTTTTCATTTCATTATTTATATATAAGATATTTTTATTTAATTTATTACTTTATTGATTATGTATGGTCACTATATTTTCATACAAAAAAAAGAGAACCTATTATTATGGTGTCATGTTTCGAAAAATAAATTTAATTTGATGAAAAATACTTAATGAATAAAATGTAATTTAATATTTTTCCCAAATATTATCTATCACAAAAGTTTAATGTTTACTCCTTCTATTTATTAACTATAAATAAGGCATATATAATTATAGAATTGTTTTTATTATATTTGTATTCATCAGAATTTTTTTTTAGTTCACTTTAGATGTTATAAATATTATGAACACATGAATGCGTTGTACATTTTCTAGGATTATTTTTGGTTGAATTACATTAAACCATTAGATAGTTTCCTGAAAATTATTTCTTTTTATATTTTATTATTTCATTAATATTTATTTTTATATGTTACATTTGTTTTGGTAATATGAATATTATATAAGAAATAGGGGGTATTTCACATGGTATACTTGATAAAAAATAGATAAAATAATTTTTTATTATTATTAAGTTATAACTTCAAAATTAGGTAACAATATCATTGTATCTAAATTATTTTTTAAGTTAACGTTTTTGAAAATTATATTTTGAAAACCATTTTTTATTTTCTAAATGGATATTTTGAATGTGGTTATTATTTTCTACAAATAATTTAAGATATTTGATGACCAAAATGAAGTTAAATTATGAAACATATAGTTTCATTACAACTCTTTTATTTTATACCATTTTTTTGTATTATTAATTTAAATTTCTTTATTTATGTTTAAGGATTTTTATTACTATAATTTATATTCATCTATTAAACTAAACCATATATGAGTATTATTAATAAAATATTTCAACAGTGTAGTTAATATATAGATGTTTTGTTAAATATTTTATTATTTCAATTGTCATGGAAAATTTTCATGTAATATAATTTGGAATATTTTTTCAATTTTTAATTTCACGGTGTTTTTTATTGGGATTTAATTTTTCTATTAATAGGAATTGAGTATTTTTTGATTAAATATTTTTTTCAAAATATTATTATTATTTTATATGTTTTCCATTATAAAAATCTAGATGAATAGAATTGTATAATATTATTTACTAAAATAATAAACATTATAAGAAGGTTTCTATTTTAGTTATAAGGATTGTCATTGTTGAAATCCTTTCGCAGACTGTTCGAAAGTGGGATTTCAACATTAGTTATGATTATAATTGATATTAAAATCCTTTTATAAATTTACTTGTGTACCTATGAAAAATATATTTATTTATAATAATAGACTTATTAATGTAGATTTTTAACTAATGTTAAAAGGCTATTTTTAAAAGTGGTTACTGATAGTCACACATTCAATGAAAAATATTATCTGTTATATAAAATATTCATTATTTTAATTAATTGAAAAAAATAAAAAAAATTCATAGTATCAACACTATGTTTAATTATCACATATGGATTAAAATTTTGATCATAATCATATTTATCAGTAGAATAAATAATAGTTTCATCTTAAAAACAATTTCAACTAAATCCTTAGATTCTCCACCCCCAAAAAAATAATCAAATACAAGGAAAATATATTTAGATCACCCTTATACGACATAATCCGCATACCAGTTTAGTTTAAAATTTTGTTTACTTCAATGCCTTTATAAATACCTAGACTTTCAACAAAAATTTCCTCAGGTCTAGCACCAGAAGATTCAATATGTTTTCCTTTACTAATAATATCTTTTTTCTCACACACTAATAGGTATGGTATTTTTCTTTAGTTTTTTTATTAACCACGTGAAAATATTCTTAATATTATTTAATTATATTTCTTTTAAATTAATAAATTTTAAGGTTTTAATCTAGTTATATCCAATCTTCCCTTGTGTTATAAACAACATTTTTATTTTTAAATAAGCCACTTTTTAGTTAAGTGTGAACTAAAAAACCAGATTAAACCACATAAATAAAGTATGGAGTATAAACAACATCCCAAAAGTAGATTTGTGTTAAAATTGAAGTCCAAAACCAGGATTAAAATAAAATCCTTAAAGTCACATTTTCAATATGCCTTTATCTACAGAATCATCCAATAGATTGAGCCCCACACCCTTCTATGCTACCCAAAAAACTGAGGGATGTTCCTTTGGTTTGGTGGTGTGGTTTTTATCATTATATTACTTCAAAATTAATATCCATTAACAAAAATAGACATGTGTGAATTTTTTTTAAATGGATAAAAATTCATTCTTCTCCTCCCCAGTATGTAGGGATACATCAATATTAGAATATATTCTGAAAAATTAATATTTTCTTATTTAATGACACTTTTTTCCAATACAAGTCTTAAAAACTTATATTATAAATTCTCTATTTCATTAAGATAAAAAAAATTAAATAAATTTCGAAATTATATTAGGTATTGGTAAAAATTAATTACTTACATTTATAATTATCACTATAAAAATAATAATAATATAATTATTTATTACAAATTTAATTCTTTATTAATTACCAAAAATTTTAGAATATAATAATACCTAATTATGTTAAAATTTTAATAATTCATTAATTAAATCATTGAAAATTAAATTTTTTCCCATTAACAGAATATTTTCTAATATCTATGGTATATAAATGTTTTTATAATTTTTTTAAAATTAAATCGATTTTAATGTGGTGTAAACCAAAAATATAATTAAAATTCATGATTAAGGATAAACCAAACACAAAAACACCCTAATCAATAGAAATATAAGAGTTATGAATCTTTAACATAGATACATGGATAATTTAAATAGTAAAATGAACCCAAAAAATTAATTTTAACCATTTTAAATAAACTATAACTTGAGATTGTTAATTATAGTCTAAAATATCTCAAATATGTTTTCCAAATCATGTTTTATAGATAAATAAGGTGTGATTACTATGATGGTAACTTCCATTGAGTCCAGTTTTTCAATGAATTTTTTAATGTGTGTAACCCAATAACATAAAAATTTAATCAAATCCATTACCACATTGTCATATAGTCATTCCACATTTCATCATCGTATAACATGTGGAAAATAAATGGGTTTCATAAACATCACATGGTCATCATAAAAAAAAACGAAATAATACGGATGGTATCATGAGATAATTTAACTAGTAAAACATAATTAACATCAAAGGACGTTTTTTAGTTAAAAAATTCTATTGAAATGTTACTTTTAAAAATAACATTTTTTATTTTCAAATCACCTTTTTAAAATAAAAAAATCCCAAAATATTATGGAAAACAATATATCTGTAAAGAATCATGTGTAATTATAAATGATAAATCAACCATTGAATTTTCATAATGGTGGAATTTTATATTCATTTCAAAATTATTAAGACAAATATTATGTCCAAACATTAGGTAAATAAAGTAAAATGTTTAGGAAATGAAAAGAATATTTTGTTTTTTTAATAAAACATTCGAATTAATTGAATTTATAAAATCATTGAATAATAGTAAATACCATTATTTAAAATGCATTATAAAACATAGAAATCGAAGACAAATGATTTCTAATCAAAAGAGGAGAAATAAGGTCATGAATAATAAAAAATATTCAGAATCATTCTGAGTAAAAAGGATAGGAAAATGGTAATAAAACATAATAATTTAAAACAATAAGAATATGAGAATAAATTAATATGTTTTATCATTAAAGGATAATATCATATCCCTAAATTTGAATTCAAAAATAAAAAACAAAACCCAACTAAAACGAGATTGAAACATAAATATATCACCTCAAGTATTGTCTTATTTTTTATGTATAGGAAAATGATATTTAATAAATTTTTATATTTATTATATATCTATAAAATAAATATATAAAAACATATTATACCATATATTATTTACCTATAATATCTTTTTCCCCTTCTTTTAAGAAGTATTCATTTAAATCAATGTTTCATGGGAATACTATTACAATTTTCCTGCAAGTTTCGATACAATGGTTTCAATTACTATACATGGATCATTGTTACATCATCTATAGAATATTTATCATGTAATTATTATCATATTTAACAATTATATTCAATTTTATAACTATTTATATGAATTGGTGATCAAAAATTAATTGCGTATGTTCTAGGAGATAATAATCCGTACATACAAATGAGTGATTTTCCCATTATTTGATGGATGGATTGAAACAAATATATTTGAAAACAAACCTTCAAAAAAATTTGTTATAAATATTATTTATATTCATTAAATCCATCATTATAACTCTCAGGGAGAAATGATGACGGAACATGAAATACATAATTTTGTGGGGGTGGTAGTCTACATGAACACTCTAGTGATGTTTTCTTTTCTAATAGAATTTAATGGAGGTGTATATTGGTTTCTAAATAATAATAATAACAATGTTTTATATTTGAGATAATTATGTAATTATTTTAAAATGGATAACATCGTTTGAGAGGAGGTAGAAGAAGATATAAATTTGGAAGTACTTAATTAAGAGTTAACCTGCTTCATTAAGAAACCAAATTGTGTATTACACCTTATGCAAGAAAAATATATTATTTTGGAAATAAATTTATAGCTCCTAAATAGGGATATAATATTTTTATGTATTTGTTTGGTCTTTTATGAAAATTTAGGCTCAAAAATTATGAATATGGGAGGAGAGGAGGTGACATTTTATAAGTGAGGGAAAGGATGCATAAGGATTTTCTTATAATATTAATATATATATATATATATATAATTATCATGTTATGTGGATGGAAGGATCACAAAAATTAAATATAATATCTGATATTATCGAAATAATATCACCGAATCACTTTCAGACTTGTTTGGGATACATTTTAAGAATTATCCCTTAGTCAAACCACATCAAACCCATTTTAACCATAATCATGATTAATTATCTTTTTACCATGATAAAAATGTTATATTTACAACAATAAAAGGGTATATATAACCAAATTTTTACATGATTATTATAAAATCGGAATCTATTTTTCCAGAATCAATTTCTATAGTTAGAAGAAATTACATTCAATATAAGAACATAAATTTCATGAGGAAATATTTTTAGGAGAATACCAATTTTATGAGTAAAGTTACATGATTCTTTAATTATAATTTTTAAATAATAATGAAATTATTTTTTAAACTTTTGGATTGAAAAAAACCTAATTACATCTTCTAACCATTACATTAAATTCAAAGACAGAGAAATAGTTTTTATTTTTGAATAAAAAATTACTTATCATCACAAAAGTCAAAAATGTGATAATAATTTAATTATAATCTATTAAAATAAAATATTAAATTCAGTAAAAATAAATTTGGTTATAAATAACCAATATAAAAAGTTAAATTCATGTGTTAGTGATATTTTAAAACATTACCTCACAGTTTTAACACAGTTTTAATTATTTTACCGGTGTGAAAAATATTTCACATTATTCATAATGACAAAAAACATTGTTGTCCAAAATAAATTATAATATTTAATATTATTCAATATATTCTATCTGTTTTAAAATATTACATATATATATATATATATTTCGAATATTCATTTAAATGTATATTTTTAATCTCAATATAAAATAGTTATTACAAAAAAAATATTTTAAACAAAAAAATGAACTTATTCCAAAATATTGTGTAACGAAGATTCATATATAATTAATAAGATTATTTATATATATAGGATTTTTTTAATTTAGTATTAAATAAAATTTAGTATATGATATTTTCAATGAAAATAAATGAAAGTTTTTTAATAAATCAGTATTTTCACTATACACTAAAATAATAATTCTTTTAGAAAATTATAAAAATTTCTTGCTAAGATAATTATTATATGATTATTTGCAAATTAGTATTGTTTTTATAAAATAAAATTTATAAAATTTATATAATTAAATTAATTTTTTTTTATAAAAATAGATAAAATCCATTTTTGAAGAAAATGTATTTTTTGATGCCTAAAAACACTAATAGAAATTTAGTGGTTATTTTTTATGAATAAATTAGTAAATTTTAATTATATAAAAATTTTATATATATTTTTTATAATATTTATATTCTGATTCATACAAATAATTTTCTAAACTAGGTTGTAATAGTCAAATTTAAAAAAAATATATTCATATCACAGTTAGTTTTTACTCGGTGTTCCATGTGAAACAATATATCGAATAAATAAAATTTATTTAAATAGAAATATAACATGAAATATTGGGATGTTATATTCTATAAAATTATAATAATTTATCCTTAGAAGTTCCATCACTATGAGATTAATAACTGATGGCACTTCTACCTCAACACGTATCCGGGTACCCACATAGCTTCATAAAATTTATGATTCCTCTAAAAAACATTATCCAGTGTGTAGTCGTATTCCATAGAATTTTATCCCTATAATTGAAGATTTAAACTAATTATACTTCACAATAAAAATTATTATCCAATGGTATAACCTCTGTGTCCGGTATATATGAAGGATTATATCTGTACATCCTTAGGAGCGATAAATGGAACACATTGTGAAATTTAGAGAGGTTTGGTGGAAGTGACAAGTGATAAAATACCAACCCTACACGATCAAGAGTCTCAAAGGGTCTAACATATATATGGATTCACATTACCTTATTTTTTTAATATCATAACCATATACTATGTAGAAATTCAAAAGAATACAATTTTCCAAAATTCAAACTCTTTATCTCCCTAATGATTGAAAATAATTTTTTTTGTATCCAATGATCTTACATGATGTGGTGTTGAATAGATATATCCATCTCATCCATTTATTCATCTAGTGAGGTCATACTTTCATTCTCTCTCTATTTTTTTATCCCAACCCATATTAGTTTAATGATTATTATATTATAATTCTTTATAAGAAGCCAAATGTATGATTGAGTGAATGCTATTATTTTAATAATATTTAAACATAGATATGTGTTGATCCCAACCACATTTAAAATACTATGATAATAATCTCAACATATCTTATAGGGTTCGAAAGGACCTCTCATGATAAAAATATATCTAAGGATGATATGTTTTACTAAAACACAACTCTATATGTTGAGTTAATTATTATCTAATAGAAATGAAGTGGGTTGTCTTTTAATGATGATTAACAACATCCAAAATAGATTTATGGCCTTTAAAAATTTCAGGGTGTCAGAAAATTAAATACGTAGTAATTTTTTATAATTTATATTTTGGTTTTGGGTAGTGGTTGTAACATTCCCTTAGATTTTTATCTCTTAGTCTCAATTTTATGACATACTAAGAATCTAGATACATACTCTACATTATCTCTCTCTATATTATACAAAGAGAAATAATCTTCTAGATCTCCACACATCATCATATTTATATGATGAATATATAATTACATAATATGAGATTAATCCAATTAATACTTATTCAAATATAGTATTCATGGGAGAAAAGCATGGTTCTTAAACCATATAATTCCATCATAATCATGGTTGAACTCAAGAACATTTCTCATTTTTTTTCTGTTCTAGACCCTCCTACTGTACCTATTCTATCCTCACATGGATTAATGGTTGAAAATTTATCTATGAAATATATGTTCTATCCAAATTCATCTGTATTTCAATAGACTTATTCTTTAAATCAATAAATATTTGATCTATTTCAATGAATATCACTAAAAACAAGCATGTTAATTCTATCTCAGATAATCAACCATCCATGTTCACCTTCCCAACTAGTAGTGCGTTGAGAAGTCATAAACATTAATCAACTCCAAACATAACATTTGGTTTATAATAAAATATCTTTATATGAATATATAATTCAATATTTTTGGATCAATATATATATATATATATATCACAGTTCACCATAATGATAATTCCACCTTATTTTTTATATTGAAAATACTATTTCCAACTCCAAATAAAATGTAGGGAAACAATTACTCATTATTTTTCAACAGGATCATATAATAAGCCATCAACATATAATTCTACCTGAGGATTCATCCAAGTAAAAAAATTGAGGAATAAATAAAAATTTAAAATTGTTCTCCAATACATAAGAACTTATGAACTAACCAAACTTTTTCCAACACCTTGAAATATTCCCCACATCCACCTTTCCAATGTAACTTTAATACCATTTAAGTCAGTATGGTTATTTTATTATAGATTCATGAGAAATTGATAAAAAATATTTTTTAGTATCCTTATAACCGAATTAAACTATTGATCTTAGTTATCATGGTTGGTCGGGTCACTGTTCAATAGCGTTTATTTTTGAAGGATCCATCAAAATACCCTCACTTCATATTAAATAACAAAAAATGATATTTTTTTGCCAAAATTAGAACATGGTAAATTAAAAAAATTGATTATCCTCATGTTGGGTCTTTACAATAATCCTAAAATGTAACTCATTCTCTTCCATAATCTTTGAATATATATGAATTTCATCTATAAATAATATCTCAAACTAATCAAGGCAACATAAAAAGACTAATTTATCTAATTATATGAAGATAACATGAGCCTTGGTAATCCCAAAAGGAATTAATATAAATTCATAATTACCATACCTCATACAGAAGGCCATCTTGGGTGTATCCTCCATCTTAACTCGTATATGATGATATCTACATAAAATATTAATCATGATAAAATATTGACCTCCTTGTTGTGGATTAAATAAAATAATTTATGATGTGTAGAATTTACTTAATTTTAATATTGTCCATTTGTGGTTCTCTGGGATTTTATTATTTAAATTTTATCACTACATCTGGTATATTATTTTTTCGTGTATATGAAATGGGTGTAAAGAAAGGTATAAGTTCTTTGGAAAACTAAAAAATATGATTTGGGGGAAGCTTGTGAATATATTTTGGAAATAAATCAACATAATCTTAAACAATAAGGATTTATTAAATATTGAGTTTCTCAAAAAACATTTAACAGTCATCTCTAAAGAAAAGATTTTAATAACTGTATAAGGGATAAAACTTATACTCGAAGGTCATATTAACATTCACAATAAATGATGACCATAGGTTGACTCAGAATATCAAATGATACAAACATTTCCTATAAATTGACATATATTCTATATATAGAGACCCAATATATGAAATAAAAATCACATCACATTCAACAAGGCTAATAATCCAAAATATTTTTAGGATGTGAATTCCCACAAAAATTTACCATATAGAATAAAGAAACATGATATGTGATCCTATTACCATTTGGGGGTTTTATAGTTAAGTCAAAATCTAATCTTTTAGGTTGTTTCATTTATACAGAGAAAATCCATTTGATATAAATGAGTGTGTAGGTCTAAAATCTGTAAAATCATTAGATATTCTAGAGTGGATGATAATTGGACATTTAGATCATCATTCTACTAATACACTTTGGTAGCCATGATCAAAGGTGATTAACACTTTTTTCTTCAAAATCAAATTTTTTTAGCTTATTATACTCATTTGACCTTATGTTAGGAAATTTACTCACATAATACCTGAACTCAATTCATTTAAAATTCTTGAAGTATGGATGGTTTATTTGGTTAAGCTTTATCCTCCATCTTTTCATAGACTAGATTCTTCACATTGCTTGAAGATTATTTTTCTAGATGGATAAACCATAGACACTTGTAAAATATTCTTATTACTTTTAAGAAATCACTTCAGTACCATAATCAATATTTTGGGAATATTTGTCTTTTAAAATTATTCGTCCCTCATTGTGACATACCATTTGTGCTTTAATGGAATTCCATCTTCCTTTTTTTATCACTTGAACCATGAGTGTTTATAGCTTACATTTAAAATTTTAGTGCACATATAATTATTTATTTTTGGATGATAGAGTCCCTTGTGGGTAATTACTTCGATAGAATTGGTTTCAAATGACTATATAATTTACCAATATTTATTTATGGTTTGATGATAGGACTTGAATTATACCTCATAAGTTTTGTAAATTTTTCATCATAGGTACTTATGTATTCATTATCATTCTACATTAACAATAGTTATCCCCTATCCATTTTTTGAAGTCTTTGGGGAAAGTATTTATTGAGTGATACCATCTCAAACCCCTCCCATTTCATAGAATTTATTCATTCTCCTTATTCATGTTCTTGGTAAGAGTCTCACATTGTTCAACTTCATCTTCTAAGAGATAGATAGATAATATAAAATTCACATTTTATGATGAGGGAAGAACCAATAATATCATTCAAATTTTTTTAATCCACTTCCCAATAACTATTGAAATAGATTAAGTATAAAAATATGGTGAACATTTTCACATAAAATATTCATTAGCATGTTTATCCCACCTTTCTAAATTCATAAATAAAGATTATCCTTATTATTGCACATATATGTAGAGATTATAGTGATAATACTCATAATATATTACATCATGACACATAATCAACTTTTTTTCTCAACAATATAGTCATTTTACCAGACATCACATTTTTTGTACGGATGATTTTTTCGGGTTCCAACCATAAAACAAAAAAAAATAGTATAAGCATCAATATTTAATAATCAATGTGAACAATCATATATTTAGAGGAATAATTCATGATATGTCCTAAATTATGAAATATTCATATCAATATATGAAAATATATGTTTAACCTAGGTTATCTATGGTTATCATCAATTAAAATCCTTTATAATGGTTTATAAGGAAAAAATTAATTATCCCATGAATATCACAATAATGTGTCAAACATTGTGCATTGTAAGGTCTCATTAACCACTCATCATTATATAATCATTGTTTTAAGAAAACAACTCTTTTTAGGGTTTTTATCCCATGATTCGTCTATGTAAAAACTATGTCCACTTATAGCATCCAGAGGGAGATTAATTTCTAGGAGACCCATTTGATCTCTACCCTACTAAAACATTTTGATTTATCTTGTACTCAATATTATCACTAGTTTTTTTAGGAAATCTATATAATAAAAATCTAAACAAATTCACTAAATCATATTATGATACCCATTGAGTTGTCCTATAAAAACATAGATAAATATTACATCATTTCATAGGAATATTCAAAACATAACACAATTATACTCAACCAAAACCAAAATAGTTTAGTGTATTCCAATATAAGTTAATAAACCATATTTTTTTCTAGAGGATCTTCATCATATCCAATAATGTTTCTCATGTATTACTCTTATTGATATATCATACATAGGTGGCTCCATAAAAACATTGGGAAGAAAAATATAAAAGATTGTGAGCTCAGTTTCACAGTAAGGATAAAAATAGGAGATATCAATCAATGATCATACAAGAGAATAGGGGTATGTGAACATAATGATTACATAATAGAATCATACCCAATTAATTAAACATTTATAATTATGATCCATGGAATAATGATTTCAGATAAAAAAATATAAATTTCATAAGAGTGCATAATCATCAATAATATACCATGACTAATGAGAGCATATCATAAACATAGGAATGTGAAAAATATAATATTACAACATTGTGAAAATATAAGAATATAAATAGTTTTACTAATCATGTTAAAGATGTAAAATTTGTATCCCAAATAAACTTATAATCATGAAACATGGTCTATAAATAAACTTATATATATGATACAAGGACCATGTATAAAAAGATAGACATGAAACCCAATCCAAAAATAATATTATGAATGTGAAATTAGTTTCACACATAACATAATTATATTATGTGTTATAAAAAATTACCAAATGTGTTGGAGAGCTAAAATAGACCCACTCGTCACATATCCTTAAACCATAAATGTTAAAAAAAAATATGAATTACATGCATAATATCATCATATAACCTATTATAAAGAAATTCGTATCATAAAAATATAATATTTTTTATCATAAACCATGCCGATAAAGAGAAAGGATGGGGTGTTGGGCTCATAAAAGGTAAAATAAGAAAAAAAATGTTTCCTCATGATAGATGAATTTTACCTTGAGTACATTGGAAAATGGGATATTTATTATATGATCCACTCATTAACTGGGGATAAAATTCGGCCTTAGTGATATGATGAATCTGAGTTGAAGGGTTTTGAATTAGTATATAAAATTTACTATATAGATAATTAGTAGATCTTCCTTAATGGCACACATCAAATAGAAGGTTTAGTACCTTGATTTCAGGTCTTCAACACCTAGGGATTTAGTTTTTACAAGGGTTCAAAAATTATATATCCTATATATGAATTAATATATTTGACATATCTAGTTTGGGGGAAAATGTAAAATTTTCTATGTATATTGTTTTGGGGTTTCTCTTTTTATTGTTTATCTAGTTTTTAGAAAATACATTATTCAAATTAATTCAATCAATAAGGAAATGAAACACAGACATATCATAAATATAATTTAATATTTACTCCTAAAATAAAATTTATATATTTTTAAATTAGTAATATTCAAATGAATCTACTTTCTTTTCAATTTTTTTGAAAAATAATCCCATAGTTTTTTTTTGTTTTCAAAGACTTTTTAGTATACTTATCTTAATGAAATAGAATTCTCTACATAATTTTAAATGTTCAGTAAGTTATCATATCTTAAAATTAATATTAAATTATTGAAATTCGTGAGATAATTTTTTTACATTTTTTTAAAAATTTCTAGAAAGGTATATTTATTACGATAATATCATAAAATAATAACACTTAATCTCCATTTTATCTTTTCTTATAATATTACTAATTTTTTATATCATTATAAATATATTAAATAAAAATATACATATCTTTGATTGGAATAAAATAATGTAATAATTTTTATAATTGTTTTGAAATATTTTTTGATACTGAAATGAAATTTTTTCTTAATATAATGCCAATATCAACTCACACAAGTAAAATTTTAAAATTGATAATTCATTCAAAGAAATTTTATAAATTTTAATGGAACTATATATTTTACATCCAATTATTTTTTTTTCAATAATATCAATCTCTATTTATTATTTTATTCATCATGAAAAAATATGGATTTATATAAAAAAACTCTTTCATTTTATTTTTATAATAGAAATAAATTAAAGTTATAAATTATCTATTAATCCTTTATGATAAGTTTTTTTTAAGAATAATAAATTCTATATCCTTTTTTTCATTATTTTTTAAATTATTTTTTTATATTTTATAATCAATATAAAATTATATCTACATTTATTTTTAATTTATAAATTTTAATAGTATTTTATTACTATTATGAACTAATGAAGTAGAATTAGTTTGATCCACCATGATACAAAAATATTCTTGATGGTTTAAAAAAGATAAATAAATATGGGATTGTATCATCTCTATTGGAAAAATAAGATAATATAATCATAATGCATCGAAAAAGTTTCATATATATAGATTCAAAAAAATTTAATATAATTCATGTAAACATAAATATGAGATTCCCAATGTTATTAATGAAATAATGTAGTAGACTATGGGGAATGAACGATTTAGAAATGAAAATAAAAAATTGTTTTCTTGGCTGAACATAAAACAAAATATTTCAATTAGAATTATACAAAATCCATATAGGGAACCTAATATTCTAGTTGAATTGATATTAAAAAATCTAATTAATAGAGTATCATATTGATAGGACATGAAAAAATATGTTGAATTAACTGAACAAAAATATAATAAAGGGATTAAAATAATAATTCGAGGATGTATGGATGGAAAATAAATTCCATATTTTGAATTTTATGGTAAGGGTAAAGTGACCCAACCAACCATTTAAGAAAAAATTAATTATTACTCATATTCAATTTGATCTATATGTGAAATAATATATATTAACCTTTGGATATTTACAAATATGGATAATATTTTATGTATTTTATCTATTATTTTGTACCTTTGTTATCATATATATATATATATATTAAAAATAAAATTAGGAATACTATATAATAAAAAAATTATGAAAAAGAAATAATAAAAAAACTATATAGTAGTTATTTTATTCTCAATTAGAATAAAATGATAATTTCAAAATTAAAATTTGTATAGGGTGAATTTAAAATATGATTATTGAAAGATATTATCAATATAACAAATAAGTTATGATCTAATAAAAATATATAAATACGAATCCATCACCTTATTGTATCTAAATATGGATCCAAAAAATAATGATATGATAAATTTAGTAGTCATTAAATTATAACAACGGATGAAATATATTTCACAAAAAAATTTAAATTTATGTAAAAGAAAAAAATAATAATATAGAAGTTGAAAAAAACTCAAAAGAAAGCGCATCATCGAAATTTGATTATCACTGGTTTGATCAATGAATTATCTAATTAAATAAAAATTATAATTTAAAATTGAATGAATATCAATTATTCATATTCTAATAATTAATATTAATATGAATACATAAAGAAAAAAATTATTATACTGATTACATTCATTGAATAAACATATCAAAAGCATTGAGTCAATAAATTATTTTAAGATTGAACTATATTTTATTTAGAAGCACCATTCTAGAATTCATACCCAATACTTTTGATTTAAAATTGAGAATGATAAAACCTAAGAATATAAAACATGTTTTTGAAAATGAATGATTCATTGGTAAGGATAGTGGAATGATCTAAGACTCATTTTTTATTGAAATTTTGTAAAAACCCAAAAATTGAAATTTTAATTGAAATTTTTTCCACAAAAAGATAAATATGACACATTTCATATTGTGTTTTATTATCAATGAATCAAAATGTTCCTTAAGAGTTTAGATGAATACCTCTAAATCAATAGGAATGAGTAAGGGCCCTCACAACTACATATTCCTAAAGATGTTTTTCTATTAAGAATCATAATATTCATCAACCAAGTCTATTTGTAGGAGATGGAAATGTTAATTAGTTATCCATTCCATTAGAAAATGTGTAATTATTTGTAAAACAAATTCATGAATTTACAAGTCATTTTATTGTACCAATAATCATGAAACACATTCTTTTTTCTCATATTTACTTTTTGATAATATATAATGAAAATATTGTGTTTCGTTACACTTTTTATGGGACTTGAAGGTGTGGGATATGTCATGCATATACTTGGGATTATGTATTCTCATCAATAATCATTGAAATTTATGTAGGGGTTTAACTAGTTTATATGGATTCTTCGTCACCCACTTCCCCCACTATGCGTTCTCCTTCCCCGTCGGAGGGTGTTGGCCTCAAGGTAGTTAAACTCAAGTGTCCACTCAGACTCATTCAAGACCAGTAAACTCGACTCGCTGACTCGACTCATAGATGTGTAACAGTCTACTTCAATTTGATCTAGCACCACCATCTGAAACACCCTTACAACATGAATGTTCAATCTCATATACAAATGTATTTTATTTTAACTCGGTATTGTAATTGATAATAAACAATACTGTTCAGAAATTAGGTATCCAATAATTCGAGGAATAATGTATTGATGAATGTTGCAATTGTTGGTGATGAATTGTGTGGAAATAGAGATGGGGTGGTCCATCTAAAAATGAATCTCAGGCTCAGGCAGCCACGGGTTTCAACGAATAGATAAGACGTGCCTAATAGTTCAAAAAAATCATTGATTGATGATTGTTGTGGCTGTTGGTGATTAATGGTATGGAAATGGAGTGATGAATGGTCTGGAAATGGAGATAGGGAAGGGTCGACCAAAAGGTACAAAAAATAAAAAGAGGGTGGTTGATAGTTCAGAAAATCTTGGATAGATGATGGTTGCATTGATTGGTGATGAAAAGGGTAAGGATGGGGAAATTTATAAAATAAATTAGCACATATTATTTGAGGATCCAAACAATAAAGAAAGCACTCATGTGAAGAAAGAAAGAAAAAACTCATCTGTTTTGGTTTCTGGTGTCAAAGGGATTACAATCAGAATGATATCTCCTCATGTTATCATTGACCATTGGACTGGAAATGGGATTGTTTTGTCCAATTTTGAAGAGGATCAGAAGGAAGATTTGAATAATGAGAAGTTTGATTTTGGAAATGAGGATTACAAGAGCTCATGAGATGATGATGCCAGTAAAAATATTAAGGGGAATGAAAATTAATCTTGTAAACATTAACAGGAGACACTGTAGGGCTCAATAAGTAT
Organism: Viscum album; assembly: GCA_963277665.1. Taxonomy (NCBI): domain Eukaryota; kingdom Viridiplantae; phylum Streptophyta; class Magnoliopsida; order Santalales; family Viscaceae; genus Viscum; species Viscum album. The sequence continues at coordinate 601,135,331 of OY728130.1, read as the reverse complement.
AAGAACAATTCTCTAAAGCCTGAACAATGAGGAAAAAGCGATGAGGGAGATGGCACCACACGTTAGATATATAATCAGAGCTTTCCAAAGGGTTCAAAGAAGAAAATAGTTCTTATGTAAATGTTCTAAATAAATTCTTAATGATGAAGAATCGCAATCATTTATCTCTTATTGAATCCATTAAAAGTCTGATAGAGGATGCAAAATTCCATGTGTAGAATTAATAAAATAATACTGATATTGAAATAAATGGAGTATATGTTGAATCTAAAAATGTTCCAAATCTACCTAGAGAGGTGACACAAGAGAAAGAGAGGCCACCTATGTTGAGATAAGTGCATTAAAATATTTCCATTCAAGCCACTGTGAAACACACAATAAATGATGGGTAACAAATATAGGATAAATTAAATGCAGCAGCTAGAAAAGTGGAAGATAAATCACTTACATACCACTCAATATTAGATCAAAAACCAGCCATTGGACTTATCATGAACAACCAGAAACCATCCATCCCAATGTTACAATTGACATGAACAAATTGAAATCCCATAAGTGAATCCAAGTCCAAGCCCTTGAACATGAATAATCTATATATCATATATGAGAGTTTCTTATAATGAAGTTTACAATGGACATGAAGAAATTGTAATCCCATAAGCGAATCCAAGTCCAAGTCCTTTAACATGAATAATCTATATACCATATATGAGAGTTTCTTTTAATGAAGTTACATATGAGTATTTTTTCCATGTTTAATTTGAAAATGAATATAGTGTCCTATCATAAGTGACAACCAACGGATATTAGAGACATAAGTTTGCACTATGAAAGTGCTAACAATGAAGCACTTCATTGAAACAAATAAAATACTGTAACAACCCAATGTTTCATTAATGGAAATCCTTCTTGATCTAATTAAATGTCTCTTTATGTAAAAGTTTATATAAAATGTCAACTTCTTTTGTTTTATGTTAAGAGTTGCGATCGTTACTTTTATAGCTGTTGAACAGTGATCATATGATTAGTATAAATATAGGGCTTTAACAAATCCAATTTACTCAGACAAAAGAAGCGATGGACTCATCCAGTAGAATTTCTCCATACGAAGCCAATTTGCCGGAGCTCAAAAAAGAGGTGGCGTCCTTGGGATTTTCTCTTGAACAATTCAAAGCTGAGCATCATCATGTCAAGCTCGAATGGGACCGTCTACGGGAAAAGTGGAAGTTGATAGATATTACCACTTGAGTGACATTATCTAAGCCACCCCAAGAGTCTTTCACCATCTCACACCTTACCCTTAGGTCTTATGCTGTTTTTTGACGGGTTATGTAAAAAATCTCGAGTACTATGTTCGTGTACATTATTTTTGTATATAATAATGAATATACTTTCCTTTCATCATTGATATATTTTAAATTGTTTTTAAAGTACAAATAGTGTTTTAGTTATTATTTAATTAAGAATTATATTTTATTAAATTGAGGGATTTTTGAATTAAATAATATTTTAATAAAATATTATTATTATTATTAAATTAGTTGTTATTAAATATAAATGATCTTATAATTTTATGAATGCAATTGTAATTTTTATTAAGGTTTGAAATCTATTTTTGTCAAAACCCTTGAATTTTCGATAAATGTCAGTTTTTATTTTAAAATTGAAAATTAAAATATTTATAAAATTATGTAGATTAAATAAATGTTATTTCTGGAATCAGGACGTCGAAATTATCGAACAGTTAATTTTTCATAATTTTTTGAGACATTCAAATTTTTGGGTAAAAATTAAATACCATTTAAATATATAATGTGTTTATGACATCATAATGACCCAATAGTGATGTAATAAAATACTATAAGCTTTATGTTCGGACAATATATGTTTTTCCATTCAAATAATGGGATTTTTTGTTTGTTTAACTTATTTTAAAAAGCATTAATGGACCCCTCAAGACTTATTAAACATCTTGTCTTTTTAAATTATTTTCCATGGGAGTGTGACTCACCTCCACATAAGCAACCACATTATTTTAAGAAGTTAGGACTTTGGACTTATAAAATATTTTTTCCTTATTCCCTTTGAAAATAACTATGGGTAAATACCATGGTATGGTTTGTGGTTTGGATTAATTTCATATAAGGGGTCCCAAACCTAAATAATAAATAATTCCCTCACCTTTCCTATATAAAACCACCTAAGCTCCAACTTCCTCCTCACTAAAAGCCTTTGAAGTTCGTCCAAACTCTTCCCTACTCTCTCTAGTATCCTCCCAAGGTTCCCCAAGCTCCCATGAAGCCTCTCTCAATCCTCTCTCAAGCCTTTGGAAGCACACTGCCATGTAAGGGTTTTTTCTTCCTTTCCCATTTTTGTCCAATTTTTTTAAGTTGTTTTTCACATTTAATTTTTATTATTAATGTTGGGGTATGGTTTCTCACCTCCCTCATACTTCCCTCTTTATGTTTGAATTATGGGATACCCCTTTATCTCTTATTAGATGCCTCTCATGTACACCTGTTACTATGCCGAAATTCCGAAAGGAACTTCTCTCTCCTCATTTACATTCAAGAAATAGTTTTGTATCATGAACCTAAATACCATTACAATTATTGGGAAATGTATCTATATAACCTCCTTACTATCCATTACATGTAAATATTATGAGTAACCCCTTTCACTCTCATCAACCTTTTTTATGAATTCTTAAGTCACGCTGTTACGCTGCCGAAATCGCACCGATTTTCTAAGCCAATGCCATTGTGTAGTGAATACTATGCCCATTTCTCCATCAAGGGTATTCACCTTTATGCACATTTACTTATTGATTATAAAGTTTCATGTATGAATTCCACATTCCTTTATCGTGTAATAAATTATTGTGTTTTATGAATCCATGTTTTATGATCCATGTGGCAAACTTATGCATGAAATGAAATTTTTAAGAAGGGTTCGCCCTTATTGCGCTCTAATTCATTGGGTAAAGTATAGTACCATGATACATCATGTGAAATGAGTGTTGACTCATGCTAATTCAACTGCAATGAGGTTTTACTCATGCTTCATGTTCAATGAGGATTTACTCATGCTCCATGTGCAATGAGACATGGCTCATGCTAATTCCATGTTATGTGTTGTTGCCACATTTCCATGTTATGATTATCATGATTTATCATGCCTTTATGTTCATGTTTCTCTTTTTCCCTATTGATATTCCTATTCTCTAACATTTATTGTACTCCTCATGTATTCCATGTTTATTCCCTTACTGGGCTTTATAGCTCAGCCCTTTTCTTATGCATGTCCTCAGGTTATCCCATGCAATGCTAAGTACGAGGGAACGTAGTGGTCATTTAAAGGAAGTTGTCAATAAATATGTTGTATTACATATTTTATGTTGTCATGTAAGGATCCTAATCCCCAAATACACTAGACCTCTCGATCTTCCATGTTGTATCAAGTGAATAGTTTATGTAATAAATCATGTTTATGTTTGTAATAAAAGCAGGGTTGTCATAGTTGGTATCAGAGGATATGTTTAGTTGTGATTTGGGATTAGGATTAGAAAACCCCAGTAAAGACTTGGATACAAGACTAAGTACAATAAAAGCATCGCTATGTTTTGGTGAGTATTGAGTAAGTGGGTTATCAAGAAAATACATCCATGTCTAGATATGAGCAGTTAGAGGCGGCTCTGGAAAAGATGTATCCTAGGGGTAAAATCCAAAAACACCGCATTGATCTAGACTCGAATGAGAACTGGTGCATGACAACGGGCCTTGATGATCTCTTGGTTACGACACTCCTGGGGGATATGTTTTGATAAATTCACAAGCTTAGTATGAACCCTTATTAAGGGAATTAAGAAAAATGCCCCTAAGAATATATGTTAGAAAGTAGGTCATGAAAAGCCTAGACTATAGACTCATGATTTAAGGAAATAAATGTTTATTTGTAAGTCATAAACCTTTGTCTTTGGATTACCCTTTATGTGTTACCCCATAACTTTTCCTTTATTCAAGCCAATGGCCGGTAATAGGAGGACTCGGGCTAACAACCGATGTGAAGATCAGTGTGATGAATGTAATAATGAGATGCCCAATCCAATGGGAGTGGGAATCATGAACTTTGTCATGCTTCTCTCTCATATTACTCAATATTTGAACAGAAACATGGGACAAGAGGAGAGTCTAAACCCCCCTAAGAAGGAACAAGTCACTATCGAGAGCTTCATGAGGCAAAGGCCTCCCACTTTTAGTGGATCATCCGATCACACGATCACTGAACAATATATCAACTCCATTGAAAAGATATTCTCTATCCTTCAATGTTCTGAACAAGAGAAGGTTCTCCTGGAAGATTATCATATGGAAGGTGTAGCTGATCAATGGTGGACATTGATAAAAAATACGAAGCCTGAGGAGCGGATCAAGGCGATGGAATGGAGGGATTTCTAGAAGATGTTTTTCGATAAATATTTTCTGCACACACTCTGGCTTAAGATGGAAGGGGTCTTCTTTTCCCTAAAGAAAAAAAGAAGAAGAATATGTTGGAGCGTATGAGGAAAACTTCACAAGGCTTGCACGATATGATTCCGGATTTGTTGTTACCCCTGAATATAAGGTTGACCGCTTCTTTGGTGGGCTAAAGCCTAGCCTGTGGAAAGCATTAGCGATCCGTGACTTCGACAGCTATGAGGAAATTGTCCGATGTGCCCTCAAGGTCGAAATGGAGATCAGGGAATCACAGGGGTATCATGGGGGCAAGAAGCATAAGGTTGACTTCAATGCTAGCGGTCCGATGGATAAATCCAATAGTGCTAAGAAGATCCAACACCCCACTTGCCAAAATTGCGGAATGAAGCACCCTGGAAATTGCATCAAGGGGATGAGGAAATGATTTACGTGTGGAAGAGAAGGGCACCTATCTGTTATCTGTCAGCCAAAAAGACCCGTGGCTATGACAGAGGAGAGGAACGCTTCGTTCAAACCTCAATACATTGTTCATTGCTACAACTGCAAAGAACCGGGGCACTTTTCCAATCAGTGCCCTAAACCAAGGGTTTTTGGAGGCAACCAAAAATCTCCAAGGTAGCAAGGAAGATCTTTTTCCATCAGTTCTGCCGAAGTGAGCCTTGAAAACGATGTGGTGACAGGTATTCTAGTTATTCATTCAAGAATAGCGAACGTACTTTTTGTTTTAGGTTATACACATTCTTTTATATCTTGAATGTTTAGTAGAACAATCCCAGCACCACCACAAATCATGGAAGTGAATATGTCGGTGAGTACAACAAATGGGGCAATCATTGCATCCCATGAATATAAGTCCTCCCCTATTATAATCTGTGGATTGAATTTCCCAGTGAACCTCGTCATACTCTCTCTGGTAGAATTTGATGCAATTCTTGGAATTGATTTGCTTTCTTTATATAGAGCCAACATAAACTATCGGGAGAGGGAAATCACACTCCATATGGAGAATTGATCCTCGATTATTTACAAGTGTAAGGAGGAAGATGAATCTCCTTTAGATCCATCATCTCAAGAATGGATATTACTGCCCAATGAGCACGTGTATCTGGATCAGATGATTCGGTCCAAGGAAGAAACCTTCCTTTATGAAATGCCTATTGTGAGGGAATTCGCTGAACTGTTTCCCGAGGAACTGCCTGGTCTTCCTCCTACAAGAGATGTTGAGTTCTCAATTGAACTTATTCTGGGGGCACTACCAATATCAAATACTATATATATAATGGCTGCCATGGATTTTGAAGAGCTGAAGAAACAACTACAGGAGAATCTGGAGAAAGGGTTTATACACCCAAGTGATTCACCATGGGGTGCACCAGTCCTCTTCATCAAGAAGAAGGATGGGTCAATGCAGCTTTGCATCGATTATCATGAACCTTACAAAATCATGATAAAGAACAAGTATCCTCTTCCACGGATCGATGACTTGTTCGGTCAGCTGCGTGGAGAACAATACTTTTCCAAGGTAGATTTGTGTTCCAGATATTATCAAGTGAGGGTAAATAAGGAATATGTCCCCAAGACTACTTTTCGTACAAGATACGGGCACTATGAATTCATAGTAATGCATTTCGGACTCACAAATGCTCCAACAATCTTCATGGACTTGATGAATTGAGTTTTTAGAGATTACCTAGACAAATTTGTGGTAGTCTTTATAGATGATATTTTAATATACTCCAAAACCATGGAGGATCATTAGGAGTATTTGAGAACTATACTGGAGACTTTGCGCAAGGATAATCTCTATGAAAAGTACAGAAAGTGCGAGTTCTGGTTGAAGTAAGTATCTTTCTTGGGCCATATCATCACAAGCAATGGGATATCTGTGGATCCCTCCAAAACAAATGCAATCGAGGGATGGTCGAGGCCAACATCGGTAACAGATATCCATAGCTTCTTGGGGTTAGCTAGATATTATCGACGATTTGTGAGAAATTGGTCACGATTTTCCAACCCTCTTACCAAGATAACTCGAAAGGGAGTAAAGTTTGCTTAGAGTGATGAATGCGAAAAAGCTTCAAGGAGTTGAAATGGAGGCTTATCTTTCCACCCGTGCTCACTTTACCCACAAGGGGGGAAAGTTTTGTGGTATTCAGTGATGCTTTGAAGAGGGGATTTGGCTGTGTGCTAATGCGGAATGATAAAGTGATATCCTATTCCTCAAGGCAGTTGAAAATCCATGAGCAAAACTATCCAACGCATGATTTGTAGTTGGCGACGGTGATCTTTTCCTTGAAAATCTGGCGTCATTATATCTATGGGGAGAAATGTGAGATATATATTGACCACAAGAGTCTTAAATATATATTCACACAGAAAGAGCTTAATAAGTACTAGAGAAGATAGATAGATCTCATCAAGGATTATGACTGTTCAATACATTACCACCCTGGGAAAGTGAACAAGGTGGCAGATGCCCTAAGTAGAAAGGACCCAGCGATTCTATCAGTGATCATAATTTAGAAGGATCCAATCTTCTTAGACTTGATGAAGATGGACATGGGAATCATAAATAAGGGAACATCATCAATCCATTCACAAATGCTTGCTCAACCGTCTCTTCTGGAAAGGTTAAAGGATGCTCAAAAGGATGATGTGGGAATTCATGAAAAAGTGTAAGCTATCAAAAAGGGGAAATCCTCAATGTTTAATGTTAATGAAGATGGAATTGTGTGATTTGGGAAAAGACTATGTGTTCCATCATGTCCGGAGCTGAAGAAGGATATTTTGGATGATGCACATAGTTCAAATTTATCTATTCACCCTTAGAGCACAAAGATGTATCGAGATCTCTGAGAAAACTTTTGGTGGGATAATATGAAAAAGGAGGTCGCTGAATATACATCAAAGTGCCTAGTGTCCCATCAAGTGAAGGATGAGAGGAAAAAGACTAAGGGGATGATGTAACCATTACCTATACCGGAATGGAAATGGGAGAACATCACCATGGACTTTGTCACCGGACTTCCGAGGATATCCAAAGACAACAATGCAATCTGGGTTGTTGTGTATCGTCTTACAAAGACTGCACACTTCATTGCTATTCAGGAGGATTTCTAATTGGATCAACTTGCATGGGTATATATCAGGGATGTGGTAAGTATTCTTGGATTGACACTATATATTGTGTCTGACCGAGATCAATGATTCAAATCTATGTTTTGGAAGAGTCTTCAACATGCTCTGAATACTGAACTAAACTTCAGTACGGTCTATCATCCTCAAACTGATGGCCAATCCGAGCAGACTATCCAAACACTTGAGGGCATGTTGAGAGCATGTTCAATGGACTTTAAAGGAGGATGGGATCAATATCTTCCCCTGGTTGAGTTCTCTTATAATAACAGTTTCCACTCGAGCATCCAAATGGAACCATATGAAGCCCTTTATGGGAAAAGGTACAGAACACCGGCATGTTGGGATGAGTTCAGTGAACGTAAGCTGCTTGGACCAGAAACAGTCAAGGAAATGGTGGAGAAGGTAAAACCCATTCAACAGCTTATCAAGGTATCCCAGAGTCGACAGAAGAGTTATGCAGATAATCATCAACGAGACCTTGAGTTTAAAGTTGTAGACATGGTTTTTCTACGCATATCTTTGTGGAAGAAGGTCATGAGGTTTGGAAATAAAGGAAAGTTAAGACCAAGGTACATCAGCCCCTTTGAGATTCTTGATCGTGTCGGGGTTGTGGCCTGTCGACTAGCACTTCCACCTACAATGGACAAAGTACATGATGTCTTTCATGTATCCCTCTTAAGGAAGTACATACCGGACCCTTCACATGTACTCTCTTCTGAGGTGGTACAGTTGGAGGATGATCTTTCTTATGAGGATCAACCAGTGAAGATCTAAGATCATAGAGAAAAAGATCTATGAAATAAGACAATGACCCTTGTCAAGGTGTTGTGGAGAAACAATAAGTTTGAATAAGCGACTTGGGAATCCGAGGAAATGATGAAGCTAAGTTACCCACATCTATTTTAGTGTGGGAAAAAGAAATTTCAAGGGTGAAATTTCTTATGGGGGGAATATTGTAAAGACCCAAAGATTCATTACTGGAAATCCCTCTTAATCTAATTAAATGTCTATTTATGTAAAATGTTAATATAAAATTTCAACTTCTTTGGTTTTTTGTTAAGAGTTTTGACCGTTACTTTTATAGCCGTTGAACAGTGATCACATGATTAGTATAAATATAGGGCTTTAACAAATCTAATTTACTCAGACAAAAGAAGTGATGGACTCATCCAGTAGAATTTCTCTATACAAAGCCCATTTATCGGAGCTCTGAAAAAAGGTGGCATCCTTGGGCTTCGCTCTTGACCAAGACTAATCTGAGCTTCATCATGTCAAACTCTAACGGGACCGTCTACGGAAAAAGTGGATGTTGATAGAGATTACTACTCGAGCGATGTTATCTGAGCCACCCAAGAGTCTGTCACCATCGAACACCTTACCCTTAGGTCTTATGCAGCTGTTTTAAGTGGTTATGTAACAAATCACTAGTACTATGTTCATGTACATTATTTTTGTATATAATAATGAATATAATTTCTTGTCATCATTGATACATTGTAAATTGTTTTTAACGTATAAATAGGGTTTTTAGTTATTATTTAATTAAGAATTATATTTTATTAAATTAATGGATTTATTAATTAATTAATATTTTAATAAAATAATATTATTATTATTAAATTATTTTTTATTAAATATAAATGATCATATAATTTTACGAATGCAATTGTAATTTTTATTATGGTTTGAAATCTATTTTTATCAAAACCCGTGAATTTTCGATAAATGTCGGTTTTTATTTTAAAAGTGAACATTAACATATTTAGAAAATTATTTAGATAAAATAAATGTTATTTCTGGAATCAGGACATTGAAATTATCTAACGGTGAATTTTTCATAATTTTCTGAGACAGTCAAATATTTGGGTAAAAATTAAATATCGTTTAAATATATAATATGTTTTCTGACCACATAATGACCCAATAGTGGTGTAATAAAATACAATAATATTTATGTTAGGACAATATATGTTTTTCCATTAAAATAATGTGATTTTGAGTTTGATTTACTTATTTAACAATGCATTAATGGACCCCTTACGACTTATTAAACATCTTGTCTTTTTAAATTATTTTCCATGGGAGTGCGACTCACCTCCACATAAACAACCCCATTATTTTAAGAAGTTCGGACTTTGGCCTTATAAAATATTGTTTTCCTCTTCCCTTTGCAGAAAACCATGGGCAAAAACCATGGGATGGTTTGTGGTTTGGATTAATTTAATATAAGGGGTCCCAAACCTAAATAATAAAGAATTCCCTCACCTTTCCTATATAAACCCACCCAAGCTCCCACTTCCTCCTCACTCAAAGACTTTTGAGTTCATCCAACCTCTTCCCTACTCTCTCTAGAATCCTCACAATGTTCCCAAAGCTCCCATGAAGCCTCTCTCAAGCCTCTCTCAAGCCATTGGAAGAACACTTCCAAGTAAGGGTTTTTTCTTCCTTTCTCATTTTTGTCCAAATTTATTTAAGTTGTTTTGCCCATTTAATTTCAATTATGAATGTTGGGGTACAGTTTATCACCTCCCTCATACTTACCTCTTTATGTTTTAATTATGGGAGACCTCTTTCTCCCTCATTAGATGCCTCCCTTGTACAGCCGTTACTATGCCGAAATTCCGAAAAGAACTTCTCTCTCCTCATTTACATTCAACCAATACTTTTTTATCATGAACCTAAATTCCATTACAATTGTTGGGACATGTATCTATATCACATATTTTCTATCCATTACAAGTAAATATGATGAGTAACCCCTTTCTCTCTCATCAACCTTTTTTATGAATTCTTACGTCACGCCGTTACGCTGCCGAAATCGCACCGATTTTCTAAGCCAATGCCATTGTGTAGTGAATACCATGCTCATTTCTCCATCAAGGGTATTCACCTTTATTCACATTTAATTATTGATTATAAAGATTAATGTATGAATTCCACATTCCTTTATCATGGAATAAATGATTATGTTTTAGGAATCTATGTTTTATGATCCATGTGGCACTCTTATGCATGAAATGAAATGTTTATGAAGGGTGTGCCCTTATTGAGCTCCAACGTATTAGGTAAAGAATAGTATCATGATACGTCATGTGCAATGAGTGTTGACTCATGCTAACTCAAGTGAAACGAGGGTTTACTCGTGCTTCATGTGCAATGAGGATTTACTCATGCTCCATGTGCGATGAGCCTTGGCTCATGATAATTCCATATTAAGTGTTGTTGCCACATTTCCATGTTATGATTATCATGCTTTATCATGACTTTATGTTCATGTTTCTCTTGTGCTCTATTTATATGCATATTTTCTAACATGTATTTTACTCCTCATGTATTCCATGTTTATTCCCTTACTAGGCTATATAGCTCACCCATTTTCTTATGCATGTCCTCATGTTATCCCATGCAATGCTACGTAAGAGAGAATTTAGTGGTCATGTAATGGAAGTTTTAAATTAAGATGTTGTATTTCATGTTTTAAGTTGTTATATAATAATCCTAATCCCCAAAGACACTAGACCTCTCGATCTTCCATATTGTATCAAGTGAATAGTTTATGTAATAAATCATGTTCAAGTTTGTAATAAAATCAGGGTTTTCATAAATACAATGAATTGAGAAATGAAATTCACAAATGACCAGGCATCAAGTGATCCTGATCCTCAGACCCCTCAATTATCACTACCATAATTCCTGACCCACTTCTCTATTTCTTATATCCTCTCTAGGTCAAGATATCAAATGTTTCCAAAAAATTGCACTACATTGAGACATGGTTGTAGGTTTTCATTCACAAAGATACATGGGTATGATATTAAGATCATTTTAAGAACATCAAATTTACATAATCCATTAATGAGAATACCTCAAAACCATATTGAACTCTCTCACATTCTGATAAGAAATTAAAAAAATTTCACACAGATAATGGTCAAAGCATGAGAGAAAGAATATAGCTTAATTAAAAGGGAAAAGAAGAGCTACAAAGGGAATTGCAAAAATGAAATCCCACAAATTTCATGATTTATCCTTCAGGATTTATCTTCTTGGTCCATGCCTTGAGATTTGTCCCGAGTGGATGAAATGGTTAAAAAATACTAAGCAAACAAGTATAGTGACTGAGGAAAAATTTTCAATTCCTTCCTAATAGCTAGATGATAAAGACACAAATGAAGTGAAATGCTAAAAAGGTACTGCTCAATTTACTCTATGAATCACTAATGATAACCAATGGTCCAATCATGTTGTTTTGACATGATTACAAAGACTTGTATATATTAAAAAACACACCTTGAATGGCCCGTCCAACATGAGAAATTCCTTCAAATACAAAATCTCCAACCATCCAAATGACTGTACTTCAATTCAGCAACCCATGTCGTATAAAAGAGAACACCAATATCCCTCAAACCATTCAATGCTTTTAAGGAAGAGACACTAAAACATTGAAAATTGATAACCAAAGAAATTATCCATGGTATGCATATTGCACGGTTAAACGGTTCTAGATATCATTCTGCAATACATGAACCAAAAAAGACAAAAAATAACGAAGACAAATAAAAAAAATGCTCAACAATTCTTGTTGATTTAGCGTATGCATCCATAATACTTTCAGCAAGTCTATGTATAAATATATTAGATTTTCCTCCACCAGCAACAATGAATGGGCCAATGCCTTGTGTTCATGAGGGTGTAATTTAGTAACAATTGACATATCCAATGACAATACCACTAGAATAGGTATCGATATTATGAAAAGGTAAGGTGTTATATGACCGGTCAGTCCACTCGACAGATTATTTCTTTGAAAACAAGTTGGTGAGCTCCTCGTGATGCTTATTTGAAGGAAATAACTCGCAAGGATGTGTTGTAGATAATAGGAAATTTATAGGGATATGATCCTGGGAGTTTTTTCACCATTCTTATTGTAGGAGAGTATATCCCAAGAATAGTCTTCTTTGAACCACGGCTCTACCTGCACCACCACCTGAACCATACACACCGCAGGCCCATCTACGAGAGATCCTGGTGTTTTTTTGCTGTGACAAACTCATGAGGTCGTCACCACTATCGTCATCCGAGCTAGCATGCCACCTTCTTCTTATGGTTGTCTTCCATGCTATGTCCCACAACCCCCTACGTCTGGATCAAGGATCCCTGCCATCTAGATTGACATTGAGCCTCCCCACCTAACACTGAGAGCTCTCCATCCAGACCGGATCGAAAGCAACCCCATCGCATGCATTCTGCCACGCAACAGCTCCGTCCGACCCTGACAGTCCTTTGCAGCTCTTCTTGCACCCCCATTGTAGGGGAGTCCTTCCTATAGTATAGATATGGGAGTGAGCCCGGAAATTCGGAGCATAGGGGAAGAAATTGAACTGATGCGAGGTGTGTTAGGTTGAAGTTGATTAAAAACCATCATATTTGAAAAAAAACAGGATCTCACTCGAGGAAGCGGCGAGTCTGCCCGAGTGAGTGATTTTGCTCCGAGTCCACCCGTTTGAAGCTGATTTTAAAACAATTCGGTTCTTCAGCTGAGTTGATTCGAAAGGGGTGAGTTGATCTGAAAACTCATGCGATTGTACGAGTTTCCTCGTGAGTTCGATTACCTTGGTTTGAAAGTCCATTTGAAGTCTATTTGTAGGTCTAAGAATTTAGTGGTGAGTTCTTCCGGTGCTGATGCTCAGGAAGAGAAGGTTGGGGGATTCCCCCAACCAGTGGAGGAGCTTCCATGCACTAAGATGAGGTGGCATGCCTTTGTAACTGTTATAAAGAAAACATTAAATTTTAATTCCTTCGGTGGCCCCTAGGGTTCAGATGTGGTTCCATCCCCTTATGCTCACCCTCTGCTGAATTTCCTTATGTCGGATTCGGGTTCATAGCAGGTGTATCTTCTACTCCGGTCACCCATCACTTGCCAGGAGACCCGCTCTAAGGTCCCTTTATTCCCTTTGGTCCTACAAATAGGGGATCTTGGAATGTCCTGGGATGCTTGCGATCTTCTTTCCTGCTTTTCCCCAAGGATCAATCCTTCATTGCCTTCTAATCTTGCATCCTTTTGCGTTTCCTCACAGCTGTATCTGGATCTTTTTCTGCTCTCTCTGGTCAGCAACCTGGTGACAAACACATTTGGCCAACCTCAGAATGCTCTTTTACCATAGGATGTTGTGCCGGGGATTTATTCTACCCATACCACTCCACAACGGACTCTTTTGGTGTCCCTGTACATGGCGCGCTGGAGGAGGGTCCTTTGCACACTACACCGACCAATAGAAGGTAACGCCCAAACTCCAATTACCAAGATTCGGTGAATTATTACATAACATTGGCTTGATCACAAAATATCAAGTCTCGAAAGAAAAATTAGTTTAGTAGCCTTGGAATCACTAGATACAATCATAAAGTTTACATTACATCATAAAGTGAAAACTACAACAACATATTGTCTCCACACTCATATCCCCTTATACTATTCCTAAAGGTCATTCATAAATTAATTCTTCACAACCTGGGAAAAATAAAACATAGAAAGGGGTGAGCTCAAATTCCTAGTAAGGATAACAATATAGAGGAAACTTTCATAAATAAACACAAACAGTTAAGGCCATGTATAACTAAAACAAAATCCTTTTAAACTTCAACATCAGCATAATATGGAAAAAATAAAATGAAATAATTCCATTTAATTATTCACATGGATATTATACTAGTCAACTAATCACATGCAATATCAATAACCACTTTCATAATAATGGAATGCATAATTCCATACTATCATAACCACATAGTCAAGGCCTCGTGCCAAGACTACAAATAAGATTTTGTCAAGGCCTTGTTCCAAGACACTAGCGTGTCTCACGAGACCTACCGATGCATTGAGGAGATATATTGAGCTCCACCCATCACTTACTAAGTCCAATGCATTCCTCATATGAATAGGTTTAAACATAACATAAACATTCATATTAAAACTAGCATAAAAATTTCAATACTTTCTCCATAAACCATGAATGCTATAAAAATAACACATCAATAGTCAAACATTTCACAAAACCTTCAATACAATATGGACGTTTTGTATCATAATAAATCAACTTTAAATAAGCTTAAAATCCATCAAAGGATGTTGACATAGATGAAATCAAAACAATTTGAGAGAAATATATCTTTTTTGAAATCATTGAAAAGTCACACATTTATAAAGGAAGTAATTTAAAAGATATTTTTGAATCAAAGTGTCCCATACCACTTTGAAACTTTTGAAAAGAATTATCATTTCAAAACATTCATGTCCATATAAATAAATCCTTAAAAACATTTTGAAAACATGGACATTAATTAAAAATATTTAGAAAGATAAATCTTTAAAACATTTAAAAGTCACGAAATTGAAAAAGAAAACATTTAATATGAAAATATTATTATAATCTTGTAAGGGAAGCTTCGGCGATTTAATAATGGTGGAAAATAGCCGCATCCTCCATATAAGTTAAAAAGGACATTCTTACCTTAATTCTGTCGAAACGGTTAAAAAGGAACTTGTTTGGAAAATGACAGATAGATTCCTTTCAAACCATTTGATAAAAAGTCAAAGAAGGGTATAAATGTCTTTAACCCATATTCTAGAAAATAGTAAAAAGGTTTTGGAATACATTTTTAAGAAACATGGATGTGGATGATAAAGAGGTCCTAGTAGATAATTACGTATAATCAGCCTCGGATAATGAAGATATTTTGAAATAAACACATACCTTGTACTTTTCCTTGGTTGATGGTTGGTTAACCTCCTGTATAATGGTGAAATAATTCTTATTAAATTATACAAGAATCATATAAATTAATATTATATCATATATGATCATTTAACATTTCTTTGTTAATAATGTCTTAGTATTATCATCGTTTCGGGTGTTAACTTACTCATTTTCTTTTATATATTTTGTTTCATTAGCCATGTTTGTTATGGATAGGTTGTATCTTATTCATATCCATAATGATATCAAGTCCTTAAACATTATTTTTAATCATAAAATGTGAATTATAATTGCATGGATACGATGTGTAGTGAATCTCATCGCGTTCGTGGAGACGGTAGTTCGTACGTACGCACGAGGGACAATATCATTTTTCTGATATTAAAATAATATATAATTGGATGGAATATCATATATAAAGAATAATTATCATGTTATATTTATTATTTTCATCAATTATATATCATTATCATACCCATCCAAATAATAATGTTTTTGAATAACAATTACACCATGACATGGAGACGGTAAGCCGTACGTACGCACGTATGGTGACATGTCATTCAAAAGATAGATAGAATACTGAATATGGTTGTACCATATTTATAATAACATCACAGTATATAGAATATACTGGAGTTATTATTTTAGAAATAAAATAACAAAGAAAGAAGAAGTTGAAGAAGAAAGGAACTTGAAAAAGGGTGGTGAAAACAATACATCTTTTTCGGGTTCTTCCTTTTGATTTGATCAAAAGGGCTCTATAGGATGGCTTTCGGATCAAAGTAATGCCTCTAGGTTAATTTTAGATAAGTTTATAGAGTATTTAGTAATGGTTTGGCCAAACCAAAAGGCTTTTAAGGTGTGAAGAATTGGTTAGAAGTTGTGATGTTTTATAAGGGGGAGGAGGGGCTCTTTAGGAAAATCATAATGTATTAATTTATAATAAATAAATATTCAGTTTATAATGTCTCAAAAGTGGATTATTAAACGTTTAAGGTGGGTATGTGTTGAAATCAATTCAACCAATATATTTTAGATAGGTTTGGGTAATTATATTAACCTTATGTTTTAGTTTTAACTCTTTGTTAATTAGATTGGCATTTACCATGTCACTTTGTATTTTTATATTATATAGTTAATAAACTTACTATATACATCCATGTGACCCCCAAGTGGTCCATTAATGAGACACCTATCATCATATAAGTCCTTGTGCCGATCACTAGATTTTTAGGAGTATAATATCAATTAATAATATAATATTTGTTTTAAAAAATCTTTTATGTCAATTGTGACACTATTCAATAATTGCTTTTTGTTAAAGTCATAAGAACTTTATTAATTCGAACCAAATTATTTTAATAAATACTAAAATGTCATATTAACCAATAAAATTATTTTATTTCATTAAAACATTCAATTTATAATTATTTTAACATTTATAATACCAATTGTTTGAATCTTTCATTAATAAGAAAAATACTGCATCATTATGGTGTCATAAATAAATTTAATTATTAGATGTAAATAAATTATAAATAAAATACAGTTATGTATGAAATCGTATTATCTTTCTAATGAATATTTATAGTCGAAACAATAACATAAATAACACTATGTAAAAATTGTTTTTCTAAAAGATATATGCTTATGTCATTTTTGTATTTACATTAACTTAATTAATATAAAGCGTCCTTATCACCAAAAATTGGCTCTATGGGATCCCAAAATCGACACAAATATGACCATGGTCGGCCTTGTATCAACCAATAGGATTAGGAAACGTTTTATGGTAAATTAATATTATTATAATACTATTTTTTACCCTTATTTACCGGATTTACCCCTTATCCATGGTAAATAAAATATTTACCGAAATAATTATTCAAAATGTCTAAAAATAAAAGTTACCTGTTTAAAAAATTTGGACCTCATGATTCTAAATTGGAATCAGTATTTCTAAATTCCAAACATAGAAGTGGCAGACATTAATTTAAAATTAATTTCCATTGTTAGAACAAAAAGCGTGTTTTTAAGAGATAATAAATATCAAAAGATTGACAGTGGTTTATATTCGGTTTAAATGTGAAATTATTTCCAATGAACAAAATTGTATTAAATTATAAAAATATATTCTAAATATAATTTAAAACCACTCAAATGAATAATTTATCACTATTAATTATTTTCATTAAAAATTTGTTTTTGATTTGAATTTAGTAATTTTCACTATTCATCAAAATATAAAAGTTTTCTGAAAAGTACCAAAATATTACCCTATGCTAATTTCGATATTCCAAATCCAAAAATGAAGTCCATTTTTAGAGATAAAATTTATTAAATTTCAAAAAGTGGGTATTACCATTCATAACAGCTACATTGATTGGTCGTGGTGTGTTAGAATCTCGAAGTTACGTACAATGAATGCTATTGCATTATTCCAATGAAAACATACTGTGGAATCTTGGGGTGTTACATTCTCCCCTCCTTCAATAAATTTCCTCCTCACAATTTTAAAATGTTCTTCAAAATTAAAAGGTTTAAAATAGAAAATACCTTTGTGGAAAACCCATATCGAAAATATGGTTAGCAAAAATATAACTTTAAAAGAAAGAAAGAGAAGTACAAAGGTCACCCAAGATAGACCATACTAAGATTCTATGAAAACATGAATATGGAGGAGAAAAAAACCATCATGGTCTGATGGAGATTTTTAGAAAACAGGATTGGGAGAAAGATAACCATATGAAAATCACAAACATGTGATTGGTTAAACAGTCTTTGATTCCCAAGTAGGAAAAGTTAACCGACAACGTTTTTGTTTAATGTTACCTTTAATAAAGTTGAGGAATTTATTTATGATATTTACTAAGAATGTAAGGAAACATACTTACTGGTCATGTATACTTTCATTCTTTAATAAATTTTTACCACAAACCCATCTTTCACTCCAAAAGGTAATAGAACTCAAAAATATTATATTTATCCTAACTGTATCTGGTTCCAAAAATAAATTTATAATTCATCTATGAGAACATTAAAAAATGAAAACTACATTATACACTCTAGGGACTTTACGTAGTCTAGTGGTAGGTGATAAATTCAAATTGCACTATTTTTGTGGGTTCGATTCCTGTAGTTTTGTTCGAATTGACGGGTTGTCACATGGTCTGCGTGTTGTCCTTTTTATAAATATCCAAAAATAAATTTCACAATAGTATTCAATGAAAAATATATTCCATTCCAACCTTTATACTTATCCAAAATACTTCTGTAAACCCTCAGTCCAAAATTTATATGAAAGGTAAACATAATTTAGATCCTTTTTACCCCGTAATAGCATGTGAATACCTTCATCATGAATTCTTTTAAAACACTGAAACATCCTAAATTACCATAAAACCTTATTGATTACATTCATGCTCCCTCATTCCTTATAGAATACTAGATATACTTTATCCATCCAAAAATGTTGTAAACTCCAACATCGATGGAATATACAAATCTTTAATCAGTTTCAAGGTAGTCAACAATATCCGATATAATTTACCCAAATCAACCATATCCTATTCCAAATAAGTACCTCAATATTAGGATAATATTAAGGTTTATCATTCCTTCTACCATGTAATTTCCATAATGTTTAACTTTCTATAGAGTCACATTTCTTAGTACCATAAAATCTCAAATCCTCAATGAAATAGTACTGCAGAACAATCCTTATTTATTTCTAGTACATCATTGATACAACACTTCAATAAAATAATTCCAAAATAACAACATAAGAACACTAGTCATTCCTCTTCATCTGTGGTTGTAACATAACTTGATTATTATCCAATAGAATCATTTGTGGCATAGTCTGATGACTGGGACATTGGTTCTCATAGTGTCCAAACTTATTTCAGATGAAGCATTGTACATTTGAAACCTTTTTCTTACCATTGTAGTCAAATAATTTGTGTCCTTTTTCTCCACACTTATAACATACTACCATTCCCTTCAATAATTTTACAAGATGATTCTTTCCACAGTTATCACATATGGTAAAATCCTTCTTTACCTTCTTCCCTTTATCTGTCCTTCTCTCTACCATCATTTCCTTCTCTGTCTTCCCTTCAAAGACATAGGACTCTGAGAATTCTTTACTTATCTTATCAACACATGATACTATTTCTTCAAATGATGATAATACATGGGATATTATTTCACATCTAAATTCTGGATTGCGACGATGAAACATATGATCCTTCTTACTCTTTGGATCATGCATATTGTTTAATTTCTCATTCCTTCTACTGGGCTCCATTTCTAAACAATGGCATACACTATATTAGTTTACGAATAACAATAACTAATCCCAAACTTGTAAAACACTTAACATAAATTAAACAGCTTATGGATATAATCCATAATCATAAAAATGTCTTCTTTGAGGATGTATATACTCATAAACCCTTCATAATGATTAGTAAAGAAAATGAGAATTATCCTAAGCATATCCCCCGGGTGTGTCGTAACCAAGAGTGCAGCAAGGCCCGTTGTCGTGCCCCAGTTCCTGTTCGAGTCTAGCTCAAAGCAGTGTTTTTGGGTTTTACCCCTAGGTACATCTGTGCCAGAGCCGCCTCTACCTGCTCCTATCCAAATAGGGATGTATTTCTTGGAAAACTCCCAAAATCTCTACAATAACAAAATTCTAGGAAGTTCTTCTATACTAATCCTCAAAGTACATGTTAGGTGTATGTTCTCTAATCAGAGTTTATCTATATCTAGCTTCCAAGGTTTGTACTAAACTTCCTCTAATTCCAACTATAATGCCCCGACCCCAGTTTCCTAGAGTCGGTGCATTATTACCTAAAAATGGCATGATCACAAAAGATCATTTCTCGAATGGTCGATTAGTTTAGTAGAATTGGAAACACTAGATACATTCATAATGTTTACATTACATAATAAAGTGAAAACTACAATAACATATTGTCTCCACACTCATATCCCCTTATACTATTCTTGCAGGTCATTCATAAAATACTTCTTCACATCCTCGGAAAAATAAAACATAGAAATGGGTGAGCTCAAATTCCCAGTAAGGATAACAATATAGCGGAAACATTCATAAATAAGGATAAACATTTAAGGCCATGTGTAACGAAAACAAAAGCCTTTTAAACATTAACTTAAGCATAATATGGAAAAAATAAAATGAAATAATTTCATTTACTTATTCACACAGATATTATACTAGTCGAATAATCACATTCAATATCAATAACCACTTTCATAATGATGGAATGCATAATCCCAGACTATCATAACCACATAGTCAAGGCCTCATGCCAAGACTACAAATAATATTTTTTCAAGGCCTTGTTCCAAGACACTAGTTTGTCTCATTAGACCTACTAATGCATCGATGAGCTATAGCGGGCTCCACCCATCACTTACTAAGTCCAATGCATTTCTCATATGAATAGGTTTAAACATAACAAAAACCTTCATATTAAAACTAGCATACTAAATCCCAATACTTTCTCCATAAACCATGAATGGTATAAAAATAACAAATCCACAGTCAAACATATCACAAAACCTTCAATACAATATAGAAGTTTTGTATCATAATATATTGACATTAAATAATCTTAAAATCCATCAAAGGATGTTGACATAGAAGAAATCAAAACTATTTGAGAGAAATATCTCTTTTTTGAAGTCATTGAAAAGTCACACATTTATAAAAGAAGTAATTTAAAATATATTTTTGTATAAAAGTGTCCCATACCACTTTGAAACTTTTTAAAAGAATCATCACTTCAAAACATTCATGTCTATATAAATAAATCCTTAAAATCATTTTGAAAACATGGACATTAATTAAAAATGTTTAGAAAGATAAATCTTTAAAACATTTAAAAGTCATAAAATTGTAACAGAAAACATTTACTATGAAAATATTCTTATAATCTTGTAAGGGAAGCTTCGATGATTTTATAACAGTAGAAAATAGTCACACCCTCCGTATAAGTTAAAAAAGACATTCTTACCTTAATTCTGTCGAAACGATTAAAGATGACCTTGTTTAAAAAACGACGGAAGGATTCCTATCAAACCATTTTATAAATTGTCAAGAAAGGGTATATATGAATTTAACCCATAGTCCAGTAAATAGTAAAAATGTTTTGTAATACATTTTTAAGAAACCTGTATGTTAATGATAAAGAGGTCCCAGTAGATAATTACGTATAAACAACCTCGGATAATGAAGAGATTGTGAAATAAAACCTTACCTTGTACTTTTCCTTG
The DNA here is from genome assembly GCA_963277665.1 of Viscum album. Lineage (NCBI taxonomy): Eukaryota > Viridiplantae > Streptophyta > Magnoliopsida > Santalales > Viscaceae > Viscum > Viscum album. The sequence continues at coordinate 601,113,652 of OY728130.1, read as the reverse complement.
GTTGAGAGTAGGTTAAAATCCTGTATAATTCTGAAATAATTGTTATTAAATTATTCAAGAATCATATACATTAATATGATATCATATAATATCTTTTAACATTGCTTTGTTAATAGTGTCTTAGTATTATCATCATTTTGGGTGTTAACATACTCATTTTATTTTATATATTTTGTTACATAAGCCATGTTTGTTATGGATTTGTTGTATATTATTCATATCCAGAATTATATCAAGTCTTGAACATTATTTTTAATCATCAACTGAGAATTATAATTGCATGGATACGATGTGGAATGAATCTCCTCGCGTTCGTGGAGACGGTAGTCCGTACGTACGCACGTGCGACAATATCATCCTTTTGATATTAAAATAATATATAATTGGATGGTAAATCATATATACAAAATATTTATCATGTTATATTTACTATTTTCATAAATTACATATCATTATCATACCCATCAAAATAACAATGTTTTTGAATAACAATTACACCACAACGTGGAGACAGTAAGCCGTACGTACGAACATACGGTGACATGTCATTCAAAGGATGGATATAATATTGAATATGGATGAACCATATTTATAATAACATCACAGTATATTGAAGATACTGGAGTTATTATTTTAGAAATGAAATACCATATAAAGAAAAGTTGAAGAAGAAAGGAACTTGAAAAAGGGTGGTGAAAACATCACCTCTTCTTCGTGTTCTTCTTTTGGATTTGATAAAAAGGGGTCATTAGGATGGGTTTCAGATCAAAAAAAGGCCTCTAGGTTGAAGTGAGGGAAGTTTAGAGGGTATTTGGGTAAGTTTTTCTCGAACCAAAATGCTTTGAAGGTGTGAAGAATTGGTTAGAAGTTGTGTCCTCTTATAAGGGGGAGGAGGAGCTCTTTAGGAAAAACATAAAGTATTAATTTATCATAAATTCATATTCGATTTCTAATGGATCTAAAGTGGATTATTAAAATTAAAATGTGTGTATGGGTCTAAATCCATTCAACAAGTAGATTTTATACAGGTTTAGGTCATTATATTAACCTTATCTTTTAGTTTTAACTCATAGTTAATTAGATTGACATTTACCATGTCACTTTGTATTTTTATATTATATTGTTAATAAACATACTATATAAATCCAAGAGACCCCCAAGTGGTCCATTAATGATACAACTATCATGATATAAGACCTTTGGATGAACATTAGATTTTTAGGAATATAATATCAAAAAATAAAATAATGTTTGTTTTAAAAACTCATTTATGTCAATTTTGACACTATTCAATAATTGATTTTTGTTAAAGTCATAAAAACATTATAAATTTGAAACAAATTCATTTAATCAATCCTAACATGTCATATTAACTAATAAAATTCGTGTATTTCATAAAAACTTTCAAATTATATTTATTTTAACATTTATAATACCAATTGTTTGATTCATTCATTAATAAGGAAAATACCGCCTCATTATTGTGTCATAAATAAATTTAATTATTAAATGTATAAAAATTATAAATAAAGTACCATTATGTAGGAAATCCTATTATATTTCTAATTAATATTTATAGTCGAAAAGATAACATATATAACCCTATGTAAACATTTTTTTTCTAAAAGATATATACTTTTGTCCTTTTTGTATTTACTTTAAATTAATTAATATAAAGTGTCCTTATCACATACAAGTGGATCCATGGGGTCCCAAAATCGACCCAAAGATAACCATGGTAGGACATATATCAACCAATAGGGTTAGGACACGTTTTAGGGTAAATTAATATTATTATAATATTATTTTTTACCATTATTTACCGGATTTACCCTTTAACCATTGTAAATAAAATATTTACCGATGTAATTATTCAAAATTTCTAAAAATAACAGTTACATATTTACAAAATTTGGAACTCATGATTCCAAATATTGAATCCATATTTCTAAATTCAAAACACAGAAGTTGCAGAAATTAATTTAAAATTAATTTCCTTTGTTAAAACAAAAAGCGTGTTTTTAAGAGATAATAACTATCAAAAGATTGACAATTGATTATGTCCGGTATAAATGTGAAATTATGTCAAATGAACAACATTGTATTAAATGGTAAAAATATATTCTAAATATACTTTAAAACCACTCAAATTCATAATTTATCACTATTAATTATTTTGATTAAAAAATTTGTTTTTAATTAAAATTTAGTAATTTTCACTATTCATCAAAATATATTAGTTATCCGAAATGTACCAAAATTTTACCATAGGATAATTTTGATATTAAGAATCCAAAAATGAAGTCTATTTTGAGATATAAAATTTAAAAAAATTCAAAAAGTGGGTATTACTATTAATAATGGCTACTTTGATTGGTCACGGTGTGTTAGAATCTCGAGGTTGCATACAATGCAAGATATTGCATTATTCAAAGGGAAACGTACCATGGAAGCATGGGGTGTTATATAGAATGTTGATGCTCTAGGTTTCTGACAGACAGTTCAAGAATAAGATCCTTATTCCAAAGGGGAACATCCCATCGGATGGCCCTTCATGGCCCCTTACTCACTCCCAGTAGAAGGAAATGGTTTTGTTTACATTTCTCTCCTTATCTAATGGATCATTCTAGTAGGGATGAAAGTGGATAATTCAATGATCTCCCTGCTCATCTGGAATTCACGCAACCTAAGGGCACATGAAAATTGTGCCTTTGTGGCCAATGAATCTCGGATACATCAATCATCTCGTGTGATCATCCTTGAACAAAATCTTAATCCCTGTAAACTTCCAACTATGGCTAGGAAAATGGGTTATTAACATTCCATGCATGGGTATCCTGAGAATTCACATATTTTGATATATAAGAAAAACCATATATCAGTTGATCGGTGAGTCTCTCCCCCCAATGTATTGATGTCAAGGTAACCATTAATGGCATGGAGGTATTGTTCTCTTCTGTTTACACGAGAACTGATCCTAAAGAATGTATGATTCTGTGGAACCATTTGGAGTCCATACAGGTTGGTACACTCTCGTGGTTTGTGGGAGGTGATTTCAATTCAATCTTACATGATTCAGAAAATAAAGTGGGTTTGGAAACATCAAGCATCTATATGTAGGATGTTAGGAACTTCATGAAATCGGCTGGGTTATTCGATCAAGGGCTCATTGGTCCCAAGTTTACTTGGTGTAACAATATAAAGGTCTAGAAGCAGATATGGAGTCTCTAGGACAGGTTTATTACGAAAAAATGGGGTTTGTAATCCTTTTCAAAAACTGCGGTAACACATACCCCTCATGATCTATCCGACCATGACATTATGCTCTTGGAGATCAGGAAGGAGGCCCCATGAGCCCGAGGCTTCCTTTACAACAGTGCATGGTATAAATAGACGAGCTTAATGCCTATGTTTGATGACTCAAGGATTCGTGAGGGGCTGGGATAGCCTACTATGGATTGTATAATCATCTAAAGAGGCTCAGGGAGGACATACAATACTGGTGGAAAGATAGGCATAATGACAATTTGGGGGTGGAGCGGCAATAATAACGTATTAATGGATTAGAAGTGGACCTCCAGGACAGGTGCAATGAGAATGACTTCATTATTTTAAGCTATAAGTAGGTTATTCAGGCATAGAAGATCCTAGAATATAGGAAGAGATCATGGGTTAGATATATGGGGGATGAATATCGTTAAAGTGCTTGCTTTCATGTATGGTTGAAGGAGAGGGGCTTCTCAAAAATAAACATCATCCTGGTAAATGGAATCATTACTTCCGACGTAAAGGTGGTGGGGCAGATGGATCTTGAGAACATTCATGGAACTTTAGCTAGGTCAGTTTCTTCATGATTCGATGGTGCCCTGGGGGACACATAAGACGAGGACTTCCTAGGATACATGCCTCACCTTGTGGAGGGATCAGACAACACCATGTTGTCATCTATCCCATTGAATGTGGATATCAATGAGACAATGTTAAAGCTACCACATGATAGTACACCTGGGTTGGATGAGTTCCCATGGGTGTTCTTTTTGGATGTTTGGGAGGTGGTTGTTCCACATGTGGTGGAGGCAGATCAGGATTATTTTACTGGTGGCCACGTGAATAGAATGGTTTATGCCGGTAGAATCATTCTCGTTCCCAAAAAATAGGATCCCATGAATTTTGGGCACTTTTGGCCTATTTTTCATTGGAATTTCTCTTATAAGGTTATTCCATTACTTATTGCATCATGGATGAGTAGATTTCTCTCTCAATTGGTCTCAAGGGAGAAGCATGGCTTCATCAGAGGATGAAGCATCGAGGGGGTGGTGGGAATTTCTAGTGAGATTGTTACCGACCTCAATAGAAAGTTAGTCGAATCCAATGTGATGTTTCAATTAGACATGGACACAGTGTATGATAAAATTTAATGGAGCTTCATCATTCCTATGATAGAAAAGTATGGTTTTCAGGAGTGGTTTGGTGACCTGTGTTTCAGGTGCTTATCCTCACCATGGATCTCTATTTCAATGATGGGGATGTGCATTGGCTTATTCAAATTGGTACGTGGGGTGTGCCAAGGGGATCCCTTATCACCAATCCTTTTCATATTAGATCAAGATGCTATATCCCATAATCTGCACAAGGGAGATGAGAATGGTATGCTGTGATTATTTCCTAGTAAGGGCAGAATGGAGAGTATCTCTCATTTAATGTTCGCAGATGACATATTAATATTCACCAATGGAAGAAGAATATCATTGTCTAACCTCATTGACCTTCTCAATACTTTTGGTCAGCTGAGTGGGAAGTATATTAATTCCTCGAAAATCCATGTCTTCATCTCTAATAGATGTTCCCACGGACATTGGAGGGGCATACAGGACATAATGGGATATCTCCAAAAAACAGATTTTGGTTCTCTATTTGGTTGTTCCACTCTCCTATGGCCCTATTCGGAAGTCTCACTTTGATATTATCATCAATCAACTGGTGGGAAGAATCAAAAAACAGGAAGAATAAGTTTCCTTCGTTCGTTGGGAGGATAACACAGGTCAATAGTGTATTAACATCCACACTTATGCACATTTGTTTCGCTAATCTACCCACCCAAAAGAGATATCAAGCGGATTGAAAACATCATTACCTCATTTGTGTTGGATTCCAATCAAGTGGAAGATTACCACTAGGCCTCTTGGTAGCGCATGGCCAAACCTGTTTTTGAAGGAGGGTGGGCCTCCGGAACATCAACGAGGAAATCCATGGAATGAAAGGCCGAATGGCCTGGGATATCATTGTTGGAAAATCCTTGTTGGAATAATTTTACAGGTAATGATAATGTTTTCAATGGGGGATTTCCATGGGTCAAGTCCCTCTACCTTCGAGTTTGGAAGGATGTATGGCTTCTAAAAATCAAGGTACTCTCAGTTCTTCTAGGTGAATCATCAGTGAAGGAAGAGTTAGATTTTGGAAGGTTAATTGGGCGTGCATGGTGTTAGAATACCCCGACTATCCTCTCTTGGGGATATCCTTCATTTAATCTTGTGGGAACACAGGCTTCATTCAGTTGGTCCTCACACCCAAACAGGTTACATTTTATGATGATATTGTGTTGAATGAAGAAAATGACAAAAGTTTCTTCACATGATCCTCTTCTCGGAAGTTTATCATGAAAAACTACATGGATATTGTGAATGAGGAGGGACCTCTTGAAAAGTGGGCATCCAATGTATGGTGCAAGGGGATCCCCAGAATGATGAACTTCCTTACGTGGGTCATAAGGAATACGGCTCTGCCAACTGATGAAAATTTTTAGCGGAGAGGAATCCCCATGTAGTTATGATACTTTTGCTGTGAGAACCCACAGACTGAAAAAACTCCTCATATATTCTTCTAGAGCAGCTGGGATTTCGCTCTATGGTCATTATTCTCTCCATGTCCCTACTTCGATACCATTCAGGCCTCACTACAGGAGTTCTTGGGATTCTGGTTTCACGAAGTTGATGGGAGGGCAACCGATTGCAGGGTGTGGGTTATTGTCTTCTCTTCATTATGCTAGACGTTATGGGAGGCCTGTAATCATATTAGTAAAGAAGCCAGGAGAATGTATTTGTTTCTGAAAATTCCTGATATATATCTGATATTCAAACTCAGGTCATTTCTCAAAGAGAATCAGCTATCGGCTATGGCTTGCATCCTATTCAACATTCCTCCTACACCGCCATAGAAGGAGGGCCAATGGATCAAGTGGACACCACTAGTGGGTGGCCTGAAGCTAAATGTGGATGGATCCCTCATAGGGGTGATGAGGGGTGGAGGTGCTCTTCATGACTCCAAGGGCTCGGTTCTTCTGGGGTTCAGGTCTTAATATGGTCTGAGATCTTCCTTAAGTGCGGTATTTGAGGCTCTTCTTTCTGGAATAAAGATCGTCATAGAAAATGGTTTTGAAGTGGTGGATTTTGAGTGTAACTCTGAGGTACTTGTGAGGTCTATACAGGGGCGGATGGAGGTGCCCTAGAGCTTAGTGCATCATGTTTGAATGTGTTTCTAGGGGACCCTCTTTGGGAAGAATGTGCATCACATTTGGAGAGAGGCCAACTTTGTGATATACTCGCCTTCCGGGGTGGGATCCATGACCAATCAGATGGTCATATACGGTGGCTTAGGATATCTCTTTTTTGAATGTAGTATGGTGATACAAGATGATTTACTTGGTTTTCATCACATCTAACCCCCTTGAGGGCCTCCTCTCTTGTTCCTCGGTCACATTTTAATAAAAAAGAAATTTTCATTAAATAAATAACATCCATAAATAAAGGGGATAATAAATTTATTAAAAAACATTTACATTCAATGTAAAAGTAATTATATAAAATATTGAATAAGGAAATAGAACTATGAAATGTTATATCAAAGGTTTTCTAATTAATTTTCACTATTGTAAGTTATCTTTTTTATTTATTTCGAAATAATAAGATAACTCAATGATTATTCCTTTCCTTGAAATATGATTCTTATTTTGAGTAATGGGGAAGAACTATTCATTTCTCAAGAAAAAATCCTAAGATCCCAGATACGACAACTTAGATCTGAAACTTATATGCTGATGCACATGATTTTGATAACTATTTTTTTGATTTGAAGTAGATATCTAAAAAAATTATTTACTAGCCATATTGGTCAACTCTTGATAATTTTTTTGGATGAATGGAATCCATTTTCACAATTGTTTTTAACCAAATTATAAAATATTTTTTAGTTACCCCAATAATATTGGACCGAGTTCAGTAGTGTCTTAGATAATAGTGAGATAAGAAATATTTAATAGATTTATAGGTGGAGGTTTCAAAGAATATAAATAACCTACTATTTTTTTAATTTGATTAGTCTATATAATCATTAATAAATTATGTTTATGTTGTATTACATTTGGTTCATTAATATTTATATCATTAATGTTTTTTCTGGTTGGTTACATTATTGTGAAGCTTCTATAATATTGAATTGGTTCCAAGATGTATCAAATATATTGAATCACCATTTAGTGGGCCTAATAAGACCTCACTATCTTTCTTATAAAGTACATTAAATACATGAATCTTTTCCAATTATTCAATTTATAAATGTAGGAGTACACCCTAAATAGGTAGCACCTACATAGGAATTTATATTTTATTCGGTTATTTTGGGTTAACTTTACCCCAATTTTTTGGAGGGGCAAATCCCATTATTGACCTTGAATTGATCAAAATATAAATAATTTAGCTCTTTTCTTTGGGGATTATATTCAATAAATCACTGTCAAAGTATAAGTTATAATTAAAACCAACATTTTTTTGTGATTTTATTTCATATTCTGTCATTTATATAGGGAAAATATGGTCTCTATCCCCAACAAAAAATATATTTTAGAGGATCATAATTTTTATTTACATGATAGTGAAATAAATTCCTTTATATGATCCTAAAGGAATCATGGATTAATCAATTATTTTATTACCTTTCTATGTTAGGATCTTTAACCATTCCAGTTAATGAAAATAAATATTCCAAGATTTAATATCTATATCTAGCTTCTAAAAATCGTAATCCTCTTTGACTTCTCACACATAAAATATGGGTTGCTGGGTTTATAAAAGTTGGTGGTGTTGTGATTGAAGCTATATTTATTGTAAGAGACTATGATTTGACCACTCGATACAATGCTATACTAGATCATGTCCTTATACCTCGTGAAGTAGTCATATCCCATCATAACATTCCATGACTATTTCTATGCATTCATAATTTTGGTTTATTAATTCACAATGATACAATGAGAGTTTTAGGAAGTCGTGATGATAAGTATTCAAATAGAATTATACAATTACAACCTATCAATTCTCAATTTATACAAAGTTCCCATAACGTAGTATCTGATATTATATCCCTTCTGCAAGAACAATCACCCATTTGGCTTCGGGAGTTGACATTGTAGCAATTGATGAAATATTAATTTTGTTACCCATTTCATAAGGAATTGTATAATATTTTTTATCAATTTATTTATTTATAATTCATGTAATGTTATTGATATTCTTGAAATGTGCTTTTTATCATTGAAGGAACAAAAAAAGTGCTCCCAGAAATAGATGTAATGACGAAGATCTAATCCAGGAGTGTATTATGTTTCACATGAATATATTTGTTGAGTTGTGGAGCATATAAATAAATATGATCAAATTTTAGGGATTTCTGATGATATTATTCTAAAAATATCATTCGGGGAAAATTCTGGAGCAAAGTATGAAATTGTGCGCAACATTAGAGAAGTTAAAAAAATATCTTCACAGCCACACAACTATATTTCATGAGGAAGGGGATGTAAAATGTAGAATCACTATGTGGAATGTAAAGGATGCCTCACGTGGTAACCACATGTTTCCTTAAATTTCTAGGATAAGATTCATCATTCCATAATCATGATACAAGATCCATAATCCTCACTACACAATGTAAAATGTTACACCACAACCCCAGTTACCCAGTGCGGGTGCCTTATTTTAAAACACTGACATGATTACAAGGGATCATGTCCCAAAAGACCGATCAGTTTAGCAATCTTACAAAATAGATTACATACATGAATGTTACATTAAAATTTCTAATATAAAACATTGCATACTTAATCCCTTGAGAATGAAACTATTTCCCTTTCTTAACCCAACATATCAATCATAATACACTTTTTGGAATCCTAGTAAAATAAAACATAAGAAAACGGTGAGTTATGATGCTAAATAAGGGTAAATAATTCCTCAGAAACTATCATTTTTTAAGGCAATATGTATAATAATAAAAGTATAATTTTAAACATAAAACATGAATGTAATATTGTAAAAATAATTCAATAAATTCCATATAAACATGAACATAAATATTCTACTAGTCTAATAATCACAAGTTATAACTAATTTAGTAACGAGGTTATTCATAATGCTGGAAATAAAAAAAACTATATCAAGGCCTTGTGCCAAGACCATTCACAAATATTAAATTGAGGCCTTGTGCCAAGACACTAGTTTGTCACATTAGGCCAACTGATGCATCGAGGGGCTATAGAAGGCCCCACTCATTACATACTAAGTCCAATTCATTCCTCGAATGAAAATGGTGAAAAA